>VDFB02271358.1:265555293-265796627 GCA_007258455.2 Sequoia sempervirens
GCTCACTAGGGTGTGTTTTTTATTATAAATAATGAATTTCTCTCCATTCCATGGATGAATTAGCCTCAAACTTAGTGGAATGGATGTAGGTAGGTTGCATTTTGTGTTCACAATGTGTCAAGAGTAGGGGATGGTGTTAAGTGCAAATTTGGTGATGCCCTAGTTTGATTAACCTCTTGTTTTAGGCATAAAAATTGCATAGGACTTATGGTATTGTGAAAAACCATTGAGAAATTATTTGTGGTGAGTGGGAATGTTGAGGAAGAACATTTGTGACATGTCTAAGCTATTGGAATGAAGATTTTAAGTCTGGGTTTTGAAAACCTTGTTGTGACCTAATCAAACAAGCCAAATTAGGCCTAATTCAAAGTGTAGCAACAAAGATTTGACCTTTGTGTTCCAAAAAACCCCCACCTGCAAATTAGATATGTTTTCAAATGCCATAAAAGGTACACTAAATTGTGTTCATATTCTGGGTAGGAGGTTTGGTTTGGAAATTATGCTGGAAAACCCGGTTGTGGAGTACTATTAGGGGAATAGGAAGATTGTGAGAGAAACCCACCACATTTTGGTTCTAAGATTGGAAATTTTGATTGGTTGAGTTACTTTGAGTTAACTTGTGACCATCCACCTTGATCTACATAAAATTGGTATTAGAGCATAGGTTGTTCTGTAAAAAGGGAAAGTGTAAAGAAAAATAGAACAAGATGCCTCCAAAGGGTAACCCTATGGTTAGGGAAATGAATGAGATTAAAGAGAAGAATGCAAAAGAGATTAGGAGATAGAAGGAAATGCAAGATATGGTGGTAGCAAGGCTTGAGGCTATTGAAACCATTCAAAGGAAAGGTATGATTGTAGGTGATGTGAGTGACCCTAAAGAAGGGGAAGAGGAGAATGAAGAAGAAGAAGAAGAGGAAGACTTGGATCCTGATGAGTAGAGGATGGCCAAACTACTGAAGGTAGTTAAGGAAGATAAAAACAAGGTAAAGTTGGATGTACCTATGTATGGATGGAAATTGAATGATGATGAGCTTTTGGATTAGATTGCAACACTAGATAATTATTTTGAATGTGAAGACATACTAGAGGAGCAAAGGGTAAAGTCAATTTTTTTTTTGAAGGGTCATGCCCTACTTTCATGGGATTACAAGTAAACTGAAAGGAGGAAGAAAAACAAGTAAAAAATTGTCTCTTGGGACAGAATGGTAGCCAAACTTAAGGGTAAGTTCTTACTGACTGGTTATGCAATTCAATTGTACAAGAAATTTCAAAATATGAAACAAAGAGATATGGATGTTAAAGCTTATACTGATGAGTTTTATAAGCTGAGTATAAGAGCAGGTCACATGTAGGATGATGTCGATAAGGTGGCTAGATATCTCAATGGGTTAAGGTTTAACCTTCAAAATGAGTTAAAATTTTGACAAACTCAAGGATGGTAGAGGAATGCTACCAACTGGAAATTGGGGCTGAAGAAAATCTAAAGAGGAAAGACAAACAAAATAGGGGTAGAGGCAAAAATTATAGAGGAAGAGGGTCATTTTCTAATCCAAGACAGACATATGAGAGCTAAGAAGATACAAGAAAAACCCAAGACCATGTGGTAGATTCAAGAGGTGGATTTATACGAGGTAGATTTGGCTTTAGAGGAAGATTTGGAGGTCAAGGAAGAGGATCTAGTGGATTCATAGGAAGGTGTTACCAATGCAAAAATTTTGGTCATCAAGCATGGCAATGAAGTGAAGATCAAGCCACTACTTCAGCTAGTGGAGAAAGCAGAAATTAGATTGTTCAAGGAGATGATTGTGAGAGTGTGAACTAAACATCACAACATGTTTCTCAAGAAGTTGGTGAATCAATCATGGTAAGGAGAACTCTCATCAAGGTACCAGTAGAGAAGGAGCCACCACAAAGGAAGAATCTCTTCAGGACAACTTGTAAACTTGCTTAGGTAAGGTTTGTAAGGTTGTAATTGATTTAATAGGTAGTACAAATAATATGGTTTCAGTTGAGATGGTTTAAAAGCTTAAGTTGCAAAGGATACTGCATGATACTCCTTACAAAGTCTCTTGGTTAAATGAGGGTCAATATATTTTGGTGAATGAACAAAGTTGGGTGGCATTTAAAATAGGAGGGTATAAGGAAAAAATTCTATGTGACATACTACCCATGGATGTGTGCCATTTGCTGCTAGGGAGGCCTTGGCAATTTGAAAGACATGCTATGTATGATGGAAGGAGGAATACTTATGAGATAGAAAAAGATGGGGTCTCCTATACTTTGACACCATTGAAGGAGGACGATAAACAAAAAACTATGGGATCTAATGTGATGATGGTAGGTAGAAAGGAGTTCATAAAGATAGGAAAAGAGGAGCACGTGGACCTTGCAACCACTCCCAAACCTAGAGATAATATGACAACAAACATGAAGAATGACTTGATTTTGGAGATCCAAGATTGTCTTAAGGAGTATGTTGTTATGAGGATAAAGGGGTGTTCCATTCATTGTATTCAAAGGGGAATATTGTTCATCCCATTTCTTTCATGAAAGAGGTTAATATTCTTGATCAAACAATAGTTATAGGGGCACTACAATAGATGGAAGAGATGAGAAGCAAAGGTGTAGAGGTCAATGGTAAACTACAAGGGAATGTGGACAAGTCCAAGCACACACCTAAAGTGAAGAAGAAGGAATTTCATTACAAGGATGGATGAGGTATCATTGCAAGTAATGATGTAGGTTCAACAACATTCTCAGGTGAAGGAGTCAAAGAACATCCATCCAACAGGTCTCTGAAGTTGGAATATGTCCTAGGTGCTTAGGAACTCAACAAGACAATGGAAAATGTCTATTTCCTATATTTAGTCCATTGGAAGTGGTTTCAAAATGAGGATGTCACTTGGGGGTTAGAGAATGACATGATCAAGCATGAATCTACTGTTGCAACACTATCCTCAATGGAACTTGAGTCTATTTTTCTTGGGGAGTATGGTGCAGGGCACCCATGAGACTTCATGCATTTTTTTGGTTTTTGTGTTTCATTGATGTAATAAGCTCCTTTAGACCATTATTGATGTTTGTAAGGATTTGAATAGGGTCTTAGGGGTGTAGGTTTTCTCAAGTGGTCAAAATGTAAAAAGTTGTTCTATGTTGCAAAAAGTTGCACAAGCAACATTACATTTTTGGGTTATGTTGGAATTTGAAGGATTGACTTAAAATTTTAGTTGTGAAAAGTTGGTTTTTAATTTGTAAATGCTTAAATGAGCCTTGTGAAGGATGAGACAAGGTTCTAGTGTGATTTTTGGTGACAAGAAATAAAGAAATACTTTTTTTTCTATGTTTTCCATTGATTTTTGCTGCTACACAGACCTCTACGGTTTCGTATAGATTGGGAGTGATTGAAAATTTATTGGGAGTCATGGTGCATTTAATCCTTGTTATTTTTCAATTGGTTTCATCTAATTTTATCAATATTAATTAAGTTATAGAAATTTTCCTGAAAGTTGTTTGAAACCCTCACTAGGGTGTGTTTTGATTGTAAATAATGAATTTCTCTCCATTCCACCAATGAATTGGCCTCAAAATCGGTGGAATAGATGTAGGTATATTGCATTTGGTTTTCAAAATGTGGCAAGATCAGGGGATGTTGTTCAGTGCAAGTTTGGTGATGCCCTAGTTTGATTAACCTCTTGTTTTAGGCATAAAAGTTGCATAGGACTTAGGGTATTGTGAAAATCCATTGAAAAATTGTTTGTAGTGAGTGGGAATATTGAGGTAGACCATTTTTCACATGTATGAGCCATTGGCATGAAGATTTCAACTTTTGGTTTTGAAAACCTTGTTGTGACCTAATCAAACGAGCCAAATTAGGCCTAATTCAAAGCGTAGCAGCATAGATTTGACCTCTATGTTCCAAAACATGCCCACCTGCAAATTAGATATATTTTCAAATGCCATAAAGGATACTCAAAATTGTGTTCATATTCTAGGTATGAGGTCTAGTTTGGAAATTATGTTGGAAAAACCAGTTGTAGAGTACTACTAAATTATGCCTAATTCAAAGCATAATAATAGAGATTTGACCTCTATGTTCCAAAACACCCCCACATAAAAATTAGATATGTTTTCAAATTCCATAAAGGGTACTAAAAAATGTGTTCATATTTTGGGTATGAGTTTTGGTTTGGAAATTATGTTGAAAAAACCAGTTGTGGAGTATAACTAGGGGAATAGGAAGATTGTGAGAGAAACCCATGAAATTCTAGTTCTAATATTGGAAAGTTTGATTGGTTGAGTTCATTTGAGTCAGCTTGTGACCATCCACCCTGCTCTAAATCAACAAAACCCTCATGAAGGTGAGAGCCCTGCCCATCCATTATGACCCACATAGCCACTGTGACAACCATCACCCTCCATACGAGGGGGACCACCATGCTGCCCTGCTTGAACCAACACATGTAGATGTGGTTGGTCCTGTCATCACTATCCTTGCACCTTGAGTAGTATTGGACACCCTCAAATTTCTCTCGGGTAGAACAAGTGTCATCTAGATTCACTTGGGGTTCATGGATGGGTAGATCGGTGATATGATATACATTCTCAAGGGTGATAGTCATCTCACCCATTGGTAGATCGAATGTGGAGGTGGTCACATCCCACCACTCCATAAATTCCATTAGTATGTGGTCATGGAATAGAATCTATGGCATGGGGTACGTATGCCAAAGGATGACCCATTGAGGATGTCCTTGCTCCTCTGGAGATGTGTTGCACTTGATCGTGTATAATCTGTAGAACCCATCCATTGGGGTGCTCTCTGATCTCTAGATAATATTGAAAAAATGGGAAAAATATTTAAGTAAAAACCATCTACCTTAGAAATTATAAATTCTACATCAAAAAATTCTCTAACTTAACCTCTAAGATGTAGGCGGGTCAGTGTAGAATCATGGGGCTCCAAACAAGACCTCTTAAGTAGCAATGAAAATTCAAAAAAATAAAGTTAGGCAACTTGACCTAAAAAATTTAATAAGTTATTAACACAGTTTGTAAAATATGTTACAAGAACATAATTTGTAGAAAATTGAATCTAGTTTCTATGATACTAGTCCTTTTTTGGACAAAAGTAAATCTATTTGGTGAAAATTTTAAATTTCAAATCAGTAGTACTAAATTTTTAGGAAAAAAGTAAAAAGTGGGTGTATGTCAGACCAACCTAAGTACAAGAAAAAAATAATTTATTTTTTAGAAACTTTCAATATAACTAGATGACACATCCTTGGATGTGTCACATTTTTTTTTGTAATTGTTTTGCAAGTAAATAATTAGTTATGAATTATTTATTACAACTTTTTAAAAATATTAAAACTTGTTTGTCTGACCACCATAACTTGGTAAAAAAATTATGAAATTCAATTTTTCTTTTTCTAATCCTATAGTATGGGAAGCATAGAATTTGTTGCATCTTTCAGATTCAAAAAATTGAAATAATTTAAGAATTATAGATTTTTTCAATCAACATATCAATCAGGACTTTAGTCAAAATTGATGTAGAAAATTAATAATAATTATCTATTTAATTCCAAATGAGGCATATCTTATATTTTTGGAAAGTTGAAAATTTTCTCAATAAACCCGTTTCATTTGATCAAATATTGATTAGAAAAAATTCATCAACAACTTATTTTTCATATCAACACTTTTTGGACCCCCATGATCCTGCACTCACCCAAGCATGCTACATAGAATTTTGCATGCCATGTTAGTGTCTAAGGTCTACCATTGATAGCTTGCTACATGCCAACATACAAGGTAGAATCTAGTGCGTTTGAAGGCCTCCAACTCATAGGAGGGATGCCAACATGTGGGTAGGATGCATTTGCGTCATCGAGATGCATGCACTCCTCTTTATGTAAAAACTACAAAAAATTCTTTAAAACAAACAAAAATCAATTTTTTAGGACACACCTAGGCGACCTTGTAGAACTCGACAACCACCTGTCATAGCTGGTCGATCCTGGGCTCCTCATAATCTCATCTATGTGGAAGTTTTTTGGCTTTTCTCACAAAATTCAACAAAATTTCTATAGTGAATAGTGAAAATGAGCCTTCTATGGGCCCACCTGGGTATATATAGCCCCCCTAGGAAAAATTATTCTTGGTGGTCCTAGTCCCATTGTTTTTCTTGAGTTTACCCCACTAGGCTAGGGGAAAAATTAGGAGGGAGCATATACTCACTTCATCATATTTTTCTTCTGAATCACTAAATTTTTCAAGAATTCTTCTCACCTTGGTAGCTTCTTTTGATTTCTAAGTAACCTAAAATTTGAGTTTTTAAGAACAAAAGTTTGCATGACCTCTCGCATTAGATGCTATATTTTTTGTTGATTAATCATTGGGGGCATCATTAGTGCCTACCTACTTGAACCTTACAATCTCTAGAGTATCCTTTTTGGTGTGAAAATTCATAAAAAAATTGTTTGTTCTATGTGATCTCTTTTTTACTTTAGTGTGGCTGATTTTTTTCCCAAAATCTAGCCCACTAAAGTTGGGGAAAAATGTAATGTCATAAAATTGCACCTTGGGGACAATTTCACATTTGCATATTTGAGCCCCAAATTTATTGCACCTAGCCACATTTATGAAAAGAACCTTATGGGTAAGAATTTCACGATTCCAACTTCAGAAGGACCAATGATGAAGCAATAATAGTCCATCACCTAGTTTCTCAAAAAATTATTAGTTTGATGCCTATGCAACATGCAAACATCCGAATGACATGCTAGTGTCCCTGCATTTTTTGAGCTTAGGTGGGGAATGTTGAAATCTTTGGCTCATGACACATGTATGTATAGTAAAAATTTGGGAGTAACAACCCTTCCCACCCATGCGTCCACTCAAAACTCATTGCTTTGCTCTAATTTTAGGAACTCTCTCATTCTAACACTTCACGAGCTCCAACTCGCACTCTACACTCTTCTCTTCTCTTCTCAATCTTGCTTCTATGGTGAATCTCTACTAGACTAAGGTACTTCCAATAGCCCAAGCTCTCTTACAAGTAATTAAATGGTGCATCTGTCAAGTCTATTGGGGGTTGTAGATTTTTGGTAATGCTCTCTTGCTTCTTGTCTATTTGTGAATAGATAACTTATTGCAATTCTATCTTGTGATACGAGTTCTCCTCCTTGAATAGAGTTTTATTTTATCACTTTCTATTTTTTTAATTTGTGTCCATTTTCTCTATCTTTCCGGTTGTCCATGGAGGTGGGAACACCAAAATGGGGGTTTTTACTGTGGAAAGCCCCAAAACAGCCCCAACATTTTCCCTTGTTTGTGTTGTGTGCAAGTTTTCTTAAAAAAGCTTGACAAAAGATCTAAAATGCTCCCCCTTTGGGAGTTGGATCTCTATTTTCCTTGTGTATTTCTAGCATTTTCTACTTCTTGTTAACCTAGTTCGATAAACAAACCTTATATCTGAGCTAGTTAGTAGGTCCATGGCATTTTTGTCTGGAGGTTTAGCACTCTATCTATATAGGAGACCAACACGCCTCTAGGACTTCAAAATGCCACACTAGTGTCCTAATCCTATGTTGCCATTCTTTGAATGAGATTTTCTCCTTGTGCGACAAAGATCTTAGTATCCTACTCTTTTGATCTTTGAAGCAGTCTGTCTGATCACTCTATTTGATATTATTCCTTCAAGATATTCTTTGCAATTTCTTCATTTTTCCTTTTAGTTCGATGAAAAAAACTTGTAGTTTAGGATAGTTCATTCGCTATGATTCTCTTGGAAATAAAGAGAACATGAGAAGCGAATACCCCTTCTCTACACATATATATTAAAACCATTAAAACACTCAAGGATAGATATGGAGTGAAAAACATCTTCAACGAATAGACAATATATTTAAATCACTATTATACTCATGGATAGAGATGGGGTAAAAATATAACTTGAAGGATAAGGAAATTAATTAATTACACATGACACCTAAAAGTAGGTTTGCACCATGTGACTTATGTAAGTTGTCACAAGGAGTAGTTTTTACCATAGGACATTTTTTCACTTTACTTTTCAATTTTTTTAATTTTGATTTTTTGTTATTGGGATAATCTATGGATTAATATTATAATCATTTGATTTTTGTGATGTTCATGGGGTCTTTAAGTTATTAACCATCTATAATCGCTAGTTAATACACACAAGATATATATTTAGCATTTATGATACATGTTTCTATATTATTGGGCTTGAACTTGCCTTTCTTGTGTTTCTTTTGAAGATTCATTTGAGTATAAGGTCACAAAAATAAAATATATCATCTCTAATTTTATTTTTATACCTACTTGATTGAGATGATTTTAATAGGATTCCAAGTGATTTAGGGTGGTGAGACATTGCTCATAAAATTAGCTCTAGCTCTTGTAGTCATACAATTCTATACTCCTCATCATCAAGAAGATTACACAAACAGATGTGCAATAATGGTAGTTTAATATCAAGTGACAATTATTATTTCAGAGCTAAGTATTAGTGAATATGGAGCCACATTGGTGGGTGTACAAATACTAGTGTGATAGGGACTTAGAGAGGGATTAATATGGAGGTTTCAATCACAAACACATTAGTGATGATTTTGAGAAAAGTTTTATTAGATTCCTTCTCTTGAATATTAATTTTGGGATAATACAATTGAGATAGTGATGTTGGATGTTGAAATTATTCTCGAGGGTGTGGATGCCATGGGTTTTAATATATATACCATTTTTAGTGATAGTAGTAGCATGGATTCCATAGAAAATAATGATGTAATGGAGGATTTTTTTTTGTTCAATGGTATAGGTGAGGAGGATAACTTTGAACCACTTGGTAAATTACCTAGTGGCAACTATGATTAAAGTGGGGCATGGAATTATGGTTCCACCCTATTTTAGTTTTTCCATTAAATAAGGTTGGTGTGATCATTTCAATGCAATTTGAAATTGCTTTTTTTCCCATTTTGATTGGCCAAATATAAAATTGACCATTTCCCATTCATTGGTATACTATATTATTTAAACTAGGATTGGGTTGCCATATTTAAGGAGATGTCATAGGTCATAAAATTGTGTAAATAAATAAAGAGGAATCACTAGAGCATCATTTTAAAGCTAGTTTCGAGAACCTCAAAAGATAAATAATATATTATTATTAATTTTTACATTGTAAAAATTAATAAAATGAGGCTATAGACACCAAAATTTTCTCATACCTGATCACATTCAACTTTAGCCTATCTTATCCAATTGAAAAAATATTTATTACTTATTTAATTCATAATTTACCTTTATCCCTCATATTTAATTAAGTAAATCTACATTTATTTAATTAATTCTAAACCTTATTCCCCCAAATCCTCCAACTATATCAATTAATTGATTTAGGCTGATTAATACTCATTATCATTTTTCATAATATTTAAATTCACATAATCCTCAATTCTTATCCATTTAATTCTAGCCACTAAATCCTTTCATATGGATCACAATCTACAATTTCCATCATGTGACAAGTATCTTTCCACCCTTTATGCTCACACATGTAAGAGCATTCAAAATTCAAATCCATAATATTTATCCTTCTTATGACACTTGTTATAAGGATAAATCACAATCCAAACCCTAATCCTCAATCAACCTCAACCATCCATTAACCACTTTATCTTGGCAGTTGATTTTTGTAGGGGGGGCAATTTTTTCTTGTGATGGGCAGATGGCCGTCAAATTTAACATCATGAAGTGCTGACGTCAACATGGCGTCATCCAGTCATACGACCCTCTTTGTCCCCTCCTAGCCCTGATTTTCCTTCAAGGAGCAATTTTTTCTTTTATTTTTGGCATAACTTGGGCATACGGTATCAAAATCAGGCAAACGAGATATCGTTGGAAAGCTAGTTCCAAGCACTATCCTATGGTATAGTTTATTTTTTAGTATTTTTCTATTTAGATACATTTATTTCTGTTTGATGTCAGATGTTCATTTATGGCCTCCAACCTCATAACCTTTTGCCACGATCTCCAATTTTAGCCATCTTTGTGGCATTGGAAAGGTATTAAGGAGTTCTATTTTTTTGTCCAAACACTTTTTTCTATATCTATCCTAGGTTGATCATTATTCCAGATTTTTCCTGATGGGTGTTTTGGAGTTTACTTGGATGTTTTGGCAATTGGAAGGTTAAAAATTGAATATTTTCACTTCATTTCAATACCACATCATTTTATTTTTTGTTTATGCATGTTTAACATTCTCTCCTTTTGTAATCATTAGCTATTGTAATAAATGAACTGAGATAAAGTTCCATCAGGGGGGTTTCTTGCATAATAATCTAATTAAAGTGTAGTTGCACTTTGATCTCCATCTATTATTGATGATAGCTCGCATGGGTTATATCTAGTTTCTTAGTTTCTTTTGGCTACATCTTGCTCTTGGTTGACACATATCAGATTCACATCGATTGACACTTCATATTGGGAGTTTATGGTTATTGATCTGCATTGGTTCAGATCCATCTTAGTTTGAGGGCCATGTTTTTATGGTTAATGTTCTAGAGTCTTTATGGTACTTGTTCCCATGGAAGAGTTTTAGTCTCTGTTTGGCATCGGCATCGAGATACATGGTTTCTAGATTCTATCATCATATCATCTACTGTTGCTTCATAGATTCCA
Organism: Sequoia sempervirens; assembly: GCA_007258455.2. Classification (NCBI taxonomy): domain Eukaryota; kingdom Viridiplantae; phylum Streptophyta; class Pinopsida; order Cupressales; family Cupressaceae; genus Sequoia; species Sequoia sempervirens. Next base: position 265,566,001 of record VDFB02271358.1, read on the forward strand.
GGGTTGTTCTAGTTTGTGAGTTTTCCAGTGTTCCATGGCATTGGGTCTATTGTTGCATTATTACTATTCCACTTTGGTTTCTTATAAACATAAGTATCTTTCCTTGCTTGTCAGATTCAGGTTCCAGTGTTACTCCATAGTGTTCTTCAAGTGCTTCTTTGCAGCAGGTCATCTCATTGTAGGGGGTTTTTGTCCCACTAGGTTTTCTTGCTCTACCTCATTATTGCATTTGTACATGGGTACCTGATCATGCCTTGTTGTCGGGACCCATTCTTGCTTTCTTGCATTCATCTTAGTTTTAGGTGCATAATTTTTTAGTCTCCCTAAGTTGCACTTATGGGAGGGTATTAGTGTAATTAATTATTTAATTACACTTACACATAAGTCTACTTAGTTAATATTTTAATTCCTAAGTTAATAGTTGTCATCCTTATCTTGTTGAGCTATATTGTTGCTCAAGATAAGATTAGGGTTATACATACTTTATTTTATAAAGAAAATAATCTCATGTAATTAATTGAATTCTTGAATAATACTATTTTTCACATCTTTTTGCAATAGCTTTTCTTTTTTTGATTTTCTCTTTCCTGGAAGGTTTTTTGGTTTGCATTTCTATTCTTGGTTTCTAACACAACCCTTTCATAGCAAGCTCCAAAGGTGTTTTTCAACACCACCACATTCATAGTCATAAATAAGGTGAAGGAGAGTAGTCCCCATGGCTCTATAACGACAAATAATGGGATAAAAAAGGGCACAAATAATCAAATTAGTGAGATTTATATTCATGATTATATCTAGAAACACATAGCTTAAATATTTATAAGCATTGTTATCTATAGTTTATTATAGCTTAGATCAAATTTCTAGACAATATTAGACTCAATGTATTAATAAAAACATCAAAATTAAAATGCTATGCAATCATTTTTTCCTTTTTAGATTACACATTTACTCCACATATTATGACACAACATCAATATATTTATATATATTTGATTTATATTATTAAAATTCATTTTTGTAGGCCTATGTCTGTGTGTATATGTGCGCATGTGTACACAAACATGCACACATGTTCACTCACATGCATATTTATGTATTTATAGATGTATCTATATATTATTTCCTCTTCCCACACACACATTTCTCCTTATTCTTTTTGTATTTATAACTAGTGTGAGGAGACAAAGTATTGTTGGGATTATATATAGAGATTATGGTTAGTGTGTGTGTATATTACTGAACCAAATATTTTTCTCTCAAGATCTTTCACCTAAAAAGGAGAGAGATAAAACACCAAAATTGTGATGGTTCACTCAAATAGAGGACTGTATAATGTTATTAAGACTAAATGAAATGATGTAGATACAACTAAATGATGTAATTGACTAATTATTAATGCAAAAATAATGTAAAATGTAATATTTGAAAACACAGTGAGATATGCAAGAATGAACTAAAACATGAATAAATGCAAAACAAAATTGAAAGAGGCTTATCAGAGTGCACCTGAAAACATATTGTAGACTTGAGAAGATTCTGGAGTGCTGAAAAAATTACTGTAGATGACTAGTGGGACTGATTCGCCACTGATGGCGAATCAGTCCTCCTATTGGTAAATATCTTGAAATAGGTTTTCGAGTGTTGGGAACTGGAATATGACAAAATCACCTTTTCTAGCCTTAAGGTGCGAATCATTCACCATTGATGGTGAATCAATCCTCCTCCAAAATTCTATTAAATCAAAGGTCAATTCTATAGCTCCAGATCTTCACTTGTCTTCGTGTCGGGTTGACAAAGTCAAATATGCAGAAAATAGACTATAAGTTGTCTCCAAGCTTGAAATAGGGTTTAGTTGAATTGAAACACTTTGTTGACTATTTGAACACCTTTGAACACCTAATTGCTTGATAAATATGCATACCAAATTTTGCAAACACATATGCAAAAGGGAAAAATGGTTAAGGGTTAGAGTATAGGGATTTTCCTTGGTCAAATCCAACTTTAGTAATCAAACCCTCAATGAAGAAATGATATGAAATGAACAAGGAATGATGAATAAACAACATGCAAATGTCCTAAACTCACCACAATATTATTGAAGAAATTTGAAGATATGTTAATGGTTGCTCCAAAATGCTTGATGAATGCTTGATTAAATAATGCAAAGTGATTGAATGCTAATTGATGTTGAATGAATCCAAGAGAAATTGATGAATGGGAGATGTAAAATGAGGATGAAAACACTTATTTATACACACTTATTCCCTAATAACCCAATAATACCTCATCACAAGTTGACATAAGTTTTTTTTAAATAAAAACCCAAAGGAAAGTTTGAATTATTTTGAATTTGGATCCAAGAGGGACTCATTTTCCACCCATGGCGAATGGGTCCCACCTTGGGCTTGTAAGTGGATGTCAGGAATTAAGTCACATTTAATGTTATTTGTCTGGTTTACATTAAAAAATACACTTAATTAAGTCTTATGAGTGCATAAAGGGGTCAAATAAAGCATAAGAAAGGTGTAAATAGTGAAATTAAGTCTAGAAAAGCATGAAATCTTGTTACAAGTCTTTACAACACTTTAAAATAGGACTTGAAAAGTGATGAAAAGGTGATTTTTAGGTGAATTATAATGAAAATATTCTAGAAAAGTGTAGAAATCTGTTACAACACTTCACAACACCTTCAAAAGATGTCATATTTTGAATATTTAGGACCTAATGTGAATGTATAAGTTATATTGCAACATTAAATCAAAGCAAGACAAGTCAAACATCATAGGAGAAAGACCTAAAAGACCATAAAAATTTCAATGATCCATTTTCTATGGTACATTTAGCCCCACTTTAGTGAGAGGATGAACTTGCTTCAAACTCACACTTAAGTAGCCATGCATATGAAGGAGGATCCAAATTCACTTATGTTAGCAAGATGGAATGAAAATGATCAAGAGGGATGATCAAGCCCCTAGGGTGAAGATGCCATGGAAACCTAAACATAAGAACAAAGGAAAAAACATGAGAAGAAAGAGAAGAAAAGGGAGAATCAGATCAAGCTTTGATCATTTGTCCAACTAGTTGTGGATTAGATCTAGGATGTTTGTGAGAAAAAGAGAATGCATATTCACTATGGGGTGACAAAACTCATGGTGGTCCACCAGCTAAGAAGACTCAAAAAGGTGAAGTACATACGCTAGTTGGTATGCACTCACAAATATATAGGTAGAATTTTTGAAATTTGTGCTGCTGAATGGGCTTCCCACTCAACCATATTAAAGTTATACCTCATGATAAATTTAACAAGGTACCAAAAGGGAAATGGTCAGTTCATGTTTCATGAGACAAGCAAAGCTTTGTATGCTTAGAACTCATGAACAAATACAAGGTACCATAAGCATGCAAGTTGTGCTATGCAAGGTGGCAAAGATGTAAAATGTAATTTAAGATGTTCAAAGGAGTCTTGTTAAGTTCATGGTTGAGGTCTATCACTTAGGGAACATTGTGTCTAATGTCTCCAAGAGAGGATCAATATAATAATAGTATATTCACAACTTAGGGGATGTAGTGCATCGCATCAGGCCACTAAGAGAAATGTAATATACTAAGATAGATCACACTTATGAAGGACACCATACCCAATGTCATCCACAAAGTGGTGAATGCATTGTATGAAGTGACAAGGCTACACTAAGAATGCAAATGAAATGATGCCAATGTATGCCCCCCACTTTAAAGGAATTGCTACACATCGTTCTTTGAGCAATTACTTTAAAGTAGCAAAGGAAAAATGCCAAAAAAAAGAAAAAAAGACATGAGAGCCAACTTGGAAAGCCCCTATGCCAAGTCATAGGTTTCTAAGTGTTAGGCTACATCATGTGAACAAAAAAAGGAAAGAAAAATAAAAGGAGGTTTCCCCCCAGAAAGGAGCACACCAAACACATAAATGATCTATGGATTTGGGGTTAGTATGTTCATTGCTGCAATGTTTTAATTAAAGAGCTAAGAATTGTCATCATTTCCCAAAGCACATAGAACTAGAATAATGACACAAAGATAGCGAAAAAAAAAGAAACAAAAAGTCTGTTTTGGGTCAACATGGAAGAGACATTGTAGTCTCAATGCTTTGCATTGTCCTCAAAAGAAAAACAAAAGAAAAAAGAAAATGAAAAGGAAAAAGAAAAGGAAAATCTTTTGAGTAGAAATGAAGGAGACATTTCGGTCTCGATGCCTTGCGTCATCCCCAAAAGGAAAATTAAAGAAAAAGATAAAAAAGGAAAACGAAAAGGGACCTTTTGGGTCAACATGGAAGAGAAGTAGGGCATCTCAATGCTTTCTGTCATCCCCAAAAGGAAAACAAAAATTAAAAGTGACAAAGAAAATACAAAATGTACAACATACATAAGAATAGAGGTACAAATATAGGAAGTGCACAAAGAGAGAGAACATCAAACACACATTACAAGGGAACACGATACACACATACAAGCGAACAAAAGAAAAGAAAAAGAAAAAGGAAATTGAATGTGAAATGCTAGCAAGGCAAATGCAAGTGAACCATCTAACAAGTCATCTGCATCCCAATCATGTTCAGTATATTGCAAGGGAGGTTGACTATCTAAAGGAAGAATTGCAAGTGCCGAACTAGGGGAAGCGCTAGGTTCTTCACTTGGTGTAACAAATTTATCTCTTAAGCTCATGGATGATGGAAATAAAGAATTTAAATTTTTATGCACTTCTTCAGCGATTTTAGTAATCTCATCATCATCATCATATAGGTTAATCACGATGGGAGGACAAAGGGTAATTTCTAAAGAAGGATGTATCAGGAGCTATTGCTGTTGGATTGGATCATTTTGTTGTGAGGGTTGGACTGTGTTATCTTGTGGTGGGTCAGGAGGAGGATGGTGATCATTTATTGCTTCTTGAAAAGGCAAAGGTTTATTTTCTTTATTATTTTCGGTTTGCATTTGATGAGAAAGGAGATGATGATGATGCCTACGCTCCCTAGCACTGTGGTTTCTCTTAATTTTATTTTGAAGTTGTTGAGGTGTAAGAGTGGGTTGATCCATCATAGGTTCCTTTTCTTTTGGAGGGGGAAGAATGGAAGAAATTGAAGATGGGTCAATCACTTTCTCTTTGGCTTTATAAACTTATTTAATGTGAGGAGGCATGACAAGATTGGTTTCATTTTCTCTTGGGTGTTTAAATGAAGGTGAAGTATCTATGGTTGGGTGTGCATGAGGTTGTGTTTTTTGTTCAATTTTGGACTCAGGCTGAAACATTGTTTCATCAAGGATAGGAGTAGCAGAAGTGGATGGGGACATGTTACGAAGAGACAAATTGGCTATTCGTTTGGCTTTGAAATTTTGATAGGTTATGAAAAAGAAGTTCTTTCAAGGGGTGATGGGTTCCCTAGGTTTAGGCCAAAAGGATTCTAAGGAAAAATTACCTTTAGAGGACAATGGATTAAAGACAGTATGGTGTATATAGTAAATATTTCATTACCATGCAGAAACTTCAAACATTTGTGAACAACTGAAGGAACAAATTTCATCGAGCGAAGCCAAGGAAGACCTAGCTGCAAACGAAACTGATCCGATTGTGGAATAATAGAAAATGTTACATCCAAAGTTTTGGGTCCTATTTGTAATGGGAGTATGATTGATCCGATCGTAGGGAACGCAAAATCAATATGTGTTTTAATACATGTGATTGGTTTATTATAATCATTTTGATAGAGATCGTGTAATACTAAAAAATCTTCTGTGATCACATTCTCGCCAAAGGAGGGATCTATTAATATCCCATTGGTGGGCTTATCATAGATTCTTCTGGCTATGTATAGAGGACCATCGGGAAGCTTTTTAAGTATATCATGAGAAGAAAAAGTAATATCAAGAGATTTGTTGGTTGGGCCCTTATGAGGGATAACTTCTATAGTACCCACAAGTTTATGCATAGGATTAACTTGGGTAACTTTTGGAGAAATATCATGTTGCTCATTATTTGTATCAATGTTTATCACATTGGTGTTTGAAGGTTCACTAGCCTTGACAAATGAAACATTGTGTTTGGGCATAAGGTTGGTAAAAATTTGGAAATTTTGGTTAGGGGATGCATCTAACTTATTTCCTTGATCATTGACACTTGCAATGGACAAACAACCAGAATCAATGAGGTCATGAACTAAGTGTTTGAGACACTTACATTGTTCGGTATCATGTCTATTTTGGAAATGAAAATGACAATAAGAATCTGGTTTAAAGGTGGGTGGTAAAGGCTTGGTGGTATCAAGTGGTTTAATGATAGGAAAAGTGATCATTTTTTGCTGGATTAATTGGTTCATTGTGTTATGGAGAGTATTGGGTAAGGGGGTAAATTGTCTCTTTGGGTCCCCATAGGTAAAGGGCACCACTGCTTTAATAGCTGCCACTTAACTTTGAACAAGTTGAGTTGGTTGTGAAGGAGGCAGATTGAATTGTAAAAAGCCTCTATTTGGTTTTCTAAAGTTTTGCACATTGTTTTGGTTGTTTTGCTCAGACTTCTCAAGTTGGTTAGAAGTTGACTTCGAATCATGACTAGTAACTAAGTTGTGATAGTCACAAAGGGTTGTGCATAAATGAATGAATGAAGGAAATTTCATCATAGTCAACTTATCCTGAAGGTGGGTGTGCAAGTTTTTGATAAACAAATTTTTTAGATGAGAATCAATAATCTTGACATCAATTTGAGCATACAATGACTGATAACATGAAATGAAATTAGTTACTTTTACATCTGTGTTTTATTTACATCACATTAAATTAGCCATTGTCTTTTTAGGAGTTATATGGACTTGGAAATGACTTATAAAGGCATCCACAAGTTCATTAAATGAATGGATTGAATGATTAGGTAGGTTTGAAAACCACTCTAATGCAGTGTCCTTCAAGGTCCTAGGAAAAAAATTGGCTAAGAGTTTATCATCGAGGAAAAAATCACTAAACAATGCTATATAATCATTAACATGATTAGTAGGGTCTCCTTTACCTCCATACTTCTCAAACCTAGGCATCTCAATTCCCTGTGGCATCTGTGTTCTCAAGATCTCTAGAGATAATGGGCTACTGCAGACATGATATGTGGGTGGAGCATTTTGAATTTGGCTAATGGTGGATATTTTTTGTTGCATGGATGAAATAGTGTTAAAGAGATTTGTAATGATGGGGTCAGTGTAAGTGGTATGAGGGGGAAGGGAAAATGGTGATGGAGTGTATATAATGTTAGGAGAAGTGAAAGGAACACTAAGAGGGGTGAAAGTAGAAGATGAAACATTTTATGCCACAAAAGAACTAAGAATGATAGTTGGAATAGTGAAAGGAGTCACATTACTAACTTGTTGCATGGTTGTTGTAACTTGAGGAGTGGTATAGGTTGGTATGGATGCTATGGTTGAAGGAGGAGGAATGTGAGATCCTCCTTGGCTCACAAATATGTTTGCTGAGTGGGATGTGGAAGGAGCATGTTTATTGTATATCTCAGCTATTCTTTTCATAACTTGTAAGTCATCATCACTTTCAATCAAGCGATAAAGGTTTTCTATCATAGGTATAGCAGTGGTGGAAATATTTTCAAGACTCAAATCTTGTTGTAAAAGTGCAAAATCCTCATGAATACTAATGAATTTTTCTTGTGGAATGGAACTAGTTTGTGTGTCAACATGCATTGGATGTGAAGGTAAAGGCATACTAGTGGTAGTATCCATGCTTAATGCACCATTGTGCATACTAGGAGTAGGAGCTCTTGAGATCCCAAGGTCCACAATGAAAGTGCTATCATAGGAAGCCATGAGTCTAAAACTTTGTCTCACTAAAGTATTATCAATAGGGCACCAAACATTCATACAAGTACCAAAAAATATGGGGTGAATGAAAAATGTAAACTATAAAATACAAAATTCTAATGACAAAAATTCTATAAATTGAAACAAGAAAATAATAAAAAGAAACAAAAATGCATGAAAACTTTGAAAATGCTAGAAATTTCAATGTAGAAAATATAATTGGACTGATTCGCCCAAGGTGGCGACTGAGTCTAGGTATGAGATTTTTTGTTTTTTTTAGAAAATTTAAAATGATTTCAATGCTTTTCAGATACATAATGAGGATACAAATGCAAATTTTCAGTTTTTCAATGATATGATATGCAAAACTGAAGTCTAAATGAGTCTTTCACTAATGCAAATTTAAGAAACCCTAGGATGCAAAAAAAAAACAAAACCTAATTGAATGTTGATGCAAAGGACACCTAGGATGCAAGATGCAATTGTAATCAGAAAGATAAAGTGTTCAATATGCAGGTTCACCAAAATGATTCAAAGTTTTTTTTTGATGTGTTATAGACTTCTCTTGCACTCTTAGGATCTTTCACCTAAAAGGAGAGAAATAAAACACCAAAATTGTGATAGTTCACTCAAATAGAGGATTGTATAATGTTATTAAATCTAAATGAAATGATGTAGATGCAACTAAATGATGTAATTGACTAATTATTAATGCAAAACTAGTGTAAAATGTAATGTTTGAAAACACAGTGAGATATACAAAAATGAACTAAAACATGAACAAATGTAAAAGAAAATTGAAAGAGGTTGATCACAGTGCACCTGGAAAAAATTACAGACTTGAGAATATTATGGAATGTTGCAAAAATCACTATAGATGAGCAATGGGACTCATTCGCCACTAATGGTGAATTAGTCCTCCTATTGGTAAAATCTCCTGAAATAGGTTTCTGACTGTTGGGAACTAGATTCTGACAAAATCACCTTTTGCAGCCTTAAGTTGAGACTCATTCACCACTAATGGAAAATTAGTCCTCCTCCAAAATTCTATAAAATCAAAGGTTAATTATGTAGCTCCATATCTGCACTTGTCTTCTTGTCGAATTAACAGAGTCAAATCTACAGAAAACAAACTGTAAGTTGTCTCCAAGCTTGAAATAGGGTTTAGTTGACTTGAAACACTTTTTTGACCACCTTTCAACACCTAATTGCTTGATAAATCTGCATACAAAAGTTTGCAAACACACATGCAAAAGGGAAAAATGGTTAAGGGTTAGAGTATAGGGATTTGCCTTGGTCAAATCCCACTTTCGTAATCAAACCCTTAATGAAGAAATAAAATTAGATGAACAAGGAATGATGAATAAAAAACATGCAAATGTCCTAAACTCACCACAATCTTATTGAAGAAATCTGAAGATATGTCAATGGCTGCTCCAAAATTCCTAATGAATGCTTGATTAAATGATCCAAAGTGCTTGAATGCTAATTGATGTTGAATGAATGCAAGAGAACTTGATGAATGGGAGATGTAAATGAGGAGAAAAACACTTATTTATACAAAATTATGCCCTAATAACTCAATAATACCTCATCACATGCTGACATAAAGTAGGGTATGTGTAGGATCATCATGGAAAAAACAGGCCTTTAAGTGGTGAAAAATTCAAAAAAATCAGAGTTAGGCAACTTGACATAAAAATTTGAATAAGTTATCTATATTATTTCAAAAATATGTAAGAATAGAATCAATGGAAAATTGAATGTAGTTTCTAAACTACTAGGTTTATTTAAAAAAAAATCTATTCGGTGAAAATTTAAAATTTCAATCCAGTAGTACTTAAATTTGGGAAAAAATAAAAAGTAGGTGTCTGCCTGACCACCCTAACCACAATAAAATGAGAATATTCTTTTATAAGATTTTAGATATAAGTAGAGGACTCATGTCCCGATGTGATGCATATTTTTTTTATAATTTGTTTCCACGTAAATAATTAATTATGTTTTTTTATTACAAATTTTAAAAAATATAAAACTATATCCGACCAACTTAACTTGGTCAAAACTTTATGAAATTTTTTTTTTTTAATTCTATAATATGTGAAGCATAGAATGTGACACATGTTTCAAATTCAAAAAATGTGATACCATTTGAAAGCTATAAATATTTTTCAATCAACCTATCAATCATGACTTTAGTCGTAATTCAAATAGAAAATGAATAATACTTATTTGTTAAATTCAAATTAAAACATAATTTATATTGGTGGAAAGTTGAGAATATCCTTTAAAAACCCTTTTCATTTTATCAATTCTGGATTAAAAAAAATTGTCAACCACATACCCTACACATACCCATCATATCGCCACTTTTTGGCTCATCATGATCCTGCACATACCCAATATTTTTAAATTAAAACTTGAAAGAAAATTTGAATTATTTAAATTTAGAGCCAAGAGGGACTCATTTTCCACCCATGGTGAATGGGTCCCACCTCGGGCTTGTAAGTGGGTGTCAGGAATTAAGTCACATTTAATATTATTTGCTGGGTTTACATTAAAAAATACACTTAATTAAGTCTTATGAGTGCATAAAGGGGTCAAATAAAGCATAAAAAATGTGTAAAAAGCGAAATTAAGCCTTGAAAATTGTGAAATCTTGTTACAAGACTTTACAACACTTTAAAATAAGACTTGACAAGTGATGAAAATGTGATTTTTTAGGTGAATTATAATGAAAATAGTTTAGAAAAGTGTAGAAATGTGTTATAACACTTCACAACACCTTCACAAGACGTCATATTTTGAAATTTTAGGACCTAATGTGAATGCATAAGTTACATTACAATATTAAATAAAAGTAAGGCAAGTCAAGCATCATAAGAAAAAGACCTAAAAGACGATGAAAATGTCAATGATCCATTTTTCTATGGTATAATTACACCATCTATCATACATTCATACCTATACATAGTGTTGGACATAATTTATAGTAAAGATTATATATAAAATATTGCTAGTCATATGGATATTTATACATACACATACCATCCTATATGCTTCCTTTTAACTATAATTAGTTTTTTGTACAGTTTTCATATTTTTAATATACATAAATATATAGATATATGTACATGTACATATATACAAATGTTTTTTTTATTATTACATATTTATAATGAAAAATAAAATTTTATAAAGATTATAAATTAGACATAATTAAAAAATATATAATCATGAAAAAACAATATGAATTTATCATATTTTAAATTTATATTTAAATAATAAAAAAATATTGTTGAAGATAATATTCCAAAATATTGGTGATTTAAATCTATATCTATATATATAGGTAGAAGGATAGGCTCTAGTTAGGAGGGGGTGTGGGAAGAGAGATGTGGTTAGGAGGGGTTTGGTTGGTCTAGATCTATATGCTTCCTAGCGTGGGGCATATATATATGTAATCCTATCCATATATATTGATATTTACGCATCTTTGCTCCATAAATTTAATTGAATTTGGTGCAATACTGACAAACCGTCGTAGTCAAATTTTCATTCCATTCCTCTGGTGGAGGTGATTTGCCTATAATTTACAGTAACTCAACAATCAGGAAGCTGTATTTGACATGAACGTGAACAAATTTAACGTTTTATCTACCTTGTAGGAAAGGTTCTCGCCGACATGGGGTGCTTGCTTGTGGGCGGAAAGTCATGGAGATCGCAATCACGTTGTTTGGGTAAACTAAACCAGCTTCTAAATAAACAAATTAAAGAGCATAAAGAGTCAGTTGTAGCCTTGAACTTACAAGTATCTCCTCTGATTCTCCAATTGTGATGAATCAAGTGTCCTTTACATTGTGGGTATTCTGTTCAATGATTTAACTCACATTAGCCTTCAGTGTATGGTGAAACCACCATAATTGTGAGATGGACAAGATGTTTTTGCACAGTGATCTTATAACAGAAATCTTAGGTCGTGTGGATGGCATAACACTTGCGAATTCAGGATGTGTATGTTCCCAATTTTGGTCTAGTGCAAGGCAGGAGAGTATATGGGAGGAGGCATGCTACTCTATGTGGCCTTCCACAAAGGACCCTTATATTAAACAACTTATCTATTCTTCATTGGGTGGCTTCAGAAATTTCTATGCAAGGTGCTTTCCCTTCATTGCTTATGAGGAGACTTCTGAGACAAATTCAAGGTATGATGGGTTGAAGAATCTGGGTGATGCCAATCCCTCTGATTTTGTCTGTCTTGTGGATGTGCAATTCAAGAATAGGCTCATCTATTCTCAGGTTTTGTGGGGCATCCCTGCTACAGAAGATTTTGAGGGGTGGTTCAGTAACTGCCCTTTCAGGATTGATCTCATTGAGTTTGATGAGGATCACACCAGTCCAGATGAGCTGCCAACAATTGTGCCTGACAAGCCCAGAATGGGCAGTGAGTTTTGGATGCACTTGATGGAGAATATTAAGTTAAGCTGGATTTTGATAAACAAGGGAACAGGGAAAGCTGCTAATCTTTCAAGCTGGAGTCCCTTGGTTGGACAAAGGCATTGGGCCTCTGATAAGGACTCTGTAATATGCTTTGGCTCAGTAATACCTGCATACAGCATCTTGCCTTGCAAAGCTGTACTGTGCAAGTTTGTGATGAAGTTCAGAGTCTCACAGAGTGATCATACCGACCTAAAGATCACTGAACTGAGCATGCAGGTGGAAGATATTATGGGAGATCATGTTAACGGGAGAAATAGCCTGCTTATCCTAGAAAGAGCTCTGCATTGCAGGAGGAGTAGGAGACGCAAGAAGGTTTCGGAATCCTGTGAAAAATACTTGAGAGAACGGAGCACGTTGAAGGAAGAAAAGATGAGGAAGGAAGGGCATCTGGATATTCTTTTCACTTTAACTGGTATTATTGCATATGCTTCAGTTTGCTATTTCATTTTCTGATCGAGTCTTAAGATTGACACTGCTGTCAGATTAAATTTAAAAATGATCTTAAAAAGAATGGTTAAATATTTCCTAAGATTGTATATTTAGATTAGGTTGTCAGCATTTATCTACATAAATATTATATACATTTGACCATTGAATTGGCATATATTTAAGAATAGTAAATATTTCCTCAGATTGTATATTTAGATTAGGTTGTCAACTTTTATCTACATAAATATTATATTTTTCAACGGTTAGTGGTCAAGTTTAGTTTGATCATTGAATCAGCTTATATTTAAGAATAGTAAATATTTTCTAAGATTGTATAGTTAGATTAGGTTGTCAGTATTTATCTACTTAAATATCTAAACTTGGCCGTTGAATCAACTTATATTTAAGAATAGTAAATATTTTCTAAGATTGTATATTTAGATTAGGTTGTCAACATTTATCTACTTAAATATTATATATTTCAATACTTAGTGGTCAAAATTTATGTTTGGTCATTGGATTGGCTTATATTTAAGAATAGTTGCGTCTTACATAGTGAAATTTCACAAACAAAATGCATTTATGGGAGCTTATTCTTCTTGTTAGTAGCCTTTCATAATTAAGACTTTTCATGATGGCCATTAAATTGGGTTATATTTAAGAATAGTTGTACTACATGATAGTAAAATTTTACTAAAAAAATCATTTGTAGGAACTTATCCTTCTTGTTAGTAGCCTTTTAAGAATTAGGACTTTTCATGACCTCAACATTATGAATATACTCTTAAATATTATTCTATTTAATAAATATTATGAATTGAATAGTAAAGGTTATATCTTAGCTAGTAAAAATAGGATAATTATTTACTATTGAATTATATGATGTTAAAATAGAGTATGAATGATTTATTCCATACTCAATTTTGTTTGGATGAAAACAATTTAATTATATAGATATCAACATCTCTATCCTTTTTTGAACAAAAGAATTACAATATTATGATTAAGCATACATCTAAACAAGAAGTCATCATTTATCTAAGTGAACATGAGTAGGAGATTGTCATTCTTGAATGTTACGATGGAGTCGAACCTAACACAATTTTTAATGCACAATACAAAGTATTTTTTATATTAATACAATTGGGCTATACAACATCTATTCTTAAGATAATTACAATATGTTGAATAAGATGATGATATTAATTCTAAAACATCTATCTTTAGGGAAACTATAACTAAATGATTTTGGTGTGTATTTGATCATGCTAATATTTGATTCTCCTAATGGCATATAAAATACACATAAACATATCTTTATAGCTACTTAACTCAACATTTTTGGTTTGCAATTTGACATGATAATGACTACATTCCAAAAAAATCAAACATAGGAACATATATTTAAATTTTGAAATAGGTAGAATAGGCCACTCCATGTAGTCTATGTTGAAGTTGTCAAACCCAACTTTAGAGTCCAAGAACACCTGCATGCAAGAATACCTATCACAGGGAAGAAAAAATGGAGAAAGAGAGAAAGAGATATTTTGCTCTGTGAAATTGAAAAACTATATTCTCAACAACTGAATTAGCATAATTACATAAAAGATCAATCCTTAAGAAAGGAGATCAACAAAACCCTAAAATGATAACACATTTAATAAATAATATAATTATTAAATGTCTTATTATGCAAACTAAGGTGAAATGTTAAGAAGGAGATAAAGGTAATTTAATTAACATGATTAAATTTAAACCTTTACTCTAACACCCCCCCTTAAGATGAGCAAAAGTGCAGCTACAAACATATGCAAGAAAGCAAGGTAACTACAATGCTAGTAAGTAAACTTGGGTCCCAGCAACAAGGCCAGATAAGGCACCCAATTACAACCAAATCTCTATAAAACGGAGTAAAAGAGCAAACCCAATGGGAAAACTCCTCTCCAAAAAGAGAAAAAAGCATGCTAAAAAAAATGAAAGAAGGAAGGCCTCACTGAGACCCCCCAAGGACAACTTCCTTCACCCCAAGCATGGAGCGCAACTGAAGATAGCGCGGAAATGCCAAAGGTTTATTGAAGATATCTGCAACTTGCTCCTCTATAGGAATGTACTCCAAGATGAGAGAACCATCCTGAATCAACTGCTTGATGAAGTGCATGTGGATTTCAATGTTCTTAGTCCGCTAATGCTCCACTGGGTTGCGAGAAATATGAATGGCACTTTGATTGTCACACCAAAGCATAGTGGGACTATCAGGAGGAAACCCAAACTCTATCATCAACTGTCGAAGCCATAAAACCTCCTGACTAGCTAACACTGCTCCTCAATACTCAGCCTCTATAGATGATAATGCAATAGCTGATTGCTTCTTGCAAGACCATGTAATAGGACCAGAATCAAGGAAAAAAACAAAGCTAGAAGTAGACTTCTAATCATCGACATCACTAGCCCAATCTACGTCAGTAAAGCCAACAATGTGAGGGGATCCTGATGTGTAGTGAATGCCATAATGAGTGGTGCCCCGAATGTACCTCAAAATATGTTTGGCTGCTTTCCAATGAATCTCATATGGATCATGTGAGAATCGAGAGACAAGGCCAACCGCAAAGGAAAGATCAGGATGTGAGTGTGTCAGGTACAACAAACTTCCAACCAACTGTCTATACAGAGTAGTATCCATGGAAGAAGTAGTACAAGTGGAAGACAAGACAACACCTAACTGAAAAGGTGTGGGGGCAGGCTTGCAATCAAGTATGCCAAAGCGCTGGAGCATATTAAAAGCATACTTCTGCTAAAATAAGGAAATCCCATCCGAAGACTGAATAACCTACAGGCCCAAATAATAGTGCAAAAATCCAAGATCTGTCATCTCAAACTGCTCCATCAAAGCTCACTGAACATCCTGAATCATGGAAGATGAGCTACCTCTAATGATGAGATCATCGACATATAGCACAAGAATCAAAAGATCACCCTCCTGATGCCAAATGTACATTGTGTGATCAGAATGGCAACGTGTGAAGTGAGTGGAAAGCAAAAAAGAGTCCATCTTCTCATACCAAGCCTGAGGGGCTTGTTTGAGACCATACAATGAACACCAAAGTCTGCAAACCAAAGAAGTGTCCTACAAAAAACCCTGAGGCTACTCCATATAGATCTCCTCATGTAGGTCACCATGCAAGAAGGTACTCTTCACATCCATCTGAAACACTGACCATCCCTGTGAAGCTGCAAGTGAAAGTAAAAAGTGAATAGAATTCATCTTAGCAATAGGGGCAAAGGTTTTAGAGTAATCAATACCCTCCATTTGAGAAAAACCCTTCGCAACAAGACATGCCTTATACTTATCAATAGAACCATCTGCAACATACTTGGTACGGTACAACCACTTGCACCGAACCAACTTTCTTCCCTTAGGAAGAGGACAAAGATCCCAAGTATGATTCTTCATCAAAGAAGAATACTCCTCATCCATAGCCTTATCCCACTCAAGGTGACTTGTCACCTCTAAAAACTTTTGAGGATCATCCAAAATGGCATGACTCAAAAGACTAGAACCAGATGTCTGAGCACAAGTACAACGAGTATCTGAAGGATCACCTACCAAAGAACCAGCTGCATCAATAGTGACACGGGCCCACCTAGGCAAGGACTGAGCAACTGGTGGTGGTGGAGATGGTGGATCATCATCTACATCATCCTCAAGAGATAAGTAATCCTCAAGTGATGAAGAGGGAGGAGTAGGCAATGAGGGAGAAGCTGGTGATGGAGAATCCATCTGAGGATAGCGCTCATCAAAATGAACATCCTGCTGAAACAAGACTTCTCTAGAATTAGGATCAAATAACCTGTATGCCTTAACATCCTCACAATAGCCAACAAATATCAATGGTTAGCTCTTCCTCTCCATGGCTTTCCTCTGAGCATTAGGAATAAATGCCCAAGCCTCACTACCAAAAAACTCATAATGTAGAAACATCAGGCTTGACATGGGTCCAAGCCTCCTCAGGAGTCATATGTCGCAATGCCTTATGAGGCATCCAATTTTGAATATAATTGGCACAATTGATTGCCTCAGTCCAGAAGGAAGAACTCATAGCTTGAGACTATATCATACAATTTGCCATCTCTCGTAAGGTTCTGTTCTTTCTCTCAGCAATACCATTCTACTGAGGGGTGTAAGGGCCTATAAACTGATGCTGTAAACCATGCTCAATGCAAAAATATGTAAAAGCCTGATTAACATATTCCCCCCCATTATCTCTGTGTATCCTCCTAATAGAAAGTCCAGATTGCTTCTCCACAAATGTCTTAAAATTTTTGAATGAGTCAAAGACATCAGACTTGTACTTAAGAAAGTACACCCATGTACGTCTGGAGAAGTCATGAATAAAAGTGAGCACATAGCAGGCCCCTGAAAAGGAAGGAGTCGAAAAGGACATAAGATCACTGTGTACCAACTCTAGGGGTGCCCTAGCACGAGTGGCTCCACCCTTAGGAAAAGGATCTCAATGATGTTTTCCAAGAACACAACCTTGACATACACCATCAGTACAAGAAATCTATGGGAGCCCAATCACAAGTGCCTGAGTACTCATCTGCTATAAATATATGTAATTGACATGGCCAAAACGCTCATGCCAAAGCCTGCTCACTGAATTTGCATGTGCTATAAGAGAGGAACCAACAGTGTCTGAACTCTCAAAGCCATCAAATATGTTTAAGTGTGATGCAAAATCCACACTCCTAGTAGCCACAACCAGGTCAGGATCATGAAGGTCTCGAATAACCACATCATGTGGTGAGAACTCAACTGTCTTACGAGAGCCAGAGTGGCAAATCTGATAAATAGATAGAAGGTTTGTCTAAATTTTAGGAACCAGAAGCACATCCTGAAGACAACGACCATCCAATGAAATAATACCTAAACCTTGAACTGAAAGTTGTGCAGAGTCACCAACTGCAATCTGTGAAGTAGCACTATGAGCAAGTGCAATGACTAAATCCTGTGAGTGTGAGATATGGTGTGAAGCACCAGAGTCAATAATCCATGTGGATCCTGAAGATGAGGCACATGCAGAAAGAGCATGGCCTTTCCCCGTGGATGGAGGAGGCTGAGGTGAGGAAATATGATGCTACTGCATGGCTTCCTCTAAAGCCTCTAATCATTTCCAACACCTGGAAACTAGATGTCCTTCCTTGCCATAGAAACTACAAGGATCACCTGGATTCTTCTTAGTCTTGGAGGAAGACTCACCAGACTTAGAAGATTTACCCTGTTTAGGATTGGATTATGGTTTTAAATTTGTTTTAGGTGGTGGCTTGGAGGAACTCTCATTGCCAACTGAATCTGTCTTTAGCTTCTGTTTCAGCTTCTGTTTCCCTTGGGATGGCTGAGCAACCAATGCTTTATTTTTTGATCCAGGAAGAGTATCCAACTGTGTGAGCTTGGCCTACTCTTGTGTTAATCGATCACATAATACCTCAAGAGAAGGCATGGTATAATGTGGACCCAAAGCATCCATGGTGGAATAGAAGGTAGAAGAGAAAATCTTGAAGGATCCTCGAAGCTTAGATAGAATCAGGTAAATGCATTCTGTATCTATTTTGTTTTTACCACAACCTTGTAACAAATATCTGAGAGATTTGAATTTCATCAGGAAATCCTCAATAGAAGGAAAGGAATCAAGTACCAAAGTGGTCAATTCTGCCTTAATCTAAAGTGCTCGAAACTAATTAATGGTGCCAAAAAGTGTTTCAAACTTCAACCACATAGCTCGAGGAGTTGCACAACCCTCAAGATGAAAGATAAGATTGTCTGAAACATGCAAGGATAACAACCCCATGGCCTCATCCCTTCTGTTCCTATGCTGAAAGATCTCAAATTGATGTTGCAACTGAGGTTGAACATCATCCAAACATGACCATAAACCTTTGGACATGAGAAGTCTTGTCATCTATGCCTTCTAGGTATGATAATTGTGTGGGGAAAGATGCTCAACCGAAGAAGAGTCCGCCATTAAACCCTGCACCTATACCTGCTTGTTTTTTTATTATTATGTGGTCTTTTAGAATAGATAGAAGATGCAGAAGGGTTTGATTGTTTTTGAGAGTTTTGGTGTTCTATTTTTCTAATGGAAAATATAGAAAGCAAGAAAAAACACCCCCCCACAATACGAGAACCCAAACCCCAGTACAATTTTTAAAGCTAAAAAGCTTGAAAAAGAAAAAAATGTTTCATACAAAATTTTGTGTACTTGGTAAATTTTTGATAAAAAAGATCATATTTTTGAATAGTGCATGCTGGTAGCTTTCCAACGCCTATTCGAGTTAGAAAAACAGAGTCTGTTTGCACCTTCTAGGGCCCTGGAAGTGCAAAAAAAAGACCCCACTTTGACTGAAAAAATATAGTCAAACAGAAAATTTGGGAAAAATTACCAGTTCCATGGCATCTGGCATGGAATCAGCTTTCCAATGCCTATTTTTGTTCAAAGATCTGAGCTAAAATGAGAAAGCTATGCCTAATTTCGTAAAGTTGCTCAAAAGTGTCCAATTTGGCCCTCCTGGCCTTCAGGGGCTTAAAAAAGGGACAGCGACCAGGGGCTGGGCGGAGCAGCGCATGGGTGGCATTGTGGCAGCGCACTAGCAGCAGAGCTGCTCGCGAGTGGTGGAACAACGGAGGGTCAGCTAGGTGGCGAGACGGTGGCAAGCCTGTGGCGGCTAGGCGGCCCGCTGGAGGAGGTGGCGGCCCGGGCGCTGGAGGTGGTGGCCGCTTGGTCGAGCGGTGGTGGTGCCTAGCTTTAAACTGGCAGCGCTAAAAATAAATAAAAAAATCTTGATTTTTTGTATTTTTTTTTTTTTGGATGTATTTTTCACCTCGTAAATCGTGCCTTGAGGCCGTACAGCCTTGGGGCCAAAAAAATTTGCCTTCTGGTGCAACTGTGCTCAAATAGGGCATGCCATATATGAAAATATGGGTTTTTGGCCACTCTGAGTCCAACCGTGAGGTCATTTTGGGCCCAAGATGTACCCAAAAATCAGAGTAAGCCAAATCCACATAAAAAACCTCTATAAACCTGTGAAAGCCAGATCTACCCCTTTCAACTCCAAATTCTTCAAAATCAGGAACAGGCTGAATCAGGTCTGTGCTTTGATACCATGTTGAAGTTGTCAAACCCAACTTTAGAGTCCAAGAACACCTGCATGCAAGAATACCTATCACAAGGAAGAAAAAATGGAGAAAGAGAGAAAGAGATATTTTGCTCTGTGAAATTGAAAACTATATTCTCAACAACTAAATTAGCATAATTACATAAAAGATCAATCCTTAAGAAAGGAGATCAACAAAACCCTAAAAGGATAACACATTTAATAATTAATATAATTATTAAATGTCTTATTATGCAAACTAAGGTGAAATGTTAAGAAGGAGATAAAGGTAATTTAATTAACATGATTAAATTTAAACCTTTACTCTAACAGTCTAGTCTAAGGATTTGGCTAGGCCACCCAACATAGTCTAAGGTGGGAGAATGATAGAAATAGTGATTGGTCCAAATTCAAGGGGAACCTTTATGGAGATTTCTTAATGGGTTTAGGGGTAAGTGTGTATTAGTTTTCTAGATGAGTCAAAATGATTACTAAGACTATGCATTTACCATGCATCTATGGAATGTTATGTAAAATAAAGAAGTATGCAAGGTATGCAGTTTTATGACTTTCTTTTCTCACCCACTTTGGTGTGCAATCAAATCTAGGTAAAGATGCATGCCAAAGTTAAAATGAAAGAAATAGGTTCTCATACAATATGCATACATACATACCTATATAAATATTCAGGAAAAGAAGCAAGTGTGCAAGGTTTGGAATTTTATACCTTTCTTTTCTCACCCACTTTGGTGAGCATTTAAATCTAAATGAGGATGCATGCCAAAGGAAAAATATAAGAAATAGGTTGTCTATATATATATATACCTAATTCTAAACATTATGGATTGAACATGTGCCCCTTTTTTCCTTGGTATATAACAAGAATCCATTATGTTTGTGATATCATTGAGATAAATCACTACATGCATAAAAAAATAATAGAATTAGTAATAATATGTACTCACAAATTTTGTGTACAATGGAGTTCCCACAAATCAAGAAGGAAAGATAAATAGAGATATTATCTCATTTGGAAGTATGAGTGACAATTGAGCATCAAAAGTGAAGGAAAAAAAAGCTTAGAGAGTGCAAATGTGGGTGATTGATGACACCCACCCCTTGTAGGTGCCAAAAAACTCAACCAAAATAGAGCTAGTAGGTGTAGAAGGGAGGTTGTATTGTTGTAAGAAACTCACACAACCTCTATAAAGGTCTAAAAAACTTGTTGTAGGTCAAATATTTAGTTGTATGTATACATAAATAGGTTACAATTACAAAGAAATATGTTCTAGACCAACCAAATTAAGCTATATGTAACAGTCATTTCTATAGGAACATAAACTATGTTACAGATGTACAGTTAGATGCAACAAAAAAAACATAAATATATGGTACATGAACAAAACCCTATGTTGTAGACTCTTGACCACATAATACCAAATCATAAAATACCCAAATATTCACACATAAAATAACACTTTTAGAGTAGCAAAGTCGTAAAAAATACCATTCAGAACAATACACATGGTCCAAGAGAGGAACACTTTTTAAAAAGACTATTATATATCCATTTAACTAAGGAAATATAATCATTTACAATCATTAGTATACAATTGCATTCCTTCAATTATTGTTCCAAAATATGACCTTCATCTATTTTATTTTTCCTTTCTATTTGTTATTCATATGCTCCTATGCTCCTCTTTGTCTTTATTTTCTTTATCTTTTAGTTTCTTCTTCTTGTTCCTACCTATTGTACTCTTCTTTATTCCCTCTTTTTTCTATTTTTCTTTCTCTTGCTATCTTGTTAAATCTTCTTCTCCAAAAACCCTCCAAAAATCTAAAAACTTCTTCCAAAATCCTACCTAAATTGGGTCTAGCACATTAAAATATCTCATTAAAGTCCAACTACTCCCTTTTGGGCTCAAAATTCCCACTTAGACCTCTTCCTTTCCAATTTTCAATTTTTTTGTTCATAAATGAGCATTCAAGTAGGTATTTATAGATCTAAATGTCCAAAAAAATAAAATTTTTAATTGTAACTAACATGTGAGTAAAAGCATGTGAGCCTGTGTCACACTTTATAAAGGAATCAACCAACACCAATTTTTTTTGAACTTTGACCATATAAAAGTGGTATTTATGTTTTGAATTTCAAAATGATGTAAAGTGATGAAATGTAGAACTTTTGATGAGTTTTATTCATGTAATTTTTCATATTTTAAAAAAAATACTTTTATTATTTTTTTATCAATTTAAGAATAGATTTTGGAATGCTGAAAAATTTTTAGAAAAAAGTGACGTTCATGGGATGTTAAGAAAAAAATTGAAAAGAACTTCACTTTTCCCTTAATTTTTTTTTATCTAAATAGTTACCTTCAATATCTAGTGCATGGAAAAAAGATCAAATTTTGATGTATATTTTTGTGTAATAACATTTTAAAGTCAAACTTGTCTAAATTTGATAGTTTTCATGGGATGTCAACTATTGTTTATTTGTTTAATCATTTTCAGAAAACAAATTATACTCTTTTGAAGAGGACTCTCTCCTCTAGTGTACCATATATTTTTAAATTCTTTTATATGTTTTACTATTTTTTTAAAATTTCAAATCAGCCTCCTTTTTAACTTTAACAACCTACTTGCATTATTTAAAAATATATATATTAAAACTAATCAAAATATTTAAAAAATTACATATTTGGATTCACCACTTCAAGCTCTACAAAAGCATTTTAAAAAAAGAAAGAAAAAAAAAGCATCATTCTTATTGAAGAAATACTTAGTTGAAGTTGAAAGTTTTAGAAAATTCTAAAAAAAGCTAAGTTGGCTACTAACTAGGATGCCACATAGACAATTTTGGTAGAAAGGGTTTTGACTAAAACCTTGTCTATAGAAACCTTGCACATAAAATAAGCCAATTTTAAAGTGGCAAAGGAAAAAAGTTTAAATTTTTTGGTTTCAGCCAAAACTTATTTGACCGAAACCTTGTGTGCCACATATAGGCCACGTGGTTATGATCGAAACTTTTTCGACTGAAAATATTTCACTCGGAACTATTTATTTGGCCGAAAGTGTTACACAACTTTGTGTTTTTACCCATGTATGGTGGATGGTGAAGGAAAAAATTAAATAAAAAGGGACTAAATATAATCCCCTTGCATCAAACCATATTGGTAAAAAAACTGTGAGCTCCTTCACATTGCTTAAAATTTGGTGTTGCTACAAGTCACAATTTTGATCATTGTAGATTAACAAACTAGTTGTTATGCGTTAGAATTTTTGTTGCTATGGGCTAACTAGAATGACTCTAGATTTTTTGAGCTTAACCAAGTGACATCTTTCATTGGTCCTTTTTCTATTTTAAGTTAAATGTGCATTGTATTGTTTTCCCCTGTTCTTCCTAATCACTCTAGATTCCAAAATACATTCAATATCCTTTTGTTATCTTTCAAGTATTTGTTCCATTCATTTTTCTGATAGTATTTTATTCTTATCCTATTTTTTTGATGTATCTCCTTCATAATAAATATATAAATCATAAAAATTAAAAATTAGAGAGATGTCCAAACCTATAGACCTAGTTCTAACTCATATGCATGTGGTGAGAACTTATTGATTATTTTACACGGTCTAACCTTCTTCCATCTAAGATTGTTATAGGTATGAATTGGAAATCTTTCCTTTCATAGGTGTACAAGTTCCACATCTGCCACTTCAAAACTATTTATCTTATCTTCAAGTTTTCTTTCTCTTTATATTGTTGGCTACTCCATTTAAGTTTGTCTCTCACCTATCAATGCAAATCTTGCCATGTGTTTGGAAAATTTTTCTCCTTTAGCACTTCTCTTATATCCCTCAATATTTGGAAGCTCCCTTAATTTTTAAATACCCCTATGGCCGTATCCATAAACAAATTGGACTTTGAAACTTTGAAAGTTGAAAATTCAATAGCTTCAAATCCAAACATGATATTATGTTGAAACTTTATGAACATGATTTTTTAGCAAATCTGAAGTTTTGTGTAAAATTTTGTGTCAATTCATGTGCTTAAATGTAAAATTACTATAAATAGTAACCTCACATAATTGCAAGGTTGATACACCATTTTCCTAACATTCTCTCTCTTGTTGAACACCTTGCAAGAGCAAAGGGAGTATCGACACCATAATTTAACTACTAGGGGACATGCGAGCCATAAAATTTAAACACCATTTGAACTTATTTATGCTCATAGGCTTAGTTAAGGAATCTACAAAAATTCATCGAAGTCTCTACCTTAACTAGCTTCACCTTTCCATCCTCGACTATATCTCTACAAGAAATATATGATTTACATCAGTTTTCTTGGATTTGGTATGAAATGTTGAATTCTTACCTAGGAAAATCACACTTTGAATGCCATAATAAATTGTAATTCTATCTTTTTAATTTTAATATCTAAACACAAACTCTTATGAAAAATGAGTTCTTTACAAGCTTGAGAAGATGTCATATACTCAATTTCAATAGTGGACAAAGCAACCACAACCTATCACCTACTCATCTAACTGATTACACCACCAAATAAATTAAACTCGTAAGTATTAATGGATATTTTACTATCGACATCACCTACCCAATTTGAATCCACATAACTACAAATATCATGGTAATTCCCATCTCTTAACTTATTACCTTGAGAACACAAGGAATGCTCTAAGGCATCTTGTAGCTATTTAAAGACTCTTTTAATTGAATAAAAATGAATTCTACCATTATTAGAAATATATCTAGAAAGAACTCCCACTACTTGGGTAATGTTTGGTTTAATATAGACCATAACATACATCAAAATTCCAAAAATACTTTGGTAAAGAACTCTACTGATGTCTGCCATCTCTAATGTGGATGTTAGAAAATTTGAAGTAGATAACTGTTGGACACGAGGAACACTGAGAGCGGGGGGGGGTGAATCAGTGTTCCACAATATTTGATTTTCAAATCAGATCTTAAACCATCAACAAAAATAATTAAACCCTCAATAGCATTCACAACACATAAATAGAAGGAAACATGCATACACATTAAAGAACACCATAATGCTAGGATTTTTACATGGAAACCCTATTAGGGGAAAAACCATGGTGGAGATTAATCCACAAAGTATACTTTTTTAAAAGTATGATGAAAGGGGAATGCACTTGTATTTAGGAACACTGCCTAGAGCTCACTACTCAAAAGAGAAGGCTCACTTCCTTACAAAATATATTTGGTATTACAACAAAATGTTGACCTAAGAGTATAGCATTTACGAATTCTTGGAATCAGTTCCAATTAAGCACACAATCAGATTCTAGATATTTTATTCAATTCGTACTTCTGCTCTGCTATAATCTACTTTTCTCTCCTATAGAAACCCTTATGTAGCATAAACAAAATTCGCTCAACAGATCTTATGAGATTAACCCATATAGCTATTATGCACTTTTTCGCACAAAGTCACTTCACTATGTATATCAAAATGATGTTTTGATCTCCTTTATATATCCGCTAAGAAGAATTTTTATTATATGTCGGCTTCAAAACAAAATATAATATTCTTGCTCATGTCAGCTTAAATCACTAATTAAAATTGATGTGTACCCTCACAAGTCAGCTAGACTATAGTAGGAACCCAAATCAAAATTCCAAAACATAAGAAATAGTTAAACTCATACTCCTTATACATTTGCGACACACCATGCGCAACAAGTTGGCTAGAATAAGAAAATAAACAATAAATCATTCTTTTGAATCTCTTAACTCATACTCCGACTAATGCAACACCACAAAAAATTCCAATAGGATAGCATACATGCTAAACAAGCTTCCCCAGGGATCCACACCACAAAATAGTGATCCAATGAAATATTCAGATAAACTTATCAACCAAATACCCTGTACTTCATATTTTCTGCCAGTAGATTACAATATCTTACTTCTATTGTCGGTAGGAGCAACTACAACACTGTGGACCATAATTCTGATTCCAGTTGCCATCAATGACAATATAAGAAGCCAAAACAATCTTTCCAAGCCATATGCCAACAATATCACCCTTTGGCATTGATGGCAACACTTAGCAAAAATTGACTAAGTGTCAAAACTCAAAAACCAAAATTACTGCTCCTCCTTAGGATGTTGTAGCATTTTTCATTGCATTCTCTCCCCCTTTGATATCAATGAAAAATATTCTAGTATATTTGCTACAGTTGTTTGCTTCAAAATTCTTCTATTCTCTCCCCTTTAGTAAAATAGAGAGTTCAATCAAAATTTGGAAAGATACTGCACAAATCAGAAGATTATTTTATACTTAACTTTCATTTCCAGAAGAGATTTCTTCCAAGAGTCCATTGCAATCCCAATAGCTATAATCAAGCTGTTATTCTCTGATGTCCTATTGATAATTTGGACAAGGGATTTAGGAATGGTAATGGCATTACCCAAATTTTCTCCTTCCTCTATAATTTCTATCATTTGCTCCAACCTGCATTCGATATGATCTGTCACTTTCTAGATGTTGATGTTTATATGGTAGTGTCAATCACATCTTCCAACCCAGATCACATAAGGACATCAATTAAATTATACCCTATCAGTTATTTAATTGTTGAGAATGATTTTATGATTGGCCATGTCATTTGATAAATGGTGGTTAATATTTATTTAATGTGAAGAGGCATATTTTCATAGAGGTGCGATTTGATCCAAGGCTAACATATTGATTATTGAAGAGGCACGATTAATGAAGAGTTGCATTTTAATGAGGCCGACCTCATACTTCCTTATGACATGATTTTTCTAGAGATATTTTTTTTGTGGCCAACTTGTCTTTTGAAAGGTCATGACTTCTTCATCACCTTGTATATATAGTCGATGTTGCTCATTGTTTCATCATCATTTTATTCTCATTCATCTCAAGTGCGAGTTCATTCATAAGAGCAATTCGACATAGTTGAAGGCTATAGTTCATTGTTGAGACTTAAATTTGATTGGATATATGTTAGCATATGTTTTGAGGTGCACTCTCTTGGTCTCATTATCGACCTCTATTGTAAAGGAGTTTCTCATTGAGATTCAATATATAAGTGATATATTGTTGCTAGGTTTTTCTCCCTCAAGTGGAGGGTTTTCCCAGGGTATTTGCTGTGTTTTGTGTCTAATTTTTAATTAATTTTTTGTGCATTACATCTGATCATTAAAATATAACACGGTATTAGAGCGGTTTTGAAGAAGATCTTGATCATATTTTGTATTACAGTGATACTCTTTATTCTCTTTCTCATCATTGATTACTTCTATCTCTTCATCAAGATGGTGAACAGTCTTAAGATCAAGGACAAACTTGAGGGAGCAACAAACTTCACATCTTGGAGATTCAAAATTATGCTCACCTTGGAGGAAAACAAATTGGAAGAGTTTGTTGAGAGCAAAGTTCCTGAGCCTACGGATGAGGAAGAGAAGGTTCAGTGGAAGAAGAAATATACTAAGGCAAAGAAGATGTTAGTTGATTCCATGAAGGATCATGTTATTCCTATCATCTCCAAGTTGAAGATAGAAAGAGAGATGTTTGAAAATTTGAAGATGTACGAAATCAAAAACACAAGCCGGGAACTTGCACTGAAGCAACAACTCCATCATAAGAAGATGGCAGAAGGAGAATCTATCATCACTTACTTCATGAAGATCTCTAAATTGAGAGATCAACTCTCTACCATTGGTCATATTGTTGATGTCAAGGACTTGAACATGTTGGCTCTTAATGGTCTTCCTTCATCTTGGGAGTCTTACATTCAAGGAATCAGTGCAAGATCGAAACTTCCCAAGTTTGATAGTTTGAGGGCAGATTGTATTCAAGAAGAGTCTAGGTTGGCTGCGAGAGGTATTGGTCGAAGCTCTATAAATGAATAAATTCATGTTCTTTCCACTCAATCCTCGAAGAAGAAAGGAAAATGAGGAAAGAATGGATACTTTAAGAGGAATAGAGATAAAAGGCCAGATGGTGCTCCCGCATTCAAGAAGAAGTGGGACCTCTCAAAAATCCAATGTTTTCATTGTGACAAGTTTGGTCATTATGCAAAGGATTTCCCAACTAGGCCTAATCAAGATGCTTCATTTGTGGATGTGGATGAGATCTCTCCTTAGAAGGATTCTAGGGAATTTCTATTCTAAGTCATGGGCCTATGTTCAAGTTGTGAAGGTTGCGTACTGATCTGAGTGCAAGAGCAGTGTATCTTACTATGTCCAATATTTGCATCCATCAGAATATTTAAAGAGATAAGTATTCTTTGTTTGTTAAGTTATATCCTTTATTTGGATCTTGTAATTAGTAAAGAGACATAATGGTTTCTCTCGAGCTGTGTTCACTAGCATAATATCCTTTGAAGATTTCATTTATTCATTGCAAGTTATTTCATGCTAGTTGTGAAGATTTCTGAGTGTGACTCTTAAATAAAAAGAGAACTGTAATTTTGCTGGTGATAAGTTGATCACATGGATATCATTCTCTAATGCATGAACTATGATAGAGCCTTGAAATCTTGGAAAGAGTTGGTTCTACATGCTCACTGCGTAATGCATTCAAGAAATCTGTTGTGCTAAGTTTAACACTCTCGAGGGGAGTAAAAGATGGAGGAAAGAGTTATATAAGAATTCAATAAATATAAGCTTCTTTATCCCTTCATTCTGATCTTTTATTTTCTACATATTTCACTTATAGTTTGATTTCTTTATTTATGTTTTTAATATTGTTCATAATACTCTTATGTGTTCATGTTATAACTTGAGATAGTAAACCTTGTATGATCCTAGCCTTGATATTTCTTTAGATATTTATAAAATGTTAGTGATCTCTCTCTCAAATGCTTTCAGGAAAGATCTAGAAGCAAGAAAGTGATGAGAGATTGCTTAGTGATGAAAAGCTTGAGAAATCAAGATTGTGAGGAAGTCATGCCGACCAAAGAAATGATCAAGCCTAAAGCCACAACTTGTAGCCATGGGACTGAGTTGGTAGCTAGAGGGAGTTCACTTCTAGAAGTCTTCTTTTCAATCTCTGAAGTAGGTAACAAGAGGGAGTTTTGTAACTCACTAAGAAGAAGTGAAGATTATTGTATTGCAAGGCTAGGTGAAAAATCCTTAGAGGATCCCTTCAGTTGCTGAGATCATAATTTCTCAAGATAGTCATCTGGATTTGATATTGCTAGCTCCGCAAACCTATTTATAATAATGTGATTTGGGATGAGGTCGAGGAGGAAAATATTGAACTCTCTACAGTACCAGAGGTGTGTGCTGGAAATTTTTTATCTAAGGCAAGTGTTGCAGGAAATCTTGGATGAAGAGGTTAGAAGGTTGATGCAAGTACTTGAAGATTTAGAGGGAGCCTATTGGACCTGAAGAAGATGAAGTATGGAAAAATTCGGATGAGCTCATTATGAGTCAAGGCAAGTATACCATTGGCATCTTGAAGAGATTTGGTATGATGGATTGCAAATCCATGTCTACGCCTATGGAAACCAACTTTCAGAAGCTTAAAGAGGTTGTAGCTAGTTCAGATTTGGTGGATCCTACTATGTACAGACGATTGATTGGATTGTTGATGTATCTAGTATATTTGATATGCAGTGAGTGCTCTTTGTCAGTTCATGTGTGAACTAAGGAAAATTCATCTAGTTGTAGTAAAGCATATCTTGAGATACTTACCTAGCACAATTGGATATGGCTTGGGTTTGGGGTCTACGATGATTTCTTGGTGTAGCAGGAAGCAATCTTCAGTAGCACTAAGTATAGTAGAGGCTGAGTAAATTGCAGCTTGTATTGCAGCTCGAGAAGCAGTGTGGCTTTGAAAGATCCTTACAGGATTGTTTAGACAATCAATGGAGCCAACTATCATTCATTGTGATAACCAGAGCTATGTGAAGCTTTCTGTCAATCCCGTGTTCATGACAAAACTAAACATGTTGAGATCAAATATCACTATATCAGAGATATGGTATTGAGGAAAGCAATTCAGTTGAGGTATAACAACAATGATGAGAAGATGACATATACTCTCACCAAGCTTCTCTCTAGGATAAAGTTTGTGTACTTTTGAGACAAGCTTGGTATGGTGGAGAATGAAGCCCTAGTTGAGAAGGAGTCTCAGTAATATAGTGATCCTATTTAATGCATTTCTCTTTGAGAGAGATTTGAGGTGCGAGCCCTTGTTAATGCATTTCTCTTTGAGAGAGATTTGAAGTGCAAGCCCTTGTTAATTGATTTCTCTTTGATATTTGAGGTGAAAGCCCTTGTTTCCACCCTCTATGAGAGCCATGGTGGATGTCATGTGTGTGACTCCATGATAACAACACGTGAGAGAGTCTATGATGATTTTCTTGTACTTGTGTTTTCACCCTCTGGGAGATCCATGGTGACAGTCACAATGAGGTGACAACATCACATTAAGTGATGAACACTTGTACATACCATACATGGGTATAGCCGCTTTGGTTGATATGATGATGAGGTGATATCTGATATCACGATGAGGTGATATTCTTCTTTTCCACATATGGGTGTAGCCATTGTGGTAGACATCATGATAAGGTGATATGTCTTATGTAGCTAGAAGTATCTTCCCTAGCTGAAAGGGAGTGTTGATGTTTATGGCAGTGTCGGTCACATCTTCTAGCCTAGATCGCATAAGGAGAGAAATTAAATTATAGCCTATCAGCTAGTTAATTGTTGAGAACGATTTTATGATTAGCCACACCATTTGATAAATGATGTTTAATATTTATTTAATGTGAAGAGGCACATTTTCATAGAGGTGCGATTTGATCCAAGGCTGACATCTTGATTATTGAAGAGGCCCAATTAATGAAGAGTTTCATTTTAATGAGGCCGACCTCATACTTCCTTGCTACACGATTTTTCTAGAGACATTCTTTTTGGTGGCTGACTTTTCTTTTGAAAGGTCACAACTTCTTCATCACCTTATATATATAGTCGATGTCCCTCATCGTTTCATCATCGATTTATTCTCTCATTCATCTCAAGTGTGAGTTCATTCATAAGAGTAGTTCAACATAGTTGAAGGTTGTAGTTCATTGTTGAGAATTACATTTGATTGGATTTGTGTTAGCATCTATTTTGAGGTGCACTCTCTTGGTCTCATTATCAGCCTCTATTGTAATGGAGTTTCTCATTGAGATTCAATATATAATTTATATATTGTTGATGGGTTTTTCTAGCTCAAGTGGAGGGTTTTCCTAGGGTATCTACTGTGTTTTGTGTCTAATTTTAAATTAATTTTATGTGCATTACATCTGATCATTAAAATCTAACACCAAAAAGCAACCATAAGAGTATTTATAGCATAGTGAACCTTTGCATGCTCAACTTGTAGACCATGAATCTTTTTCTTAATTTCTTTGTCCTTGTCCAAGAACATATTGTAATCTTGACTGATTCTAACAAGCTCATTTTCAATTTCCTCCAACTTGTCCTTGTACTTGCCAACCACATGGGTCCACCTAAGACAATAATTGTATATCTTGTTTGATGAGTCAATGCACTATATCAACTCATTCATTTTCTTCTTTAGTTTAGTAAGAGATAGTATAAACTGTATCTTTAGATGAGAGATTATTTCTTCCTCTTTTATGTCCAAAGGCACAGAGATTATAGCATCCTTGATACACATAATCTGCTCTTTTGGAAGAACATTCTACAGACTCTCTCATTCAATGTTGTCAGCAAAGATCTTCATAGAGTGTTTTAAATGACATCCTACTCATAAGATGGTCCATTCAAGCATATATCAGATATCTTTTGCATACCGTCTTCATCCTGAATAATATGCAATATCTTAGCTTTAAATAGAGCACCTTCATCATTACTCTCTTTTGCAATTTCCACAACCAGTTCAACTGGTTTTGGTTCTTCTCTTGGAGTATATTCCTCAAAGAATACATCTACAACCATTTGTTCTTTTCCTTTTTTCCTCAACTTTTGTTGACTTGGGTGCTAGAGGAGTGACACCAACCAATTCTCTTTCTTTGTTCTGATTTTTCTCTGCCTTCCCAGAGGATGATCCAACTTTAGCTATCTTTATTGGAAGAGGAATATCATTTGCACCAAATTTTTCTAGAAACTTCCTAAAGAAGTTCTCATAAACTCTTTCACCATTGTCAAAGGAGTTGAAATTCTCAAAGATTTTCCTGCAAATTGGTATATTTTCCTTCCATACCACATTCTCATTTAGAGGTAAGTAATTTAGGAAGTACATCACAATGCATACAACTAGGGTGTCAAACCTAAAAGGGTAGCCTATATCTTTTGACAATTGTACATTCTCCATTAATTGATCCTTTATCAAACCACATAGGTCAAAGTCTTCACCTTCTATTACCATTTTGTGAGCAATATACATTGTGCCTATCGAGGAGTTTCTAAAGAAGATTTTATATAAAATTCCATGTGTAATATACTTCGTTAAAGGATTTTTAATCATAGAAATCATCAAATCCCTCTGATCTCCCATTATTCCAATTAGGGCTTTGACTGAGCTGCATTTCAAATTGATTTGTTTTTCGAAACATCACCAACTTTTCACAAACCTATTAAATTTATGATTACATCCTTAGAAATATGATAGGGTTTATCCATAGTAAGGATATCACCATCCATTCTATTTAGAATAAACTGAACTACCTCCGCATTGACGAAATGAGGGAATTCATTCCAAATATCTAGATTCTTGTGCTTTTCTCCTCCAAGCCTTTTCAATTTGACGACAGAAAATGAGTATTTTAAATATCTAACCTTTTGAATACTATATTCATCCAAAGTTACTGATCCTTAGATTTTCTTCATTTTTCGTACCAAGCAGGGTTCTACCAATCACTGAATAAGTGTGAATTTGTCAAGCAATAGGACTTGCTGAATTCATCGATAAAATGACTTTTCACTCCTTTGAAATTTTGCTGAAAAAGGTTCTTCAATTGTTCTTCTTCAGCACATAGTGACAAATTAGGGTTCCAAATGCCCTTTTATAACTTCACCTACTTAACTTTCTACCTCATTAAATGTGTTTCCCTAGAAGTTATGGATACACTGTAAGCTTAGACAAGTGAAGAATTTGACTTCAGACTTTCAACATTTCATCCAACACAATAAATGATTACAAATACATTTGTTAAAGAATAACACAACTACTGATGACATCCAACAATTCAAATCCAATTATATATAGGGGGATAAAGGATTTTTCATATGAAACTCCCCCTAGGCCTCTGGCTTGAAGTCAATTGCTGAAAGAATTACCAAAGGGAGCTTTCGGTACAATCTTATTGCCTTCATTAGATTCACTTTTCTTTACCCACATCTTCTTCATTTGATCTCTTATCTCTTCTACATATTATTTTTCCTTTAGTTTGTTGTCTTTCTGTGAATTTCTCCTTTGATAAACTGGACCTCTTTTATTCATGTTTTTGTTCCTATAGAATCTTGCAATGTGCTGAAGTTTGTTGCAATTGTAGCATACTAGATTTTTCTGTCTATAACATCCATTCCACTAATTTCCTCCTGATCTGCACTAACAAACATACTTTTGCACTCTAATGACTTATGACCAAACTTCTTGCATTTAAAACACTGACCAGAAAATGATGGGGTGCTAAAGTTTATCTTTCTTCTACATTGAGAAGCCATATGTCCAAATTTATTACAAGCAAAGCAATATCGATTAAATTTCTGAGCATTGGGTTTCCTTACCAGATGTCTTGTGCCTTTATTCTTCTTTTTAGGGTTCTTCTGTTCAGATCCAGAGCTTTCTCCCTTCTCATAGCCAAGACCTTGCTTATCATTTGTCTCCTTTTGTCCCTTAGTTATCTCATCAAGCTTAGCAGAACTTATCCTAAACTTCTCCTTGAATTCATTTGCAGTAGTAAGCTCATTTTTGAGAATAAGGGTATGTGCAGGATCATCATGGAAAAAATGGGCCCTTAAGTGGCAAAAAATTTAGAAAAATGAGAGTTAGGAAACTTGACATAAAAAATTGAATAAGTTATCTATATTATTTCAAAAATATGTAAGAATAGAATCTATAGCAAATTGAATGTAATTTCTAAACTACTAGGTTTATTTAAAAAAAAAAAAATCTATTTGGTGAAAATTTGAAATTCCAATGTAGTAGTACTAAAGTTTGAGGGAAAAAACAAGAAGTAGGTGTCTATTTGACCACCCTAACCACAATAAAATGATAATATTTTTTTATAATATTTTAGACATAAGTAGAGGACTCATGTACATATGTGATGCATATTTTTTGTAATTTTTTCTAAGTAAATAATTAATTATGAATTTTTATTACAACTTTTGAAAATATAAAACTTCTGTCAACCACCTTAACTTGGTCAAAGTTTCATGAAATTCAATTTTTCTTTTTTTAATCCTATAGTATGCAAAGCATAGAATGTGATGCATGTTTTGGATTGAAAAAATGTGATACTGTTTGAAATCTATAGATGTTTTTCAATCAGCCTATCAATCAACACTTTAGTTGCAATTCAAATAGAAAATGAATAATAATTATTTATTAAATTCAAAGTAAAGAATAATTTATATTGGTGGAAAGCTGAGAATCTCCTTTAAAAACCCTTTTCATTTCATAAATACCCTACAAATACCCATCATATTGCCACTTTTTGGCCCATCATAATCCTACACATACCCATAACTGCCTATCTCTCAAGTTCTTGTTCATTGTTTCTAGATTGTTGTAGTTCAATTTCCAGTTGAATGAATCCATTATTAATTCTACTACATTTTTCAGATTTTTCTTTCAAGGATTGGGTCAGATTCTCCTCTTTCTTCTTTCTTTCTTTAGTCTCTTTGGTTAACTTTATTGCCACAAATTCCATTTCAAGCTTTAAAGCAACATTGTCCTTAGCAAGCTTTTCACATTCTTCTATTATTTCTCTTAGGGTTTGATTCAAATGGAAATCATCCAAACCTTTAATTTCTTTTTGCTTCAACTGGTCACATAATTCCTTCCTCTTTTCCCTTGACTCTTTTTTTTATCCTTCAGTGATTGAATGAATTTTTCAGCAGCCACAAGATTTTATTTTAGTTTCATGACCTCTACTTTAGATTGATCAAGATAATAAAGTTCCACCATAAGTTGTTGTTGAAGACCACCAACATCCATTGTAATTCAAGATCCACCTCAAGCTATTAAAATTTAGAAGAGGAACCAAATCTGATACCAATTGTTGGACACTAGGAACACTGAGAGGGGGGGTGAATTAGTGTTCCACAATATTTGATTTTCAAATAAGATATTAAACCATCAACAACAATAATTAAACCCTCAATAGCATTCACAACACATAAACAGAAGGAAACATGCATACACATTAAAGAACACCATAACACTAGGATTTTTACGTGGAAACCTTATTAGGAGAAAAACCACGGTGGAGATTAATCCAAAAAGTATACTCTATTAAAAGTATGATGAAAGGGGAATGCACTTGCATTTACACACATTGCCTAGAGCTCACTACTCAAAAGAGAAGGCTCACTGCCTTACAAAATATATTTGGTATTAAAAAAAATGTTGAATTGAGAGTATAACATCTACAAATGCTTGGAATCAGTTCCAATTAAGCACACAATTAGATTCTAGATCTTTTATCCAATTCATACTTTTGCTCTACTATGCTCTCCTACATAAACCCTTCTATAGCATAAACAAAATTCGCTCAAAAAATTTTCTGAGATTAACCCATATAGTTTTTCTGCACTTTTTCACACAAACTCACTTCACTGTGTATATCAAAATGATTTTTTGATCTCCTTTATATATCTGCTAACAAGAATTTTTATTATATACATCAGATTCAAAACAAAATATAATATTCTAGCTCATGTCAGCTCAAATCACTAATTAAAATTGATGCTCACCCTCACAAGTCAGCTAGACTATAGTAGGGACCCAAATCAAAATTCCAAAACATAAGAAATAGTTAAACTCATACTCATACATCCACGACACACCATACGAAATAGGTCGGCTAGAATGAGAAAATAAACAATAAATCATTCTTCTAAATCTCTTAACTCGTACTCTGACTAATGCAACACCATAAAACTTTCCAATAGGATAGCATACATGATAAACAAGCTTCCTTGGGGATCCACACCACAAAATAGTGATCCGGTGAAGTATTTAGATCAACTTATCAACTGGATACCATGTACTTCATATTTTCTGTCGATAGATTATAGTCTCTTACTTCTATTGCCGGTTGAGCAACTACAATGCTGCAGACCATACTGCTGACTCCAGTTGCCATCAATGACAACATAAGAAGCCAAAAACAATCTTTCCAAGCCATATGCCAACAATAACTTCATTCCAACTATGAAAGGATTACACAATGGTCTATAATCGTTCATGTTAAACATTTATAAAATTGAATTGACATAATTAATTTGGCCAAGCCATATATTTTTATTCACTCTATCTCTTTTGACATCCATCTCAAAAATGTGCTTAGTTGTACCAAAATATTTCATTTCAAATTTAGCGACAAGCTGAGATTTTAGTTCTAAAACCATACCTTTCCCTTTACAAATAAATAATGTATTATCAACATATAATGCAATAATGAGGAAATAGTCACAATTAATTTTATAATAAAAATAATGATATGATTTAGAATTCTCAAATCCCAAACTCAACATATATGTATCAAATTTCTAGTACCACATCCTAGGACCCTGTTTGAGGACATACAGATACTTATTAAATTTACAAAGCATATTGATTTACCTTTCATCATGTAGTTATGTGGTTGTGTCATATACATATCCTCCTCCAAATCGCCATGAAGGAAAGTCATTTTCACATCCACTTTCTCAACCTCTAGATAATAAGGAGTAGCAATAAAAGCAAGAATATAATGGATGTCATTTTTGTAATAGGAGAAAATATCTCACTATAATCAACACCCATTTGTAACCAACATGTTTTCATCTTTTAGAAAATGGTACATGATCTCATGTATCATTTTTTTCAAATATACCATTTCTTCATCCATAGAAATATTTTAGCATTCTACATCATTCATAACCAATGCCTCTTCTATAGATCCAGGTTCATCAATGTTAGTATCAAAAGAAAAAATAAATATCCAATCATCAGATGAATACCTTTTAGGTATCTATATATTCCTTGTAGACCTTCAAACAAGTTGAGTTGGAGGTTCTTCATCTTATTTTGAATATTTAGATCTAAATTTTCTTTCCTCAACTTATTATTTATCTAAGGGCCTTGATTCAACTTTCTCAGGTGTAGAAGGAAGTTGAATCATACCTTGCTATTTAATTTGTTCTAGTTGCAATGTAGCAAAAGAAGGATTATTTTCTCTAAAATTAAAACTTCTTTTAAATTATGTTTTATGTGCTATAGGATCTCAAAGATATTATCCTTTACACCATATAGCTATATCCAATGAAGATACATTTCACAGCCTCATTCTCCAACTTTGTTCACTTCCACTTTGGAACGTGTGCCTATTCCTCACAACTAAAAACTCTAAGATATATTAGTGAAGGATTGCATCCCTACCATGCCTCTATATGTGTGTTATTGACAAGGGCTAAAATAGGAGACCTATTAATAAATAAATAAGTAGTGGCAATAGCTTTAGCCCATAATATTTGTTGTAGACCAACATCACTAAGAATACTCCTAGCCTTCTTCATTCGTGTCTTGCTCATTTTTTCTACAACTCCATCTTGTTGTGAAGAATACAGAGTTATATTTTTCCCAATATGCCGCAATCTTTATAGAATCTATCAAAATCATTAGAGAAAAAATTCACCACCATTGTGAATCCTAAAAACTAAATATTTTTTTCTAATATACTACTCAACCATTTAATTAAATTATTTAAACTGGTTGAAAACCTTAAATTTACTCTTTAGAAAATATACCCATGTCCTTCTACTATAATTATCAATAAATTAAATATAATATGTTATTTTCCAATCAAATAAACATCTACAAGACCAAATACATCAAATCGAATAAGATCCAATACACCACAAGTTTTATGATGACTTGAGTAAAACTAAACATAATTTTATTTTCTATAAATGAAATGCCTAGAGAAGTTAAAATCAAGATTATAATTGGATAAACCTTCAACAAGGTTTTTATTTTTCAAGGTCCTTAGACCCTTTTCTTGAATGTGTCCAAGTTTCTAGTTCCATAACATAGTCTTCTTTGCAAGTAACTTTTATTCAAATGAAAGAACACCCTTGGCTACCCAAAAGCCATGACCATCTACTAGAGATGAAAACATCAGCTCTTCCAACAATGTAGCTACAAAATTTCATTTCACAAA
This sequence comes from Sequoia sempervirens, assembly GCA_007258455.2. Taxonomy (NCBI): domain Eukaryota; kingdom Viridiplantae; phylum Streptophyta; class Pinopsida; order Cupressales; family Cupressaceae; genus Sequoia; species Sequoia sempervirens. The sequence continues at coordinate 265,604,323 of VDFB02271358.1, forward strand.
AGTAAAATTACACTCAAAATTTCATGCATCAAGCTTATATAGCATGCAATATATGACACCTCTAGATATCACCAAAGCACATCTAACCATCTTGCATCCTTCATCAAGAAAGAATATATCATGAACTATAAATTATAAATTAGACATAGCTAATGTGTCCAAGTTTCTAGTTCCATAACATATAGCTAGACCCTTTTCTCGAATGTGTCCAAGTTTCTAGTTCCATAACATAGTCTTCTTTGCAAGTAACTTTTATTCAAATGAAAGAGCACCCTTGGCTACCCAAAAGCCATGACCATCTACTAGAGATGAATATAGCTAGACCCTTTTCTCGAATGTGTCCAAGTTTCTAGTTCCATAACATAGTCTTCTTTGCAAGTAACTTTTATTCAAATGAAAGAGCACCCTTGGCTACCCAAAAGCCATGACCATCTACTAGAGATGAAAACATCAGCTCTTCCAACAATGTAGCTACAAAATTTCATTTCACAAAAGTAAAATTACACTCAAAATTTCATGCATCAAGCTTATATAGCATGCAATATATGACACCTCTAGATATCACCAAAGCACATCTAACCATCTTGCATCCTTCATCAGAAAAGAATATATCATGAACTATAAATTATATATTAGACATGCATAAAAAGATGAATCCTAGACCTTGAAAATAGTTGTGCATATTATTATTCTTTATATCACATTAAAAATAAAAAAAACACTCAAAAGGATTGAATTTAATCTAAATTTGATTCAAAATAGTAGCTAAGGAATTATTGAGGATCAAGTTTTATTTTCACCTAATATCCCATAGTCTGAACCAAGCTAAGCATGGATATGTAATAAATATTGAGTTGGATTGCAACATTACCACAAGTTCAATTCCAATTTAGAAAAAATAAAAGCCCAAAAGTAGCAAACCTTGGTGTAAAAAAAAAACCAAATAAAATATTAATTATAAAATAATTTTGGCTTCAACCTATGTTGAACCATAAATACTATAATGCTCAATGAAGACTTGATTATGAAGGATCAAATGCTTGATGTTATTGATATATCATTCAGAAACAACATAGTGGTACATGTAGAGGGGGAATGTAGTTGACAAGTATAACAATGATGCAATTGTGATAACTATAAAATACCAAACCAACCATTAACCATAGCCACAATGTAATATTATGCTAACATTCCCCACTCCACCCCCTGATGAGCCTAGATTTTTGTCCAATTTTGGGAAGAATCTATAGTAAATATTTGTTTTCAATTGTCATGGACTTTGATGTTAAATGTTGATATTTTCATAATATTTCCCTCAAACCATAGATAGTGGGTTTAATCCTATTTTTGCAAGTTTTAATGACATTGACATAAATTATGTGGATTATCTATATTGATTTTGCATGTGGTTAATGAATGTTCCTTAAGGTGCTTATAGATATGCAATTATTATGTGTACTGACATTACCATGCAGATTTAATTTGAGGATGCTAAGTTGAGGAAGACACTGCCAACTGGGCATGCACCATAACATCCATCAAAGGAATTACTCAAGGTCAAAGGAGGTCAACAACAAAAGATTCCTCATGCAACTGAATGTAACTGTCTTGTAGTGGAATTTAATGATTGAGAAAATGCGGGTGTTATTGTTGTGCTAAATCTATGTTTGGACCTACATGTTTGACAAAATTCCATGCACGCATAACTGCTACCACTCCACTTTCTCTATTTTCCCTAAATGGCATTCTCCTAGTCATGGAGTTGATTGCCTTGTCTAGTCGATAGTATAAATAAAGATTTGATGCTCCTTCTTTTCGAGTTGCACGATTGGATATTGTACTTGCACTCTCAAGTTTTTAGTAATACAAATACATTACTCTTTTGTACTCATGATTTATAGTGAATAAAATAAAGTTATGGGTTTGAGCATCTGAGTTATCATTAGTTTTAGAGGATACTTATCCAGGGAGCCCCACTTGGTGAGTAATCTATCCTCTTAGTTTAGTATTAGTTTAGTATTACTTGCTATTTAGTAATTAGTTAGAAGTCTAGCACTGACTGTTCCTGCAACCACTAGAATTACATTCTGTGACTGTTCCTGCAGCCAAAGCAAACAAAGTAGTGCCCTATTTGTTGCTTAGATTTTCATTCCTGCTATGCATTTTAGTTTTATGTAGTTGTTTATTGATGATTTCCATTTATGGTATTCCCTTCTAAGCAATTTACTTTTAGTATTGTGAGTTTTTTAGCTGTAGAATGAAAATGGCTACTTTAGGTTCCTAGTGCACATACTGTGCTGACCCATTTCAAGTTCATGTCCCTAGGTTGACAAGTTAAATGCACCTTCATGATGATTGAAATAGCTATTCAGGTTAGATGTCCAATCTTTGAATGATGGTTGTAAGGGCTTAGTTATTAAATCATTGTGAGAGGCCAACATTTTTGGCACCATTGTCGGGGATGGTGTCAAACTAGGGAGTCTTTTGGAGTCATTGATAGTTTTTCTTGTTGTAGTGTTTTTGGTAGTTGTTCTTAGTATATCCTCATAAGGAAGTAATGACCACCCTTATTCCTTACCAATTATTTATGTGAGTTGTCTAATAGTGAGTGATACCACATGCACAGAGGAAGGAGAAGGGATGCTTATGGGAGATTCCTTCCTAACAATCCTAATCCATTCAACTAGTTGAATATCATAACCTACCAAGAGAAGAAGAAGAAGATACACACCCCTTTATTGATGCATTTCTTGATCTAACTGGCGCTGAAGTCTCCTCTGAAGACCAAAATTAGCTTGAGAACCCCTTTTCTTTGGAACTACATCAAGGAGGCATGGGTGATGCAAATAGGAAGAAACCTAACCAACCAAATTTTCCTTCCCCCATTTCCCATCAGAATGAAGTTGACAACATCAAGAATATCCCTACTTTAGCACTCCCCAAGTTTTATGGACTTGTCACAAAAGATCTTGATACCTTTCTATTTGAGTTTGACATACTCTATAGGAGTTATGATTATACTACTGATGCCCATAGGCTTAAGCTATTTCCTACTACTCTGAAAGAGGCTGCATTAAGATGGTTCATGAGCCTAGGAAGAGATACTATGGAAACTTGGGAAGACATGAAGAAAAAATTCCTTGAGAAATACAAGGAATATTGTAGGGGTAGCGACATGAGAGGATGTGACATTTTTAGGATGCAACAAAAGGAAGGTGAGAGCCTAGAAGATTATATTGAAAGGTTTCTATTTTTCCTACAAAAATATCCACACCATACACTCAATGAAGACTCACAAAAGTTTCTTTTCCTAAGAGGAATCAATGATAACTACACTGATGCCTTGGACCTCATGAGACGAGGAGATATCTCCCAAGTTCCTTTGGAAGATATCAAGAAAATATGCTAGAACTACTCTAGGGCAGCTTCAAAGAAAGGGAGAGCTTACCAATCTTCCATGGGTAATTCAACTACCAGTGGAGTTTCAAGAATGGAGATTACTCATTTGTTGGCAGACTTCAAGAAATACATTATAAATAATCTATCTACTCAACTAGATACACTTCAAGCCAAGAAGAAGTAAGAGGAGGCAGAGGCAATGTTGATAGAGTATTGCTCCCTCTACAGACAAAAGAAGAGGGACTGTATATGCAAGATGGTCGCTAATCTTGAAAGCAAGCAGATTCCACTTGAGTTCAAACCAATCTAGATTGAAGAAGACCAAGTCTACTATGTTGCACAAAGGAATACTTGGGCTCCAAGACAAGGTATGCCACTAGATCCACTACCTTAAGCTGGGCCATATTTTAATTCCCATTCATCTGCTAACCAATGGAAACCTCCATATCCATCTATTAGAAGACGATTGAGGTTCCATAGATTTCACACCAACATTCTTGGGAGAATATAAGATGACAACAAAACAACCTAAAAAGGGAAAAAAATTGATGGTAATATCACCACAAAACTTGGAAGAACCCTCACACACATCTACTTCATCCACTCTAGAAGAAGAAAAAATTTATACAACAAATTTTGATGAAGTGAACTATGAACAACCATTGAATCTCAATGAAATGGAAAAACTTTATGGAAGAGGTTATGAGCTCTTGAAACATTGTGGTTATAATGGGAAATGATATGGTAGAAAAGAACTAGGCATATGTGTTTCTATAGAGCCTAACACACAAGAAAAAAAAGTGGTCTTGGATATTGTCCTTCAAAGATAATGAAAGCAATGAACGACCTTCACTCAACATCAACACCATCATGTGTAGTTACTCTAAGACAACTCTCACTTTGAAGGATCCTGAATTGATTGATACAAAATGCAAGGAATCATTGGAATAATTTGAAGATGATGAAGCTTTAAAAGAAATGATAGGAGTTTATGAAAAGTCATTTAATCCCCCTAAGAAACAAGGAGTCACTTGTACAATGGCTGTTAGTGCTAAACAAGTAGATGAAGAAAAGCTAATCAATGATTGCTGACAATGATAAAGAATACAATTCTAAAATTCTGAGACCAAATGCACTTCCTATGGGAGATAAAATCAACATACCGATGGACACATATAATGAAGAAAAGTGATTGCAATAGGAAAGTACCTTGATGAGGATGAACAAGAAGATCATGCAAACTTATTACGAGAATTTAATGAAATATTTTCATGGACTTATTCGAACATGTCGAGTATTGATGCTAAGATAGTAACACACAACATAGTCCTTGAACAGTATGCTAAACCAATAAGAAAAAAGATATGAAAGATGAATCCTAAGACAACTCTATTGGTTAAGGTTGAGATTGAAAAACTCCTTGAAGTTGGCTTTATATGTCGAATTGACTATTCTCCATGGATCTGATACATTGTTTTAGTTGTAAAACTTGATAATTGTATTAGGATGTGTACATATTTTTGTAATATTAATAAAGAATCTTTTAAAATAACTTTCATCTTCCTAATATTGAAATGATAGTAGATTCAACTATGGGACATGATTTTTTGTCGTTCATGGATGGTTTTCAAGATATAATCAAATCTTTATCAACCATCAAGATCAATACAAGACAACATTTACTACAACTTGGGAAACATTTTTTTGGGTGGTTATGCCTTTTGGATTAAAAAATGTAGGTGCAACATATCAAAGAGCTATGACTTTAATATTCCATGTTTACATACACAAGATTTTGGAAGATTATGTTGATGATATTCTAGCCAAATATTTAACTCAAAAATACAATGCTAACATCCTTTGAATTTTTTTTGAAAGAATGCGTAAGTATAACATGAGATTGAATCCAACAAGTGTTTTTTTGGTGTGGATAGTGGAATTTTTTTAGATTTTATAGTATCTCATAGAGGCATTGATGTGGAAACAAAGAAAATTGGTGCTATCATTAACATGCCACCTCCTAAGAACATTTCTTAGTTGCATAACCTACAAGGGGGAATCCTGTTGGTATGTGGTGACTGATCATGCTATACTGTATAGCCCATGGTATACTGTACCATCTAGAAGCTTCTAAGCTTGTTAAAAAGGGGTTTCAGATGGGTATTACAGGATGATGAAAAACACAATTATTCACAAGATTGTAATAGGTTTTACACTAGATAATAAAAGTATTGGATGGCTGCGGTTTGGTGGATGTAGCCTGGAATGGTGAACCACGTTAAATTCTTTGTGTTATGATTTATTTTGTGTGTGTGTTAGTTTCTTTGTTTATTATATAGATCTGCATTTAATTGTTAGATATCTGTCATTTCTAACCTTAACAAGTGGTATCAGAGTGGGTTGTGTTTTGATTATCGTCTCTAGGAAAGATCTCACGGTTGAGTGGGATAAATGGTAGACGAGGGTAAGAAGGTTGAGAAGTTTAATGGGCAGAACTATCAGTTATGGAAGATGCAGATGGAGGACTATCTCTATCAGAAGGATTTATGGTGGCCATTGGAAGGGAAAACCAAGAAACCTGCAGCAATGTTAGATGAGGACTGGGAGATCTTGGATAGAAAGAATCTTGGCAATATTTGTTTGTTCCTAGCACAATCAGTGGTGTTCAATATTACAACAACAAAGACAACTCAAGAGTTGATGGAAACCCTGGCGAAGTTATATGAAAATCCTTCTACTTCGAATAAGGTATTCCTTATGAAGCATTTATTTAATATGAAGATGGTAGAAGGTGGGTCAGTTACTAATCATTTAAATGAGTTTAATACAGTCACCAGTCAATTAACTTCTATAAAAGTAAACTTTGATGAAGAAGTTAGGGCTCTTTTGATTCTATGTTCTTTGCCTGAAAGCTAGAATAGCTTGGTCATGGTTGTTAGAAATTCTATTTCTGGTTCGAATACATTAAAGTTTGATGATGTTGTTGGTGTTATTTTGAGCGAGAAAATTCATAGGAAAAGCTCATGTGGAACATCCACATTAGGGAGTGTTTTGAATGCAGAAAGCAGGGGTAGAACAAAGGAGAGAGGAAACAATTATGGAAATCATGGGAAGTCACGAGGAAAATCAAAAGACAAAAGGTCTCAATCTAGAGACAAGAGGGATTGTTGGTACTGTGGTAAGCTGGGTCATCTGAAGAAAGATTGCTAGTCTCAGAAAAATAAAGAAGGAGACAAAAAGGAAGGAAGTAAAGAGGAAAATGTGGTAAGTAATAAATCTGATGAGGATGCTTTGATTCTTTCCCTTGATAATGTTGATGATTCTTGGGTGTTAGATTCAGGGCTTCATTTCATGCTACCCCCATAGAAGTTATTTTCTTGATTATGTCCAAGGGGATTTTGGGCTGGTTTATTTAGGAGATAACGAACCCTATCAGATTGTTGGAAAGGGAAGAATCAAGATTAAGTTGCAGAATGGGAATCATTGGCTACTACGTGAGGTAAGGCATGTTCCAAAGTTAAGCAGAAATTTAATTTCAGCAAGGCAACTAGATGATGAAGGTTGTGTTGTTACTTTTAGTGATAAAAATTGGAGGGTCACAAAGGGTGCCTTAGTAGTAGCAAAAGGTGTGAAAGTAGGCACCTTATATCTTTGTACAGGTCATACTGTTCCTTCTACTTTAATTGTTATAGAAAAAGGTCAATGTTCAAGAATAGTTGCTGTAGTTTAGCAGGTAGAAGATCATACAATTGCTGTGGACTCTGAATCAACACTGTGGCATAATAGACTTGGGCATATGAGTGCAAAAGGTATGAAATTACTTCATTCAAATAATGTTTTACTAGGTCTCAAATGTGTTAATATGGATTTTTGTGAAAGTTGTGTGTATGGAAAACAAAAGAGAGTTAGTTTTCTCAAGGATGGGAAGCAAAAGAAAGATGAGAAATTGGAGCTTGTGCATATGGATATATGGGGACCAGCTTAGGTATCTTCTCTTGGTGGCTCTCTGTATTATGTTACATTCATTGATGATGCAACTAGGAAGGTATGGGTTTATTTCCTTAGGTAGAAATCTGATGTATTTGAAAATTTTAAAAAATGGAGAAGCTTGGTTGAGAATGAGACAAGTAAAAGGTTAAAATGTCTCAGATCTGATAATAGTGGTGAGTATATTGTAGTAAAGAGTTTGAAGATTATTGTTCCTCTAATGGTATTCATAGGTAGAAAATGGTTCCAAGGACTCCATAGGAAAATGGAGTGGCTGAGCGCATGAATAGAACAATAATGGAGCGTGCACGGACTATGAGATTGCATGCTTGGCTGCCTTTAAAAATGTGGGCAGAGACTATAAACATTGTTGTTTATTTAATTAATAGAGGTCCCTCTAATCCTTTGGGTTGTGGTATTCTAGAGGAAGCATGCAAAGGTAAGAAGGTGAGTTATTCTTTTCTCAAAACCTTCGGTTGTGAAGCATTTGCACATGTAGATTATGAAAATAGAACCAAGCTTGATGAAAAATCAAAGAAATTTGTATTTGTTGGATATGACATTGATGAATTTGGTTATAGGCTTTGGAATTTTGAAAATCAGAAAATTGTGAGAAGTAGGGATGTCATATTCAATGAGAAAGTGTTGTACAAAGATTTGTTGTTGCAGCACGAGAAGAAAGAAAATGATTATGCAATGTTGGATGATATTCCAAACAATGATGTTTCAGTGGTTCCTCATGTTGGGCAACAACAACAACAACAAATACCACAAACTCCTGTTAGATGTTATTCAAGGATAAGTAGACCTCCAGAAAGATTCTCTCCCTCTTTGTATACTATTTTTTTAACTGATGCTGGTGAACTAGAATATTATGATGAAGCTATGCAGGTGGATAGCAAGGTTCAGTGGGAGCATGGAATGGAAGAAGAAATGGACTCCTTACTGAAAAATCAGACTTGGGAATTATGCAAGTTGCCTATAGGTAAAAAGGCTTTACCAAACAAATGGATTTATAGGATGAAAGAGGAGGATGGAGGTAAGAAGAGATTTAAAGCCAGATTAGTTGTAAAGGGATTTGCACAGAAAAAGGGTATTGATTTTGATGAGATTTTTTCTCTTGTTGTTAAAATGACTTCTATTTCTTATTGTTTTAAGTATTGTGGCTACTGAAGTTTTGCATTTAGAATAGTTTGATGTTAAAATATCCTTTCTCCATGGTGATTTGGAAGAGGAAATATATATGGACCAGCCACAAGGATTTGAGGTCAAAGGTAAGGAGAAACTAGTGTGCAGATTGAAGAAAATTTTATATGGCTTGAAGCAAGCACCTCAGCAATGGTACTTAAAATTTGATAGTTTTATGGCTAAGCAAGGCTATAGTCGGTGTAATTTTGACCATTGTGTTTATTTTAAGAGGTTGGATAATGACAACTACATTATTTTATGTTCATATGTTGATGACATGCTTGTAGCTGGGTCTAACATGAATCACATAAGTGAGTTAAAACAATAGTTAGCAAATTATTTTGCTATGAAGGATTTGGGGGCAGCAAAAAAAATCCTTGGTATGAAAATTTGTAGAGATAGGAAAAAAAAATTGTTTTTATCTTAGGCTAATTATGTTGAAAAGGTGTTGCAGAGATTTCATATGGAGAATGCAAAAGCTGTCAGCACACCTTTGCCTAGTCATGTTAGATTGACTAAATATATGTGTCCAAAGACACAAAAGGAGGAAGAAAAAATGTCCAAGGTACCATATGGTTCAGTTGTAGGCAGTTTGATGTATGCCATGGTATGCACAAGACCAGATATTGTACATGTTGTAGGAGTTGTTAGCAGGTATTTGAGTCATCCTGGAGTTGAGCATTGGAATGCAGTAAAATGGATTCTCAGGTACATGAGAGGTACATCCAATAATTGTCTATGTTTTGGGGGCTCTAATACTGATTTAAAAGGCTATGTTGACTCAGATTTGGCTAGGGATATAGATACCAGGTGGAGTACCATAGGTTATGTATTTACAGTTGGTGGGACAACAGTGAGTTGGATTTCTCAATTGCGGAAGGTGGTTGATTTATCCACCACAGAGGAAGAGTATGTTGCTGCAACAAAGGTGGCAAAGGAGATGATATGGCTGCAACTTTTCATGGAGGAGTTGGGAAAACAATAGGCTGAAAATTACTTGTTTACAGACAACCAGAGTGCTATATCTTGCAAATAATTTTGCCTTGCATTCTAAAAAAAAAATACATATAGTTGAGATATCATTTCATTCGGTCAGTGTTGGAGAATGGACAGGTTAAGTTGGACAAGATACATATAGATGTCAATCTAGCAGATATGTTTACGAAGGCGGTGACAAGGGAGAAGTTGAGCTCCTCTTTAGCTTTAGTTGGGCTTCAAGGTTGAATTCAAGTATAACAAAGTAGCAGGATCCAAGGTACTTATTTCCAGTGGGAGCTATAATTGCAGCAGTGTCGTCCAGGATCAGTCTCCAAGTGGGAGATTGTTGGTATGTGGCGACTGATCATGCTATACTATATAGCCCATGGTATACTGTTCACCTCGGCCCCTATCCTTGATGGGGTCTGGGGTCAGGCTGGGCCCCAAGTGGGGGTTTGGGGGCGGCAGCCCCCGAAAAAAATTTTCTTCCTACTTTTTCGCGTCATCATCAAAAAAGGGAAAAATCAACGAAAAAGGAAAAATCTGATTTTGTAGAACCCTAAAATCTAGAAGCTTCTAAGCTTGTTAAAAAGGGGTTTCAGATGGGTATAACAGGATGATGAAAAACATGATTATTCGTAAGATTGTAATAGGTTTTACACTGGATAATAAAAGTATTGGATGGTTGCAGTTTGGTGATGTAGCTCATATTGGGTGAACCACGTTAAATTATTTATGTTATGATTTATTCTATGTGTGTGTTAGTTTCTCTGTTTATTATATAGATCTGCATTTCATTGTTAGATATCTGCCATTTCTAACCCTAACAAATCCAAGCTATTCGTCATTTTGTCACATCCTTAGTAGACTAAATATTACCCTTTACAAAAATTATTAAGAAAGAAGTTGAATTTAAGTGGAATGAGGATTGTAAATGGGCCTTTGAGAGTTTTAAATATTATCTCACTACTCCACCTATTTTACAACCCACTATGTAAGAAAGAAAATTTATCCTCTAAATGGAAGCATCAAACCATGCTCTAGTAGCATTGTTGGCTAAATAAGATGATAATGGTAGAGAACATCATGTTTATTACATTAGCCAAACTTTAATTGATTACAAAATCAAATACACAACAATATAAAATCAATGTTTGGATTTTGTATTTGCTACTATTAAATTGAGACACTACTTATTAAACACAGAAAATCATGTGATGACAAAGTTTGATCCTTTAAAACATATTTTTGCTAAAATTTATTTATCATGATGCTTAGCTAAATGGGTTATGTTGTTAACAAAGTTTGATCTTAAATTTGTCTCTCAAAAGGAAATTAAATGACAAGCCCTAACTGACCATTTAGTTGATGCTCCTTCTCCCTTAGCATTACCTAATATAGACTCATTCCATAATGAAAGTGCGTTAACTATTGAAAAAGAAACATGGGAGTCATATTTTGATGGTTCTAAGTGTCAAACTAGATTTGGAGCCGAGGTTATAATAATTCCTCCTTCAGGAAAGCTTATTCCCTTATCCTACCATCTAAACTTCCTATGTACAAATAACAATACAGAGTATGAAGCTTTAATTGTTGGTATATGTGTAGTGTTAGCCTTAGGTGTTCAACACATTTCTATATTCGATGATTCTCAATTAGCATTAAACAAATAAATGGCTCATATCAAGAAAAATGTGATAAACTCAATCGATATAAATACCTCACAATGAAATTATTAGATAAATTTGAATCATATACCATTGAAAGTATACCACGAAAGGATAATTGACATGCAAAGGCAATGGAAAGTGATTCTTTCCTTGTATCTCTTGAAGATCCTTTTGTTGATTTTAAATTTACAATCCAAATGATCCTAAGACCATCAATAGCTAACAAAGTTAAAGAATTGTTAGTAATTGATGTTGAAAACTCTAGCAAATGGTACACAATGATATTCAATTACTTAAAAGAAGGTACCTTTCCTGAGCATACAACTAAGAACACTCAAGCTTGTCTTCAAAAACACGCATCTAAATACATAATTCTAGTGGATGTTCTATATAGATGATTGTTTGATGGTATCTTTGTTAGATGTATTAAACAATCTGAAATCCCTATAGCAGTTGAAGAAGCTCATGCAGGTACTTGTGGGGAACATTTTGGAGGAATATCGTTAGTTCAAAAATTAATCCATATAGTATATTATTGGAGACATGGAACAATATTTTTTTGCTCACATTAAGAAATTTTGTAAATGTCAAGAACATAAAAATTTGATTCATGTTCCCACTTTTGAGCTTCATGCCAAGTTCCTATTTGGCTATTCTTGGTTTGGGGTTTGGATCTTATTGGAAAAATATCACCACCTTCTTCCATTGGACATATGTTTCTAATTACCATTATAGATTACTTCACAAAATGGGTAGAAGCTATCCCTCTCCACTCCATGATAGCTGATGCAATATGTTATTTAATATTGGAACACATTATTGCTCGCTTTGGTCTTCCTTCTACATTAGCTTCAGATAATGGAACTCAATTTAAGAACAATGATGTGAAAGAATTCTTGGAAACATTTCATATTCAACATCACTTTTCTACACCATATTATCCACAATCAAATGGTCAAGCAGAATGAACTAACAAAAATCTCAAGCAAATCTTAAGGAAAATGGTAAGCATAATAAATATTGACACACTCAATTAACTTATGCATTGTGGGCTTATTGTACAAGTATTAAAATATCTACAAGAAACATTCCCTATAACCTTGTTTATGGTGTTGAAGCAATAATGCCCTTAGAGTTAGAAAATCCTTCATTGTGAATTTCTCTTAAGGGGCTTATCCATAACACTACTTATAAAGAGCAATGAATGCATTAGCTTGAAATGCTTGATGAATAACTCATTAGCGATCATGTAATATCTCGTACATTTAATAAAGGTGACTTGGTGTTATATGAGAATCAACATAATGTCAATGCCCCTCTGAATAAAAAAGAAAAATTTAGCCCTAATTAGCTAGGATCTTATTTAATTGTGGAAAATTATGGGTTTGGTGTCTATACATTAATGTTAATGGATGGTACACCTCTCAAAGAACCTATCAATGTCGTGCATTTTTTTGTATACTACACGTAACATCTTCTTTGAATAGTATATTTATTAAAGAAGTATTGCTAGATTAAGTAGATAGTGTTCTATGTTATCTTGCATTGCTTCTTTCTCTTACAGATAGATATTTGTGTGTCTTAGATTATGGAGTAATTGTTCAATGGGTTTGAATTTTTACTTTAGTTGGCATACTATTAAAAATTCATTTCATGTGTTGTGTTAGATTAGATCCTTTATATGAATTTAAAAAATTATAAGTACATTTAATTTAACATAGCATACCAAATCACAATGTAGCATCTAATATAAACTAAAAGTGTTTTAATTAGATCACATTAACATTATATCATGGAGATATTTATTAAATATTCCAAAGATTATTTAATAAATCACATTGAAATCTAATTCAACATAAGTTCATAAAAACAAAACATAAATGCTCATATGCTATGCATAAAGAGTTAAGTACATATAATCAGAAGTACAATGCTAGTAGGGCCTATGAATACTAGACCCCTTAAGGCCTAGTGGTGGCATCCATCAAGATACCATAGAATGTGATTGTGATCTATTCATAGATGCCCGTAGACCCCACACCTCTCCAATCACTACAGCCTCCCATATAAGTTCCTCAATGTGCTCTTAATCGATGCACTCTCTATCTACCTACACCCTAGTAATCTCCTCTTGTAGCCTCGAGATGTCTGCTCATAGGGAAATTTCAATCCTACTATCTGTCAGATCTTGAGATGCTCGAAGCTTGTGGTATGTTGTATGTAGTGCTGAAAGATCTGTTAGATATTGGTTAGCACATATAGTGGCACTCTCATACACTGACTGCAATCTCACAACTATCTTGAAGAGATATGCATGTTGCCTTGTAAAAGGTGGGGGCATGTACTATGAAGTTATAGTATTATCTGTGGGTAATGGAGGTACCATGTTTGTGGTCACTCACTAGTAGAGCTCACCCTACTCTTGTGTGGACCCTGTAAGATGGAATTTATAGAATATATAAGTACACATCATGAAATATATATAAATCATATACATAAAGGTAAAAGCATAATGAAAGCATAAATATCACATCATCACCTAGATCTCCAGTCCGCTAGTCAAGGTATAACCATGTAACAAAGGCCCCTTCGTATGTAGGAAATATGGATGACCCAATATTACTAGCCTCCTCATGCTTGTGAGTGTGGATCTCTATTGTGGCTACTACATGTGCTCTAGTGACTCGGGTAGGATGTGAATATCTCCTCTCAGGGGCAGTTGGGGCCTCATCTATCTCATTAACTTTATTATCACTCATTGACCTATATCCTCCTCATTGAGAAATATATCTAGTATTGTATAATCATCATCTATATCCCTATCAACCTCCTATTGGATGGTCATACTCCAACCCACCACTGGTCATAGGCTCTTGTGGTGCATACATCTTCAACATTGGGGACTAGGGGTACATCATGGTCATCATCCTCTAAGTAACTAATGTAAACATCCTCAATGGTAAGATGATGAGTGTCTCCAGGTCTAGGGACACTCTGTGCTAATCATAGGAACTTGGGTCGAGCCCTTGATGGAACCTCTACCCATACTTGGGTATGTCCTCTAATGTGATGGTCATCTCCCCAGTAGGAAGATGGAAGGTACATGTGTCAACATCCCATCTCTCTACTAGGTCTACTGACATAGCATCATGATATCTCATCGATACCATGGAATATACCTAGAAGAGTCTTGTATCCTATAGAATACTAATCTCCTCCTCTAATAGTTGTGTGATGAGTTCCTAGAGGAAACAAAAAAAAATTCTTCTAAGATGTTGTCAAGCTCAAGGAGGGATCAAATAATAAAATAAGAAAATTAAATCCTAAATATTTCATTAAATAATTAAAATGTACACAAAATTTTCTCTAGGAGACTTTATCACCAACTTGGACATATGAGCCATTTTTGGATAGGGTGTCCTAGAAACTTTATCATTTTTTGGACACTTTGCAACTAATATGGATGCTTTGCAATGAAGGAGGATGCTTTGCAATGTAGGAGGATTATTTGTGTATTTCTTTTCCAAGGTCCTAAAAAATATTACAAATTGCATAAAAAAATACTATGAATGCATGAAAACAAAGATAAAGTACAGAAGAATCCACTTACAATATGCTACATCGCATCCTGTGCTACCTTGTCGCAAATAATGTCAAGTCTAGGAGGCCTGTAAGTTCATCTATTTGACATACTTAATCACTCTACACCAAGGTAAGTTGCAAAGAGGTAAATTTCAGAATGATAAGTAAAAGTGTCATTTTCATTCATATATACCTAATTTCATTAAAAGGATGCATATTTATCTTTAGTTATATAAAAAACTTCATTTTTTATGCCATTTTTTGGTGTTGGATTTATAATTCCATCCCCAATCTAATCAAATTCCTATCAATATGTGTTATTGTACTTGGAATACCCTATTATGGGACTTACATAATTTTATGTGGTTTCATGGGTACTCTGATTCCAACTCCATAAAAGCAAGTGGAATCAAGGAGGCATACATCTACCCTTAAATTCAATTCTCAATAGAAGTTTTATAAGAGGATTTTTGAATGATAAATGGATTTGTGTTGCAAGATGTGGTTCCTAACATTGTGGTTTTGTAGATGACTACATTTTGGAGCTTCATTCTCCCTAATGAATCCATATGAGTATCCCTTTTATAAATTTTATTGCTAAAATTCCTTTAGATTTCATATGCACATAGTGTCATATGGCCACTAAAGTGGGGGATAAATGTACTGTAGAAAATTGTACCCTTTTATAGGAGAAAGTACAATTTCATACTTAATTTGAACCTATTTTAGTGACCTTTCATTTATGCATTTTTAAACCTAATTTTTGGGCCCCTAATACCCTTTATTATGCATCCCAAAGCCTATTTTATTTATTTTCCAAAACCAATAATTTGTATTGATTAAATTAATTCCCCAACATTTATGGGGTCCTAAAGTTTTAGGTCAAGACCCATTTACCCATGGGGAAATGGGTCCTCATTAAGTGCCTTGAACTCAACTTTAAACATTTTTTTGGTGGCATTTCAAAGTCTCAAATTCAAATTTCAAGTGTTAGCTTTTAGGATCTGATAATTGGAAAATTAGAGAGGAATCCTATTAAACTAAGTTTCACATTCATTTTTCACTAGCAAGGAAGAGATATTTACATGAGATAAAGTATTCATATTCAAGAAAAAGGAGAAGTTAATAAAGCATTAAAAAGTGAAGTATTGAAGTAGCATTTCAATTATTTTTGGAGGACTTCAAGCTCATTTTGATATCAAGATCAAGCATTGCCAAAGATTGATGATAGATGCCTATGGAGGATCATGATGAATTCTAGGCTTTGGGAGGTGCACTAATACATTCAACCAAACCTAATGAATTATTTCTTAAGTGGTCCCAGCTTCTATTATCATTCTAATTTCTTCCTTAAGGAAGGTATATTACATTTTGTGACTTATTAGGGTGATTTGAGATCTCCCAAAGTAGGTCCTCATCATTGTTCATGTTCATTTTATTGGATCTTGTTATAACACACTTGAATAGGGTTCCTTTGTATTTTAAGATTCCTTAATCTTAGACACACTTGAGGTAAGGGATTGCACACACATTTTATGTTTTAGATCTATGTTTTTCATCAATGATTAATTACCAAACTTGACATTTGAGCGAGTCACACCCCTATCCACCAAAAAAAAAGATCTTATTTTTTATATTTTCCATAGATCTAGATTCAGGAGCAAAGGTTTAGAGTTATAGGGAAGAAGTGCAGGTTTCAGACTTAAATCTCATATCCAAAATTTTCCTAAAAAGGCTACCAGGACCCATTTGTCCTTGGGAAAATGAGTCCATATTAGGGCTGCAAAAACAACATCTTGTGACATGTGTACACCATTTATTCCTTTCAATTTTTCAAGAAACTTTGTTGGTTCCTTCAGTTTTATGCTTAATCTACCAAATCCAAGTTATAGATTGCATTTTGGAATTGATTTACTATTTTTAATCTTTCTCCCTAAAGTGTTGTTGGACCTAGACCCCTCTCTTGACATAAAAAGGAAATATGAAGATTCCTTTATAGAATTGATTCTCCTAAGGGTAGTTAGTCAATTCTTTGTGGGGATCTCATTTCCTAATAAAATTAGAGAGGTAGAACCCATTTTCCCTCTTTCGATCCACCTTTCCATTTTTGGAAACCCTAGGGGTACCCTATTTCTCTATATTTCACAGGTTATGGTTTACAGGTTTTCTCACTTCATGGTTCCTTCCGAGATGTTCATGCTAATATGATTTGGGAAAATGGTGGCAACATGTTGTGAGAGATTATGTAGTTATTTTGGTTGCATGTGTGGATCATTGTTATTGTTCTTGGTACTTCATTGTTGATTATTTATCACACCTTGATATAATGTTTATTGGTAGACTTTATATGCTTTTACATTACCCATGTAGTGGAAGTTCCTAGATTTGCATGTTCTTCATTGTGAGGTTTGATACAGGGAGCTTGTGACTATGGTTTATGTGCTACATATGTTGATGGTATGAGTTTACTGATGTTATTGATACCTAGGAGGTATGGATGGTTGGATGTATTAGCATGTTTTGTGGATGTTATCTATGATCATGTGGGTTTTTCTACATTTGAAAACAACTTGTTTGGAGCCTTTTTTATCACTTGGATTGTATTCTTGTGCTCTTGGATTGGTGCATCTTCACCTTGGCATGTTCCTTTTCTTGCATAGGTGGAATGTTGGAGGATGGGAGGAGTTCTTGCTTGAGATGGTGGTCACTTTGTTCTTATTGTAGGTATCTTAATGGAACACGAGAGCTTGTTGGACATTCATATGGTTACATATAGGACTATAATGATGTATTACATTGATTAATCCCTAATGTAATGTATACAACAAGTGGGAGAATATTGGGATATGGTGTTGTACACCATTGCATAATTGATATATTATAATGTTGTAATTAAATAGTTATTTAGTTTTGATGCACCTAGTTGGTGTGGTTAATCACACTGGGTAATTATTTGGGGCCACTTGTAATGTTGTATTGCAACATTGTATTATTATTTAATGTGTGGGACATGGGATAATAATTTAATAATGGGGAAATTTTTAAAAAGTGAAAACTTAGTACACAATATTAAATAAGGGGATGTGTGGATTCATTCTTGGACATCTGAGGATGCATTGGAGAGGCTTGATTATTTATATGTATTCATTGTAACTCTTGTATTGCTTTATTGTTGAATAATATGATGGAGTATGGATGCTTTTGGAGGCTGGGTTTTTCCCTCTTGAGGGTTTTCCCAAGGTATATCTTGTGTTATGTTGTGGATTTTTTATTTGATCTATGCATTATGGTTACTTGTATGGATGCTTTTATGTCATGGGGTTATGTAGGAAATGGATTAAGTTTGTGGGTTGAACGCATTATTTCCCAACAAAACACACAATTCACACACTGGTGAGCACAACTTTCGCTTTACAATGATCCAAACCAAGAAAATCTATATATAACACCTATGAACACCTTTGATCAACATATCCAACCTACACAAGGAGATGTTCTATACAAAAGAAATGTGGAGAAAAACCAGAACACCACTTTGTATGTCAAAACACCTCTACAACACATTGTTTCCTCTTTTATCCATATTTTCTCAAAATAACTTGGAAAGAATGTACCAAAAACACATTCTCATCACCTGCAACACTTCTTCATTGCAACCAAATGAATTGTAACACAACTCAACCATACAAAATCTACAAACAAAATCTTTCCAAAGCAACACTAGAGGTTGACACCAGTAACACTTACTAATGACAACATATTGAAACTAATCACAACATCATCACAACTTATCAATCATCAATAAACTTCCAACAATAACCAATACTGTGAACTGGTTGACATCAACTACTCATACCTGCAACCCTTCATTGATGCAAGTGACAAATACTTCAATTTTCTCATATCCTATAATATCGAAATAAAATACATTGCATTTTCCCTTCTATGTGTTAATTTGGTGGATTTATTTTTTTATTGTAACATGAACCTTTATAAGCCACCTTGTTTGGTATGTATTCAAATTTATAATAGGAGTAATAATGGAGGTAATCTCTTTCCTTTGTAGGGATGAACATATTCCAAATAATTCCCTTTTAGGAGGTAGCTTTGAAACTAATTCATTTTCAACTAGACTTGTACATGGAGCATTTGAGGCTACACTATTCAATTGTTGCGCATGTTCTTCAAATAAATAGGTGAGTTGACCAATGATATCATGATGAAAAACTATGATTTCTAGTTTTGATATGATAATCCACTTATATAGGTACAATGAATAAGTACTACAAATAGAAAAAAATGTACATGGCGGTTGAAGAATGCTAATTTATAAGCAATAGTTTGAAATTTTTTAGAACATTATGTAAATATGGTGGCTCACCTTGACTTGAAAATAATAGGAAAATTGCATCCTATGATTAGAAGTATAGATCCATTTTGGAGTTCTTTTGAAGTTATGTAGTGATTGTATTGTTTTTGGAGCCTTTTCCTTTTGAACTTCATTTGAAAGCTCTATTTTAGATTGAGTGGTTAATTGAGGAACATGACCAATCTTTGAAATATCTAATACTTGTAGATGTGGTTGCAACTATAGGTTTTTTTTGGTGATCATCTTGATTTTTGTTATCAATCAAAGAATACATTTTCATGATAGTGATGCAGGGGCATCTAGGGTGTACAAGCAATCTTTCATCAATTTGTGATTTTTTTTTAATAAGGGACAATTAGCTTAAATTTTCCAAGCATGAATAGTTGGACATTGAGCTACAATGTTAAGTTTTACACCTTGACTTCATCCTATATTATGTGTTTAGTGAATTGGTTTATCAATGTGACATGGAGGTTTTGGAGGAACCTTGTTTCATGTCCCATCGATAGACCAATGGTGGAGGAAACAATTGTAAATGATGAAAAATAATTCACATTGGAGGGAGGTTCACATATCGATGAGATGATATTTTATGTCCCTTCGACATCTCAACAAACTGTAGAAATTTTGACAAACTACATCGAGGAGAATTTGGGCTATCAGAAGGATTCATTTGGGAGTCCCTATGATGGACCAATAAGGCATATCATGGTAACGATGAGATTTCAAGATGACAAGATTGTACATCCCTTCAATATTCCAATATTAGGGAGACAAACATGTTTTAACAAGAGATCATGAGGACTCTATTTGACATGTCGATAAGAGGGACCAGGCTAAGTTATGATGACAAAGAATGGTGTTGTAATGATTGAGTGGGGATGACATGGAGGTTCTTCATTGAAGGGATATATGGATATTGGTGGAATGGAAATGAAATTCATGATGAAATTTTGATAAAGCTTCATCAAGGAGACCTTATTTTAGGGTGAGTTGTTTTAGAGTCCCTTTGATGACGCAATGGGAACTTAATCAATGAGACTTCTAGATTTTAGGGAGAGTCACTTTTGTGTCCCCTCGACACAGTGAAGACATGGCATTGACTTTTTTGAGACCTGATTGGGAAGTGGCGATGATGTTGATGGATAGATGGTGGATGGTGATTGGATGGCATGTCAATTCACATCTTTGTTATGAATTGTGAATGATGACAGGGATTAAAATTGGTGAGAGAGATCAAATTAGTGTGATATGGAATTGTCTCATCCTAATAACAAAATGTGTTATCGATAGTAAGGTGGTTTTCATGGAATGAATGTGATGATTGATAGTGTGCTAAAGATGACAGAGAAAAAAATGAGGAAATTTTTCCTGATTGCTAGATGGGGCAATGAATCCAGTACTAAGGCACATGAGTAAAAGCATTAAATGGTGATCAGATTAAAAAAAACCTAGATGGTTGATGTGGTTGCAGTGAAGGAAATGAAATCTCTTGCTGGTGAAGACATGGGCGAGGATATAAACCGATCAGAGAAAGGAAAGAGAGGGGGAAGACTTAACTGTAAGGTCATGAGATCCTAGAGTAGAGTTTGGGTCAAATTTGTATATTTTAAAATGATGTATTTAGGAAGCCCATATGATGGCATGGAATGTTGTAATGCCATTTTATAAATAAAAGAAATATTTTCTTTTCTCTTGCATTTTTGTTGTGCAAAAATATGTTGTTGTGGCATGTTTTCATTTGTAAGGGGAGTACCAGGACCTGTCGGTGAAGAGTGTTGAAGAGCGATGTAGTGAAACTGCAAGAGAGAGAGTTGTGGGAAAGTGTGTTTCTTGTAGGTATGAAAGAGGGTTTGTAACTGCTATCCTCTAGAAGAGATAAATCTGGGTAGAAGGTGTAGAGTTCCTCCACTAAGAGAAGGCGGGTATAGGAAACGCCTTTTAGAGTCTTTGTTGGGAAGAGGCTATTTGTGTGAGTGAGATATTGTTGAAATGAGTACTTGTCACTATAGAAGGTTTAAAGATTTCTTGTTAAACAATTGAGAGTGTGGATTTTCAATAACATCTGAAGGTGTTGGAGATTTGTAAATAGATTATCAAATGTGAGGTAGTTTACATTTGTGAAACCTGAGGGTTGAATATTTTTGTCGTTACGACTTTGAGAGGCCTAGAAAATGGAAAGGAGAAAGGGAATTTTCATTAGATGGATTCTAAGGATTCCCAAACTAGAGGAAATCAGAGAGAGAATTAGAGAGAGAGAAAAAGAAGAAATTATAGTTGAAATGATAGAGATACAACAACAAATAAAGGAATTCAAGGATGTGATTGAAAGGAGGAAACAAAAAAAGAAAAGGGATGAAGATAAATTTTATATTTCTAATGATGTTTTGACTATAGGAAAGAAAGAGGTTGTAGTAGAGTGCCATGCATGTGACACCAAGGAATTGGATGAGTACAAATAGATTGAGGAACTTGAGCCTGAAGTTGAGGGATGTCTATTGGAAGACATGAATGATGAAGATCCCGAGGGTAGCAACCACAGAAGAATGGATAGCAATGGAGGACCTTGAAGAAGAGGAAACCCAAGTGGTAGTGGTTGAAGAAAAGGTAAAAATTGCATCTTGTGTATTCATAAAAGATTCTAGTTTGCACATGAATGAGATGAATGGGATGGTTAGGTATGAGAAGGTTAAAATATTTTCAAATTTTGGTGAGGTTAGAACCAAATATGGTTTGTGTTGAAATGACATGAAGAGTGATAATGAAGGAAGCATTGTAGTAGTGAAAGTTGCAACAAAAGGTGATAAGGTTCATCTATATTTTGGTGTATGTTCCAATGAGGATCAACATCTATCAATGGATAAAGTCATTGAAACAATAGATCAACTTAAGGGTGTTACAATTTAGGAACAAGAGGTGAAGCATGTAACTACAATGTGTCCCTCTAAGGGCATATAAATAGTGACATATCATGTTGAAGACAATATTGAAGTTGTAGGAGTGTGGACTACACCCAAGACAGGTACAGTGAAGGTTCTGACGGAGAAGAAAGAGGTAAATTCTAATTTATGTGAAACTTTTGATTTGTATGAGTATGATAAGAGTAATATAGAAGAAAATGTTGCAAAAATGAGATTCTTTGTGGATAAAAACACTACAACTAAAAGTAATGAAGGAAAGTATGGGATTAAGGTTGAGTTGTTTGGTAATCTTTCCTTGGCATCAATTGATGAAATTTTATGTGATAAAGAGATTGGTATGACTGATAGTTTTTTGTAGGGAGAAAAGGATGAGTCATTTGATTATACTACTAACATTGATGTGGATGCAGAGGAGGAAGTGATTGCAACTAAAAATTGTCTTTTAGAAGGCATGGTAAAAAATGAACCTAGTGTTGAAACAAAGGGTGTTGATGAACAAATGGTTACAACAATAACAAAGAATGAGGTTTTGCATGAATATCGTTATTTTTCTAAAGAATAAGAAATTGATATTTATGAATTTTCATATTTTAATAATGTATATTGGTGGGGGATGAATTCTATGAAAAGAGGGAGAATGAGAGGGAGAATGAGATGAAGAATGAAAGATGGAAGAGACATCAAGTTATATGGACAATTGGGAAAGAAGGTTTAGGTGAATAAAGCAACAAGATGGATTTTGAATGAGCATTGGATCCAAAAAAATTTATGATTCACACTCATGAAACATTTCTTTCCTACCTTGGGTGTCTGATGCAGGAACATCCAGGGCATGCGAGTGTTCTTGCATCAATCTATGATTGTTTTTTTTAATAAGGGCTAATCAAATTAAGTTTACCAGGCATGAACAATTAGGCATTGAGATACAATATTAAGGTTTACACCTTGACATCATCTAGAATTTTATGTTCAATAAATTGGTTTATCAACATGACATGGAGGTTTTATAGGAACCTTGTTTCATGTCCCATTGACATACCAATGGCGAAGGCAATGACAATAAATGGTTAGGAAGAATTCACATTAGAGGGAGGTTCACATATCAGTGGGACAAAATTCGATGTCCCTTCGACATCCCAAAAAACTATAGACATTCTAACAAACTACATCGAGGAGACTCTAGGCTATCGAAAGGAGTCATTTGGGAGTCCCTCTGATGGAGCGATAAGGCATATCGTGGTGACAATGGGATTTTGGGCTGACAAGATTATATGTCCCTTTGATATTTCGATACCAGGGAGACAAACATGATTTAGTAGGAGATCATGAGGAGTCCATTTGGCATGCCAATAAGAGAGACTAGGCTAAGTGATGACGACAAAGAACAATGATTTTTCATGAATGATAGGTGGCGACAAATGATTGAGTGGGGATGAAGTGGAGGTTATTCATCAAAGGGATATATGGATATTAGTGGAATGGAAATGAAAGCCCCAATGAAATTTTGATAAAGCTTCATTGAGGAGACCTTGTTATGGGGTGAGTTGTTTTAGAGTCCCTTCGACAACCTAATGAGCACTTAATTGGTGAGACTTCTAGATTCTAGGGAGAGTCACTTTGGTATCCCCTTGACACAACAAAGAAATGGAATTGAATTTTGTTAGACTTGATTGGGAAGTGGTGATGATGTGGACATACACTTGGTGGATGGTGATTGGACGATAGATCAATTCGCATCATTGTTATGGATTGCAAATGATGATGAGGATGGTGATCAATGAGAGAGATCAATATTGGTGTGACATGGAATTGTCTTAGCCTGATAACATAATTTTTTTTGATAGTTAGGTGGTTTTCATGGTGTGAATGTGATGATTGATAGCATGTTGGAGATGATAGAGAAAACAACAATGAAACCGTTCCTAATTGCTAGCTGGGCAACAAAGGTGGTACTAAGGCAAGGTGAGTAAAAGCATTAAATGGAGATCAAATTATAGAAACCCTGGATGCCCGATGTGGTTATAGTGAAGGAAAATAAGTCTTTTGTTGGTGAAGATAGGGGTGAGGATATAAATCATTCAGAGAAAGGAAAGACGAGGGGGAAGACTTGAATGTAAGTTCATGAGAGCCTAGAGCATATTTTGGCTCAGATTTATAGATTTGCAAATGATGTATTTAGGAAGCTCATATGATGGCATGTAATGTTGTAATGTCATTTGAAAAATAAAAGAAAGATTTGTTTTTCTCTTGCATTCTTATTGTGTAAACCTGTGTTGTTGTGGTTACTTTTAGTTTTTAAGGGGAGTACTATTCGTCAGATAGGGAGATTTATTCCTATAAAAATTAAATCACATGTGAAAAATATTATGTCCTAAAATTAAACTATAGAATCATACTTTAAACACAATTTAGTTGACTATATATATTTGATAAATGTTAGAGAGTATTTTGTTGTTTCAAATAATGTAACCATGAATTAAGTTTTACAATTCTAGTACTTTTAGATTGGCTATAAGTAGATTATGAAGAATTCCTATCCTTTTTTTGTTTGGTGATATTTCTAACAAGATAGTATCTTATGGAAGTTAACCCTCTACATGATTAAGAATAAGAAGAAAGTAATGAGAAAAAAGGAAACAAAAAAAGGAAAATATTATATTTAATTTACAAGTTGCACATAAGTTGGAAAATACATTTACTTGTCTAAGGATAAGTATATATGTGTATTCAGATTAGAGAATCTAATTTTACCACATTGTTACTAAGCTAAAAATTTATAAGGAATGTATGTAAAACAAGAAAAAAATATAGACATACACACTTATCACTAATAGTTATGTGTAGTTAAATCAATAATGATAACTCTTAACAAGTTTAAGTGTTTGTAGGAATCCATTAGGATTGATTGTTAGACAATAGGAAATTCAAACAAGATGAGGTATATAGTGGAGCATTTTTTATTTTTATTTTTAATAATTATAATCATGTGTAAACCATCACTTCACTTATTTTGAGAGAATAATAACTAGAAATGAAATGTAGGTTGCAATTGATGAGATCAAATGTAAAATTGAAATTGTAAAAGTAAAGTTTGAATATTTTGTCTATGCAAAACAAGTGCAATTAAAACATTTCATAGTTAGTAGATAATATCTTTGGAATGTCACATATACTATACATAGTTTTGAAGTAGAAGTGTATTACATACTGTTCAAGTATTTTTTTGTAATGCAATTTTAATGCAAGGAACACCACCTCATTCATAGTACTAGGAAACATGTATTTACTATAGGAAAGTGCAAAAGAATCACCAACTATTAATAGCTAGTAGAGCTCATAATAACATTACAATATTACATAATATATACATTTTTATGAAACAAATTCTTTTCAAACAATATTCAAGTAGTTTTAAAATGAAAGTTAAATGTAGGGAGCACCACCTTGCTTGTAGTACTCGTCAACATTTATTTCTCATAAGAAAGTGTAAAAGGTAGCCAAAACTCATTTAGTATTGCCTCTATTGACTGAATTTCACAATAATGTACACTATGGATGTCTAGAACATGTGCCTTTGATTTTTATAGTAGGTCAAGTAAATTAAAAGTAATATCACTAAAAAGATCCTGATTGACACTTGACGGAGTTCCATTCCAATGGATTGAGGGAGATGAGTCAACTAGAAGAATGGGGGAACTATTGGTACTTGATATCATAGTAATGACTATATGCTGACAAGAATTTTCCATTCCTAAATGAAATAAGTTTGATAAAGTAGTAAAAATGATAGTACTAGAATAATGATTTATATACTATATATAACTTTCCCTAATGTAAAACTACTTTGTTAAAAAGTTACATGAATTTATGCCTATAAATTGTATATTTTTTTCACAACTTACAAAAATATGTCACTATAAATACATACATTTATACCTAATGTTAATTAATGTCAATATTTTAAATATCATATTTAAATATAAAATAAAAATTAACCAGAAACCATCTAAAATATTTAATATTAGAGAATGAGAGTTAAATTGGAAAAGAAATATTATAATTAATAAAAAGTACCTAGAATAAATTATATTTGAAATGAATCTTCAAAAGTCAGATAACCCAAACTTTAAGTATCACCATAAGCTTGTTCTCTAATTTACTTTTTAATATATATATATATATATATATATATATAAGCATACAAAAATATCTATTTAAATATCATATTTAACCATAAAAGGAAAATTAACCAAAAATAATCTAAAATATTTTATATAAGAGAATGAGAATTAAGTTGGGAAAAAATTATAATTCATAAAAAAATCTAGAATAAATTATATTTGAAATGAGTCTTCAAAAGTTAGATATATCCAAACTTTAAGTATCATTATAAGCTTGCTCTCTAATTTACTTTTAATATAAACCCAAATATAAAATTGTACATTTAAATTGTAATTAATTTATTTTTTTAATAAATATGTACAAATTAGAGCATACAAACTATATATAAAATATCTTCTAATTTTCCTTACAATAAAAAATAATATGCAATATAATTTCATATACATAAAATCATCCACATACATTATGCCTAATTTTATATATTATAAGCTAAATCTACAGAAATACATGTATTTTATTTTAAAATTATAAAATATACTATTTTTATATAATTTAAACTTAAAGAACAATACATTCAACACTTTGAAATTTTAGAATAAAATTAAATATAATTAAAAACAAGAGGACAATGTAAAAGCATGTCTTCATATGGAGATGGATCACTACAAAATTAAAATAGAGGTTTGGGAAAAGATAAATAAATTACATGATGTCACATTAAAATGGAGAAAAAATAATATGAAGAATAAAGGATAGTGGAAAACCTCTTCAAATTTTTTTTTATGAGAATATTACTAGTTGCAAAAGTATATTTTTATAACACCTTCTTAATCAAGTTTATGTAACTTATATGTTAAGAAGTTTAACAATTATAATATATTGATTAAATATTGAATTTCACATTTTAAATAACTATTATAGTTTTTCCTCACCCTATGTAAAATATGTATTTATTAAATATTTTAAAATTAATAATCTAAAATTAATGGTAATTGTATCAATAAGAAATAGATTTAAGCAGAGTAAACTTTAAAAATACTCGATATTTTAGTCATTACATTAAACTTGCATTAAATTTATTGATGAACTTACTATGGACAAGCTTAATTGGAAATGCATTAGTTTGCATTATAATATTCCTTCTTGCAAAAAGTAACGACAAAATTAAAAATATAGCAAGGATATAATATAATAAAAACCCATCAAGCATTTTATTTATTTATTTTGGTCCATAAAAATAAAGATCATGTTATCACAATTATCCACAAGGCCAATTTATTCAGTCTCTTATATGAATATGGAATTTATTGCATTAAAATTTGGTACTTCTAAACCCATAGAAGGCTAAATAATTATAAAATAATATGTTTTCTTTTGGAAAATTGGGATTTGAAGCTGGGCATTTTTATTGAAGCCTATTATCCCAGTTTACTATATTGAATATTCTTTATTTTTTATTAGGTAAACAAGGATTTTGAAAGGGCCTTGACCCTTTTACAACATTAAAGATTTAGCAGATAGAACAACAAGACATGAAATAGAAACAAGATGAGATAGCAGCAATAAACAACAAGAGAAGCCAACAAAACAACAAAAGGACATGAAACAATGGCAGAAGAAAAGGCCAATAGGCCAAAACAAAGCTACAAAATAGAAAACAAAAACAACAATCACCCAAAGGGTGGGAAAAAAATTAGATGATCCTCAAGCCTTTACAAGTAGAGTAAATGGGACCAAATAATAAAAAAGGCCTCATAACCAACAAAACAGGCCTATAGGGACTTGAACCAAAAATACTCTTCGAATCAGGCTTCACTACCAGCATAATAGGCCAATAGGCCACCATCCTTGTTGCCAAAATAGTAGCCTGAAATAGCAACCACCCCAAGGGTGTGTAAGAAAAACCATGCTTCAAACTCTTACTAGTAGGATTTAACAAATCTTGAAACCCAAACCACCAGAAGGCAGCTAATCCTAGCAAAACACCTTGAGAGAACCCAAGGCTTAGAGAGCAACTAACATAACAAGCTTGCAAGCCACCTACTAGGCTATAAGAGCAACAACCCATAAAAACATCCACTCCAAGGGTGGCTAAGACAACCTGAAATTCTAGGCCTCAATAAAGCAACGCCTTCCAAATAGTAACACCTTTAAAACAAAAGCTCATGTAAAGAGTCCTAACCTTCACAGAAAAGGGGTCCACAATCATAACAAAACTCAAAGGAACAACCATCTTGAAGCACCACACTGCCTAACGCACCAACTCAATATCCACCTCAATAAGATAGAGCTCCCCTCTATAGGAGAGGAATAAATGAGAATCCAAACTATGAGATCCAACAACCTCCTACCCAAAAAAGCTCCACCTCAAAAGGAACTAGCAGAAAGAAAGGGGACAACCCACTACAACTACAAAAACCATCTCTACCTCAATAGGAGAGGGCTCCACCTTAGTAGGAGTTATCTCCACCTCCATAAGAGACCACAACTATAGCACCTAGTAGGAAGTTGACACTCCGGTAGAATGAAAACCACCTCATCCCAAGGCAACATGAGCAATAGGTACCATAAGAAAGCAATATGAAGTAGCTCAACCAGCAGAAGATCTTGAGCTAAAGCACCCTCCAAAGGGAAATAACCCCTCAAAAACATAAAAACCACTAAGATGGACTTTAAATAAAGCCCCATCAATATCACAATGTGCAAAATCTAGGGATCCACAACACCCTTAGCAACCTTAGCAAAGAAAATGTCACAACCACTGTAGAAAGTAACTTCCTTGAAAAAGCCATTCTTGAAGGAAGAAACTTCAAAGAAAGAAAGACTCCTCCAAAAGAGCCCAAGCTTTGAAGGCATAAAGGAAAGAGGACAAAGAGCTTAACAAAAGTCCTTTGAAACAAACATGCTAGAGACCAACAATAGAAAAACCATAGTAACAATTAAGCCCACGAAGCCGAGCATATACGATTCAAAAATCCACAACCCAACATGGATGGGACACCACAACCACCAAAGGATATTTCTAAAAGAGACCAAGCACCCCATACATAAAGGGAAGGAGGATGTGCAAGAGGGAACCACATAAATAGGGCACAATCATCCATGCACCAACAAAGGGAAATGGTTTACTTTGAGGGTAAACCCACAAAAGTTGTTTACAATTCGAGTGAGGAAGGAAAAGTTGCAAAAAATGACCCCATGCAAAAAAAATGGTTTTTGGGGTTCGAATGAACCCTTTGGTTCAAGCGAACAAAAAAAGGGTTCAAATGAACCTTGGTTCAAGCAAACCAATTAAATGCAAGGTCCCACCATTCCCGCCAGAAAAAAAATAGAAAACATATTTTGAAAGGGGGTTCGAATGAACCTTGGTTCGCCCGAACCCCCCTTTTCCCATCTTCTCACCCTCTAGCACCAAAAAATTCTAAAATTTTATGCTTCAAAGCTCAGACTGAGGATGAAAATGGAGGAGACTTCACAGATTCAACTGGATGATTATAGTCCTTGGAACGAGCTATCCAATGAATATAATTTTAATATGTATTGGTTGTATTATGTATTTGTTTTTTAGTTTTATTAAACATAGGTTTTTCACCGAAAAATCAAACTCTATGTTCTACACATGTGGAAAAATAGCAGATTAAATAAAAAAATTTTGAAAAATATGAGTGCACTAGATATTGAAGTCCTTAATCCAACAATTTTTTTTTTTTTTGATACATACAAAAAAAGTTACGTGTTATACGGTTCGCCTATGTCTGAATTGTAATTGGTTTGACTTAGAAACTTGATTAGGGAAAAAATATTCAATAAAACACTATCAAACCAATTGGAAGCACTAGATATCATAGTTACAAATCGAAATTTGAAAAAAAAATAGAATTTTATCCTTAATGGAAAAAAAGTTATGCATTATATGGTGAGCGTCACTCCTTAAAAATATTGTTTACTAAAAAAAATTAGTTTTCAAAGGAGATGGCAAAAGAAGTGCAATCTAATTCCAAAAAATTTGAAAAAAAATAAAAATAGAATCTATAGAAAAAATATCACAAATCACTAGTTTGAATCATCTTCAAATTCCTCACATTTTAGTCACTATAGGTGCCCGAAAGTGAGGATTTAGTTAGAAAAAATTATTTCAGTGTCTAGTTTGGCCAAAAATTGTAAACTAGTATTGTTGGATCACCCCTAAAAGAGTAGAGCAAGCCCCTTAACACCAATCAAGAAGAGTTGATCCCCTAAATATTATAGACCACCACTTTGCCAATGTCCCCACCACTATGAAGGATAAAAAAGAGGGGTTTCAACATCGAATTGAAGCACTCCCACCCAACAAGGGAGAAAGACCAAGCAAAAGCACTCTTAGGAAAAAGGAAACCCTCAAACAAAATAGAGCTTGGCCAAAGAAGAAGTGACTACCTCGGGGACAACCACTCGACCACATAACAAAGCACCAAAAGGGAATACTCAAGGCCTAAAGCGAACAACTCAATAGAACAATGTCCCTCCAAAGGAAATAATGGGGCTAAGGAGAGGAAAAATACCAACAAAACCTGAGACGGGACCCCCAAAAAATTATATAGGCACTAGGGAAGCCATGTGACCAATGACATCCTTTAGGTAGAAGAGGCACTGCACCAAGAAGCCGAGAAACTCAAGCCCCAATCGCAGCAACCATCCTCACAAAAAGAACCAAGTAGAAAATGAGAAGTGCAACACCCAACATAAAGGGAAGCCACAGGAACACAGGAGTAACATCATCATTAGGGTCATCTTCGCCAATGGCAAAGTCCTCCTAGCCAACATCCAAAAATGCAGAGGAATTCAAATTCCTCCTATTCACGCCCGAACTCACACTCACCATTCCTCAAATGGATAACTTTTTTGAATATTCTCTATTAACATCACATGGCTTTAATATTTACTTCAAGCACATAAGTGAATTGTCTAAATATTTTTAATGAAATTCAAAATGATATTATTAGCTTAGCTTTTCTTGTTATAACTTATTTTGAATATTTAGTAGAGAATGAAAAATAATATATTATAGATGTAGGACACATGTCCACATTTTATAACAAATATAATAAAGCGTTGTGTGGAAGAAATTTACAAAATCAATGTAATAAATCCATAACTAATGGAACTATAGAGAGCAAGCACCTGGAGGATGTATGAAACATTTTGTCTTGAAAGCTATAGATATCTAGCATTATAATTTTGCATGCATTTTAAATAGATCAAAGCAACATTTGTAGGGAGATTGGTCTGGGGTGTTTATAAAAACTCTTAATCATAATCAATATCTCAACTACCTAGTAGTTATTTTTTTGATTGTGAAAAGGCTTGTGAAGGCTGACAAGGATAAGAAGACAAAGATTTTTTCTTAGGATGGGAGAGTACAGATTTAAAGAGGATGAGAAATCTTATAAAATTGTGGTGTGAGAACTTTGTGATGTAGGGTTTGCAAGTTATGCAGAGAAATTGATGAAACATAAAGCAAATGTATACTATCTTGATGAAGAGATCTATAATATGATTGTTAAGGGATGGTAGATGCTACTTAAAAATTAGATGAGGCAAAAAGAATGGTGAATGAGATGTTAATTGGAGGACTTGCCATGAATTCCATGGCCTATAATGCTTTACTTGATTACACGTGTATATTGTGCATAGTAAACGATCCTTTTTGACTTATGGTACATAGTATAGATATCTTGCATTATAATGTCTTCATTTCACATCTATGTGATATTAGGAAAAAATCAAAGGATATGAATCTATTTGAGGAAATGGAGGGGTATGGATGTTCTCAAAAATTAAAAAAATGTTTTCTAATTAGAAGCCGTGAAAATATTTTATTTTCGGGTATGTGCAGGATCATGGTGCGCCAAAAAGTGGCAATATTATGAGGGTATGTGGCTAACGACTTTTTTTTCACCCAAAATTAATGAAAAGAAAAGGGTTTTTAGAGGATATTCTCAGCTTTCCAAAAATATAAATTATGATTTAATTTTAATTTAATAAATAATTATTATTCATTTTCTATTAGAATTATGACTAAAGTCCCGATTGATAGGCTGATTGAAAAACATCTATAACTTTCAACGGTATCATATTTTGAATCCAAAACATGCATCACATTCTATGCTTCACATAATATAGGATTAAAAATAAAAAAAAAATTTCATGAAGTTTTGACCAAGTTAAGGTGGTCAGACATACAAGTTTTATATTTTCTAAAAGTTGTAATAAAAATTCATAATTAATTATTTACTTGGAAAAAAATTACAAAAATATGCATCACATCTGGACATGAGTCATCTACTTATATACAAAATATTACAAAAAAATATTATCATTTTATTATGGTTAGGTGGTCAAACACCTACTTCTTATTTTTCCCTGAAATTTAAGTACTACTGCATTGAAATTTCAAATTTTCACCAAATAGATTTTATTTATTTTTAAATAAACCTAGTATTTTAGAAACTAAATTCAATTTTCTACAAATTCTATTCTTACATATTTTTGAAATAATATAGATAACTTATTCAAATATTTACGTGAAGTTTCCTAACACTAATTTTTTTGAATTTTTTGCCACTTAAGGGCCTATTTTTCGCACGATGATCCTGCACATACCCTTTCCTTTATAATTAATATGGGTAGATCTTGAGACCAAATGATGGGTCTTGATGGCCAGCCATGATGCAAACTTAAACGTGTTCAAATTTGTAGATCAAATGGTGTCCGATGGTCTCCATGTACTCGATTTTTTTTTTAATTTCCTTTATAATATATAGTAATCTAATATACATGGGTGGGTGGAAAGCACAAAGTCACATATGATTTGAATTGTGTCATGCTATAATTAACTTGAGGAGGGAAGAGGTAAAAATGAGAGTTTTCTATGTTTAACTATTTTGTTTGATGGTTTTCCTTTTTTTTTTTTGTCATCATGTCTCTGTTATATGGGTGGCCACCACTTTGAACATTTTTATTTCCTCACTATTTTTTTTTGGTGTTTTATATTGAATTAAATAGGATTAAATTGTTATTGAGGATTTCTACTAGTTTAGTTGTATAATCTAGATCATTTTATGGATTTGTAATAGCCTAATGTTTGAACTGATGTTGGTATTTAAAGATAAATTTTTGTAGGTTTGTAGTCACATAAATATATATTTTATTGAGTTTAATACTAGGTTCTAGTTGTTTACTTACAAGGGGTTATAGGGAGGGGGTTTTAGTCCTCATTTCAATCTATTGAAGTAGGAACAATGGTTGAGGACCATGAAATGGTAGAGAATATGAAGAGAACTTGCTTTAAAGTAGGTGAAAAAGATTATTTTCAATTCATCAAAGTTCTATGTAATATTCATAGAGTGGAAGTCAATATATTAGATTAATGTAGAAAAAATTCTTGTATAAAGAATGAAATATTTCCTATGAGTAGCAGTTTACATAAGGAAAAATGGGTAAACTTTGCAAGAAAGTACCATGTATTGTTCAAAATTCCTTTTGCTAGTATGTCCTTTCTCTAATCTTTTCTTCAAGTAATTTGTTGGAAGTTATGTAGTTTTCTGCACTATATTCAATCTATTTTTAGAGAGAGTGAACAATGATCTACAATATAATGAAAGATGGAATTAGGACCAACTTCTTGATATACTTTGTATGTTGCTTGAGAAGCCTACTTTTGCATTTGTGGATGTCTTTGATGGATACATTTCCCTTTCTGATTTTTCCCCATAGTTTCTTTGTGAACCATCAATTTTGTGGTTCTATGTACTTCTCTTGCACTCTTAGGGTTTTTCATCTAAAAGGAGAGAGATAAAACACTAAAATTGAGGTGGTTCACTCAAATAAAGGAATGTATGAGGGAATTATGACTAAATGAAATGATCTAACTGCAACTAAGAGATGAAATTGATTGATTATGAATGCAAAACTAATGAAATAAGAAATGTTTGAAAACATAGTGAGGTATGCAAAAATGAACTAAAAACATGAACTAATGCAAACAAAATTGAATGAGGTTTAATATCTAGTGCACCTGGAAGCTAAATGTTGATCCTAGAAGGTTATGAAAACTAGCATAAATTGCTGTTGATCTCTAGTGGGACTCATTTTCCACTGATGGTGAATCAGTCCTCCAACTGGTAAAAACACTTGAAACTACTTTCCGACTGTTAGGAATTGGATTCTAACATAATCAATTTTTCCAGCCTTTAGGTGGGACTCATTTGCCACTAATGGTGAATCAGTCCTCCAAAAATTTGCAAATTCAAGAGTCAATTCTATAGTTCTAGATCTACACTTGTCTTCTTGTCGGGTTGATAGAGTCAAATATGCAAAAAATGAGTTGTAGGTTGTCTCCAAGCTTGAATTAGGGTTTAGTTGACTTGAAACACATTGATGAATTGTTGACCACCTTTCAACACCTATATTCTTGACAAAATTGTTTATAAAGTATGCAAACACACATGCAAAAGGGAAAAAATGGTTAATGGTTAGAGTATAGGAATTTTCCTTGGTCAAATCCCACTTTGGTAATCAAACCCTTAATAAAGAAATGAAATGATTTGAGCAAGGAATGATGAATGAACAACATGCAAATGTCCTAAACTCACCAAAAACCTTGTTGTATAAGTATGAAGATAAATCAATGGTTGCTCCAAGATGCTTGATAAATGCTTGATTGAATGCAAGAATGCTAATTGATGTTGAATGGGTGAATGCAATGAATAGGGGTTGAAATGGATGGAGAAACACTTGTATATACACTCTTATGCCCTAATAACCCAATAATACAACATCATAGGCCAACATAAGGTCTTTTTGAATAAAAACCTGAAAGAAAATTTGAATTATTTTGAAATTGGACCCAAGAGGGACTCATTCGCCACCCATGGTGAATGGGTCCCACTCTAGGCTTGTAAGTGGGTGTTAGGAATTAAGTCAAGCATTTAATGTTATTTTTCAGGTTTACATTCAAAAATACACTTAATTAAGTCTTATGAGTGCATAAATGTGTCATATAAAGTATCATAAAGGTGTAATTAGTGATAACAAGCCTACAAAAGCATGAAATCTTGTTACAAGACTATACAACACTTTAAAATAGGACTTGATAAGGGATAAAAAGGTGATATTTAGATGAATTATAATGAGAAGAGTCTAGAAAAGTGTAGAAATGTGTTACAAAACTTCACAACACCTTAACAAGACATCATAATTTGAATTTTTAGGACCTAATGTGAATGCATAAGTTACATTGCAACATTAAATCAAAGCAAAATAGATCAAGCATCACAAGAGAAAGACCTAAAAGACCATGAAAATTTCAATGATCCATTTTTTTATGGTACATTTAGTCCCCACTTTAGTGAGAGGATGAACTTCCTTCAAATTCACACTAAGGTAGCCATGCATATCGAGAGGGATCCAAATGAACTTATGCTAGCAAGATGGAATAACAACAATCAAGAGGGATGATCAAGCCCCCAGGATAAAGATCCCATGGAAAACTAAACATAAGAACAAAGGTACACATGTGTGAAAGAGAATGAGAGAGAGAAGGAGAAAAGGAAAAGGAAAAGGAAAATTTGGATCAAGCTTTGATCATTTGTTCAACTAGTTGTGAATTAGATCTAGGCTATTTGTCTGAAAAAGAAAATGCATACTCACTCTGGGGTGACATAACTCGTGGCGGTCTGCCAAGTGAGAAGGCCCAAAAAGGTGAGAAACATACACTAGTTGGTATGCACTCACAAACACATAGGTGGCTATGGGGAAAGTCATGCAGCAAAATGGGCTTCCCACTCAACCATATCAAAGTTATACCTCTTGATAACTTTAACAAGGAGCCACAAAGGAAAATTTTGGTTTGTGATTCATGAGACAAGAAAAGCTTTGTATGCTTATAACTCATGGACAAACAAGATGGTACTACAAGCATGCAAGTTGCGTTATACAAGGTGGCAAAGATGTAAAATGCAAAAATGTAACATGTAAAAGATGTTCAAAGGAGTCTTGTTAAGTTCATGCAAGGTCTGTCACTTAGGGAACATTGTGTCTAATATCTCCAAGAGAGGACCAATCAAATAATAGAATATTCACAACTTAGGGGATGTAGTGTGTTGCATTAGGCCACTAAGAGGAATGCAATATGCTAAGATATATCACACTTATGAAGGACATCACACCCAATTTCATCCACAAAGTGACAAACACATCATATGAAGTGACAAGGCTACACTAAGAACTAAGAATGCAAATAAATAATTCCAATGTATGCCCCCCAATTTAAAGGAATTGCTACACACTGTTTTGTGAGTAATTACTTTAAAGTAGCGAAGGAAAAATGAAAAAAAGAAAACAAGACATGAGAGCCAACTCGAAAAGCCCCTATGCCAAGTCATATGATTCCAAATAAGGTTACTTCATGTAGAGGAAAAATAAAATAAAAGAAAGGGGAGTTCACCCCAGAAAGGAACACACCAAACACATAATGGATCTATGGATTTGGGGTCAGTATGTTTGTTGTTGCGGTGTTGGTGCATTGAAGCACATGATGGTTTCAAATGAAGGTCAACATGTCAAGTCTAGGTGATAGGGTATTTTTTCACTATGAATGGTAAATTTATGCTAAATAAGGTCTAATAAGACCATTTGATATGTATTCGGGTGGTTTTGAGTCTAGGAGTCAAGTTAGTAAAAGTTGCACAAAAAGATTTAAATGTTGTCAAGGCAAAAAATTGTCAAAATGCAACTTATTAGGAATATGAAGAGTTTAGTATTTCAAAAGAAAGTTATAGGTGTTAGATACTTGGGATTTGAATGGAAACATGTATAAAATCCAGTCCATGGCTCAATTTTTTTTGTTGGTTGTTGTATTGAAGAATTCCAAACATAATACAACACTTTTTCTAATTTTTTTTTGTTTTTCCTAAACTTTTCTCATATTGTATGGACTCGTACATGTTTTAAATGGTCTGAATCCTTTTGTGTTATATAGATACATGATTTATCTTCTATTTGGTTACATTTTTAGATTCTAACTCTAAAATTAGAAAGAGGTTTCATTATTCTCTGAAGTAGCCCTATTAACACATAATTTTAGGTTTGATTGACTCTTAAAATGGTGAATTGACCCATTCCACTTTATATACCAATTGTAACTCATGGAATGGGTCCTAAACACTATAATTTAAGTGTTTTTATGGTGTTTTAGGCAGAGGAGTTGAGTTGTGAGAATTAGTATGATGCCTTAGGGTAATTTGAGTGATTTTCTATGTGAAATGAAGGTGTCAAAGTAGATTTTTGACAAAACAGTGAAATAATTGTCTATGTAATGAACTTGTGAGTTTTTGAAGGGTATGTGTAAGGTGTTTGATGCATTTTTTTGTGTCAGGAAAGCTTTTGTGATAATATTTCCAATAAACCCTAGTGTTTTGTATGTAAAATGAGGGTTTCATGGTGTAGCATTCTAGAAGTCAGGTATCTATGAAATGGTGATGGATTATGTGGTTTTGGGACACAATATAACTCTATCAAGTGATATTTCATGAAAGAAAGGAGTTTAGGAATTACTTCCTTTGGAAAATAGGGCTAATTGAGTAACCTAAAATAGGGGTAGTGTATTGGATCTCAATATTGTTGCAAAGAAGTCACTTGAAACCTTTTGGGGATGTTGTGTTAGGTTTTGTGGTAATTATTAATTTATGTTTGTCAAGCCACTTTATGGCCTTCTCTAAAATATATTGTGCAAATTCAAGTTTTGTGGGCTACAAGCCACTTGTTGTGTGTTCAGGGAAAGTTGAGAGTTTTGTGTTCAAGGGCAGGTTTCTTTGTTTGATACTAATCAATTTTAGTTGGATAGAAAGTCATCACCATGTTGCTTACATCATGTTGCAATGTTTTGATTAAAGGGCTTGGAACTATCATCATTCCCTAAAACACATAGAATTGGAAGAATGACACAAAGAGAGTGAAAACAAAAGAAAAAAAAAGTCTCTCTTGGGTCAACATGGAAGAGACATTGCGGTCTCAACACTTTGCATCATCCCTAAAAGGAAAACACAAGAGAAAAGAAAATGAAAGGAAAAAGAAAAGGAAAATCTTTTTGGTCAACATGAAGGAGACATTTCAGTCTCAATGCCTTGCGTTATCCCCAAAAGGAAAACATAAGAGGGTATGTGCAGGATCATGATGGGCCAAAAAGTTGCGATATGATGGGCATGTGTAGGGTATGTGGATAACAATTTTTTTTACCCAAAATTGATGAAATGAAAAGGGTTTTTAAAGGAGATTCTCAACTTTCCACCAATATAAATTATGCTTTACTTTGAATTTAATAAATAATTATTATTCATTTTCTATTTGAATTATGACTAAAGTCCTGATTGATAGGCTGATTGAAAAACATCTATAGCTTTCAAACAAGATCACATTTTTTGAATATGAAACATGTCATATTCTATGCTTCACATACTATAGGATTTTAAAAAAATGAATTTCATGAAGTTTGGACCAAGTTAAGGTGGTCAGACATACAATTTTTATATTTTTTTAAAAGTTGTAATAAAAAAATCATAATTAATTATTCACTTGAAAAAAAAATTTAAAAAATATATGCATCACATCAAGACACGAGTCCTCTACTTATATCTAAAATTTTATAAAAAAGTATTATAATTTTATTGTGGTTAGGGTGGTCAGATAGACACCTACTTATTTTTCCCTAAAATTTAAGTACTACTACATTGAAATTTCAAATTTTCACTAAATCGATTTAAAAAAAAAAACTAGTAGTTTAGAAACTACATTCAATTTTCTACAGATTCTATTCTTACATATTTTTTAAATAATATAAATAACTTATTCAAATTTTTATGTCAAGTTGCCTAACTCTAATTTTTCTAAATTTTTCACCATTTAAGGGCCTATTTTTTCCTTGGTGATCCTACACATACCCAAGAAAAAGATAAAGTAAAAAGGAAAATGGACCATTTGGATCAACATGGAAGAGACATAGGGTGTCTCAATGCTTTGCATCATCCCCAAAAGGAAAACACAAAACAAAAGCGAAAAATAAAGGGTAAAGTACAACATATAGAAGAATAGAGGTACAAATAGAGTAAGTGTACAAAGAGAGGGAGAACATCAAATGCATAGTACGAGGGAGTATGATACAAACATACAATCACACCAAAGAAAAGAAAAAGGAAAAGAAATGTAAAAATTCTAGCAAGGTGAATGCAAGTCAACCATCTAATAGGTCATCTGCCTCCCAATCATGTTCAGTGTATTGCGAGGACGGTTGACTGTCCAAAGGGAGAATTGTGAGTGTTGAACTAGGGGAAGTACCAAGTTCTTCATTTGGTGTAGAATATTTATCATTTAAGCTCATGGTAGATGAAAATAAAATTTTTAAATCATTATGCACTTCTTCATCTATTTTAGTGATCTCCTCATCATTATCATCATCTAGATTAACCATGATGAGAGGATTTTTATCACCTAAAGTTGCACCCTTGTTGAACCTGATGTTCAACGCCTTAGTGTAACATCGGAAGACCTCTAAAGATGTGGGTTTATTGTAAGCAAAGGTCAACCTCTGGAGAAGGCCGACTTACTTTGGTGTCACTTAAACTACTGATTCTTTTAAGGGAAATGGATAAGGAGTACATAAATTGAAACTAAACTAAGGTGATGCACCAAAATGACAAGAACAATGAGATACTCAAGCTACACTTGAATACTAGTGACAACCATGAGACTACACAACAAGATCTTGTAGATCACACATTCAAATAGGTTTGACATGCACATGCCTTTAAGAAGGAAAGATAGATTTTCACAAACTAGAAGCTCATGTGTAGGATTAAGTAAACACAATTTGTAACCTACATGAGACTACTTCTGCAAAGAAAGGCATGACATGAAACAAAAGATATAAGGAAAGAGAATATTTCACTAAGTAGCTCAATGAATCAAAAAAGAATGCACAATACTTCACCAAAATCAGAAGGCAGAATGATGGACCATCAATAGTAACCAAGTTAGATTTTGTATATTATGTTCGAAACTGAGTTACAGAATCCTGCTAGTCTAAGAGGGGACTGCAAAAAGGGTCATAGACTTTAGAGGAGCATACCTCTGAACTGATTACAAAAAGGCAAAAACATGCCTTATATACAGAGAGATCTTGGCCCGTTAGGGCTTACAAAATATTGGTCTCAGAAAAATCTATCCTAAGATCTTTTTTGGAGTTAATGTTGTCTGCCATTGTGTCCCTGTTGTTCATGTCGGTGTGAAGAATTTCCTCTAGAGAAGCCTTAAAGATCTTTAGCAGCAACCACCACATTCATTTCTAATCCTCGTGTCCACCTTTGAATTCCCCCCGGTCAAGCTACTTTGAATGCTCCTGACTTTAGAGCAGAAACGTGTTGTCTTGTTTTGTTGATATTCCTTGCCAAGGTGTTAATTAGTTAAAATGTCAATGGTTCATTTGGTTGAGATTTCCACGGCTCGCTTTTAGCTCCCTCTGATTCACTAGGCACACTACACGCAGATTCTCTAGGTGGTCAAGAGCTTGCTTGACTAGAATCGCATCTCGGTGAGACACTGAAAGTGTCTCACCGATGCGATTATGCTTCTCTAAAGCCATCAGCACAATATGTGATAGTCGATGAGAGTCTTAGCAAACTTAGAAGTCATGTTGATATCGCCAAAACATCGGCAAGTCAAATGGCATCAGGGAGAAGTCATAGCGAGCACCACTGGGTTATACCAATGCCGCTTTATTGGGCGATGCCATCGCTGTCGGCGAGAGATCCTATGTTCAAGAAGACATTATGGTGAGGCTCTTTGTCATATCGATCTCTCTTCTGTCACTAAGACCACCTAATGTTGGTAAGACATCACTCCGATAGTCGGGCACTTTAATGATGAAATTCATTTCGGGGAGACCTTCACCGATGTCTCCAGAAGTCATACCGTTGAGCTCCTTTATCTTTTCATTTCACCATCTCCCCCAAGCTCATTATGACCTAGCATCAGATGCATGATTTAATCCTTCACAAAAATCCCCCATCTAGCCTTCTCGAACCTCGGTCACATGATATTCTGCCTGATTGAGCCTGAGGGTGAAAATTAGGTAACAAGGATGAAGAGTAATTTCTAATGAAGGATGTATTAGGAGTTGTGGTTGTTGTATCAGATCGTTTTGTTGTGATGATTGTATCATACTATCTTGTGGTAGGTCAAGAGGAGGAGAGTGACCAGGTATTTCTTCTGTCAAAAGTGGAGGTTCATTTTCTTTGTTTCCTTCTATTTGTAACTAATGAGCAAGAAGACGACGATGACGTCTACGCTCCCTAGCACCTCAGTTTCATTTAATTCTATGTTGAATTTGTTGAGGTGTAAGAGTGGGTTGATCCACCATAGCCTCCTTTTCATCTTGAGGAGGAGGAATGGAAGGAACCAAAGGAGATTGGTCAATCACTTTCTCTTTGGCTTTGTGAACTTGTTTAATGCAAGGAGGAATGATGGGATTGGTTTCGTTATCTCTTGGGAATTTATACCATAAAGGGTAAGTATCTATCCTTGGTTGCATTGTTTGTTCAGGTTTAGACTCAGGCTAAAGCATTGTCTCATCTAGGATAAGAGTAGTAGAAGTTGATGAGGACATGTGGCGAAGAGACAATTTGGTTATTCGTTTGGCTTTGAACTTTTGATAGGTAATGAAAAAGCAGTCTTTTCGAGGGGTGATGGGTTCCATAGGTTCAAGCCAAAAAACTTCTAAGGAAAAATTCCTTTAGAAGACAATGGATTAAAACCACTATGGTGGATGGTAAATATCTCAATGTCATGTGGAAACTTCAAACATTTGTGAACAACTGAAGGAATAGCTTTCATCGAGCGAAGCCAAGGATGACCTAGCCATAAACGAAACTGATTTGATTGTGGAATAATAGAAAATGTTATATTCAAAGTTTTAGGTCCTATCTATAATGGGAGTACAATCAATTTGATCACATGGCACACAAAACTAGTATGTTTTTTAATCCATGCAGTTGGTTTATCATAATCATCTTGATAGATATCATGTAATACTAAAAATTGTTCTGTAATAGCATTCTTGCCTCAGGTGGGATCTATTAATATCCTATTGGTGGGCTTATCATAGACGTGGTCAACTATGCAAAGAGGATCATCAGGGAGATTTTTAAGTATATCATGAGAAGAAAAAGTAATATCCAGAGATTTGTTTTTTGGGCCGTTATGAGGGACAACCTCTATCCTACCCACAAGTTCATCCATAGGATTAACTTGGGAAACATTTGGAGTAACAACATGTTGTTCAATATTTTTTGAAGGTTCACTAGCTTTGACAGATGAAACATTGTGTTTAGGCATGCCAGTGTCAGTAAAAATTTGTAAATTCTGATTGGGGGGTGCAACATACTTATTTCCTTGATCATTAACACCTATAATGGACAAATGACTAGAATCAATGAGGTCTTGAACTAAGTGTTTGAAGTGATGAAAATGAAAATAAGCATTTGGTTTAAAGGTGGTTGGTAAAGGCTTGCTAGTATCAAGTGGTTTAACGGTAGGTAAAGTGATCATCTATTGTTGTAGTAGTTGATTCATTGTGTTATGGAGAGTATCAAGTAAGGGGGTAAATTCTCTCTTCATGTCCCCATACGTAAAGGGAACCACTAATTTAAAAGTTTCCACTTGACTTAGAATAGGTTGGGTTGGTTGCAGAGGAGGGGGATTGAAATGTAAGAAGCCTCTATTTGGTTTTTTGAAGTTTTGCACATTGTTTTGGTAGCTTTGTTCAAACTTCTCAACTCGGTTAGAAGTGGACTTTGAATCATGACTAGTAACTGAGTTGTGATAGTCACAAAGCATCGTGCATAAATGA
The DNA here is from genome assembly GCA_007258455.2 of Sequoia sempervirens. Classification (NCBI taxonomy): domain Eukaryota; kingdom Viridiplantae; phylum Streptophyta; class Pinopsida; order Cupressales; family Cupressaceae; genus Sequoia; species Sequoia sempervirens. Next base: position 265,647,478 of record VDFB02271358.1, read on the forward strand.
ATGAACAAATGAAATTTCATCATAGTGAACTTATCCTAAATGTGAGTGTGCAAGTTTTTGATAAACATCTTTTGAAGATGTGAATCAAAAATATTGAAATCTACTTGAGCATACAATGGCTGATAATGTGAAATGAAATTAGTTACTTTTTCATTTGCATTTTATTTACATCTCATTAAATTAGCCATTGTCTTTTTGGGAGTCATATGGAATTGGAAATGACTTATAAAGGCATCAACAAGTTCATTAAATGATTGGATTGAATGATTGGGTAAGTTTGAAAACCACTCCAATGTAGTTTCCTTTAAGGTCTTAGGAAATTTTTTAGCTAATAGTTTATCATCAAGGACAAATCATTGTATAGTGTTTTATAGGAATTAACATGATTAGTAGGGTCTCCTTTACCTCTGTACTTCTCAAACCTAGGCATCTCAATTCCTTGTGGTATTTTGTTCTTAAGATCTCTAGAGATAATGGGCTACTACAAACATGATATGTCGGTGGAGCATTTTTACTTTGGCTAATTGTGGATATTTTTTGTTGCATGGAGAAAACAATTTTAAAGAGTTGTATAATGAGGGGGTTAGTGTAAGTGGTATGAGGGGGAAGGGAAAATGGTGATGGAGTGTATGTAATGTTAGGAGAAGTTAAGGGGACACTCAGAGGGGTGAAGGTAGAAGAGGGAACATTCAATACCACAAAAGAACTAGGAATGCTAGTTGGAATAGCGAAAGGAGTCACATGACTAACCTGTTGCATGGTTTTTGTAACTTGAGGAGTGGTATAGGTGGGAATGGATGCTACGGTTGAAGGAGGAGAAATGTGAGATCCTCCTTGGCTGACCACAATTTTTTCTAGTTGGGAAGTGGAAGGAACATGTTTGTTGTATATCTTAGCAATTCTTTTCATAACTTGTAAGCCATCATCACTTTCAATCAAGTGATGAAGGTTTTATATGGTAGGTATAGTAGTGGTGGAAATGTTTTAAAGGGATAAATCTTGTTGTAAATGTGCAAAATCCTCATAAATACTAATGACTTTATCTTGCAGAATTTGATTGGTTTGTGTGTCGACATGCATTGTATGTGAAGGTAAAGGTATACTAGTGGTAGTATGCATTCCTAATGCACCATTGTCCATACCAAGAGTAGGATTTCTTGAGATCCCAAAGTCCACAACGAAAGTGCTATCATGGGAAGCCACGAGTCTAGAACTTTGTCTCACTAAAGTATTATCAATAGGGCACCAAACACTCATACAAGTACCACAAAATATGGGGTGAATTCAAATGCAAACTAGGAATAACAAAATTCTTATGAAAAAATTTTGTATTTACTGAAACAAGAAGGAAGTAATAGGAAACAAAAATGCAGGAAATACTGTGAAAATGCCAAAAAATTTAATGCATAAAATGTAGCTAGACTAATTCACCTAGGGTGGCAAATGAGTCCAGGTATGAGATTTTTTTGTGTTTTTCAGAAAATTGAAAGTAATTTGAATGCTTTTCAGATACAAACTAAAGATGCAAATGCATATTTCTAGTTTTGTAATGAGTTGATATGCAAAAATGAAGTCTATATGATTCTTTCACTAATGCAATTTTAGAAACCCTAGGATGCAAAAACAAAACAAAACCTAATTGAATGTTGATGCAAAGGAAATATAGGATGAAAAATGCAATTGAAATCATAAATATTAGTGTTCAAAATGCAAGTTCACCAAAATGAACCATCAATTTTGTGGTTCTATGCACTTCTCTTGCACTCTTAGGGTTTTTCACCTAAAAGGAGAGAGATAGAACACTAAAATTGAGGTGGTTTACTCAAATAAAGGAATGTATGATGGAATTATGACTAAATGAAATGATCTAAGTGTAGCTAAGTGATGAAATTGATTGATGATGAATGCAAAAATAATGAAATAAGCAATGCTTGAAAACATAGTGAGGTATGCAAAAGTGAACTAAAAACATGAACTAATGCAAACATAATTGAATGAGGTTTAACAGAGTGCACCTAGAAGTTGAATGTTGATCTTGGAAGGTTTTGAAAACTGGAAAAAATCATTGTTGATCTCCAGTGGGACTCATTCACCACTTATGGTGAATCAGTCCTCCTACTAGTAGAAACACCTGAAACTACTTTCTGATTGTCTGGAACTAGATTCTAAAAAAATAAACTTCTCCATTCTTCAGGTGGAACTCATTCACCACTGATGAAAAATTAGTCCTCCCCCAAAAATCTACAAATTCAAGAGTTAATTCTGTAGGTCCATATCTGCACTTGTCTTCTTGTTGGGTTGTTAGAGTCAAATCTGCAGAAAATGGGTTGTAGGTAGTCTCCAAGCTTGAATTATAGGTTAGTTGACTTGAAACACATTGATGACTTGTTTACCACCTTTTAACACCTATTTGGCTGACAAATCTACATATAAATTTTGCAAACACACATGCAAAAGGGGAAAAATGGTTAAGGGTTAGAGTATATGGTGCAGGAGCACCATGGCATAATTAGGCCTCCATCAAGAAATTTTTGGAATTTGATTCAATATATATGTTTCCAATTTTTAATAATTTTATTTGAGTCATTTTCATATATTTCATGGGTCAACATTCAATGTTTTGTCAAACTTGAACAAATGTAAAAAGTTGCCAACTTACCATTTATTATGTAACAGTTGCATAGAAGGGTCTTAGGTGGTTTTAGGCATTAGGAGGTAGTTAGTAGGCTTAAAGTTAGTTGGAATTCCTTTAAAAAATCTTTTGGATCATTGATAACTTTGAGGGTGATTGAAGTTTTGAGAAATAAAAGAATAAAGCACAAGTTTTTTCTATTTTCTCTAGAAATTCTCTGTGTTTAGCCTTTGTATGGAGTTGTATGGATTGTAAAGTGTGAAAAATTGGTTGGAAGTGTTGTGGCCTCAAATCACCTTCCATATGAATCTAGTTTCATGCATTTGGTGATCATTTGAAGAATATATCATCATTTCTCTCATGATAGTCTAAGACCCTCACTAGGGTTAATAGTGAGTTAAGAAATTATGTTTCTTTTTTATTTGTTGATGAAATACTCTGGTTTTTGGTGACAATGGCCTTATAATTATTTTCTTTCATATTCAAGTGACTTGGAGTCAAGATCATAAGTTTAAAGGCATTTTAGATTAATGTTTTGACTAGTTTTCTAAGATTACAGTCTATAACCAAACATTTAAGAGAAACCTAACCTAGGTTTTGATAAAATAAGCATAGAAACTTCCCTCCAAAGGTTGTTTGAGCATAAGTAGGTCAAAATAAAAATGTTTGAATTATTGTTGAAGAGAAAAGATGATGGGAACCTATATATTCAATAAGCCTCTTGGACTTGGAACCTAATTAGCCATGTTTTAGCAACGATACAATCTTGTTTATTCCATATTTTCAAAGACAACATTTGATAAAGTTTGGATATGTTTTGAGGCATATTGATGGGCATCTGAAAATTTACTTATAGTCGGTGTTAAGGGTTTGTGTTTGAAGGATAGCTCTGACAGACCTATGGTAGACCTACTAGGAATAGGGAAAAGCAATGAAGAAATCTCACCTAAACTATATTCTTGAAGTTTGGAAAAATTTTGCACACATTGAGTTAGGTCTTTTGGAACTATTCCACATGTTGAAGGAATTGTATGTGTCTTGGAATCAAAAGTTGGTGCTTGCTTTAATAGTGAGGATAGTCAAAATAGAATGATAAGGATTGAAAAGGAAAACATTGTGAGGTCTTTTTTTGACTCAAATAATGGTGATATATGTTTTGATTGATTGATTATGCTTCTCAAGATAAAGTTTTATTTGTAACCATCACACGCCATTGAAAGAAGATATAAAGAAGTTAATATTTGTTAAACGTAGTGATAAGAATGTTACAAGAACTTGAAGGAGATTGGAACTCTTATTTCAAACGTTTGAGTTGGATAATGTTACGAAGAGGCATATAGTTGAATAAGTGTATCAAGTTTTTTTTTCTTCCTGTGACTCTGCATCAGTTTGGTATCAGAGCCTAGGAAAAATTTGACTTGATAAGTTTGTATTTGAGTCGTGGTTTTGTAGTTGTGTGGTTTGATTTTTTGTAGGTCAGAAGAGCCTGGTTGTTGCCATTGTGAAGGTAGAGTAAAGTTGAAAGGTTGAAGTAAGGAGGAAGCTTGATTGTGAAAATGGAGAACTTGAGAAGGAATTTGCAAGCAGAGGAAGAGATAAAAAAGAAGAAGAGACAAGCAAAGATGGATCGAGAAATTGCCAAGTTAAAGAAAGAATTGAAAAGACTTGAAGAAGAGTTCCAAGAATCTATGAAGAGGATAGAAAAAATGATGAAGCGGGCAACAAGTTTGCACTTGAAGGTAAACAAGAAAGTTTTACGACCTATAAAGAAGATACTCAGGAAGAGAAGACAAAAGAGGATAAAAGAGGCAGAATACTTTGAAGATGCTGAAGAAGAATTCATTGAAGAAGAAAGCAAAGATGTTCCTGATGTTTCCAAGCATGAAGATGAAGAGAAGATAGGGATCATAGACCCGATTTCAAATGTTGAAGACCTTGGATTAGTAACAAGATTGGATAAAGAGCAGATTGTGAATGAATTGGCCTTGGAGATATATAAGAAATTGTTGAGTGGTGGAGGTATTATGGTAAAAGTTTTTTTTCATTTCATTATGTTACTAATACTTTGGACAAAGAATAACTTGCAGGTTAAAGCACAAAGGGAGGAGCATGATTTTGTGAAGTATAAAGGAGTGAAGAATATGATTCCAGAGGAAGAGAAAGGTATGTAGCTAATTTGCATGGAAAATTTTAAACCCAAGGTGAAAATGAAGGTGATAAGAGGTAGATTAGTGACAGAGCATATCAATAAAGAAATTTTGTTGGCAACATCAACTTCAAGTGGACTTGAAATATTTTTGGTCGGGAGTATGGTGCAGGAGCACCTTGGCATAATTAGGCCTCCATGAAGCAATTTTTGGAATTTGATTCAATATTGATTTTTCAACATTGTAATAATGTTATTTGAGTCATTTTCATATATTTGAGGGGTCAACATTCAATGTTTTGTCAAACTTAAACAAATGTAAAAAGTTTCCAACTTACCATTTATTATGTAAAAGTTGCATAGAAGGGTTTGAGGTGGTTTTAGGAATTAGGAGGTACTTATCAGGCTTAAAGTTAGTTGGAATTCTTTTATAAAGGCTTTTTTAGCATTAAGAACTTCGAGGGTGATTGAAGTTTTGAGAAATAAAAGAATAAAGCATAGTTTTTCTGTATTTTCTCCAGAAAGTCTCTGTGTTCATCCTTTGTACAGAGTTGTACAGATTGTAAAGTGTGAAAAATTGGTTGGAAGTGTTGTGGCCTCCAATAAGCTTCCATATGAATCTGGTTTCATGCATTTTGGTGATCATTTGAAGAAGATATCATCATTTCTCTCATGACAGTCTAAAACCCTGACTAGGGTTAACAATGAGTTAAGAAATTATGTTTCTTTTTTATTTGTTGATGAAATACTCTGGTTTTTGGTGACAATGGCCTTCTAAGTGTGTGATTTCATATTCAAGTGATTTGGAGTCAAGATCATAAGTTTGAAGGCATTGTAGATTAATGTTTTGACTTGTTTTCTGAGATTGCAGTCTATAACCAAGCATTTAAGAGAAACCTAACCTAGTTTTTGATAAAATAAGCACAGAAATGTCCCTCCAAAGGTTATTTGAGCATAACTAGGTCAAAATAAACATGTTTGAATTAATTTTCAAGAAAAAATATGGTGGGAACCTATATATTCAATAAGCCTCTTGGACTTGGAACCTAATTAGCCATGTTTTCGTAGTGATACAGTCTTGTTTATTCCATATTTTCAAAGATAACATTTAATAAAGTTTGGATATGTTTTGAGGCATATTGAGGGGAATATTAAAAGTTACTTACAATCCATGTTAATGGTTTTTTTTTTAAGGATGGCTCTGACAAACCTATGGTAGACCTACTAGGAATAGGGTAAAGCAATGAAGAAATCTCACCTAAACTATATTCTTGACATTTGGAAAAAGTTTGCATACATTTAGTTATGTCCTTTGGAACTATTCCACATGTTGAAGGAATTGTATGTGTCTTGGAATCAAAATTTGGTGCTTTCTTTAATAGTGAGGACAGTCATAATAGAATGATAAGGATTGAAAAGGCAGACATTGTGAGGTCTTTGTTTGACTCAAATAATGGTGATATATGTTTTTATTGATTGATTATGCTTCTAAAGATAAAGTTGTATTTGTAACCATCACGCGCCATTGAAAGAAGTTATAAAGAAGTTGATCTTGGTTAAAGGTAGTGATAAGAGTGTTGCAAGAACTTGAAGGAGATTGGAACTCTTATTTCAACTATTTGAGTTGGATAATGTTACAAAGAGGCATATAGTTGAATAAGTGTGTCAAGGTTTTGTTTTCTTCCTCTAACTCTGCATCAGTATAGGGATTTTCCTTGGTCAAATCCCACTTTGGTAATCAAACCATTAATAAATAAATGAAATTAAATGGGAAAGGAATGATGAATGAACAACATGCAAATGTCCTAAACTCACTGAAAACCTTGTTGTAGAAGTTTGAAGATAAATAAATGGCTACTCCAAGATTCTTGATAAATGTTTGATTGAATGTGCTATGATGAATTGAATGAAAGAATGCTAATTGATGTTGAATGAGTGAATGCAATGAATGGGGGTTGAAATGGATGGATAAACACTTATTTATACACTCTTATTCTCTAATAACCCAATAATACAACATCACATACCAACATAAGGCCTTTTTGAATAAAAAACCAAAAGAAAATTTGAATTATTTTGAAATTGGACCCAAGAGGGACTCATTCACCACCCATGGAGAATGGGTGCCACTCTAGGATAGTAAGTGGGTGTCAGTAATTTATTTGAATTTAATGTTATTTGTCAAGTTTACATTAAAAAATACACTTAATTAAGTCTTGTGAGTTCATAAAGGGGTCATATAAAGCATAAGAAAGGTGTAATTAGTGATAACAAGCCTAGAAAATCATGAAATCTTGTTACAAGACTTTACAAAATTTTAAAATAGGACTTGATAAGGGATACAAAGGTGATATTTAGATGAATTATAATGAGAAGAGTCTAGAAAAGTGTAGAAATTTGTTACAACACTTCACAACATCTTCACAAGACATCATAATTTGATTTTTTAGGACCTAATGTGAATGCATAAGTTAAATTTCAACATTAAATCAAAGCAAAATAGATCAAGCATCACAAGAGAAAGACCTAAAAGATCATGAAAATGTCAATGATCCATTTTTCTATTGTACACTTTGACTGGTGGAGTTTGATAAGGATGATCTATCTTTGTATTTTTTGGTATCCATGTGTATTTGATTTGTCCATTATGCTTCCCACCTTATTTTTCTTTGATAATTTTCTTTGTACCTTGATTCAAATCTGTCTTTTGATGTTAGTCCCAAGTCATGGATGGGGTGATGAGTGGATGAAGATTCGTGACATAGCTAGTTGTAGTATTGGCATTGGATTCATCATAAGGATTCTTTGTGCTCCCTATGTTGACATTTTCTTGACATGAATTTTCCTCGAGTATTATGGAAGTAGTACCTTCATGCTTTGATTTTTCCTATTTGGAGATGTCCTATTTAGCAAGCATTCTCTAATAAATGGCCACTATAGATGATGTTATTTCAATTTGTTGCTTTGTTGACTCTAGAATATCCTATTTGGTTAGACTTTTTTCCTTGAGTGGATAATGTTGGATATCTTCATACATGATGTCCTCAATTTGAATTTAGGATATATCTGATCATGATGTTGACAACTCAACTTGATTGTAGGAATCAATAACCTCCTTTTCTTGTGTAAAAATGTTAAGAGTAAAGGAATCAGCTTGTTTTGAATGAAGATCATCTATGTTTCCATCCAAAGAAGGCATCTCATGGGTAGATAGAGGATTATGTGCTATATGGATATGATCATCATTTCTAACATATTGCATATATTGGAGAATTCTCATTAGATCATTGTAGCATCTTGGAGATATAGATTCTTGATCTTGATTGATTTTGGAATTGCTTTCAATGTGCTTTGGATCAAGTTCTTAATATGGGTCAATTTCAAAGGATGGATTGCTTACAAAGGGTTCTTAGATATCTTCATTAGGCATGGGAAGTGGCTCAATATCCTCTTGATCTTTGAGTGGATTTGGATCAAGTGTTGAGTTGAGGATTCCTTCAATATCTACAACAATGAGGTCAAAGGATGTCAATATGTCTTGGAAAGGACCATTGCTAGACTTTGGTGAAAGATATTGATCATTCATTGGAATAAATTATTGAGATATGTCCTCTAACTCGTTAGGTGATGTAGAGATATTTTCAACATGATCATTGATGAATGGATCTTGAATTTTGTCCTTAAAAATGGTGGTAAAGATATTGTGAATATTTTCAATCATAGGATCAAATTATGTTAACGCTTCTTGAAATTGATCATTTTTTGATATTGTTGATTGTTTTTGATAATGATTAAAAAGTAACTCTTGATGTATTTTGATTTGATCATTGGATGAGGCAAAAACATATTCAAGTTTGTCATTGATGGATAGATCATGATCATTGTTTTCAACAATTGTGGTGGAGAGATTGTCATTGCTATCATTAGTGATTGAACTTGATCATTATCCTCAACAGTTATTTTTCCTTGATCAAGAATATATTGGATGATATATTTGAGTTGAATATAACTTGATGTTTCATGAATATTTTCTCTATGATACTCACAATAAGCTCTGCTTTTATATTTTGAAGAGAGGTTTATGATAGAGTGGTAAGCACTCATTTTTGGAAGAGTGATGAGTTTTGCATTAAGTAGCTTGTTTAATGCTGATTAAATTGGCCCTCCAAAAGGAGTGTATTCACATTTTTCATCTTGTGAGACTTGTGCTTGTTGAGATTGATCTAGTTGTGATTGATCTTGTTGTTGAGGTTGTTGATTTTGATATCCAACTTCTTGATATTGAAGATGTTGTTCTTGATGTGGTTGTGGACATAACTCAATGCTTTGATGGTATGGTTTAACCAATGGGGGAGTGTTTCAATTTTGGGGTGGAGGCGTCTCTTGGCACAATGGATCAACTATTTTGGTAAGTGAAGCAATTTAATGTCTCAAAATTTGATCTTGATTTTGATTTTGACACCTTAGATATAGTTGATTTGGTTTTTGGTCAAGCATATTTGGAATATACATTTGTGGTATTTGTATGGGATCATGCACAAATTGATTTTGGATAATGTTTTGATTTGGGATGATGCTTATATTTTTCATTATATGTTGGCATGGAACACTGTTGTGGTTGGGAAACACATTGCTTTGATTTAGGTAACCTTGATTTTGTATGGTGTTACCTTGATTTGGATCAATACATTGAGTTGCTAATATATTTTTTGGATTCAACATTGGTGTGATTTGAAAATGTATCTATCCAATAGCTCACCAAATGTGGATTTGATATGCTCATGTTTGGTAATTTTGTATTTGGTATATTTATTTTTGGCATCTGTTGGTTTGATGGGATAAATTTTTTTTGTTGAATACTCATGTATTGATCGTTTGGTTGATAGATTTGTAGGTTTTGACTTTGATTTAAATCTACCATAGGGAAAGGTGTTCCAAAATTTAGATTGGGCATATTCACATTGTTGTATCATTGAGGTTTATAGGATATAATGATCCCATGTGTGAATTGTATGGGTGTGATTTTTGATAATCAATTGGTATCGTAAGGCTTTGATAGTTTGGTTGATTTAGAAAAAGTTCATGATGTAGGAATTGAGTTTATATTCCATATTTTTCTTATTTTTTGACCTTGTTGACCTATAAGGAATTTAGGACCAATGATGAGATGAAGGATGAAAGGGCGAGTGATTTGGATGATGAACCTTAAAACATTGGACAACACTAGAATTGGGGTTTGATGTTTGGGTGTTTTGATTTGAGGATTGATAATGAACTTATAAATCCTAAGACTTGTGACCTAAGCATACATTTTCTCACAAAGTATTGATGAAAAAAAGATGAATTCCCACACACTTAGCTAAACAAGGTGATTTGGTTTGATTTGATGATAACCCAAGTCTAGGAGGTTAGTGTATCCAAAGTTATAAAGTTATCTGCGAGATGAAATGACAAATGTTTTAGTGTGGATGGAAAGATTGATTTGATCCTAATATGAAACTAAGAGGGAATTTTTAACAAAACCGAGGTGTTGAAGAACATGATTTTCCCTAGGAGTATTTCAAACCAATGAGATCAATGTTTTCTTGAAGGGCCATATGTTTTGAACATAAGAAAAAAGATAACCATGCACCTGTGTGGGGTTCAAGTGATTTAATCTTGATTATTGAGGTTGCTTTTACCACATGATCCAATGTCTTGATTAAGCTTTCAAAATAAATGCCTATGAATTTCAACAACTTTCATTCCACAAAGCTCAATATGTGAAAATCTAGAAGCTTAAGCTATAATTCCCTAGGTTTACATTGGAATAAATGTGGATTGAGATATGACCCAAAAATAATGAAGCCTCAAAGATATATTTTTAAAAAAGATAAGATATGTTTAAGGGAATGCAATAATATAGGGTTGAATAAAGGTATCCACACTTAGGTCAAAAGGGTTTGAAATCTTAATTCCAATGTTCAATGTTTATTTAATTTTTTTTGAAGATCCAAGAAATGTGTTTTATGTCCAAAGTAAGGGAGATATTTTGAAAATCTTCTTCATAAGATTCACTTGACAAGTTCACAAAAGACAATCATTACAACCTAGAGTAGGTACATTCTTTGAGGTGGGCCTACCTCATGCCTCAAAGGGATGATTCTAAATGCAAATTATGGAGGGGAAAAATAGAGGTATATCACCACCTAAAGCTGTTGTACAAGAGAATGGACTCTTAATCTCTATGCCTCAACCATAAATCAAACTTGGTAAGTAACTTCTCAGAAGTAAATTCTGATGCACCACTTTTAAAGAATGTTTACAAAACAAGGTTGGCCTCTACACAGAGGTTTTTAATGACACACCAAAAAAAAAAAATGTATAAATAATTTGCAAGCCACTAAATTCATTAATTCATTCCTTTTTTTTTTTTTTTCTTATAACTCTAGACTTCAAGGATTACGTGTAGTATATTATTCTGATGCAGATTGAAGCTACTATTTTTCAAGTTCACAACCTTTATATAGTATGTCGGTAAACATTATTTATTGAGAGGCACTTAGATGAGTTCTCCATTGATGGATGTATCTCATTAGTAGGCCCTTTATTAATAAGAAGTTTTTTATTTCTCTTCACCCAATATTGAACGAAGTGCAAAGGGAGAGGATACATGGTGCAGGGCACCATAGGTCTTGATGTAAAAAGTTGCTAAGTGTTAGTATTTTGGTATGGTGGAGTCATTTTTTTTGTAATAAGTTCTTTAAGACCATGTTTTATTTCTTTTTGTGTCGGTTGATTCATTTTAGTTTTAGTTTGTTGAAAGATGTCAATATTGCAAAAGTTGCAAAAATGTTGCACAAGCAATTTTTGCATTTTGTGTCTTAAGGGAAGATGAACTGTTGGGTTTTGGAAAATAGTTGGGGAAAAATTAGTTTTTGTTTGAAAATGTTTAAATACACCTTGGAATGGTTGAGACAAGGTTCTAGTAGTTGTTTTGGAGATTGAACAAGAATAAAACTTTGTTTCCTTTCCTTTTCAAGATTGTTTTTGCTACTATATTGTTGGGTACAACCCTATACGACTTGGAAATGGTCTAAATTACATTAGAAACAATTATGTATTGAATATATTGATTTTTTCACTTTGTTTCATCTGATTTTATCAAATTTTGAGTGAGTTAGACCACTTTTTCTGAAAACTATCTGAAAACCTAGTTTAGGGTTGGTTTGAGGCAAGTGAGATGAGTTTCTCTCCATTCCGCCAATGAATTTGTCTCACTCGATCGAATGGATGTAGGTAGGTTGAATTTTTTGTTAAAAATGTAGTAGGAGCAAGGGATGGTGTTAAGTGCAAGTTTGGTGAGGCCCTGGTTTGATTAACCTCTTGTTTTAGGCATAGAAGTTGCATAGGACTTAGGGTATTGTGAAAATCCTTTGAGAAATTGTTTGTAGTGAGTGGAAATGTTAAGGAAAACCATTTGTGACATGTTTTATCCATTGGAGTGAAGGTTTTAGGTTTGGTTTTTGAAAACCTCATTGTGACGCATTCAAACAAGCCTAATTAGGCCTAATTAAAAGCATAGCAGCAGGAATTTGGCTTTTATGTTCCAAAACACCCCCACCTAAAAATTTGGTATGTTGTGAAATGCCATAAAGGGTACTTAAAACAGTGCTCATATTCTAGGTATGAGGTCTATGTTGGAAAAATAAGTTGTGGAGTACTACTAGGGAAATAGGAAGATTGTGAGACAAACCCACCAAATTAGGGTTCTAAGATTGAAAAGTTTGAGTTGTTGAGTTAGTTTGTCACCATCAACCCTAGTATACATAAAATTGGTATCAGAGCATAGGTTGGTCTATAAAAAGGGAACTATGAAACAAAAGAGAACAAGATGCCTCCAAAGGGTAACCCTATGGCTAGGGAAATAAATGAAATGAAAGAGAAAACTACAAAACAGATTGGAAGATTGAAGGAAATGCAAGAGATGGTGGCATCAAGGCTTGAAGATGTTGAAACTATTTAGAGGAGAGGTATGGTCATGGGTGATATGAGTGACCCTGAAGAAGAAGAACATGAATCGGATCCTGATGAGCAGAGAATGGCCAAGCTACTAAAGGCAATCAAGGAAGATAAACACAAGGTAAAGATGGATGTACCTATGTATGGAGGGAAATTTAATGATGAAGCACTTTTGGATTGGATTGCAACACTTTATAGTTACTTTGAATGTGAACACATACCAAAGGAACAAAGGGTAAAGTTGGAAAAAGAAAAATTGAAAGGTCATGCCCTACTTTGGTGGGATTATGAGAAAATTGAAATGAGGAAGAAAGGAAAGTCAAAAATTGTCTCTTAGGACAGAATGGTGGCCAAGCTTAATGGTAAGTTATTACCGGTAGATTATGTAATTCAATTGTACAAGAAACTTCAAAATATAAAACAAAGAGATATGGATGTCAAAGCCTATACTGATGAGTTTAATAAGATGAGTAGAAGAGAAGGTAACATGGAGGATGATGTGGAGAAGGTGGCTAGATATCTCATTGGGTTAAGATTTAACATTCAAAAAGATTTAAGTTCTACAAACCCAAGGATGGTAGAGGAATTGTATCAATTGGCAATTAGGGCTGAAGAAAAGCTAAAGAGAAGGCAAGACAAACAAAACAAGGGTAGAGGCAGCAATTCCAGAGGAAGAGGGTCATTTTATAATCCAAGGAAATAATTTGAGAGCCAAGAAGATACAAGAAAATTCCAAGATCAAGTTGCAGATGTTAGAGGTGGATTTAGAGGAGGTAGATCAAGCTTTAGAGGCAAATTTGGAGGTCAAGGAAGAGGATCTAGTCGATTCATAGGAATATGTTATCAATGCAATAAGTTTGGAAATAAAGCATGGAAATGCAATGAAGATCAAGCCACTGCCTCAGTTGGAGGAGAAAAGAGAAATTAGATTGTTCAAGGAGATGATTGTGAGAGTGTGAACTCAACATTAGAACATGTTGCTCGAAAAGCGGGTGAATCACTCATGGTAAGAAGAACCTCCATCAAGGTACCAATAGAGAAGGAGCCACCACAATGGAAGACTCTCTTCAAGAAAACTTGTAAGTTCTTGGGTAAGGTTTGTAAAGTTGTTATTGATTCAGGTAGTATAGATAATATGGTTTCAGTTGAGATGGTTGAAAAGCTTAACTTTCCAAGAATACCACATACTACCCCTTACAAAGTCTCTTGGTTAAATGAGGGTCAATATGTTTTGGTGAATGAATTAAGTTGGGTGGAATTTAACATAGGAGGGTATAAGGACAAAATTTTATGTGACATACTACCCATGGATGTGTGCCATTTTCTTCTAGGGAGGCCTTAGAAATTTTGGCAGATATGCTATGTATGATGGAAGGAGGAATACCTATGAGATAGAAAAAGATGGGGTCTCCTATACCTTGACACCATTGAAGGAGGAGGACAAAGGACAAACCATGTGATATTATGTGTTGATGGTAGGTAGAAAGGACTTCATAGAGGTAGAGGAAGAGAATCGCATGGACCTTGTAGCCACTCCTAAATATGGAAATATTATGACAATAGAAATGAAGAATGGCTTGATTGTGGAGATCCAAGATTGGCTCATAAAGTATGTTGCCATGATGGTAGGAGAAGGGTTCCACTCATTATTTTCACAAGGGTATATTGGTTATTCTATTCGTTTCATGTCAAAGGTTAGTATGCATGATCAAGTAATAGTCATAGAGACACAACATCAAATGGAAGAGGTGAGCGGCAGAGGTGAAGAGTTCAAGGATAAACTACAAGGGAATGTGGGAAAGTCCAAGCATACACCTAAAGTGAAGAAGAAGGAAGTTCATTACAAGGATGGAGGATATATGGAAGCAGATAATGATGCAAGTTCAATAGCATTCTCAAGTGAAAAATAGGTCAAAGATCATCCATCAAGTAGGTCTCTGAAGTTGGAGCATATCCTAGATGACAAAGAATTAAAAAAGTCAAAGGATAATGCTATTTCTAGTATTTGGTCCATTGGAAGGGTTTACCAAATGGAGATGTCACTTGGAGGTTAGAGAATGACTTGATCAAGCCTGAATCTACTATTGTAGTACTTTCCTCAATGGGACTTGAGTCTATTTTGCTCAGAAAGTATGGTGCAGGGCACCATAGGTCTTAATGTAAAAATTTTCTAAGTATTAGTATTTTGGTATGGTTGAGTCATTTTGTTTGTAATAAGGTTGTATACACCTAAAAATGGTCTAGATAATATAATTAATTGAATACAATTTATTTGATTAATTGAGTCCTTTAATTCATCTACTTATAAATAAATAGAAATATTTATTTATATAGTTCACTTCTAATTATTCCATCTTTATCATATTATTTCATCTTAATTAAATAAACAAATTTAAATACCTTGTTTTATTTAATTATCTATTTTCTTTCATCTAAATTAAAAAAACAAGTTCACATGGGCGGGGGCCCTAGCTCGGTTGGCTAAGTAATTCTGTTGCGGCTCTGCTGGTCACAAGTTCTAGTCTCCCCCGTCCCGTGGTACCGGAGGGCGTGTCGCGCCAGCGCCGCCGGTCACGTTAAAAAGTTTACCAGGTGCACTGCAGTTTATAGGGGGTCGTGCTACCCGATTCCTGCAGTCTAAAAAAAAAAACAAGTTCACATACTTTGTTTTAATTGATTACCATATTCCTTCCATGTTTATTTAATAAACAAATTTATATAGTTTGTTTTATTAAATTAAATATCCTCTTTTATTAAATTGAATAAATCTAATAATTCAATTAAAGCATATTTCTATAGCTATTTCCTCTTTTCACTCATCATATCCATCAAAAAATTTAGATATTTTATATCTAATTAATTCAACTTGACCTTCACAGAAAAATTTGGAGACAAATTGCAGGAAAACTTCATCTTCTTCCATTAATCATTCTTATCCTCTGGCTGAATGTTTTTATGAGGAGGAGCAATCTCCATAATGTTCTCATGCTTCTTCATCTTTCACCATTAATTCTTTCAAATCAAATCTAGACCTTTGCTTTGCTGCCACATCACAAATATGTTGTCAGGAATCTATAAATACAGTTTCTTTCTACAAGAAAAGGATCCCAACTTTGTGCAATCTTACTCTATAGAAATAGCATTAGAGAAATTAAGCATTTGAGCATTAAGAAAATAGAAAATAGTAATTAGCAATCATATAGCAATCATAATCATGGCTTTTCATTTAGCTGCATCTTAGTTTATAGTAGTTTGTTTTATCATTTTCATGTCATTTTAGGCTACAGTATCATCATCATATCATTTAGCAATCATTACATAGGATTAGATTCCTGCATTTTACAATATCTTATTCTCTAGATTGTCATTTTAACAGTCACAGTGCTTAACAATATGAGAGCGTAGTGATTTAATAAATTTTTAGAGATAAAGATCAATAGGACGTTTTCAATAGATTTATGGATTTTAGTAGTTTAATCATTGTTTAAATCTATTAATATAATGTTTTATTAGGTGTGTTTGTCATTCATTATGCATATTTTACTCACACATAAATTGGCACCCACCGTGGGGCCCAAAAACCCCATTCTTAACATAATTTCTTAAAAAGTGTGTTTGTAGTTTTTTTGGCGTGTTTTGTTTTAGCGTGATTGAAATTTCTTACATCACATATGAATTCTAGATCAGTGCATCCATTCACTATTCTGGAACATCCAAAGAATATTGCAGTGTATCCGAAGACTGTTCTGGCACATCTAGTATCAGTTTCACCATAGTTAGGGGGTTTTTCTGCAGCGCACCCATCTTTTCTTTTAATGCATTTACTAGATTTTGTAGCACATAGAACTATTATTTTAGCGCATATAAATATTATTTTAGCACATCTAATGACTGTTATGGAACATCTGACTATTTTGTAGAATTTTAAAAATTTCCAGAATTAATCCCTTTTTTCTATCGTATTGGCACAAAATTCGGTGGTCAAAGATAGTAGCTAGAAAACACTTATGTTGGTCAAAGACAAAATATCATGAACTACTAATGGTTTTTGCAGGGTTTCAAATTTATTTCATTGCTTTTCCTTTGGTTAAGATAGTGAATCTAGATTAATTAAAGATTTAGTTTGAACCCCCATGTCCACTGTGTTTCAAAAACAATAGGATTATGCTCTCCCCTTAACTGGGTGATAAGAATGTTATACTTGCTATCCTACTTTATTAACACCTTTAGAAGGCCTTTCGTAGTGGGAAAAAGTACTCACCCTATGGGAACGACCTAAGTGGGAACAACCAAAGCCAGGTTTTCCAACCCACTCTAAACAAAAGTGAATTTGGGGAAACCCACATTCAACGATAGTGTGCGAAATAACCATCCCCAAAACCTTTGTTCTAAAGGTTGGGAGGTCTCCTAAGGGAGTTTATCAATTGCTTCTCTAAACAGATACCTTATCTACAAACCTTAAGTTAGTATCTCACCATTTCAATTTCCAAAAAAAATTATACCACAGTGCAAGGGGAGGGAAGAATCTTCCCCCAAGACACTCACCATATAAATATCAAAGACCCTAGCCAAAAGTGGAGGATTCAAATTTGGCTAAGACTCGGGAGAGGAAAAAACATGGGCACCCTCTAGGGGCTGACACGACCGCACTGAGTTGACATATTTTTAAGATGTGGGTTATGGTATGTTAAGTGACCTACTTGAAAATTAGAAAAATTGCTTGAACTATCTTTATTTGTGTCAAACTAGTGGAAATTGAAAGAATCAAATCTGATTCTAGAACACTCACTACATGTTTAATGCATAGAATTTGAACAACTATTTACAATCTGGCTTTTGTGTGTGAAGTTATTTTTCAAAAAGAAATCATCCAAATCAAAAGTAATTAATTCCTATAATTTCCAGACAAACAAATCAGTTACCATATCAGTAATCAAAAGTTTATACACCGGAGATAACAAATTCATTGATTAAAACTAGAAAAACTAGGCAAACTGTCAGAATTAGAAACATTTTCCAGAAAAGCACATTCACTATTTGTTTTGGCACATACAATCTATTTAACAATGCATCTAGGAATATTTTAGTGCACTGGAGGTCTTTTTTAGCACATTTCAAACCCAAACTTTAGCGCATAAGAGTAACAGTATGGCACATAGAAGCAACAATCTAGCACATTCAACCAATTTTCTAGCGCATAGAGGAAATAGTACAATGCATTCAACCAGTCTTTTAGTGCATCAAAACAAAATTTTAGCGCATTTGTCAGGTCTTTTAGCACATTGGAAGACTGTTATAGTGCATCTAGAAAATCAAAATCTAGAGAGCTATTTTTAGTGTCTGTCAAAATTTTATCATCATAATTTAGATTTTTCTCATAATAGGAACTTTCCTAAATAAAAAAAATTCTTAAACCTGCATAAACTAGACTCTACAATTGAATTTGTTCAAATCAAACCAAGATCTACCATCCAAAAGTGTCTCAATCAAACATATTTGATTAGTAAGTTAAGTTTCAGGATTAGTCATCCTAAATCAAAGAAATGAAATTGTATAATCAAATTTATCATCTTAGTCTAATCAATATAATCTATCATTCTATTTGACTTGAGTTAATATCCTTGAAACTATACCAAACTAAGATCAAAATTTTATTGAAAACAATAACGTTTGTGTGTCCATTTTAACAAGGTCACAAAGACTAAAATTCCAATAAAAGGAAATTAAAACTCAAACCACTGTGGCTGAAATAGATGAGGATCAATTGAATGCTTTCAATCAGCAGATGCAAAACCTTCAACAATGACTCCAATACATACAAAGAAAAACCACAAAAAGAAACCAAACAATCAACATGAGACCTTCTTCACCAAAAACTACATCATCCAAGTTCAATGTCTTTCAATATTTACAAAATTTCAATAAGCCCAAATCTAAGTCCTCAAACACAAATGATATTAAGAAATCCTATCATGTCATGCATTTATCTCCATCCACCATAAGCCAAAATAAACCTCAAGATTATTTCACTAAAGTTAATAATTCCATCCAATCATCCTCTTCTATCATATCTTCAATATCCAATGATTCATGTCAATCTCTCAATCCAAAGCATGCTAGCATAGAATCCCCTACACATCAAGATCAAAATATTCTTTCCATTCCATCCAATGATATCAAAATTCCACAAATTCTTCCAATCTTTGATCAAGATCCCATTTCTCAAGAATCTTATGATGATCCCCTCCTTTCACTTTTCATCCAAAATAATTCCCTTCCATCTCAAGAGACAAGTATCCTTCCAAGTTCTTCTTCCACAACATCTAATCAATCCATACCATTTCATGATTCTATTGCATCATAAGATCATGATAGTTCTTCCATCCTATCTAATGATGTCTTACCAACTGATGATCAAGAAATTCTTTCTACAAAATCTCATGATTCCCTTCCTCATCAAGATCAAGATATGTTTCCATTCAATGATACCCTTTCATCTCATGAAGATGTTTATCCTTCTCATGATCAAGATATTCCTTTCATACCACTTCATAATCATTTTCCAAGTCAAGATCAAAACACCCTATCATCCCCATGTCAAGATCCTATCACACCTATTCAAGCTATCCATGAACCCCACACCTATAAATTGGGCTCTTCCACCTTTATCCATTATGGTTTACTTCCAACACCTATCCTCTCATCCATATCATATCCTCCCCAAAATGGACTCGCATCTTGTTTCACAAACAATACATATCCCATTGGTAAATGAATGTGTCAAAGTATGAATTACAAAGGAAAAGGATTAGGGTTTCATGAACAAGATACCCTAGAACCCCTTTCTATTCAAAGAAACCCATATCACCATGACCTTGATTATAATCCTAAGTGTCCTAGTTCATCAAACTTTCCATCTATCCTAGGTCCTCATTCTAGTTCATCAAATATTCCATCTATCCTAGGTCCTCATCCTAGTCCATCAAACCTTCCCTCTATCCTAGGTCCATATCCTATTTCTCAAGAACAACAAAGGCACACATCCTTGATTCCCTTTCAAAATTATACCCACATTAACTCATCCATAATACCTCCATATCATTCATCTCAATCCACCCCTCCCATTACTCTTGGAAGAAATTTGGGTGCCAAATATCAAAGCTTCTATATCAAAATCCACATGTATCAAAGGATCAACATGTCTCCTCGAAGAGACATGCAAAAATAAAATAAAAGAAAGTTCGATCCAAAATCAAAAGAAAAATCTAAAAGGCCACAAAGGCCCATCAAAAAAAAATATCAAAGACCACAAAGGTCCATAAATCAAAAGATAATTTCAAAAGGTCACAAAGGCCCATCAAAGCAAAAATGAAATTTTAAAAGACCACAAAGGTCCATAAATCAAAAAGAAAAATGTCAAAGGCCACAAAGTCTCACAAAGCAAAAATCAAAGTAAAAATTCATGTGGATTCCTAAAAGTCTCATAGAAGCAATAAAATCTAAATTGGCATCCAAATTTGCTAATCCAAAAGCTTCCTCCAATTTTCCATCTAATAACCTATCACCTTCCAAATCCATTTTTTCCTCCATCACTCCACCACCCTTCAAGGTGTGTTCCAACATTGATCTTGCCATCCTTTCCATCTATCCATTAACATGCCTTCCAAACTCCTATCCATTATCCAACATTCATCCCCCATCATTCTCCTTCAATCTAAACCTTTGCATAAATCCTTAGATTCTTCCATCATATCATTAATCTGCCAGCATTTAGGAGTCTAATTCCCATTGCCATGGTTTATTAGAGGGATATTTGGTTGTGAAACTTGATGCTTAAGTCCTTCATCCATCTCCCTATCATCCATATCCTATCTTCCATATTCCTCTTGCACTCTACACTTAGGGACAAGTTTCATCCATCTTATCATTCATGGTCATTATCCTTTCTATGCTCATTCCTTACATTTCCACCTTTGATCTTGAGAAGGTTAAGGATCTTCTTGAACATCATATATCTTATCCTATATGATTTATCCATATCTTCCATACCATATCTTTCATCTTATCCATATTCCATCATTCTTACTAAATACATCCTTTCTTCCTTTCCTTGGTCTTGATGAGGAATAGGGGAAAAATTTACATGGGCCTTGTGTTTGTATCTTATCTAGTTGATCTTGACCATCCCATTCCTTATTTTTATCCTTGCTTTCTTCCATTCCATATCTCCTAGCTTATCAAAATCCATGTCACCATGTCCCTTTGCAACCTTGAATCTTATCATGCAAATCATATTTGATCCTAGCTGTAAAACATTATCCAATCCTCATATCTTTTTTCAATCAATCATCAACAATCATCAATATTATTGTACTTAGAGGAAATTATTAATCCTAAGTACTTATCATCATCATGCCTTATGGAATCAATCATTCCTGACATCTTAATCAATCAACCATTATCATCTTTTGACAAGATATATGTTGCTTGTGTGACAAGTTTTGCAGTGAATCTTTCATTTTGATCTATCATTTATCCATGATTGTATTACCCCTATTGTGGGGAAACTTGTCCCTTCAATAAGTCATATCATCTCATTTCATCTTAAATATCTTGAAAAATCCAAAAAATAAAAAAAAGCTGCAAAATCCAAAAAAAATAAAATTAGAAAATCCACAAAAAAAAGAAAAAAATACAAAAAAATCAAGAAAATACAAAAATACAAAAAAATCATAAAATATGAAAAAGTGCAATAAAACATGCAGTGAAAACTTGGAAACATGCACTACTTGTGAGTTAAACTAGCTTTTCCATCTAGTAGATGAATGTCTTGGTCATTCACTTTCGGCATCATTTTTGCCTATCATTGAAAAGAAAACCTCATATATGTATCCTGGCAATGTGGATGTTTCTCACCCTACCTTGGGGGAATAATCCTGAACTCACTAGGGGCAATAAACTTTGAGCTTAATCAAATTGACGAACAATAGTATGACAATGAAACAAACACAATGATCATAACAAAACTCAACATTGAACATACATCAAACATCAAAACATTTCAGAAAATCAACCATCCATATCAAACAACTGAAACCAAATCAGTCAAAACAACTCTAGATGGATGATATTCTTTTGAATCATGATTTTATTGCTTTAGCTTGAATGTTCAAATGTTGTACTTTTATTTTTGTTAATCATTTCTTTGGAGCAACTCGACGATGTATTAAACTAGAAAAGCTAGGAAGGAGAATGGTACTTTCTTTGTTTGTTGTTTGTGAGTTGATCATTTTATTGTGTGAATTGTCACAAGACGTGCTCTACAAAGTATCACTGATGACATTCCAAATTCACAT
Organism: Sequoia sempervirens; assembly: GCA_007258455.2. Classification (NCBI taxonomy): domain Eukaryota; kingdom Viridiplantae; phylum Streptophyta; class Pinopsida; order Cupressales; family Cupressaceae; genus Sequoia; species Sequoia sempervirens. Next base: position 265,669,613 of record VDFB02271358.1, read on the forward strand.
AGAAAAATGATTGATTCTTGTATGTTTATGCAATAAATGCTCAAGACATCTTGGTTTAATTATACCTAGATGCTTGTGTTAACTTGCAATATCAAAAATCATGAAAGTAGTACTCTGGTCATAATTGGTCTAAATTATACCATTGATGCTTGTACTCAATTTCAACATTTTAAAGGTTCAATGATGATAAAAAAATATGATAAATGGACTGTTAAGGTGACAAAATTGGCATATGTATATTTGCATGGTTAAATTAGATTGCATCTATGTTAGTTTTGCATCTGCAAAATAGTTTATTCCAAAGGCTGGGGGAGAATTCAAAAACATTGTTATCTTTTATCATTAATGGATTGAGTATACTTGACATTAACAAAAACACTATCATTCTCATGTAGTTGCATAAACATTTGCATTGCATACATTGGAAGGAATTATTACATAATTTAATCATTCATACATTCAATCATATATTTGCATTTATCATATCATATTTTTCATTTGTGCATCACATCATATAGTTGCATAAGAAAAATATAAAAAAAAAACATCTACATAGTTGTATTTTCACTAACATTATCATATCATACATCATGTAATAGAATTATCATCATATTGATCATTCATTCATCCATTCATTACATCAGATATTTGCATTTGAAATACCAAAAAAATAAAGTGCATCGTATCCCATTTGCATCATCATGTTATATATCAAAGGAACATCATATCCAAAATCATACATATAGTTGCATTATCGTATCATTTGTATATATACATTATCATACATCTATCGGTTTATGTAAATACTATGCGTACCATGCATCCATACATCATCATTATAAACATAATCACATTTAACATCATAAAATCATAGCATGTTATCATGATCATAAATTGCATCCATAGCATCATCATATAAAGCATCACATGGCATATAAAACAAGAAATTAAATACATCCATCATATGCATCCATCCTAGAACCATATAGAACACATATAGATTGATAAATCCGCCGCATATCATATAAATCTCAAAAATCATAATGTCAAGTATACAATGATGTCTGAAATTTAAAGAGATACAACATCAAAATGGTTGTGAATCAAAAATCAAAGTATACATCAGTGAATCCAATCATGGAGCTATGTGTTGCTAGCCCCAAATGATGCCAGCATCTCTGGACTAGTGCCTCCCCAACTAGATGTACCAAGATCTCTTAGAAGAGGTTGTATCACATAGAATATTGAAAGTCATTAATCTTTGTCAATTAATCAAACATCAATCAACCTATCAAATCTAATTAGCTCTCGTGAGACTTTGATCAAATCTTGTGAGCAGCTATCATTGAACCTCACCTATCATGAGGTCAATCATCAATCTATCATTCAACCTCACCTATCATGAGTTTTATCAATCAAACTATCATTCAACCTCACCTATGGGTATGTGCAGGATCATCAAGGAAAAAACAGGCCCTTAAGTGGCAAAAAATTTAGAAAAATCAGAGTTAGGAAACTTGACATAAAAATTTGAATAAGTATAAATCTATAATATTTCAAAAATATGTAAGAATAAAATTTGTAGCCAATTGAATGTAGTTTCTAAACTACTAGGTGTATTTAAAAAAAAAAGAAATCTATTTGGTAAAAATTTAAAATTTCAATGCAGCAGTACTTAAATTTCAGGGAAAAAATAAGTAGGTGTCTGTATGACCACCCTAACCACAATAAATTGATAATATTTTAGATATAAGTAGAGGAATCATGTCCCGATGTGATGCATATTTTTTGTAATTTTTTCCAAGTAAATAATTAATTATGAATTTTCTATGACAACTTTTAAAAATATAAAAATTTATGTCGACCACCTTAACTTGGTCAAAACTTCATGAAATTCATTTTTTTCTTTTTTAATCCTATAGTATGTGAAGCATGGAATGTGACACATGTTTACGATTTAAAAATGTGATAATGTTTGAAAGCTATAGATGTTTTTCAATCAAGCTATCAATAAGGACTTTAGTCATAATTCAAATAGAAAATGAATAATAATTAATTATTAAATTCAAAGTAAAGCATAATTTATATTGATGGAAAGTTGAGAATCTCCATTAAAACCCTTTTTGTTTCATCAATTTTGGGTAAAAAAAAGTTAGCCACATACCCTACACATTCCCATCATATTGCAACTTTCTGGCCCATCATTATCCTGCACATACCCTTATCACGAGGTCAATCATCAATCTATCATTCAACCTCACCTATCATGAGGTTTATCAATCAATCTATCAATGAACCTCACCTATCATGAGGTCAATCAATCAGTTTATCATTGATCCTCACCTATCATGAGGTCAATTATCATAAATAAATTATTGCATCTCACCTATCATGAGATCAATAAACATCTAACCTATCAGGATCATCAATCAACATCAACTCAAAGGATGACATGATTGAAAATCAACAAAATCAAGGAGCTAATTGACAAATTCTATCATTTTGACTTGGATGTGCCAAAACAAAATTTCTATACACTAAAAAGTTCAATGAACTAAAAAGAACTATGAAAATTGAAATGCACAAATCACGAGGATGTTATTGGGGTACGTACTAGTGGTCCATATACTTTCAGGAAGTTGTGATGATGCACACGCTTGAATTGGTGTGTGCGGTAGGGGATCATCATCTTGCCAAAATTGCTCAAAATTAGTCTCACTCTCAAATTTCAAAATCACAAGTGCACAAATGAAGTTTCAATCCACCTTTTTAGCTTTTTATAGAGTGATTAAGTGGGATTTATTTATTTTATTTTCCAAGGGGCTTAATTCATCAATTTCACATCTGGCGGAACAAACATCATTTTTCAAGAGATAAATCAATTTTGCATCATTGAAATTTGAAATTTTTTATCAAATCAAAAATTCATAAAAAAATTGAAAAATTCCAAAAAAATAAATAAATAAATAAAGAAATTCATTGATTTATCTCCCAAGGGGGCATATATCCATCATCACCTAAAAAATCAATGTCTAGGGCATATCAAAAAAAATTCGTCAGTACTAGCAGCAGCAACAAAATTTTATTTGAAGCAATGCGTAAACACATCACTTCAAAGAGGGGAAAAATATATACACCTAAAAATGGTTTGGACAATCTAATTAATTAAATACGATTTATTTGATTAATTGACTCCTTTAGTTCATCTACTTATAAATATATAAAAATATTTATTTATATAGTTCACTTCTAATTCTTCTATCTTTATCATATTATTTTATCTTAATTAAATAAACAAATTCAAATACCTTGTTTTATTTTTCTATTTTATTTCATCTAAATTAAATAAAAAAGTTCACATACTTTTTTTTATTTGATTACCATATTTCTTTCATGTTTATTTAATAAACAAATTTCTATAGTTTATGTAGACGTCTAAATTTGGACACTTAATTTATCCAAATTTATCCCCTTTAATTAACATCCTTAAGTTCTTCTAATCCCTAAGGTATTTAATCAATAATACCTTATCTCTTTAATCCTCCTTCCATCAATTGAATTAAATAAATATTCCATTTATTTAATTCCCTTCATGTCACATCCTCCATCATTTTTATCTTATCTTAATCATTCTTCTAATCTCATCATTTAGGTGTGCACATGCCTAATCCTTGATTAGGATGTGTCACATCCTCCAACTTTTGCAAGTTGGCCTTTAATCTCTCCTAGCCACCTAACCTTCCTCTAACCCCTCATCAACTAGCCTAATCAACTTCTCAAGGAATTTTTAATTCCTTTTATCCTTCCAAGGAATATTAAATTTCTTTTCTCTTCCCCATGTCCTTTATGACATGTGTCCTTAGTCAACCTTATTAAATACCTTCCCCTTTTGGACAAGGCTCTCCACTTCCCCATGTGAATTTTTAATTCACCTTTTAATCCCCCAAGGCACCCAAAAGGAATTTTTAATTCCTTCACTTCTCCCCACATGTCCTTCACTTATTCTTTATTCTTTTCCATCTCCCCATGAGAATATTTGAGGAATTTTTAATTCCTCACATGTCCTCTCACCCACATGGGGACAAGGACCTCCTTTATGAGGAGATCTTGTCCAATCCCAAGGTACTTTGTACCCCTCTCCATGTCATGTCCTTCTCCTTCCACCTCATGTCCACTTCACCTTTTAGGGCTTCATCACATGCCACATGTCAAGATGTGAGGGCTTGTGAGTTCTCAACTCACCTTAGCCCTACATCTTGATCATTTGTGGCTCAATCTTGACCGTCCATTTCCCCTAGGAATTCTCAAAAATCCTATAAATACCCCCTCTTTTCTCTCATTTTGGGGGAGATCATTTTGCTAGCCAAACTTTTGCAATTTTGTTTCTCAACTTATACTTAGCCATTTTATTGTTTTCATCCACTTGCAATCATCCTCACAACACCATTTAGCTTGCATCTACTTGCCATCCAAGGAGCATACACATCAAAGATCAAAGGGCCAACCAAAGGATCGACTCAACGCAAGGTATAAGGTTCCATTTTGTTGCTTTTATCTTACATTGTTTCCAACTTAGGCTAATCTTGAGGTGTAGGTTGTTTTGGTGTTTTATTTGCACTCTTTTAGCTTGTTGCTTGTCTTCTAACACTCACATTCGACCTATCACAGTTTGTTTTATTGAATTAAATATCCTCTTTTACTAAATTGAATAAACCCAATAATTCAATTAAAGCATATTTCTACAGCTATTTCCTCTTTTCATTCATCATATCCACCAACAAAATTAGATATTTATATCTAATTAATTCAACTTGATCTTCATGAACAAATTTGGAGAGAAATTTGAGACAAATTATCAAAAAAATTCTTCATCTTCTTCCATTGATCATTCCTATCCTCTGGCTGAATATTTTTGTGGGGAGGAACTATTGGTGTAAATAAAGTCTTGTACCTAGTTAGTTCATTACTAGGGGACTTATTTATATCTTAGCTAAGTTTACTTAGGTCATAGGAAGGAATCTTTCTAGAAGGTGTTAGTTGTCATTAGTTGTTATCTTATCCTTTGACAACTACTACATATGAACCTAGATAAGTGTGATTAGTTGTTTCATGTCATATGATTAAGACACTTGTCATAATCCTATGAGATCTTGCATCTCACCTTGGCTATATAACCAAGGGGTATCTCTCATTTGTAAACAACAACAATCATATCATTGACATTGAATACAGTTTATTCTTGTCATATTCTTCTCTCTCTTCTTGTACTTTCCATTTGGCCTCTAGGTCTTGGTAGCCATAACCAATTCTAACACGGTATCAGAGCGAGTTGGGTGCTATTGGAGAGTCTTTTTTTGAAGAGAGATACTAGATTTGGGGAGGTTCCATTTTTGGCTCTTTATTATAGGTTTGTATAGGAGCTTGTTGGTGCAAATCTAAGCTCACCATTGCGTCTAGAAGGTTTGAGAAAGTCAAAATTTCCTTTTGTTTTGTCCAAATCGGACATACAAGGCCAAATCTATGAGGGTTTGAAGTTGAAGTGTAGTTGTCAGATCCAGAAGGTAGCTACAATTTTGGAGCATTTTGGGTCAAATCCAACCCTGCCATCGTGTCCAGAAGGGCCAAAAACCCTAAGATCGACTATCAAATCATCCAAATTAGAGTAGTTGTTCGGTGAGGGAAAAAAAAATTTGCCCAGAGAGCCGTACGACCCTCTAGGTCATCATCATTCTGTCAGTACGAATTTTCTAAAAAATAATTATTTTATTCAATTGAAAATTTTCTAAATTTTTTTTAATAAAAAAATTCATTTTTCAATTGAATACTATTATTTAGAAAAAAATTATTTGAAAAGTTTTGTTTTTAAATAAAAATCAAAAAGTTTTTTTTAAAAATCATGGAGTACAGGGTACAGTTTGCAAAATATACCCTACCCCCTCACCCATGGTACACGGGTGGCCATGCGGGCCCCACATCACCCGCATCACATTTACCCATCGACGGGTCATTTAATCAATACCGACGATCTCAAAGAATCCGACGTACAACACCACCGGTGGGCATTTTCTCTGGCACAATAAAGCAAATACTGGCATCTCTAAGAAAATTGACTGAGGCAGATTCAGATCAGAATATACTAGGAGAAGTAAAAGATTTCAACAAATCAAACAACATATTCCAACAACGTGAACAGATTCCATCACCGGCTGACGCAGGAGAATATTCTGTTGGTGATTAACATATTTTTTTCTATGCTCGCACGACCATCAAATGTAATCTAATGGTCTGTTGATGTTAGCAATGCGTCAGCATTCATAAAACAATTCCCCCCCCCCTCACGGTTTGCATTTTGGTTTTCATAGGCGAACTTTGAAGCTCAATAACTTGGTCATTTTGACTTCATTTTTTGAGATTTTTTTTTTTATTTGGGCTAATTTTTCATGCTCTATGCAGTAGTGCAATTAGAATTTGGTTTTGGTGTCTGGGTTTTCCAAAAATTTTAGATTTTCATAGGTGTTGTTGCTTCATCCTCATTTTGGGAACTTTAGGAGCTCATAACTTGCTCCTACGGGTAACATTTTTAGGTGCAATTTTTTTTAAAGTGCATGATTTTTTGTGTACTTCTCAATGGTATGATTAGATTGATCTCATTTTGTACCAAAAATTGTGCTTGATTTTGTGACCTATTTTGGCATTTGCAGGTACCAAGATCAAAACCACTTCGTTGTTTTTGGCAAGTGGCAACTATAAACACACTAAATATAAAGTTCCAAATCAGATATTTCTTGGGGGGGATTCTTGATTGAGTGGTTTGGGGGGGTAATCTTGTAGTGTTTTCTTGCATTCTTTTGCTTGATTTGTGGTCTTGCAATGGGGAAATCTCAAATTGAACCCCTAAATCCACATAATTATACTACATGGAGAAAATCAGTATCAAACTATCTCATGATGAAAGGTCTAATAGGTCATCTAAAGGACACAATTCAAAAACCTACTGATGCTAAAGAATTGGCAAGGTGGGAGATTAATCATGAGAAAACACTTGGATGCATATGTTCATTAGTCTCATTTGATTTGCAATTTCATATTGAATCATGTAATACACCTAAAGAGGCATGGGAGACTTTTGAAAAATTGTATGGTCAAATAGAGAAGATTAGAGGCTATTAGATTGATAATGATTTGATGAATCTTGATCCTAAATGTTTTGACCACATCCAAGACTACATCTCCAAAATCAAGCAACTAAGAACAGAATTGAAAGAATGTAGTATTGAAAAAGAGGATTTATAGTTTATTTTGAATGTGTTATCCAAGCTTGGTCCTGAGCATTCAGTGTTTGTTTCTCGCTTTCATACCCATCAACTTTCTATGGGAGCATCATATGTTGATCCTAAGTTTGATGACTTTGCAAATCTCCTAATCCAAGAGGAAGCTAAGTTAATAAACATGGGTATAATCAAGTCTTCCAAGCCACAAGCATTGGTGGAAAATGAGTCTAAGGTATAGAAAGAATCAAGGAATCTTGATAAGAAGCAAAAGAAGAAAAAGAAGTAAAAGAACAAGCCACATAAAGAATAAGAATCCTCATCATCAAAAGGAGAAACATCAAAGAAGGAGAGACCTTTTTGTGCATATTGCAAGAAGGATGGACATGAAGAACATTATTGTTATAAGAAGGATATTGATGAGTTGAAAAATCTTCTCAAAAAGAATCACATTGATTTTCCTTCTAGAATGTCTGAATCTGCTTCTCCTACTTCAAAACATTCTAAAAAGGACAAAGGTCAAGCATATACATTGGGATATAAAGGGAAATCTCTTTGTGCTCTTTCAGGTCTAGGATCAGGGAGATGGCTTCTAGATTCAGGAGCATCACATCATATGGCATCTTCACAGACTATCTTCTCTTCATTTCAACCTTGTACTGTGTCTCCTATCTTGATGGGAAATAATACATACATGAGTGTAATAGGGAAGGGATCTATTAGCATTGGGGACAACACTTTTCAAGATGTCTTGTGTGTTCCTCATTTGACGAACAATCTTCTTTCCATTTATCAGATTACACATGGTGGAGATGGGAGAATTGTGTTCACACCTAATTCGGTCATCATTCGAGACTTGGAGACTAGAGAGATCATTTCTACTGGGGTGGTTGATCATTCATCTCGATTGTATACCTTTTCTCAATTTTCGTATGATGGTGACAATGTTCCTTTGGCTATTGAGCACATGAACCGTGATTCATAGGAGACATTTGGATTTTTGAACTTGGGCATTCTCACATCAGATCCAGTACTTGAGCCATGCATTTTATCTCCTCCAACTACTGTTGTAGTTGATGATACTTGTGATTCAATAGTTTTGGCTCCTTGTGATTCAGTGCAACAGGATATACATGGTCTTCTAGATATGGCTACTTTGGATGACTTCTTGATAGGTATTTCAGACTTGTTTGTCAAGTCTCATCTTATAGATTTGGAGGACACCATCGATAGCATTCATCTTCTCTTTGATGAATATGCTCCTTCTTCAGTTGTTGTGAGGGAACACCTTGACCCTCTTGTTCATTCTCTACATGATCATTCTTCACAGATTGGCATGAGTGTGGATTCCTCTGTCTTCAAAGGGGATATCCTTGTCTTTGGATTATGTTCTACATTCATCTCTACTAGATGTTGGATTGTCCTCTTCAGTAGTGTGGCCTAGAATGCCTGTTTGGAGTGTGTCAGCTTTCGACATCGACATGGAGACACTTGAGCATGCTTTAGAGACATCTCACATCATCCATATTCTTGATATCCTACATACATTCATGGTTTTGTTTCTTCCTAAGGGGAGGAATGTTGTTCGAAGAGATTGGATCATCTTCAGCATTCAATATCGGGCTTCTACCATCATTGCAAGAGAATCAACATTGAGGGGGGGAAGCCTTGTCTCTCTTCTACTTCTCTCTTATGGGGGGATTTTTTTCCTCACATGGGGTTTTTACCTTCTCATTCATCATTGAGAGTATTGTATTTCTTTTTTGTATTTCATCTCTCTTTTGGGGAGGAGTTTTGTCCCACTAGGTTTTCTCCTTTTCTCCGTTTGTGAGAGATTGCATTGCACATGTACATGGGTACCTAACATGGCCTCATATTCAGGACCCATCTTTGCATCTTTGTGTCATTTGCATAATAATTTTCTACTCCCTAAGTTGCACTTAAGGGGGGGTGTTGGTGTAAATAAAGTCTTGTACCTAGTTAGTTCATTACTAGGGGACTTATTTACATCTTAGTTAAGTTTACTTAGGTCATAGGAAGGAATCTTTCTAGAAGGTGTTAGTTGTCATTAGTTGTTATCTTATCCTTTGACAACTACTACATGTGAACCTAGCTAAGTGTGATTAGTTGTCTTATGTCATATGATTAATACACTTGTCATAATCCTATGACATCTTGCATCTCACCTTGGCTATATAACCAAGGGGTATCTCTCATTTGTAAACAACAACAATCATATAATTGACATTGAATACAGTTTATTCTTGTCATATTATTCTCTCTCTCTTCTTGCGCTTTCCATTTGGCCTCTAGGTCTTGGCAACCATAGCCAATTCTAATAGGAACAATTTCCATAATCTTCTTAGGCTTTTTCATCTTTCACCATTAATTCTTTCAAATCAAATCCAGACCTTTACTTTGCTACCACATCACAAATATGTTGTCGCGAATCTATAAATACAACTTCTTTCTACAGGAAAAGGATCCCAACTTTGTGCAATCTTACTCTACAAAAATAACATTAGAGCAATTAAGCATCTGAGCATTGAGAAAATAGCAAATAGTAATTAACAATCATATAACAACCATAATCATGGCTTTTCATTTAGTTGTGTCCTAGTTTATAGTAGTTTGTTTTATCATTTTCATGTCATTTTAGGCTACAGTATCATCATCATATCCTTTAGCAATAATTACATAGGATTAGATTCTTGTATTTTACAATATCTCATTCTCTAGATTTTCATTTTAATAGTCATAGTGCTTAACAATATGAGAGCCCAATGATTTAATAAATCTTTGGAGATAGAGAGCAATAGGACGCATTCAATAGTTTTCTGACTTTTAGTAGTTTAATCATTTAAATTTATTGATATACTGTTTTATTAGATGTTTTTTTCATTCATTACACATATTTTACTCACAAAAAGGTCATTAAGATAATATTTTATGTCTTTGTGTGTCAGTTCAGTCATTTTGGTGTTAGTTTGTTGAAAGATGTCAATATTGCAAAAGTTGCAAAAATGTTGCACACACAATTTTTGTATTTTGTGTCTCAAGGGAAGATGAACCGCTGGGTTTTGGAAAAAAGTTTGGGAATGGTTGGTTTTTGTTTGGAGATTTTAAATACACCTTGGAATGGATGGGAAAAGGTTCTAGTAGTTTTTTTGGAGATTGAAGAAGAATAAAACTCTATTTTTCTGTGTTTTCAAGATTGTTTTTGTTGTTATATTGTTGGGTACAACCTTGTACGACCTGGAAATGATCTAAATTCCATTAGAACTCATGATGTATTGAATCTATTGACTCTTTCCCTTTTTTTAATTTGATTTCATCAAATTTTGATCGAGTTAGAGCATTTTTTTAAAAAATTGTTTGAAAACATACTTTAGGGTTGGTTTGAGGCAAGTAACTTGAGTTTCTCTCCATTCCACAAATGAATCAACCTAAAACTTAGTTGAATGGATGTAGGTAGGTTTAATTTTGTGTTAACAATGTGGTAGGAGTAGGGGATGGTGTTAAGTGCAAGTTTCGTGAGGCCCTAGTTTGATTAACCTCTTGTTTTAGGCATAAAAGTTGCATAGGACTTAGGGTATTGTGAAAAGCCCTTAAGAAATTGTTTTTAGTCAGTGGAAATGTTGAGGTAGACCATTTGTGACATGTCTGAGCAACTAGAATGAAGATTTGAGGTTTGGGTTTTGAAAACTTTGTTGTGACCCATTCAAATAAGCCCAATTAAGCCTAATTCAAAGCATAGCAACATAAATTTGACCTTTATCTTCCAAAACGCCCCCACCTACAAATTTGGTATGTTATCAAATTTCATAAAGGGCACTAAAAACAATGTTCATATTCTAGGTATGAGGTCTATTTTGGAAATTATGTTGGAAAAACCGGTTGTGGAGTACTACTAGGGAAATAGAAATATTGTGAGAGAAACCCACCAAATTAGGGTTCTAAGATTGAAAAGTTTGAGTTGTTGAGTTAGTTTGTGACCATCCACCCTGCTCTACATCAATACATAGAAATCTCTTAGCATGACCAGAAGAAAGAATTTTTTTGTAACCTTAGAGTTTCTCTTCACCCAAGATCACATGAAGTGCAAGGGGAGAGGATATGTACTATAAGTTTACATGCATAGTAAGCATGAAAAAAAATCATTCATTTTAACCCATATTGCAATGATGAATTCATTTTAAATAGCCATAATGGAAGTGTTTGTGTTGTTTTATTTTAACCAATATCACAATAATGAGGAAATGAGGGATTCAATTCTTAACCAACTTTGAAAAGATCATTGCAATGGTAAATTTTAAATCCCAAGTTAAACTTAATTTTCCTAATACATAAAATAAAATAGAATATGGTGGATTATTTCCCCATTAATGTTTGAAAAAACTATTACAAAGAATATCAAATTCCTTTTCTTTCACTTCAATACTCCATACTCCTCTTCAAACCTATAATCCATGCTCCAAATGTTATATTAAATCAAGAAAAAAAAATATGTTAGGCTTAGATCAATGATTAAGCATTAAAACCTTACAACCTAGATCAAGTTGTAATGTCATTTGAATTTTGCTGAAAAAATGGAAAATTTAACTCTACCAAAATAAAAAACACCTATACCATTACATAGATCATGAAATTCCACCCCATTTCAAAAAAAAGGTCTCTAAAATAGACCAACTTATGACCAAGATATGGTCATTTGAAGATGGAGTGCAAAAGTAGGAAAACAATTGTGACTCTTTTCAATAGCGACTCTATTTTTCAATAGTGACTCTATATAATTGCAATAGCGATGGAGTTTAGCAATAGTGACACTTTAGTAAAAAATCAAAGGTGGTGCTCTATAATAAACAGTGAGCTCAATAGCAATGCTATTCTAGCAATAGCGAAGCCATTTTTTTGGAGCTTGCAAAATATGTGAAACTCAAGCAAAAAACTTCAACATTAAGTGGTTAAGCCCTCCTTCTAGCACCAAAAAGTGAGTTTGATCACAACTTGAGAAAAACATGATTAAAACACAAGGAAATTAGTCACATTAGTTAAGTTAAGTCATACTCCCTACAAGATTCTTGAAAGCATAAACATGGAAACCATCAACACAAAACATGAAATAAGCAAGCAATGTATGAATCAAATCTATATAAATACCCCAAACCTCATCCCATAGGTATATTGGTGCCATATTGATGTGAAATAAGAGCCCTTTTCCAATCCCTTCGATGAAAACATCTTCAAGATTGTGGATTATGGATGAAGATTCATGCAATATGTGAGTTAAAATGATGAAAATGGATGAAAGTAAGCATGGAAATCAGAAGCATAACTTTGATTCAAGAAGTGGATCCCTTTCTCATAGAATTGAATTCTATTTTATCGGGAAAATGGTTGAATCAAGGGTTTAGATTCATTTTCCCAATCAATAGTTTCTAATTGATGAGACGATTGAAGGATGATTAGCCTTGTTACAAGTGTCACAAGGCTAAGAGAGGTGGTGGGGATATGTGCTCACACATGTGCAAGCATATTTTGGGAAGATATTATGTAAGAAGTAAAGACATGTGGGTGAAGAATTAAAGGCATGTGGGTGAAGGATATTAAGGCATGTAAGAGAAGTAAATGCTTATGTAAGAGACAAGGTGGCTTGTGTAAGAGCCATTAAGGCTTGGGTGGGAGACAAGATGGCTTGTATTAGATCCATCAAGGCTTGGGAGAGAAAGGTAATGAACAGAGTAAATGAAGAAGGAATATTCTCATGCAAGTATGAGGGAAAATAGTCATTTAATTAATTTGAGAAAATTAATTAGTTGTGCAAGTTCGAGTTATTAAACCAATGCTTTATTTAACTTGAATGGAGCTAAATGTTGGAGAATGGACTAATGAGGATTAGAAAGTGGATATGGTTAATCAATCAGGAATTAATTAACTTAGGTGTGGTTTAGGAGATTTTAGAGGAATGTGCGAAAATGCTAGCTTTAATTAAATAGTAAGGGTTATTTAATCAGATGGGAAGATATAGGAGGTTTAATTAAATAATTTGCATTGTTTAATTAAATGGGATGAAAATTAGTATGAAGGGGGTGAATTAATCCAATAACATTGATTATTTGATTAATAGGAGAAAATGATAAATTTAATTAAATAATTAGACTATTTAATTAAATAATTAGAAAAGAGGTGATTTAGGATGAAATGGCATTAAAAGTCAAATTTAGATGCGTAATATTGACTAGGATTATTTGAATTTTCTACAACGCTATTTACTAGTTAATAGTTTACCTCACCATGGGCACAATGATCAAAGGGCCCTTTTGTTCAATATGGGTGCTACTAGTCTAGTTTTAACCATTTCATGTTTAACTGATTTTAGGCCATTATATTATTCAAATAGGGCCTTCTTCTCAGTAGGAGATGAGGAGTAGAGTGAGGTTTTTAATAACCACAACACACAAAAATTAAAAAAAGGATGAAATATGAGTGGGACCTAATATAGAAGCTTGGAATAAATAAAGTAACCAAATATGGATAGTAAAATACCAATTAAAACCTAATGATGAACACTTGAGGGGTTATAAGGTCATTTGATTTGACTAAAATAAAAGAAATTAGGGTGAATAAAAAACAAGAAGTATTAACCAATATATACCCTAGATTAATTAGTTTAGATATTAATATTACTAAAACCATTTTCAGTAAGGAAAATAGAGCAATTATGTATTTAACTTCCAAAGTGATGATGGAGAACCTTATTAAATACTTCTCTCAATTAGTGATAACTTTAAGAAGACCTCCCTCAACAAAAGATATAAATTCTGGTCAAACTTTCATTTTGTTTGGAAAAAAAATATTAATTTTTATTGTCAAATCTTTCCTCCTTTTCAAAAAAATAAATAAATTTATTGGCCCTATTTTTTACATAACTATTTTTTTTAGAAAATATTGGTGAATCTTGGAAAATAATAGGAAAATACATAGATTATAATGAAAAATCCTTCCATTTAAAAATAATAATTCTCATAGAAAAGTAGGAACTCAAGGGTGGGAATAATTGATTGATTTAAGGGGTAGAATCTATAATATTTAGTTGCCACCATTGATTTAAAATATAATCTAATATCCCTCATTGTATTCCACAAGGTAAAATATAATGAGGACTATTAAATTATATTTTAAATAATGGAAGTAACTAAAGATTGAAAATTTAACATAGGAAAATTCACAGATTAAGCAACTTACAATGCATAAACTCGAACTAAACCTACGCTAACAACAAAGAACAATGGAATATAAAGCATAAATATAAGAATGATCTCACCAAACATCTATGTAATTCCATGTATAATCTCGATTGCATTTCTCCATTTTGTTGTAGTATAAATACCCTCATATTTCTCTTAAGTATGCAAATATGGCCTCATGATAGTGTTAATAGAAAAACATCAAAGATTCTAAAGTTCATTGCTTCCAAAACTCATAAGATTTTGAGATGAGGAATAATGATGAAGGTAAAGCCAATTTATAGAAAATATGATTCTTGAATGATAGGCTTAGATTGAAAGATATACTGAAGATTAAGATTAAAAGATGTGACATGCAATAAGATTATGGTTCAATTAGTGTGAGTGGTAAAGCATAAATGGTGAAGATTAAATTAAATAATAATTTAATCTTTAGTGGAAACTGGTCGAGACATAGAAGAATACAGATTGCATGTAAAGATAAAGATTAAAATAGATAGAAGATAAGAATAAATTAATTAAATAATTAAAGTTATTTAATTAATAAAGGTTTGCACATAGAAGATAAGAATAAATCTAGATAAAAGACTAATTAACATAGAAAGTTTGTTCATTAAAGATAATCGGATATTATCTCATCAGATAACTGAATGATCTAATTATATCTAGATTTAAGTGATAAATGACTAATTAGATAACAAAGAGATTATCTAATTATAGAGGAATATGCTATGAATAAATCTTTTAATGAATTAAATAATGATTTAATTCAACATTCAATATTTTGAGATTAAATTAGATAAACCAAGATTTATTTGATTAAAGGGAGAAAGGGCTAAGGAATCATTAAATAATTAAAGTGATTATTTAACTATAGTTGAAAGTGTGATAGGAATTAATTAAATAATTTAAAATTATTATTTAATAGAAGAAAGATTTAATTAGCGACGTAATTAAATACATAATATTTAATTAATTAATCAAGAAAGAATAAAGGTAAGAATAAATTAATGAAATAATTAAAGTTATTTAATTAATAGAGGAAAAATGATTTTAGAAAAGAATTAAACAATGAACATTATTTAATTATGAGAAATGACAATTAGAATTATGATGAAAATTGGAGTTGCAGGCCTCGGACAATTTTCAGTGTCTACATTTTGCCCCTCTTTAACATGATGCAGTTTATCGCATTGTATCAAAGAAAAAGATATGCCCCAATGAAAGTAGGATGAGGAAGGATGAGGATGAGGTAGTGGTATGCCCCCTCAAGAGGACAGGAAGGTTTGAATAACATGAGTGTGCTCTTGAAATTATTAAGATTTGAAGGACAAAAGGATAGAGGAAAATAGATAAGGGTGGTGAAGATGCAGAAAGAAAGAAATGTTAGAGCAAAAAATTTGGATGTTAGCATTAGAAATCATTAATATTTTTCCAAAACATAATATGCCTTGCATTAATCATCAATAGGTGTTAAATGATACAAATGGACAACAAACACCATGATATGAGATAGACCAAGGTGTGCAAGGTCATCTACTTGCTAAAAATAGATAGTCGCAGACAAGGAATGTCCTAACTCATACTAAGGGAAAAGTTACCCCAATATTTTTGTCAAGACAAACCAAAGACAAAAATCAAATAAAAGATGAGTCATGAGATATCATTACTCCTCTAAATCCTTCATAGGACATCCTTGAAGCTAGTTACCCGACTAAAAAAAAAGCGAAAAGACAGTTGACAAACAACAGTCGAAGAAAAAGAGTCCTAAGACTTCTCTAAGTCCATGGGACATCCTTGAGAAAGCTAGTAACCAGACTCAAAGACAAACCCAAATGAAAAGATAAGATCAAACAAGCCATAATGTCAATAGCTAGTAAGAATATTTTCCAAAATTTGATCATGTTTGTTGTTTAATTGATGTTTGATAAAGCCTAGTTTTAGGAATGACACATATCATATAAGATGTTGAGTCTAGTTTCGATCATATGACCACCTCCATAAGGAAATGATTAAGCTTGGTTTCATAAATGACACATATCATATAAGATGTTAAGTCTGGTTTCAATCATGTGACCACCTATATAAGGAAATGATAATTGTTTGAATAAATGATCATGTTAGTTTTCGGGAAGGACACATCCTATAGAAGACATAGGTTGACTATATTTTTTATTGCTTTAGAAATTTGTTTGTTTGACTTGATGAACTTTCTTATTTATTTTTCTTGTTGATGCATGACTTGTCTTGATGTTTTGACAATTGTTTTCCTTTGACGACAATGTCTAACTTATTTTTACTGACATGACGAACCCTAAAGGACTGACCTAGTACAACCTCAAGGGCTCATCGATTGATGTAAGTCAAGTGTCTACCCTCAGTCAGGTATAAGACCAATTTATTATGAATAAGATGGAATGGGGATTCAAAGTGTGCTCGATGTCAATCATTCCAAGTTATGGAAAGGACAACCATTTATTATGAGAGATATGTATAGGTGGTGGATAGGAAAGATAGGTGATATGACTAAAAAGTTAGGTTGAAATGATGGTAGACAAAGAAGTAAAGTTGACTACACATGGCGCCTATTTACCAGGTTTTCACCATGGTACTTATCCAAAGCACCACCAAGGTGGTTTCCACTATTGGACAAATTATTTCTCTTTACTATTTTTTTTCATTTTTTTGATGTTACCAAGATGCCTGTTTGCTAGGTTTTCACCTAGGTAACGATATTTTTATTTTTTATTTTTTATTTTTGATGATAAAGACAAGGCTATCAGAAGTTGTGTAGAACCTCTTAAATGAATCCTTTTGATTGGTGTTGATAATAGTTCTCCTTCAGGAGTAGAGAGTTGTTATGCTCCTGATCCAAAGGCTTCAGTGACTATAAGGCCCTAGCCAGTTTGGCTCAAACTTTCTTGGTTTTTCTATTTTTGCTTGATTCTTTGGAATTTCCATTAAAACTAGGTCACCAATGTCAAAATTTTGATGTAAATTCCAATCACGACCAACATCTATGTGCTGATAATGTAGGTCATAGCAATGGCTTCAATCCACTTGGTAAAATATTCAGTCATAGTAATGATGAATTTATAACCGTTGGATGATGTAGGATGTATCATACTAATGGGGTCGAGTCCCCATTAGGAAAAATGCAATGGTGGAATTATTGAATGGAGCTCCTATGTTGGTGCGTGTATCAAGTCTTCATGAATCTGGCATTGTTGACATTTCTTGACAAAGACATATGAGTCCTTTACCATTGTAGGCTAAAAATAGTCCAGTCTCATAATCTTCTTATCTAAGGTGGGACTGTTAGAGCGAGATCCACATATACCCTCATGTACCCCATCCAAGGTCACTTGTGCTTCTTTAGTATTGAGACATCTCAATAGGGTACTTCTAGGGAACGTCTATAAAGGGTATCTTCGATGATGGTATACTTAGCTAACTTACAGATAAATGTCCTACGTTGGTTCTTCGAGAGGTCAAGGGGTAGGATTTGGACATGGATGTAGCCATATATTTCTTTGTACCATGAGGAATTGGGACAAACAAGTTCACACACCATATTTGAATCTGGGATATCAAAGGCAGGGACCAAAAGTTATTCTATCAAAAACTCAAATTTAGGCATGTCACTAGGTATGTCCAAGAATGAACCAATGGTTTCCATGGCATCTGTTGCCATATTCTAAATTTTGGGTATTTTATGAAAGATGATGTTATCAAAATACTGTTTGAAACTATTTTCCATTCATTTGTATGCGATGATATTTTCATCTTTCATCAAATACCAAATGTATTTTATTATGGAAAACCATTATCTGTGATTATGGATTATGGAAAACCATTATCTGTGATTATGGAAGTATTTCATTTAGGAACGTCGCTAGGTATGTCCAAGAGTGAACTAATGGTTGCCATGGTGTTTGTTCACTAGAATTTATAATGTCATTTGATTTGACTAAAACAAAAGAAATTAGGGTGAATAAAAAACAAGAAGTATTAACCAATATATACCCTAGATTAATTAGTTTAGATATTAATAATACTAAAACCATTTTCAATAAGGAAAATAGAGTGATTATGTATTTATCTTCCAAAGTGATGATGGAGAACCTTATTAAATACTTCTCTCAATTGGTGATAACTTTAAGAAGACCTCCCTCAACAAAAGATATAAATTCTAGTCAAACTTTCATTTTTTTTGGAAAAAAAATATTAATTTTTATTGTCAAATCTTTCCTCCTTTTCAAAAAAATAAAATTTATTGGCCCTATTTTTTACATAACTATTTTTTTTAGAAAATCTTGGCGAATCTTGGAAAATAAGTGGAAAATACATAAATTATAATGAAAAATCATTCCATTTAAAAATAATAATTCTCATGGAAAAGTAGGGGCTCAAGGGTGGAAATGATTGATTGATTTAAGGGGTAGACTCTATAATATTTAGTTGCCACCATTGATTTAAAATATAATCTAATATCCCTCATTGTATTCCACAAGGTAAAATATACCCACGATATGTAATTCTCATGGGTCTCAAAATTGCTTTTATTTTAGGCCCCATGAGCATTATAGATTACAAGTACATTTTACCTCACAAAATATAATGAGGACTATTAAATTATATTTTAAATAATGGAAGTAACTAAAGATTGAAAATGTAACATAGGGGAATTCACAGATTAAGCAGTACAATGTATAAACTCAAACTAAACCTATGCTAACAACAAAGAACAATGGAATATAAAGCATAAATATAAGAATGATCTCACCAAAAATCTATGTAATTCCATGAATAACCTCGATTGCATTTCTCCATTTTTTGTACTATAAATGCCCTCATATTTCTCTTAAGTATGCAAATATGGCATCATGATAGTGTTAATAGAAAAACATTGAAGATTCTAAAGTTCATTGCTTCCAAAACTCATAAGATTTCGCGAGGAGGAATAATGATGAAGGTAAAGCCAATTTATAGAAAATATGATTTTTGAATGACAGACTTAGATTGAAAGATAAGCCAATGATTAAGATTAAAAGATGTGACATGCAATAAGATTAGGGTTGAAGTAGTGTGAGTGATAAAGCATAAAAGGTGAAGATTAAATTAAATAATAATTTAATCTTTAGAGGAAACTAGTCAAGACATAGAAGAATAAAGATTTCATGTAAAGATAAAGATTAAAATAGATAAAAGATGAGAATAAATTAATTAAATAATTAAATTTATTTAATTAATAAGGGTTTGCACATAGAAGATAAGAATAAATCTAGATAATAGACTAATTAACACATAAATTTTGTTCATTAAAGATAGTCAGATATTATCTCATTAAATAATTGAATGATCCAATTATATCTAGACTTAAGTGATAAATGACTATTAGATAACAAAGAGATTATCTAATTATAGGGGAATATGCTATGAATAAACCTTTTTATGAATTAAATAATTATTTAATTCAACATTCAAGATTTTGAGATTAAATTAGATAAACAAAGATTTATTTAATTAAAGGGAGAAAGGGCTAAGGAATCATTAAATAATTAAAGTGATTATTTAACTATAGTTGAAAGTGTGATAGGAATTAATTAAATAATTTAAAATGATTATTTAATAGAAGATAGATTTAATTAGCAATGTAATTAAATAAATAATATTTATTGAATTAATCAAGAAAGAATAAAGGTAAGAATGAATTAATTAAACAATTAAAGTTATTTAATTAATAGAGGACAAATGACTTTAAAAAATAATTAAACAATGAACATTATTTAATTATGAGAAATGACGATTAGAATTATGATGAAAATTAGAGTCGCAGGCCTAGGACAATTTTTAGTGTCTACATTTTTCCCTTCTTTGTCATGATGCAGTTTATCGCATTTTGTCAAAGAAAAAGATATGCCCTAGAGAAAGTAGGATGAAGAAGGATGACAAGGAGGTAGTGGTATTCCCCCTCGAGAGGACAAGCAGGTTCGAAGAACATGAGTGTGCTCTTGAAATGAATAATATTTGATGGACAAAAGGATAGAGGAAAATACATAAGGGTGGTGAAGATGCAGAACAGAAGAAATGTTAGAGAATTTTTTTTGGATGTTAACATTAGAAATCTTCAATATTTCATTGAAACATAATATGCCTTGCATTAATCATCATTAGGTGTTAAATGATTCAAATGGACAAGAAATACCATGATATGAGATAGACCAAGGTGTGCAAGGTCATCCACCTACTAAAAATAGATAGTCACAGACAAGGAATGTCCTAACTCATACTAAGGGAAAAGTTGCCCCAGTCTTTTTGTCAAGACAAACCACATATAACAATCAAATAAAAGATGAGTCATGAGACACCATTGCTCCTCTGAATACTTCATGGGACATCCTTGAGGAAGCTAGTAACTGAAAAACAAAGCCAAAAGATAGTTGAAAAACAACAGTCAAAGAAAAAGAGTTGTGAGACATCGTTGCTTCTTTATATCCTCCATGGGACATCCTTGAGAAACCTAGTAACCAAAATCAAAGACAAATCCAAATGAAAATATAAGACAAAACAAGCCATAAACAACCAGTAAGAATATTTTCCAAAATTTGATCATCTTTGTTGTTTAATTGATGTTTGATAAATGCTAGTTTCAAGAATGACACATATCGCATAAGTCGTTGATTCGGGTTTCGATCATGTGACCACCTTTATAAGGCAATGATTAAGCTTGGTTTCATAAATGACACATATCGTATAAGACGTTGAGTATGGTTTTGATTATATGACCACCTGTATAAGGAAATGATAATGGTTTGACTAAATGATCATGTCAGTTTTCGGGAAGGACACATCTTGTATAAGACATAGGCTGATTGTTTTTTTATTTCTTTAGCAATTTGTTTGTTTGACTTGATGAACTTGTTTATTTATTTTTCTTGTTGATGCGTGACTTGTCTTGATGTTTTGACAATTGTTTGTCTTTGAGAAAAATGTTTGACTTATTTTTATTGACATGACGAACCCTAAAGGATTGACCTAGTACAGCCTCAGGGGATCATCGATTGATGGCCTTGCCTATGTCATACATGCAAAGACCTCATGGTTTGACCAAACTTTGAATGACAAGACTTATTCAAAAATATTTTATTTATTTGAAGATATAAGACGTTTGTGATAGTGATTGTGACAAACCCTAATGGAGTGACCTAGTGCAGCCTCAGGGGCTCATCGATTAATGGCCTTTCCTATGTTATACATGTAGAGACCTCGTAGTTTGACATGACCTAATGCCTCGGGGGAACATCGAAAAAATGGCCTTGCCTTCGTCCAGTCGTAGAGGAAATGTAGTTTGACAATGAAAAAGATTTATTGGTGCGATTGACTCTGACTCTATTTTTGGATTTTTGACATGTTTTTTTTTTTTGTCTTTTCAAATTTCTTCACTATTTTTGGATTTTTTCAAGACATTTTGTGATGTTTTGGATTTTTTCAATACATTTTGTGATGTTTTTGGATTTTTTTAAGGACATTTTTTGATTTTTTTGGATTCTATCACTAGTTTTATATCTTGAGAATAACCATTGTAAGAATCAAATGTTGTAAGTCAAGTGCCTGCCCTCAGTTAGGTATAAGACCAATTTATTATGAATAGGATGGAATGGGGATTCAAAGTGTGCTCGATGTCAATTCTTGCAAGTTATGGAAAGGACAACCATTTATTATGAGTGGTATGTACATGTGGTGGATAGGAAAGATAGGTGATATGACCGAAAAGTCAGGTTGAAATGATGGTAGACAAAGAAGTAGATTCAACTACACATGGCATCTATTTGCTAGGTTTTCACCATGGTACTTACCCAAAGCACCACCAAAGTGGTTTTCACTATTGGACGAATTATTTCTCTTTACTATTTTTTTTTTCATTTTTTTTATGTTACCAAGATGCCTGTTTGCCAGGTTTTCACCTAGGTAGCAATATTTTTTATTTTTTATTTTTATTTTTGATGATAAAGACAAGGCTCTCAGAAGCTATGTGTAGAACCTCTGAAGATGAAGGTTGTTGATTGGTGTTGATAATAGTTCTCCTTCAGGAGTAGAGAGTTGTTATGCTCCTGATCCAAAGGATTCTATGACTATAAGGCCCTAGCCATTTTGGCTCAAACTTTCTTGGTTTTTCTCTTTTTGCTTGATTCTTTGGATTTTCCATTAAAACTAGGTCACCAATGTCAAAATTTTGATTCAATACTTTCCTATTATAGCTGCACAATGAAGATGATTTTGATATGCTTGAAGATGATCTAATTCATTTTGTCTTCATTCATCCAAGAACTGTAGCTCATGTAGTCTTCACATGCAGTACTCTTCATTGTCAATATTCCCTTTCAAATATATCCTTAGGTAAGGAATCACGACCACAATAGGAAAGATGGCCTCAAAACTGACTACCAAGGAATATGGAGTGGTACTAGTGGGAGTGTGGATGCTTGTGTGGTAAGCCCATAGGGTAGGGTTAAGCTGTAAATGGCAATCACGACCAGCATCATTGATAAACTTTTCAAGGATTCTAAGGATTGTTTTGTTGGACACCTCAGCTTGGTTGTTACCCTGTGGGTAACATGGAGTGGAAAAGTGGTGTTGGATATGGAATTCTTCATAGAGGTGACAGACTTCTTCATTTTTAAATGGAAAACCATTATCTATGATTATGGATTGAGGAACACCATACTAACAAATGATATAGTTAAGGATGAACATGGAAATTTGTGTGTTGGTAAAGTAGGTCATAAGAATGGCTTCAATCCACTTAGTAAAGCATTCAGTCACAGTAATGATGAATTTATGACTGTTGGATTATGTAGGATGTATCTTACTTATGAGGTCAAGTCCCCATTATGAAAAGGGCCATGGTGGCATTATTGAATAGAGTTCCTATGCTGGTGCATGTATCAAGTCTTCATGAACCTGGCATTATCAACATTTCTTGACAAAAACATATGATTCCTTTTCCATCGTAGGCTAATAATAGTCCAGTCTCATAATTTTATCATCTAAGGTGGGACTGCTAGAGTGGGATCCACATATACCCTCACGTACCCCATCCAAGGTCGCTTGTACTTCTTTAGTATAGATAAATCTTAATAGGGTATTGTCTAGGGATCGTCTATAAAAGGTATCTTTGATGATGGTATACTTAGTTGACTTATAGATAAATGTACTGTGTTGGTTGTTCAAGTAGTCAGGGGGTAGGATTTGGGCATGGAGGTAGTCATATATTTATTTTTACCATGGGGAATTGGGACCAACAAATTCAGACACCATCTTCAAATCTGGGACGTGAAAGCAAGGGACCAAAAGTTGTTCTACCAAAAACTCAAATTTAGGCACATCCCTAGGTTTGTCCAAGAGTGAACCAATCGTTTCCATGGTGTATGTTACCATGTTCTGAATGCGAGGTATTTGATGAAAGATGATGTTGTCAAAATGATGTTTGAAACTATCTGCAATTCATTTGTATGGGGTGAGCTTTTCATCTTTGGTTTCATAGTCATCATTAACTTGTCAGACTACCAGCTGAGAATCACCTTAAACTTGTAGGTGCTTAATCTTCAATTTGATTGCATGCGTAATCCTATTACAAGATCCTCATATTCTGCTATATTATTGGTGCATGGAAAATCAATTTTGAATGACTTAGGAATAGTGTCACCCTATGGTGTGATAAATAATATTCCATCCCCTGAACCATGATTTGTGTGGAAACCATCAAAGTATAACTTCCATGTCATTCCTATGTCAAGAATGAAGATGAATTCATCAGGAAAATTTGCAACTAGAGGATGATCTACCTTAATTGGTGCATCTACCAACTAGTCAATAGTAACTTGTCCTTTTATAGTTTTTCTTTCTACATATTGGATATCGTATTAACTGAGTACCATTACCCATTTAGCTAGTCATCCTGTTAATGCTACTTTACTAAGGAGATACTTCAAAGGATCTATATTTGTGACTAACATTGTTTGGTGGTTTAAAATGTAATTCCTAAGTTTTTGAGTATCGAATACTACTAAAAGACAAGCATGTTCTATAGTACTATAATTCAACTCATAACATACCGAAGTGTAGCTGATATAATACACTACCCTTTCATGACCCTCATTATCATTATATGCAAGTAAGGCTCCTAGTGCTGATGTGGTTGCTGAAAGGTAAAGTATCAAAGTTCATCCATTAGTAGGGGTCATTAACACTGGTGGTGTAAGTAGGTAATCCTTGATCTTTTGAAAATATTCTTGGCATTTACCTGTCCATACAAACAGTAACCCTTTTCTGAGTAGATGTTGGAAGGGATGTGTCTTGTCTACTAACTACACTATGAATCATCTAGTAGACTGTAGTCTCCCTTGTAATATCTATATTTGACTTTTATTGGTCGATGGAGGCATGTTCATTATAGTTTTCACTTTTGTTGGGTCCACTTCAATGCCTCGTCTAGAAATAATGTATCCTAGAAGTTTTCCTAATTGCACACCAAATACACATTTTTTTGGATTTAGCCTCACTTTATATTCTTCTAGTCTTTGAAAAATCTTATTTAGGACCTATAAGTGATCAAACCTTGTCAATTATTTAGCTATCATATTATCCACATAATCTTCCATGACAATGTATATGAGTTCATGGAAAATAGTTGTCATGGTTCGTTGATATGTTGCTCCAACATTTCTAAGTCAAAAGGGCATGACGTTCCAACAATAAGTTCCCCATGGACAAGTGAAAGCTATCTTATGTTGGTTTTTAGGTGCGATTCTAATTTGATTATATCTTGAGAAACCATTCGTAAGGGATAACATTTCATATCTTGTTGTTAGGTCCACAATCATGTCAAGATTTGGTAGAGGAAGTTCATCTTTAGGAAATTCTTTGTTTATATCTCAGAAGTCTATATAGATGCAGATTCCCCCTATTAGTTTTGTCACTGGTACGAGATTATAAATCCATTCTACATAGTCAATTGATCTGATAAAACCTACATCCAACAGTTACTTTAGTTCATCCTTGACTAATAAAGCAATTTGCAGGTGCATTTTCCTTAATTTATGCTTCACGGGTTTAGCACCTGATTGTAATGGAAAATGATGTAATACTAGGTTAGGATCTATTCTAGAGATGTTGGCATATGACCATGCAAATTTGATCTTACTTTCTTTGATGAAGTTACAAAATTCAGGTTGCTCTATTTCTGTCAAAGATGCTACAAAATAGATTAGCCGAGGATTCTCTTCAATGCCTATGTTGATCTCCACATATTCTTCAACCAACATTGGTGACTTTTATTGAGCAATGGGGAGAATGTTCAAACCTCCATCCTTGGGTGCCTTAGAGAGGTTTTCACCCTTGGATGTGTGCTTATTTTTTTCCTTTTTATTGTTCAAAGGCACCTTTCAATTTTCACCTAGGGAATCGTCATTTTTATTGTTTTAATTGTTTTTCTTATTGTTTCTACTTTTACGACTGGAAGGTTGAATGAACTCCCCAAAATAAGCCATGTTATCCAATTCTATGGTAAATCCAGCCTAATGGTCACCACTAGGTATTCCTTCTTGCAGTCCCATGAACTCAGTTATTGCTTCATCGTTCTCAAAGATATCTAAGATGGGGATGTCTTATTGATCCCAATCGATAAGTTGTGGATATACTAAGGGCATGTCATCATCGAAAGTATCAAATTTCAAAGGGGTTAAGGTAAAGGATGATTTGTTCACATAGTCATAAAAGTTTCTTATCAAATCCTCCTTATTCTTTTTCTTGGGAATAGTTAGATTCTGAGATGAGCCGATTGTCAAGGTTTGGTTATCAGAAGTGGATTTTTCAGTTTCCCAAGAGGCGGGATCAAGGGATTCCCAAAAGTAATGTTTGAGCCATTCCTCTTTTGTCAAATATGTTTGTGGATGGGAATTTGGTAGAATTTGTGAGGATTTGAGCATTTGGTCAAGTTCCCCAAATATTTTATCGAGTTCCATGACAAAGATAGAGGAGACGGAATCCCACTCATATTCCTTAGAGTCAGGGGAATCATAGTAGCGTTGGTCAGATGGCTCATTAGATGTCTTGATAGCTTTCAAAGCACTTATGTCCTCTTGTAAAGGAAATGTGGTACTAGAAATGCTAATCTGGAGTGGTTTCAACCCAAGCCCTAGGCCTTTTAGCCATTGAGAAACAATGATAGATTCAATCCTCCCATTCTGATGTAATCCCAACCCACTATGTCCATTATATCCTTTGTATTTCATTATCTTGAAACCTCTTCCATATTGATTTATGGGTATTTGAGCAGGTGGAGGAGGTTCTTCATTGTCTTCCTTTTATAACTAGGAGGTCACATCTTCTTCATTTATAGCTTCTTTAATTAGTTTCCCCCATTTTGTGAAATTCATTGTGGGAGGGGCATGTATGGTGAACATGGATTGTCTCCTATCTACTATTGGTAAACCGTATGATTTGGGAGGAACCAAATGGCTAACATAATAAGATGCTTTCATATGATACTCTCCACAACCCTTATCTTGGATCTCGACCTTAGGAGTGGATGGTAGTGATTGGGAGGTAGATGTTTTAGAAAGAGTGGATGGGTCAATATATAGGGATGAGTTGGATGATGAAGCCTCCTAGTTTATAGGCACCTATCATTGGGGTATCCCTCATAGGTTAGTGCAATAACGGAAAGGATTGGGACCACCATCTATCATAATTTTGGTGCCATTATATGGGAATTTAAGACATTGATGGTAAGTGGAAGGGACAACCTTCATACCATGTATTAATTGTCTTCCTAGTAAAATATTATATGGGAGGACAAGATCCAAGACTTGGAAAATGGTATCTACAACTGCAAGACCAATTCTAAAGGGAAGCATTACAACTCCTTTAGATGACTACTCTTGGTCATCATATGCCTTAATGCAAATGCTATTATTAGTGTCCACACACACCTATGAGAAACATAATGCATTAAACAATTGGAAGGTGAAAATATTCAACCCTGCTCCTCTATCTACCAAGACTTGTCTAACTTTCATTTTATGAACAAGAACTTTGAGGTCCAAAGGGTCATTATGGTTTGTCTTCTCAATTGCGTAATCTTGTTTAGAGAAGGTAGCATGATGAGAGTTGGTTAGGTAGCCTACCATCTCTTGTAAATGATTGACATCAAGGTTGTTGGGAATGGTCATGATTTGCAAAGCTTTGTTTAGAATAGCTCGGTGATCAAGACCTGATATACTTGACAATTCCAAGATAGAAATTTATGTAGGGGTCTTCCTCAACTGGTCAAGTAAATTATACTAAGGCTTGGAGGATTGTGGTTATTGTTGTGATGGAGGGCCCTGGATGGTTATCTTGGTTCAGCGAGTGTTGACAATACATTCGAGAATTTTCTTTATGGTAATGTTAGTGATCCAAACCTACACCCTAATGCCAAGCTATGAATGAATTTAGTAGGTTTGGATATAACATGGGACTAATTTTAGGTTGTGGGTGTCCTATTCGAAATCAAACCTCCAAATTGTGGGTTGGCTCCCTTTTTTGATGCCACCTAACTACTAATTTCTAAGGTAAAGGGTAAGAATTGCATGAAAAATGAACCTAAATTGAAAATACCTAATGTCATACACCAAAACTAACTAGGACCTGATAAAAACCTATCACATTCAAATAAATACCACAAAAATATATTTACACAATTCACTTCCATATGCACTTCACATAAATAATTTATAAGAAGGTTTCTTAAACAAGACCTTTAGAAGGAAACTAAAATGTCTCACAAATAATAGGACTATTGACTAACACAACTTATAACCTATTAACATGCATTTTCTGCTAAACAAATGCCTAAAGATGAGACAAATTTTCAAGCAAAGATAAATTTCACAAGTCAAATTGATCAATCACTAACAACATAGCATGAAACATGAAATGAGAAGGTAAATATGATATCATATTAATTCAATGTTACTCACTATATAACATTCCATCTAAGTTACAATACTGCTCCATGCTGAAAAATAACTCCAAAAATCAAAGCTATTACTCTGCTGGAAAGAATGAACTCCCTCCAAAATTCCCAAAATGAAGATACTTAATCAAAAAACCCATCAAAACACCTCACACATGTCCCTCTAGAAGGTTTTGGTCGGATGCAACAATGAGGCCAAAAAAGAACCTTCTAAAGTCACTCCAAAAAGTCCTCCAAACAGTCCAAGGTCAAGCCAAGACCATAGCCATCCAAAAAGTGTGATAAAACAACCTACTAAATAGCACATGTTTCTCCAAAATAGTCAAATACTTCACTCACACACTCTCCTCATGTTTGCAAGTCATCATTTTGTCCCCTAGCTTTGACCCATGCAATATGTGTGTTTTGAAAACAAAAGAATCCAAAAAGAATTAAAGATAATAACTTGATTAGGTGATTCATAATACACCACTTAATCAAGTTATTTTACATTTCAAAGAAAAAAATAAGAGGGCTCCATCACCTCTTTGAATTACATTACGTTTGCAATGAAAAGACATGATAAAAGTGATTTGGAAATCACATAAATAATATCTTTATACTTTGAAATAAAATTTAACATAAAATGTTATATCAAAATTCTTTCAAAAGCATTAAAAAGGTCAAAACCTCCAAGGCACTTGATCATTTTTACTTACCTCATTTTGCACTCCAAGGTCACACACTAGTCAATATTCTCTAATTTTCAAAGGAAAAATAAAAGGTTTAAATTTGGCCCATATGATCATGAAGGACCTCCACACTTCATGGAAGGCATATTTTGAAAGTCTTGAAAGCATCCACATGATGACCAAAGGTCAAAGGCATATATCACATGTTTCGCATTGAAATACTTAGCAATTTTCTTACAAGGCAATAAGGACTTAAGGCATAAAAATGCCTAATTCATGAAGTCATGATTCGACCCCCATAACACATTAATATGTGTTGCATTTAAAAAAAAAATGGGACAAAATCCCATCAGCTACCAAATAATCTATGGTTTCAAACCTAATCACAAAAGATGGAAAAAAGGTGAAAAATCATTTCATTCTTACCATCGAACACTCTGGAAACTGATGTTGTCACCATGACGGTTTCAAGTCAACATAGAAAATGGAGGCTTTCGACTGGTTTTTTGACAATTATGATGAAATCTTGCATGGAAAAGCAAGTGAATTGATTTTTTGGCACAAAATCTGCATTTTTTTTACTTTTTTGGAGCCATTTTATGTGTAAAGGTCGTGGCCTATAGACCAATTCTGACCCTTTTGTTCTATTCTTTTTCTTTCTATTGTTACTTCTCCACTTCTAAAGCCGCCATGAGAAACTTAAAAGAATTTTTTTTTTGAAAGACAAGATTTGAATATGCAACAAAATATGAGCAAAAGCTCCAAGTAAGTCGAATCGACTCCATTCTTTCAAATTCCTGAGCAAAAATGGCTCATTACTAGCCTCCACTCTTGAGAATAAACAAAAAATTGCTCATTTCCTTCAGTGTTTTAGATTGAATGAATAATACTCATCATATTTCATTGCTCTTGTGAAAAAAAAACACCATTCTGGCCGCTACCATATGTAGGAATGCAACAGGGTTTTTTTCTTAGTTATTAATTCTCCTACAAAAGTAAAAAAGAATGAATTGGGTTCTCATATTTATTGTTTTCCTTTAAAAACTCAATGATAGCCTTTTGTAGCTTGAACCCCAAGTGGGTTTATGCTCTTTTGAATTTTCAGGCCACAACCATGGACATGAGAACTTGGGCTTTTTGGTTTTGGAGAAAGAATTGTTCTTTTTAAAATAGGACACTCCACTTTTATTTCTGTATTTTTAAAAAATCATGATAGCCATTTTTTGGAAAAGGCACTGCATTTGAACTCTTCCTCCACCTTTTTTTGTAAACCCTAGGTTAGTTTCTTCAAAATATAGAATTCTTGCAATTTAAGTAAAAAAAACTAAGTGGGCTTTGGTGTTTTTGAAGAAAAAATTCAGATCTAGGCCTCAGCTGTAGAAAAATGAGATGGGGTTTAGAATGCTTGAGTTGTTCCTTTCTAAAAAGAAACTCCCTACCTTTCACCTTTGATTTCTCTACATTCTTGTTATCTAATTGACAAGGACCACATTGTGGTGGTAGTATACAAATTAATTTAATTTTATTGTGAAATGCAAGTTGTCATCCTTTAGTTAAGGACTCA
Organism: Sequoia sempervirens; assembly: GCA_007258455.2. NCBI lineage: Eukaryota > Viridiplantae > Streptophyta > Pinopsida > Cupressales > Cupressaceae > Sequoia > Sequoia sempervirens. The sequence continues at coordinate 265,700,383 of VDFB02271358.1, forward strand.
TTAAATTTTTTTCTTCAAACCTCAATTTTTTATGTAGAAGTGTAAGTTGTTCTTTGAACTCCAAAAGGAGGGTTTTTCTTCTTTTGGCCTTCTCAAAATCTTCAGTTCCTTTATGAACAACTAAAATTTTGGTAGGTGTACATTGCTTATAGTACTTTGCTTACATAATGAATCCTTCTAAGATGCTACCAATACCAAAAGCTCCATCATCTATATCAAGCAATACCTAGGGCCTTCCATTTGAAGAGACCACAAAAAAAACATGTCATCTTGCAAATAGTCTAGTGTCTTCATCAAGCTTGCATGATCTTGGAACCAAACAAACCCTGTTGTAAATTGTTTTGACAGTTTGAGGGTTGGTAAAATATGAACATGGAAAACTCTGCAACCCGTGGAAGTTATGACATCCTTCACATCAAATGGGTTCACATCCTTTTCTAGATTATCTAAAACCAGAACTTCCAAAGAATAAAATTGTCTCTCCTCAATTCTCAAATGTCCATAACAATGTTCACATCCAACATTTGTGTAGCCACATCAAGATTAATTAAGGCCCATTTGAATCATCAGGTTTTCTCTCTTGCTTGATAGCATTGGCTTCATAAACTTCCTACAATGTTTTCCATTTGAAATGTTAAAGTGTCCAATCCCCTCCCCATCATAAATTGAGTCATCTTCTAAGAATGAACTCACATCAGAAATGTATAGCTCATTGCACCTGCACATTGAAGAATGAAAAAATATTGGCAGTGAGCTATGAAAGTGTTACTAGAGTATGTTTTGCATTGATTGTAAGCTGGAAAACTTTTTTTTCTAATGTTTGATTGAGAAGGCCTTGAATAAAGCCTTGTGCAAATTTGGCTTGTCTTTTGGAATTCCTTATAATTAAAATGTAAATTCCTTTGAAGATTGTGATTAGATTCAGAAAAGGGCATATCAGTAGAATCTAAATAAAATGGCAAAAAAGAGTTACTCTTTTTTGAAATAAAATGATCATTGTAATGATGTTGAATAGCTGATATGTTCTCCTATCCTTCACAATTGCATCTAAAAATGTTTATTTTGTTATTCATGCTTCGTGCATTCCTATTACATTAAATTATTCATGTGTAGTCCACCTTTATTTCATTAACTGTAGATAACTCCTTTTGTAACTGAACATGATTATCATGTTGCTTACTTAAATTCTGACATCCATAATCACATTTTTCCTTTGAAGAACTATAGTCATCTTCTTCATTAGGTGAGATATTCACTACAACGGGCAATGATTCTGGTGATCCTATCCTATTTCTCTTAATTTGGTTGAGTTGTGCACACCTTTGGCAGTATGCACCTCTCATCGCTATTTTTCATAGCAAAGGATTATGAAAGCCTTTTCATACCACCATGAGTAGATAATGAATAATCTTCTGAATTTCCTTCTCTTCTCATCTCAACACTCAGATGACTGGTGCAATAAGATTTATGGATTTGATTGTGTTTTGGTTTTTCACATCAACATTTTGAATCATACTACATGATCCATCATCGGGATGAAAGAGAGCTAGAGGAGAAAATGGATTGTTGCAGACCAAAGCAAGCTAAAAAGAGAGAGAGCGGGGGAACACAAGGAAGGAGGCACACGGTTCGAGGTTGGGGTGGATTAAAAAGAAAAGTAAAGGAGCAAAGGAGAAGATAAAGAAAGTGAATGAACTCCAGATAGCACCTTGAAGAGGGAATGAAGAATGAGATAATTTAAAACAAAGAAAGTTGTAAAGGAAACACAAAAGAGAATTAGAGAGTAAAAAGAAAACTAGAAATTGAGCAATCAAAAAGGTTCAAATAAAGATGATATAAAGAAAATTGTAATAGTATAAAGAGAAGAAAAGAAAATTATATAAGAGAATTATATAAAGAATTTACCTCTATATAAGAAATAAAGAAATAAATTTGTATGAGAGAATTATATAATTCTATGTAAAGAAATATAAAGAAATAAATTTATATAAGAGAATTATATAAAGAAATTTATTATGATAAAAATTAAAAATATAAATAATATATGATGTTTATTAATTAAAATATATAGTTTCTATTAAAATAAAAAGATAATGATAAGTAAGATAAATAAGAGAATAAAAATAAAAATAAAAATAAAAATAAAACTAGAACGATAAATATAATGGAAAAACAAATAGAATAAAAATAGAAATAAAGAAATACAGACAAAAAATAAAAATGATATAGGTATTAATCAAGGAAAAAACAAAATAAAATGAAGAGAGAAATAAAATAAAAATGTAAGAGATAAACAAACAAAAATGAGATGAAAAGAAAAATAATGAAATAAAAATGAACATAAGAATGAAGAGATAATGAAATAAAATAAAAAAACCAAAATAATAAAGAATAATGAAAGAAATTAACAAAAATAAATTAATAACTAAGAAAAATAAATAACATAATAAGTAAAAATGAAAGCTATAAAAGAATAAATTATAAATAAATAAAGAAATAAAGAAAAATGGAGTAGGAGTAAATCAAAGATAAAAACAAAATGAAATAAAGAAAGATAAAATAATGAAAAACTAAAATTAAAAATAAAGAGATGAGCAAACCAAAATAAAATACAAAGAAAATAAAAATACAAATGAAAATAAGAAAATACAATCAAAATAAAATAAGATATAAGAATTAAAATAAATAAAGACAAGAAAATAAAAAATAAAATAAGATAAATCAAATAAAAAATAAAGAAAAATAAATAAATTAAAGAATAAAAAAAATAAAAAATTAAGTAAAAAAAGTAAAAAATAAATATAAATAAAATAAAAAAAATGATAAATAGAGATGATTTTAAGATAAAAAGTCAAAATAAAATAAAATAAAATGATATTTGTTATAAAAGCCAATCACTGCAAAATTTAAATAATAAATTAACAAAGATGTTGGAAGATAAACTAGGAGTAAAAGAAAAACTAAAACTAAGAGCAAGGACCCAAAACAAGAAGGTAAAGTGATAAACCGAAGAGAGCGGGATAAAAGGGGGGGGGGAATGAGGACAACCGACAAAAGAGGGGGCGGAAAGGCCCAAAAGAATGAGAAGAAGCAGAAAGGAAGAAACAACAAGAGAACCCACAAGGAACGAAGGGGGAACGAAAAGGAAAAAGTGGGGGACAGTCAAGAGTGGTTAAGATGGTGGTTTCTAAGATTGGATAACAAAGGTTGCCAGGAACAGCTGAGATTCCAACCCTCATCACGATTCAAGTTGGTGGGATGATTGCTAATTACGATGGCTTCCTTGAGTTTTCTCTTAAAGAAGTTGTCTTCTTTGTATAAAACTTGAAAGTCTTCTAGACAAATGTGGTGTTTGGTGAAAGAAGAGTGCTCTGCGAGAGCAGATTTGAAGACACGATCATGCTTGATGTCTGCACTATGCTCTTTGATTCTTGTCCTAAAAGAGCAACCCGTTTCCCCTGTATAAGGGGTGCCACAAGAGCAAACCACCTTGTAAACACCAGATTCAAGAAGGATGCCTTCAGGGTCCTTAAGAGAAGGAATGAGGTTTCTCAAAGTCGAAAAGGGCTTGAAGGTGCAACAAAGTCCTTTTTTGAGGAGGATCTTGGAAATTTGGGGTCCTTAAAACCCTTGCCATGTGTGCTTTTTGAATTTGTGATGAGGAATTCTTAAAACAGGAGTTGACTCATCTCCGCAGTGTCTTCATCCTGAATGGTTACACTAACAAACAAATCTCTAAAGATTTCAACCAAACCAGAGCAAGTCTCCATCCCCGAGCCAATACCTCCAAACCAAATTTCCCTCCTTGTGCTTCCCTTCCTTATATTGAAGGCATCTCCCACAAAATTTCCAAGATCCTCCTCAAAAAAGGACTTCGTTGCGCCTTCAAGCCCTTTTCGACTTTGAGAAACCTCATTCCTTCTCTTAAGGACCCTAAAGACATCCTTCTTGAATCTGGTGTTTACAATGTGGTTTGCTCTTGTGGCACCCCTTATATAGGGGAAACGAGTCACTCTTTTAGGACAAGAATCAAATATCATAGTGCAGACATCAAGCATGATCGTGTCTTCAAATATGCTCTCGCATAGCACTCTTCTTTCACCAAACACCACATTTGTCTAGAAGACTTTCAAGTTTTATACAAAGAAGACTTCTTTAAAAGAAAAATCAAGGAAGCCATCGTAATTAGCAATCATCCCACACACTTGAATCGTGATGAGGGTTGGAATCTCAGCCGTTCCTGGCAACCTTTGTTATCCAATCTTAGAAACCACCATCTTAACCACTCTTGATTGTCCCCCACTTTTTCCTTTTCGTTCCCCTTTTGTTCCAACTGGGTTCTCTTGTTGTTTCTTCCTTTCCGCTTCTCATTCTTTTGGGCCTTTTTGCCCCCTCTTTTGTTGATTGTCCTCATTTATTTTTATCCGCTCTCTTAGTTTATCACTTTACCTTCTTGTTTTGGGTCCTTGCTCTTAGTTTTAGTTAGTTTTTCTTTACTCCTAGTTTTTCTTCCAACATCTTTGTTAATTTATTATTAAATTTTGCAGTGTTTTTATTGGTTGCTTTATAACAAATATCATTTTATTTTATTTTATTTTATTTTGAAATTTTATCTTAAATTCATCTCTATTTATCATTTGTTAGTTATTTTATTTTATTTATTTATTTATTTTGTTTCCATTTCATTCCATTCCATTCTTTCCAGTTCCATTCCATTCCTTCTTCCATTCCATTTTATTCCATTCCTATCCATTTCATTCCTCCATCTTCCATTCTTCCGTTATTTATTTCCATTCATTTCATTCCTCCATTTCTTTATTTCTTCATTCCATTCTTCCATTTCATTCATTAATTTCCTTTCTTCATTATTTTATTTTATTATCTCTTCATTCTTATTTTCATTTTTATTTCATTATTTTTCTTTTCATCTCATTTTTGTTTGTTTATCTCTTACATTTTTATTTTATTTCTCTCTTCATTTTATTTTATTTTTTCCTTGATTAATACCTATATCATTTTTATTTTTTGTCTGTATTTCTTTATTTCTATATTTATTCTATTTATTTTTCCATTATATTTATCGTTCTAGTTTTATTTATATTTATATTTTTATTCTCTTATTTATCTTACTTATCATTATCTTTTTATTTTAATAGAAACTATATATTTTAATTAATAAACATCATATATTGGGCGGGGGCCCTAGCTCGGTTGGCTAAGTAATTCCATTGCGGCTCTGCTGGTCACGAGTTCTAGTCTCCCCCGTCCCGTGGTACCGGAGGGCATCTCGCGCCAGCGCCGCCGGTTACGTTAAAAATTTTAACAGGCGCACTGCAGTTTATAGGGGGTCGTGCTACCCGATTCCTGCAGCCTAAAAAAATTAAAAAAAATAAAAATAAAATAAACATCATATATTATTTATATTTTTAATTTTTATCATAATAAATTTCTTTATATAATTCTCTTATATAAATTTGTTTCTTTATATATTTCTTTACATAGAATTATATAATTCTCTCATACAAATTTATTTCTTTATTTCTTATATAGAGGTAAATTCTTTATATAATTCTCTTATATAATTTTCTTTTCTTCTCTTTATACTATTACAATTTCTTTATATCATCTTTATCTGAACCTTTTTGATTGCTCAATTTCTAGTTTTCTTTTTACTCTCTAATTCTCTTTTTTGTTTCCTTTACAACTTTCTTTGTTTTAAATTATCTCATTCTTCATTTCCTCTTCAAGGTGCTATCTGGAGTTCATTCACTTTCTTTATCTTCTCCTTTGCTCCTTTGCTTTTCTTTTTAATCCACCCCAACCTCGAACCGTGTGCCTCCTTCCTTGTGTTCCCCCGCTCTCTCTCTTTTTAGCTTGCTTTGGTCTGCAACAATCCATTTTCTCCTCCAGCTCTCTTTCATCCTAATGATGGATCATGTAGTATGATTCAAAACGTTGATGTGAAAAACCAAAACACAATCAAATCCATAAATCTTATTGCACCACTTGATGGATTGTGGAAACTTGATATCTTTACTCAGATGACTGTTCATATGATCTTCTATTAATTCACCTGCCATCAAGTTAAGATCCAAATTAAGCTCTCATTCATTTTCTATAATATTGACATCATATACCAGTGTCATCATTTAGAGATTATGGCTCACTGCTTCTTTGATGCTATGTTCTATTTTTGTGGACTTCTTGTTTGATGACATTGCATATCCATATCATTTTTATGTATACTTATTCTCAAGGCATTGATTCTTATGATTCTAAGCTTGGGTTCCTACTTTCTGGCATGCAATCTTGATCCATGTTGGATCATTTATGATGACTAGACCCCTGCATGAAAGATTATGAACATATCCACTAATAATAGCATTCCATGAGATCACATTTCATTGGCACATTTAGTTAAGTACAATAGATTCCTTGTGTATAAATGTTGTTGCAACTTCTCATTTGTAAGATTGATGCAGAACTGTTGTGTTTAAAGCTCTCAAAACCATTGCTCTTTGCATCACTCTTCCTCCACCTTGGAGCTTTGTGACTATGATGGGTTATGTCTTGCAAGGACCTCTGTCACTTGTCTTGATCCTCTACATTTTTTATTGATTAATTCCTTTCTTCCAGGTTTCATGATTCTTGTCAGCATATGATTTCATTAATGCATGTGAGGCTGCTCCTTTTTTTTTGTTGACTACACTTTTCATTGCATGGATTATTCATTGTCTATCATTTACTACCAAAGTGAACACATGGATCATTTTCTCCCTTAATAAATTTAATGACTACCCTTGATGTTATGTAGCATACATTCATGATTTTGTCCATTGTTGTTGTCCTGGTCATGACATATAGCATGCATTTTTCTTTAAGACTGTCCCAACCTTCATGGTTTCCATAACAATGCTTGCTGCCACACATGTTCACTACCTGATTTCCACAACAATTATTTACCTTTTCAATCATGTGAAACAATTAACATTGTCTGCTCACTTTGATTCTAGTGGGCAAACATATGTCACCTACGTTGGAGACTTGAAAGCTCGCCATCCTATGTGATGTGTGGCTGTCTAATAGGGTTAAGGTGAGAGGGACCTGACAATACTTTGGATTGCTTCCTCATTATTTAATAGATGCATAATTTAACGTGATGCATCTTTCGAATCTGATAATGAAAGTTGATCAACTCATGTGATTCCATATTGATTTAATGCATTAATGACATGTATATCTTTGATCAAGTTGCTCAATTTCCTATTCCTCTCAAAACATCAGAGGGTAGCATGTTGAGCTCTACCCTCGTGGGAGCCACATTTACCCCACATGTTGTATTTAACTGAATCAGAACAGTAACAAGACTTGTCCTAAATTTGTACATGAAACAAACAAGTTAGAAAAATAAATGCATATTTTGGATGTGTTTGATGACTTCATCTTTTTCCATGACATACAAGGTTTGCATGCTTATTTAATGCATTCAGAGACTAGTTTATACATGCATAGGTGAGTTTTCATGTAAGGTTTCAGATCTTTCATTGCTTAGAGCATTTCTCTAATGCCATCATTATTGCCAAATGTAGGAGCTAGGAAAGACACAAGTAGCTCGGGGCAGCAATAGGACAAGATGACCAATTCAAAACCAGTCATTCTTAGGCAATGACTAGTCGCCATCCTTATATGAACATTTTATTTGTTCACTTATTCATGTATATTTTCTTCTTTGTTTTCATTGAATAACTAAAGTTAGTCCCTTGGCTTGTGGGGGACATGTACACTTTCATGATTGTCAATAAAGATTACATTTTTAACACATATGGTTCTCTTTCTCATTTGTTGTAATTGCAAAATTGGAATAAAATGTAATCTATTTCATTTCACAATCTCTTTCATGCATATTGATGACTTAGCAGAATATGGTTTATCTTTTAAATGTTTAAACAAACAACACAAAAAGAATAAACACTAAGTTACCTTATTTTAGTTGAAAGCTAAAAATTAGGTAACATTTTTGGTGACATTTGCTATATATTTGCCTACTAAACATGAGACCAGATGCCTAAGCTTATCCATTGGGCATAGAGTCACTCAGAAAACTAACAACACTTGAAAAAAACATTGTAAATTTTTGTAACTCACTAAACCAACTAGAGGCACTTTGAAAACTTATTGAAAACTCAACAATGAAGAATGAAAACTACCAGCTAACTATGCAAAATAACACTTAGGGAAAAATGAAAAAGCATTTAACTAATGTGCATCAGCACTTAGAGGAAATAAAACCTACTCTAATTTATACAAGGTAATTTTTAAATCATACCTCAAAACAGAGTTTAAGGTGTATCCCATTGACTAGGATAGGAAGAGCTTCTCCATCCATTGATGATAGTTGAAAAGCATTGTACCCTTTGCACTCAGTAATGACAAATAGGCCACTCCACATGCTATCAAATTTATTATGCTTTCCAGGCCTGCTCTTTAATTTATCACATTTTAGAACATCTCCCTCTCTAAACACCCTGGGTGTTGCTCTTTTATCAAAAACCTTCTTTATTTGGAGTTGATGCTACCCCATTGTTTTCATGGCTCTATCTCTGGTTTCATCTAGCTCCATGAGTTGTGCATATCGGACAACCATTCAATCTTCCTCTTCAAACATTTCAAGCTGGTTCATTATGTCACAAGGTGGAAGCTCAACTGATAAAAGGTAGCCTTGCCTCTTTACAATATACCAACATATAAGGGGAATTCTTTATGGAATTCTTTGGAGTTATTCTATCTACCCATAAGGAAGATTTTAACTTGTGCCAAGTTCTTTGGTTATCCTGCAAAATCCTTTTGATGATTCTGATCAAGTTCTTATTGGTTGACTCAGCGAAACCATTACTTTGAGGGTAATAATTTGATGAGGTATTCAGATGAATACCATTCTTTACAGCCCAATCACTTACTCTTAACCCAACAAATGCCAAAGCATTATTAGAAATGATTAATTCAGGTACCCCAAACTTGGTTACTAAATCATCATAAAAGTTTAAAACAACACTTTCATTGGCTTCTTTCAAAGCCACTACTTTAGTCCATCATGTGAAGTAATTGGTTGCAGTAAGCTCCCACCTATGACCTACACTTGAAGGTGGGTTTATGGCACCTATAAAATCAATACCCCATCTCATGAAGGGATGTTCTACTTGAATGGGTTGAAATGGTAAAGTTGGAAGCCTCTCTTTGCCTACAAAAATGGCACATTTTACACAATTTCTAGCCCACACATGGGCATCCTTAAACAAGCTTGGCCAATAATAGCTAGCTCTCATTATTTTCTATGAAGTTGTTCTTGGGGAAAAATGACCTCCAACATTTCCATTATGGAACTCATGAAGTACTTTATCAACTTGATGTTGATTAGTGCATCCTAAGAGGACACCATTAAGGTCTTTTCTGAAAAGAATGTTACCAATCAGCACATAAGGTATGGACCACAATCTGAAATACCTTTGTTTGGCTTTATCTAAATCTGGTGGAAACTCACTAGTTTGCAAAAAGTGATTCATATCTTGCACCCAACCTGTATTTGTTGTTGATGCATCAACTGCAAGCTCATTATCAGCAACCAAAACTACCTTTGTTTCTGCCTTTTCTTCATTTTTAGGCTTTGTAACTAGTTGTTCACACAACCCTTTACCCCTGACAAGATTTGTTACCTTGATATCAATGTCATACTCCATAACTTTCGTAATCTAGCCAACCCTCTTTTTGTTCAGGTCCCTGCTTAACAAGAACTCCTTCACACTAGGGTGAGCAACCATCAAATGCACTTTGTTGTTAGAAATCAAAGATTTAAATTTCTTCAAGCTTTTGATGGCAGCAAGCACATGTTTCTCTACAAAAGTATACCTTTGTTCATACTCTTTTAAAAACTGACTAAAGAAAGCAATTGACTGTTCTACGCTAGCATCATTCTATTGTACCAGCATTGCAAAAATGATATCAATGCTACCAAAAGCATATAGAATAAAATATTTTGAAAAGTTTAGGTTTACAAAAGTAGGAGTTGCTAATAAGGCCTCCCTTATGACTTCAAAATTGTGCTTGGCCTCTTTGGTCTAGCTGAAATTGGCATTCTTTTTCAACATGGCAGTTAGTGGTTTCAAAATATTTGCAATATGAGGAATAAATCTTCTAACAAAATTAATTATGCCAAGAAAACTTTGCAGCCCCTTTTTATGGCTGGGTAAAGGTAAATCCAAAATGGCACTTACTCTTTCTAGATCAATGGTGATCCCTTGTTTTGACACAATATGTCCTCAAAGATTTCCTTCATGAACAACAAAGATACATATTTTGGGGTTGAGGGATATATCATACTCCCTACACCTCTCAAATACTTGATTTAGATGTGTAAGGTGTTCATCAACCTTCTTTGAAAACATGGTTGCATCATTAAGGTAAATAAGTACAAGTTTGCGAATCAAACCTTTAAATGCCATGTCCATTGCCCTCTGAAATGTGGCACCAGCATTGGATAGGCTAAATGTCATCCTTTTATAAGCCATGGTGCCCCATTTTGTGGTGAAGGTTTTCTTGTATTGATCTTCCTCTTTGACTAATACTTGGTTATAACTGGAATAATCGTCAAGCAATGAGAATCTTTTGGAACCAACTACAATATGCAAAATCTACTCCATTGAGGGCAGCAAAGAATGATCATTTAGTGAGGCTCTATTGAGGTCTCTAAAATCAACACACAACCTAATTTCAATGGATTTTTCTTTCCAACTGGGAAGAGGTTAGAGACCCATGAGGTATGTTTGATTGGAAAAATGATATCTCCCTCAATCATTTTGGTCAACTCTTTGACCATAAGAGGCTCAAGTTTGGGGTTTAAAGGCCTTTGTTTTTGCCTGACAGGTTTGGATTTTGGCTCAATCTCTATGGTATGTTGGGCTATTTGGGGATCGAAACCCTTTAAATTGGAATATTCCCATGCAAATACATCTTGAAACTCTTGAAAAAGAGCAATGAAGGCTTGTCTATCTACATTAGAACATATTTTACCAACTTTAAGGAGCTTACCTTTGAAAATTTTGAGCTCCTCATAATGTTCTTTGACTTGCATGCTGGTATTACTCTTTTTCAGCTGGTCATTCATGTTGAAACTAGATTCCAAGGTGACTAGGCCCTTGGGCAATTTGTTAGACTTCAATTGAATGATCTGATCAACATATTGTTGCTTGATCTTCTCTTGGTTGTCTATTGCAAATTCATCTTCTTCCAGCATAAAGCTCAAGAACTATTCAACACTCTCAAAAACTTGAAAATGAATGTTATTATCTGGAATAGAAGGTCTAATAACTATTTTAACATATGGATGCAACTTTTCTTTCCTAATTTCACTTGGAATATCAACTTGAGCACCTATTGCAGCCAATCTATTAGCATTCCTATTCAGATTCCTAGGAATAGAAACTGGATTGAAAGCATCAAACTCTTCTATCATATCACACACCATGTGTTTGTAAGATTTTAAGACATCATTCTTGGTAACATGTAGACCTCTCACCTGATTGATCATTAATTAACTGTCACCATAAACTTGCAAGCAACCAATCCCTCTTTTCTATGCCCATTCCAAGCCTTGAATTAGGCCTTCATATTCAGCAGTAGTGTTAGTACAAGAGAAAGCAAATATGAAAGTAGAGTAATATTTGTCACCTTGTGTGGACACAAGCATTTTACCCCCACCAACACCGTTCTTGCTTTGAGAACCATCAAAAAAATCTTCCACACTTCACCTTATTGTTCTAACTATTGTCCCACATCATTTTCAAGGTTTGGAATCACTGAACTAGGTTCATGCAACACATAGTCACCCAAACCAGTCTCTTCAATGTTATCATTTGGGTTGTCAATGATATTTTCTGCTTCCCACTCATTTAAAAGTGTATATGCTATGCTTTATGCTTGTCGTTCTTGAGTAGTAGGAAGTTCATTATCATAAAAAATAGCACAATTAGTGTTAACAACACTTGGGACATATGGTTTAATGTGATATTTAGCAAGTAGCTCAAATTGGATGAATACTTTAGTCCTGTATCTTGTTCTGAATACCATGTGGGACCAATCTGATGACAAATAACCTCCTATCTTGGCAGTGAAGTCTCTTGACAAACATAAAACAAAATTTGGTGGTAAGGCAATGGTTGAAATGTCTTGGCAACTGGAGAAATTTGGGTAGGCATGTAGGGTAAGGCTTAAACCTTTGATAACACCTACGATGTTAATGGTTGTCCCATCAAGTTGAAATACTCCTTTCTCAATAGGCTGATATTTCAGTCCTAACTTATCAAAAACATACTTGGGCATGAAAGAACTACTTGCCCCTGAAACCACCATGCAATTGTAAACTAACTTATCTCCTATTATCAAGGACACATAAAATGGGGGTGGTTTGACATCCTTACTTGGTTTTTAACTAATATCTTGAGGTGCATTTTTCAAGACAACCTTGACTTGACCTACTGGCACATCATTTGAAAATATTAAATTAGCTAAGGTAGATTGTAACAAGTCCTTTTGAGAAGGAATAGATAAGGAATCCCACATTAACATATTCACATTCATCTTTTTCATGGATTCAATGATGTTGAAGGGTATGACATCATTTACCTTTTGATGGGTCCTTGCAATAGTAGGGTTTTTCTACAAGTAGGTTGATTGGGGTTGGTTCCCAAGCTATCCACTATGAATGACTTGTGAGTTTCTTTGCAAAATATGTGTTACATGAGGATTGGAAGGTTCAACAACTTCCTTTTCATTATTTGTTTCTTATCCAATCTCAAAAGCTCTCTTTTTGGCTCGAGTGTTGACTGCTATTGGAGAGCTAACACTATTTACTCCACAAAACTCCTCTCCTTGCCAATTCAGGAGAGTTGTGTCACTTTCAAGGAGCTCCTACTATTGGAATGATCCACCATTACATATGTCTTGCACACCAAAAATATTTTGAACCATCAATGCTTGATTCATGACACCATTTAAACATGTAGTTTGATTATGGGCCTGGTTGCAAGGATAACACCACTCATATTCTACTGCAAGGTTGTTTTGAACAAGTACCATATCTCTGGTTGCACTGATTGGAAATGGATATTATGGATGAAAAGGCCTTAGATTTAGATTTTGTCGTGCACCTTGAAAGTTTCCTTGATATGGCTAACCTTGACATTGATTTGGATGTTGCCAAGTATTGAAACCTTAAAATTGCTATTTTTTAATGCTTACCAACTCATTTCCAAAAGTTTGAAGTAGATTTTAAATCTTTTGTTGGCTGCTTTTAATTTCTTGTAACTCTTGAGATGGTCCTTGGGCAACAACTGGTAAAGGCGCTATTTGAGGTGTTGGCAAAGTTGTTGGAGGTTGAATATCAAGGGAAAAAGGCATAAGAGGCCTAGGGGCAATCCTTTCAGCTTGTATTAGGTTGTTTTATGCCCTTACAGTTGTATCATAAACTATTGGTAAGGTATTTCCACCCATAGATTGTATTAAAACAACAACTTCACTATTTAAGGCTCTCAAAAAATAGAAAAATGCATACTCAGTTGGAGGCCTTGTGGGCTCCAGAATTTTGTCCCACATTCTTTGAAAACAGAAATTGAAGTCTTCCATCCATTCATGAGGAGCCCGTTTAATGTGGGTCAGCTGATCCACCAATCACAAGTTGTCATACTTGTCTTCAAAATTCTTGCATAGTACCTCTCCTAATTCATCCCATGTTCTGATGGAATTAATTGCTAAACTCCTCAACCATTGTAGTGCTTTACCTCTAAATGATGCTACTAATAGCCTCAAAGAAACATTTTTTTGAGTTATGTGATGTACTGAACACAAATTTGAAATATATTTAATGTGTTCAACTGGTGTGGTATGATCTTCACCTAAAAAATATGGCACACTTTTAAGAGCAACCATTGGAATGTTATCATGTCGAGCCAATTGAAGTGGGCTACCACCATTAAATGGGACAAAAACTTGATTTCTTGGAACAACCATATTTGACACAAAGTTTTATGCCTTATAGGGCTGGAAACTCTCACTTTAGGTGGATTTGAAGTTGTATTTCTTGATAAAACAATAGCTCTCTTTGTTGGCCTGCCTCTCCTTCAAGGTGGTGAAAGTTGCAAATAATCAAACAAGATAAAATTTTCCCTTTTTTGAATCTTTTTCATATGCTGCTACAACACTGGTTTGTTGTCAATTTCCACATTTAGAGCAGCCAATTATTCTTGTGTGACCTCCCAAAGGATAAAAAAATGTTGGTTGCATATCAAAACCAAGAAACAAATGTACTTTTTTAATCTGAAATCACAAGAAGTGTTCCGCTGGGCCTTCCAAAATTGTTAGTGATCTAAATTTGCACCCTAGTGCCAAGTTGTGAATGAACTTAACAGGTTTGGATATAACATGGGACTGCTTTCAGGTTGTGGGTGTCCTATTTAAAATTCAACCTTCAAATTGTGGGTTGGATCCCTTTTTCGATGCCACCTAACCACTGATTTCTAAGGTAAAGGCTAAGAATTGCATGAAAAATGAACCTAAACGTAAAATACCTAAGGTGAAACACCAAAACTAACTAGGACCTGATAACACCCTATCACATTCAAATCAATATCACAAAAATCTAATTACACAACTCACTTCCATATGCACTTCACATAAATAATTTATAAGAAGGTTTCTTAAACATGACCTTTAGAAGGAAACAAAAATGTCTCACAACTAACAACACTATTGACTAACACAACTTATAACATGTTAAGATGCATTTTCCGCTAAACAGATGCCTAAACATGAGACAAATTTGCAAGGAAAGATAAATTTCACAAGTCAAACTGATCAATCACTAACAACATAGCATGAAACATGAAATGAGAAGGTAAAATATGATATCATATTAATTCAAAGTTACTCACTATAAAATAGTCCATCTATTCTACAAAGTTGCTCCATGCTAAAAAACAAATTAAAAAATCAAAGCTACCACTATGCTGGAAAGAAAGAACTCCCTCCAAAAATGCCCAAAATGAAGATACTTAAGCAAAAAAACCATCAAAACACCTCACACATGTCCCTCTAGAAGGTTCTAGTCGGATGCAACAATGAGGCCAAAAAAGAACCTTCTAAAGTCACTCCAAAAGTCCTCCAAACAGACCAAGGTCAAGCCAAGGCCATAGCCATCCAAAAAGTGATAAAAAAGCCTCCAGAATAGCACATGTTTCTCCAAAACAGTCAAATGCTTCACCCACACACTCTCCTCATGTCTTCAAGTCATCATTTTGTCTCCCATCTTTGACCCATGCAATATGTGTGTTTTGAAAACACAAGACTCTAAAAGGCATTAAACATAATAACTTGATTATGTGATTAAGAATACACCACTTAATCAAGTTATTTTACATTTCAAAGCAAAAAATAAGAGGGATCCACCATCTCTTTGAATTACATTACATTTGCAATAAAAATACATGATAAAAGTGATTTGAAAATCACTTAAATAATATCTTTATACTTTGAAATAAAATGCAACATAAAATTCTATATCAAAATGCTTTCAAAAGAATTAACAAGGTCAAAACCTCCAAGGCACTTGATCATTTTTACTTACCTCATTTTGCACTCCAAGGCCACACACTGGTCAATATTCTTTGATTTTCAAAGGAAAAATAAAAGGTTCAAATTTGGCCCATATGATCATGAAGGACCTCCACACTTCATGGAAGGAATAGTCTAAAAGTCTTGAAAGCATTCACATCATGACTAAAGGTCAAAGGCATATATCACATGTTTCACATTGAAATACTTAGCAATTTTCTTAGAAGGCAATAAGGACTTAAGGCATAAAAATGCCTAAGTCATGAAGTCATGATTCGGCCCCCATAACACATTAACATGTGTTACATTTAAAAAAAAAATGGGACAAAATCCCATTGGTTACCAAAGAATAGGGTTTCAATCCTAATCACAAAAGATGGAAAAAAGGAAAAAAATTGTTTCATTCTTACCATCAAACACTCTGGAAAATGATGTTGTCGCAATGATGGTTTAAAGTTGACATAGAAAATGGAGGATTTCAACTGGTTTTTTGACAGTTATGATAAAATATTGCATGGAAAAGGAGTAAATTTATTTTTTGGCACAAAATCTGCATTTTTTAAATTTTTGCAGCCATTTTATGTGTAAAGGTCGCGGCCTGTAGAACAATTCTGGCCCTTTTGTTCCATTCTTTTTATTCCTGTTGTTACTTCTCCACTTCTCTAATCACCATAAGAAACTTAAAAGAATCCTTCTATTCAATGACAAGCTTTGAATATGCAGTAAAAAGTGAGAAAAAGCTCCAAGTAAGTCGAATCGACTCCATTGTTTTAGATTCTTGAGCAAAAATGATTCATTACGAGCCTCCACTCTTGAGAATAAAGAAAAAATTGCTCATTTCTTTCATTATTTTGGATTGAATGAATAAGACATCATATTTGTTTCTCTTGTGAAAAAAAACACCATTATTGCCATGACCATAGGAATGCAACAAGTTTTTTTTCTAAGTTATCATTTCTCCTGTAGAAGTAAAAAAGAACGAATTGGGTTCTCTGATTTGTTGTTTGTCTTTAAAAACTCAATTATATCCTTTTTTAGCTCAAATCCCAAGTAGGTTTATGCTATTTTTGAATTTCCATGCCGTGGCCATGGCCATGTGAACTTGGGCTTTCTGGTTTTGTGAAAATAATTGTTCTTTTGAAAATAGGACACTCCACTCTTCACTTTGATTTCTGTATTTTGAAAAAAACCATAATGTCATTTTTTTTAAAAGGCACTACATTTGAACTCTTCCTCCACCATTTTTTGTAAACCCCAGGTGGGTTTCTTCAAAATGTAGAATGCTTGCAATTTATTTAAAAAACCCTACGTGGGTTTTGGTGTTTTTGAAGAAAAAACTCAGATTTGGGCCACAACTATAGAGAAATGAGATGGGGTTTAGAATGCTTGAGTTGTTCCTTTCTGAAAAGAAACACACTACCTTTCACCTTTGATTTCTCTACATTCTTGTTATCTAATTGACAAGGACCACATTGTGGTGGTAGTATATAAATTAATTTAATTTGATTGTGAAATGCATGCTGCTATCCTTTAGTTCAAGAATCATTAAACATTTTTTCTTCAAAGCCCAACTTTTTATGTAGAAGTGTAAGTTTTTCTTTGAACTCCAAAAAGAGGGTTTTTCTTCTTTTGTCCTTCTCAAAATCTTATGTGCCTTTATGATCATCTAAAATTTTGCTAGGTGTACACTGCTTATAGTACTTTGATTACATAATGAATCCTTTTGAGATGCTACCAGTACCAAAACCTCCATCATCTATATCAAACAAAACCTAGGGCCTTCCATTTGAAGAGACAACAAAAAAAAAATTGTCATCTTGAAAACAGTCTAGTGCCTTCATCAAACTTGCATGATCTTGGAACCAAACAAACCCTCTTGTAAATTGTTCTGACAGTTTGAGGGTTGGTAAAATATGAACATGGGAAACTCTACAACACATGGAAGTTATGAACTCCTTCACATAAAATGGGTTCACATCATTTTCTAGATTATCTAAAACCAGAACTTCCAAGGAATAAAATTATCTCTCCTCAGTTCTCACATGTCCATAACAATGCTCACATCCAACATCTATGTAGCCACATCGAGACTCATTAAGGCCCATTTGAATCATCAGGTTTTTTCTCTTGCTTGATAACATTGGTTTCATAAACTTCCTACAATGTTTTACATTTGAAATGTTGAATTGTCCAGTCCCCTCCCCATCATAAATTTAGTCATCTTCTAAGAATGCATTCACATTAGAAATGTGTAGCTCATTGCACCTGCACATTGAAGAATGAAAATAATATTGTCAGTGAGCTCTGAAAGTGTTACTAGAGTATGTTCTGCAATGATTGTAAGTTGGAAAACTCGTTTGTCTAATTTTTGATTGAGAAGGCCTTGAATAAAGCCTTGTGCATGTTGGGCTTGTATTTTGGCATTCCTTATAAGTAAAATATAAATTCCTTTGAAGATTGTGACCAGATTCAGAAAAGGGATATCAACAGAATCTAAATAAACTGGTGAAAAAGAGTTACTCTTTTCTAAAATAGAATGACCATTGCAATGATGTTGAATAGCTGATATGTTCTTCTGACCTTCACAATTGCATCTAAAAATGTTTATTTTTTCATTTCTGCTCTGTGCATTTTGATTACATTCACTTATGCATGTGCAGTCCACCTTTATTTCATCAACTGTAGATAACTCCTATAACTGAATGTGATTATCATGTTGCTTACTTAAATTCCAACTTCCATAATCACATTTTTCCTTTGAAGGACTATAGTCATCTTCTTCATCAGGTGAGATATTCACTATAGTAGGAAGAAATTCTGTTGATCCTATCCTATTTCTCTTAAGCTAGTTTAGTTTGTTCACACATTTGACAGTATGCACCTCTCATCCCTATTTTCCATAGCCAAGGATGATAAAATCCTTTCCGTACCACCATGAGCGGATAATGAATAATCTTCTGAATTTTCCTCTCTTCTCATCTCATCACTTCGATGACTATTCATCTGATCTTCTTTTAATTCAACTACCATCGAGGTAAGATCCAAATTAAGCTCTTGTTCATTTTCTGTAATATTGACATCATATAACACTACCATCCTTTAGAGCTTATGGCTCATTGCTTCTTTGATGCTATGTTCTATTTTTGTGGAGTTCTTGTTTGACGACATTGCCTCTCCATATGACTCTTATGTATACTTGTTCTCAAGGAATTGATTCTTATGATTATGAACTTGGGTTCCTATTTTCTGGCATGCAATCTTGATCGATGTTGGATCATTTATGATGACTAGATCCCTACATGAAATATTGTGAGCATATCCACTAGTAATAGCATTCCATGATATCACATTTCATTTGAACATTTACCTAAGTAGCATAGATGCCTTGTTTAAAAATGTTGTTGCAACTTCTCATTTGTCAAATTGATGCAAAACTATTGTGTTTAAATCTCTCAAAACCACTGCTCTTTGCATCACTCTTCCTCCACCTTGGAGGTTTGTGACTGTGATGGGTTATGTCTTGCAAGGACATCTGTCACTTGTCTTAATCCTCTACATTTGTTATTGCTTAATTCCTTTCTTCAAGGTTTCATGATTCCTGTCAACATATGATTTCATTAATGCACGTGAGGTTGCTCCTTGTTGTTTGTTGACTGGACTTTTCATTGCATGGCTTATTTATAGTCTATCATTTACTACCAAAGTGAAAACATGGTTCACTTGCTCCCTTAATAAATGAAATGACTACCCTTGTTGTTATGTAGCATACATTCATGATTGCTACCCATATGCATGAGATCATGATTTTATCCATTGTTTTTGTCCTATTCATGACATATAGCATGCATTTTCCTTTACGACAGTCCCAACCTTCATGGTTTCCATAACAATGTTTGCTGCCTCGTATGTTTTTCTACCTGATTTCCACAACAGTTGTTTCCATTTTCAATCATGTGCAACAATTAACACTGTCTCCTCACTTTGATTCTAGTGGGTAGACATATGTAAGCTATGTTGGTGACCTGAAAGCTCACCATCCTATGTGATGTGTAGTTGTACAATAGGGTTAAGGTGAGAGGTACCTAACAATACTTTGGGTTGATCCCTCATTATTTAAGAGATGCATAATTTAACTTGATGCATATTTTGAATCTGATAATGAAAGTTGATCAACTGGTGTGATTCCATATTGATTTAATGCATTAATGACATGTATATCTTTGATCAAGTTGCTCAATCTCCTATTCCTCTCAAAAAATCAGAGGGCAGCATGCTGACCTCTACCCTTGTTGGAGCCACATTTACCCCACATGTTGTATTTAATTGAATCAGAACAGTAACAAGACTTGTCCTAAATCTGCACATGAAGCAAACAAGTTAGAAAAATAAATGCATATTTTTGATGTGTTTGATGATTTCATTGTTTTCCAGAACATCCAAGGTTTGCATGCTTATTTAATGCATTCAGAAATCAATTTATACATGCATAGGTGAGTGTTCATGTAAGGTTTCAAATATTTCATTTCTTAGAGAATTTTTCTAACGTCATTGTTATTGCAAGATGTAGGATCTAGGAGAACTATGGAGCTAGGAAAGAAACAAGTAGCTCAGGAAAGAAACAAGTAGCTTAAGGAAGCATCAGGACAAGATGACACATTCAAAACTAGTCATTCTCAGGCAATGAATGGTGTCCATCCTTATATGCACATTTTATTTATTGAATTATTCATGTATATGCTCTTCTTTGTTTTCACTTAATAAGTAAATTTAGTCCCTTGGCCTATGGGGGACATGTACACTTTCATGATTATTAATAAAGATTACATTTGTAACACATATAGTTCTCTTTCTCATTTGTTGTAATTGCAACATTGGAATACAATGTAATCTGTTTCATTTGACAATCTCTTTCATGCATATTGATGACTTTGCAGACTATGGTTTATCTTTTAAATGTCTAAACAAACAACACAAAAAGAATAAACACTAAGTTACCTAATTTCAGTTGAAAACAAAAAATCAGGTAACTTTTTTGGCAACATTTTCTATATGTTTTCCTGCTAAACATGAGACCAACTGCCTAAGCTTATCCATTAGGCACAGAGTCACTCAAAAAACTAACACCACTTGAAATCAACATTGTAAATTTTTGTAACTCACTAAACTAGCAAAAGGAAATTTGAAAACTTAATGAAAACCTAACAATGGAGAATGAAAACTACCAGCTAACTGTGCAAAAAAATGCTTGGGGAAAACTAAAAAACATTTAACTAATGTGCATCAACACTTAGAGGAAACAAAACCTACTCTACAAGGAAATTTTTAGATCATACCTCAAAATAGAGTTTGCGGTGTATCCCATTGACTGAGATAGGTAGAGCTTCTCTATCCATTGATGATATTTGAAAAGCATTTTGCTCTTTGCACTCAGTAATGACAAATGGGCCACTCTAGATGCTATGAAATTTAGTATGCTTTATGGGCCTGATCTTTAATTCATCCCATTTGAGAACATCTCCCTCTCTGAACACCTTCTTTGTTTGGAGTTGATGTAGCTCCATTGTTTTCATGGCTCTATCTCTGGTTTCATCCAAGTCCATGAGTTGTGCATATCGGATAGTGATTGGATCTTCCTCTTCAAACATTTCAAGCTGGTTCATTATGTCAAGAGGTGGAAGCTCAACTGATAAAGGAAGCCTTGCCTCTTTCTCATATACCAGCATATAAGGGGAATTCCAAATGGACTTCTTTGGAGTTATTCTATCTGCCCATAAGATTTTAACTTTTTGTGCCAAGTTCTTTTGTTATCCTCCAAAATCCTTTTGATGGTTCTAATCAGTTTCTTATTGGTTGATTCATCCAAACCATTACCTTGAGGGTAATAATTTGATGAGGTATTTAGATGAATACCATTCTTTATAGCCCAATCACTTACTCTTAACCCAACAAACACCAAAGCATTATCAAATATCATTGATTCAGGTACCCCAAATTAGGATACTAAATCATCATAAAAGTTTAAAACAACACTTTCATTGGCTTCTTGCAAAGCCACTTCTTCAGTCAATCGTGTGAAGTAATCGGTTGGAGTAAGCACCTACCTATGACCTACACTTAAATGTGGGTTAATGGCACCTATAAAATTAATGCCCCATCTCATGAAGGGTTGTTCTACTTGAATGGGATGCAATGGTAAAGCTGGAAGCCTCTCTTTGCCTAGAAAAATGACACATTTTACACACTTTTTGGCCTAAGCTTGGCAAATAATAGCGATCTCTCATTATTTTCCATGTAGTTCTTGGGGAAAAATGACCCCCAACAATTCCATTATGGAACTCATGAAGTACTTTATCAACTTGATGTTGATTAATTCATCTTAAGGGGACAACATTAAGGTCTTTTCTAAAAAGAATGTTACCAATCAGCACATACAGAATGGACTACAATCTGAAATACCTCTGTTTGGATTTATCTAAACCTGGTGGACACTCACCAGTTTGCAAAAAGTGAGTCATATCTTGTACCCAACCTGTATTTGTTGTTGATGCATCAGCTACAAGCTCATTATCAACAACCAAAACTGCCTCTATTTCTACATTTTCTTCATTTTCATCCTTTGTAGCTAGTTGTTCACACAACCCTTTACCCCTGGAAAGCTTCATTACCTTGATATCAACATCATACTCCATAACTTTTGTAATTCAGCCAACCCTCTTTTCGTTCAAGTCCCTGTTTAACAAGAATTCCTTCACACTAGGGTGAGCAACCATCAAATGCACTTTGTTGTTAGAAATCAGAGGTTTAAATTTCTTCAAGCTTTTGATGGCATCAAACACATGTTTCTCTACAAAATTATAACATTTTTCATACTCTTCTAAATGTTGACTAAAGAAAGCAATTGGTTGTAATAGGCCAATACCATTATGCTATACCAACATTGGAGAAATTATATCAATGTTGCCAAAAGCATATAGAATGAAATATTTTGAGAAGTTCTAGTTCACCAAAGTAGGAGCTATTGATGAGGCCTCCTTTACGACTTTAAATATATGCTTGGCCTCTTTGGTCCAGCTAAAACTGGCATTATTTTTCAACATGGTAGTTAGTGGTTTCAAAATATTTGCAATATGAGGAATAAATCTTCTAATGAAATTAATTATGCCAAGAAAACTTTGCAGTCCCCTTTTTATGGCTGGGTAAAGGCAGATCCAAAATGGAACTTACTCTTTTTGGATCAATGGTGATCCCCTATTTTGACATAATATGTCCTAAAAGCTTGCCTTCATGGACAACAAAGATACATTTTTTGGGGTTGAGGAATATACCAAACTCCCTACACCTCTCAAATACTTGCTTTAGATGTGCAAGGTGTTCATCAACCTTCTTTGAAAGCATGGTTACATCATCAAGGTAAATAAGTACAAGTTTATGAATCAAACCTTTAAATTCCATGTCCATTGACCTTTGAAATGTGGCACCCGCATTGGATAGGAAAAATGGCATCCTTTTATAATTCATGGTGCCCCATTTTGTCGTGAAGGTTTTCTTGTACTGATCTTCCTCTTTGACTAAGACTTGGTTAAATTAGAATAATCGTCAAGTAATGAGAATCTTTTGAAACCAGCTACAATATCCAGAATTTGCTCCATTGAGGGCAACATATAATGATCCTTTAGTGAGGCTCTATTGAGGTCTCTCAAATCAACACACAACCTAATTTCACTATTTTTCTTTCTAACCAGGACAAGGTTAGAGACCCATGAGGTCTGTTTGATTGGAAAAATGATATCTCCCTCAATCAGTTTGGTCAACTCTTTCACCATAAGAGGCTCAAGTTTGGGGTTTAAGGGCCTCTGTTTCTGCCTGACAGGTTTGGAGTTTGGATCAAGATCTATGGTATGTTTGTAAATTTGGGGATCGAAACCATTTAAATTATAATATTCCCATGCAAATACATCTTGATGTTGGAAAATGTGCCTCAAGCTTACTAACATGAAACTCTAAAAGAGCAAACTCGGTGAGACCCTCTGGAAGTCTTACCGACTAGCAGTTGTGTTCAAAGGTTTAAATTCATTGAGAATTTGGTTTTTTCTTGTCGATGGGAGTCATCAGCAAGACATGTCTATCACTGTGAGTTTTCCATCTCATTTCGCCTAGACAGACCTCTTGCCGACAGGTTGGTTCCTAGTGGTTATCGAGGAGACTCTTGGTGACATAAGTCATCGGGGAGACGCATGAACATTCAAAATGACTCATTCTAACATAGTATGTCTCACCGAGGTTTTACACATTGGTGACGAATGTCATCGGGGAGATGGTATGAACCTTCAGAGTGACTCATTTCGATAGCGCTAGTCTTGCTGATGGGTTGGCTCCTGGCGATCATCGAGGAGACTCTTGGCTGATAGGTTTGTAGTCGGTATGAACTCTTGCCGAGAGTGCTAGTTTCACTAACGGATTTTTTTATGAACTGTCGATGGATCTCCACGTGATGAGCTTTAGTGTAACCTCTTGCTGATGGTGTTTCTCTTGCTGATAGTTTGGTCGGGGTGACTTGAACTATTGATGACATTTGTGTAACTTTGGTTGATGATACTTGGTCAGATTTGCATTCAATAAGAACTCTTGCCAATGGATGTGGTCTCATTGACAGGCTGGTGAATTTGATATGACTTCTCAGGGTGTTGCCAATAGCGATGATCATGCCGATGGTTCTGTGATCGGGCATTTTGGCATTGGGGAGACACAATCTAGTGTCTAATCGACATGCGATTCCATTTGAACTTCTTTGACCAAATGATTGTCCTACATCATGTGTTTTGAACCAATCAAAGAAGAGGAATGTGAACCGTTAGTAGTTGTACTGCTGCAACCATTCCTGTGAGGGAGATGAATAGACTGTGAGAGAATGGATTACTCTCTGGCAATGGCGGATGATGATGAACAGAGTGAGATAACGAAGTGTTGCTTGATTGAACACGGATTGATCTGAGTGAATTCATTGTATGTTTTTTGAGCACTATTTTATACAAGATTGATAAGTGAATGTTGTTGCTGTAAATTGACATCAGAAAGTAAAGTTTGTACTCTGTATGTAATTTTGTTTACTGTAATTTACAAAGAGCCTTTTCTTGGTGTGGTGGGTTTTTTTCTCTTGTAAGAATTTTCCCACATAAATATGGTGTCCAATTGTGTATGTCTTCATTTCTCTTTTCTATTATTCTTTCCATGAGTATCTTAATTAAACTGTAATTGAAAATTTAAAGTCACCTCTGCATTCTTCCCCGAGGTTTTGGCGTTATGAGAGTTTGTTCCGCACCTAAGCTTTCCTTTCAAGTGGTATTAGAGCCTGGCCAGTTGTATTATCCTTGTGGGTACGTTGGGTTTTTTGTGTCAATTCTGTTCAGTGGGAGTTTTGTAGAAGTCTGGTAATTTGAATTACAGATTAAGATGGTAGGCACGTCAGGAAAGATTGAAATTGAGAAATTCAATGGCAGTAATTTTGAGTTGTGGAAAATCAAAATGGAAGATCTGTTGGTTGATCATGATCTTTGGCTTGCTGTGTCTAGAACGAAGCCTAAAAGAATGAAGCAAGAGGATTGGGACCTTGTAGATAGAAAATCAAAGGGGTTGATAAGGCTCTGTTTAGCAGACTCTTTTCTTCTAAATTATATTCATGAAGAAAAGACAACATCCTATTTTTGGAAAATACTGGGAGCTATTTATCAGGGCAAGTCCTTGGTGAATAAGTTGTTCTTGAGGAAGAAGCTGTATTCTTTGAAAATGCAAGAAGGAGTGTTTGTTGCTGATCATTTGAATGCTCTCAACATGCTGATTGCTCAGTTAGCATTTGTGGGTGTGAATATTGATGAAGAAGATCGTTGTATGCTATTGTTATGTTCTTTTCCAGATTTGTGGGATCACTTGGTGATGACTATTGGGAGTATGACATCCAATTTTAAGATGGAAGATCTTGTTGCTTCTTTGTTATCAGAATAGATGAGAAGAAAATCTTCTAAGATGGTGAAGGAGGCTCTTGCTGTTAGAGGAAGATCGAAAGAAAAAGGCAAGAAGAAGGACAAGAAATCCAAATAAAAATCAGAAGGGAGATCAAAGTCTCCTAGTAAGAAGTCCAAGGTGAAGTGTTGGAATTGTGGGCAACCTGGTCATGTCCAAAAGGATTGTAAAGAGGAGAAAAATAAGAAGTATTCTTCTGACAATGATTCTTCTCAGAGTGATGCAGACACTTTCATTGCATCCTTGGCTACACAAGCATCAGATGATGTCTAGCTGATTGATTCTGGAGAATCTTTCCACATGACATCTCATAGAGAATGGTTCACTAAGTATGAAAAATACGATGGTGGAAGGGTGTATTTGGAAAGCGATTCATCTTTGGAAATAATTGGTCGTGGAAGAGTCAGAATTCAATTCCCTGATGGAAGAGTGAAGGGAATCAATGATGTAATGCATATACTAGGTTTGGCTCAAAATTTACTTTCTGTTAGTAAGCTGAATGATATTAGAGTGCAAGTCATGTTCTCTGGAAATGGTTGCAAGATGACTAGAGGCTCAATGGTGCTAGCAAGGGGTGCTCGTATTGGTACCTTGTATAAGCTAGATGCACATGTTGTGCAATGCAATAGTGTCTCTGTAAAGTCACAGAAAGCTACTCATGGAGAAAAAGAGGAAAAAGTTCCTGATAGTGAAAAATTTATGGAAGTTAAACTTCCAGCAGAAAAGACTATGCTATGGCATCATAGGCTAGGCCACATTGGAGAAAAATGTTTTAAAACCTTGAAAAATAAAAACCTAGTTGAAGGGATTGATGATTGTAACCTCGAATTCGAGTTTTGTGAACATTGTATCTATGGTAAACAACACCGTGTTTCATTTTACTCCAGTCCTCACAAATCTTCTGGTTTACTTGATTACATACATTCATATGTTTTTGTTCTAGTAAATGTTCCTTCATTTTCTAAATCAAGATATTATGTATCGTTCATTGATGATTATTCAAGAAGGGTATTTGTTTATTTTTTGAAAAGTAAATTAGAAGTGTTCAGTCATTTTAAGGAATTTAAAAACCTTGTGGAAAATTAGACTGGAAGAAAAATAAAATGTTTAAGGACTGACAATGGTGATTTTTTTTGTTTTGATGAGTTCAAAAGGTACTGTAAATATCATGGGATTAAAAGACATCAAACTACACCCTACACTTCACAACAAAATGGAGTTGTTGAAAGGTTCAACAGGACAGTGATGGAAAGAGCACGAAGTATGCTAAGCAGTGCTAGCTTGGAGGAGAAGTTCTGGGCTGAGGCAGTTGCAATAGCATGTTATTTAATAAACTGTTCTCTAAATTCTGCTCTTGTTGAGAAAACACCTTTGGAAGCATGGTTTGGAAAGAAGCCCTCTTTGAGACACATTCGTGTCTTTGGTTGTGAGGCATATGCATATGTGTTGAATGAAAAAAGATCTAAATTGAAAAAAAAGTTGTTAAATGTATTTTTATTGGTTATAGTGCTGGGATAAAAGGATACAAACTTTGGAATCCTGATACGTAGAAGGTTTTATACAACAGAAGTGTTATCTTTCATGAGCTAAAGCCTTCTACTTTGGATCTGCAGTTAGAGACAAAATCAGAAAATAAAAAGGATGTAGTTGAAATTCCTCCGACACCAAATAAAGAGGAATTGAAAATTCAAAATGTACTTGAAATTGAGGAGAGCTCAAGTAGTTCTGAGAGTTTTGAAGAAGAAGATCAACCTCAGCCTTAGCCTGTGAGGAGGTCAACACGTGAAAGAAAGTAACTTGATAGGTATGGGTTTTCTTTGTTAGATTCTACTTGTGCCTATGCTTTAATTTCTAGCACTAATGAGCCTAGGACTATGAAAGAGGCATTTAGAATGTCTGATTCAAACTCTTGGTTGGAAGCCCTGAATGAAGAAATGGCATCATTAGAAAAGAATGATACTTGGAGTTTGGTGCCCTTTCCTGAAGGTAGAAAATTTGTTGGCTGCAAATGGGTATTTCAAAAGAAAATAGGTCTAGATGGTAGTGTGGAAAAGTATAAGGTGAGGTTGGTTGCGAAGGGGTATTCCCAGGTAGAGGGAATTGATTATGGAGAATTTTTTTCTCTTGTAGCTAAGCTAACTTCTATCAGATTTCTTTTGTCACTTGTAGCAATGTATGATTTAGAGATTGAACAGATGGATGTGAAGACAACATTTCTTCATGGTGACCTTGAGGAAGAAATTTACATGTCCTAGCCTAAGCACTTTTTTGAAAAAGATAAAGAAAAACTAGTTTACAAGTTGAAAAAATCTTTGTATGGATTAAAAAAATCGCCTAGAATGTGGTACCCAAATTTTGACACTTTTGTTTTGTCATTGGGATTTTTAAGATCGAAATATGATCATTGTGTGTACTACAAAGCTGAAAATGTTCGTGTTCTTATTATTGCTCTCTATGTTGATGATATGTTGTTCATAGGTAATAGTAAGTTAATGATTTATGATCTAAAATCTTAGTTGTCTGCAAAGTTTGAAATGAAAGATCTTGGTGCAGCCAAGTATATTCTGGGAATGGAAATAACCAGGTATAGGAAGAGTAGAAAATTTTGGCTCAGTCAAAGTAAGTATATTAATACTATTCTGGAGAGATTTTGTATGACTGATTGCAAGCAGCTAGTTGTTCCAGTGTTGCAGGGAATGAAGCTATCTGTTGAAGACTATCCAAAATCTATTACTGAGATAGAGGACATGACCATAGTGCCTTATGCTAGTGCAGTTGGAAGTTTAATGTATGCAATGGTCTGTACAAGGCCATACATTGCCCAAGCAGTGGGAGTACTTAGTCATTTTATGGAAAATCCTGGAAGGACACATTGGGATGTTGTGAAAAGAATGTTCAAATATTTGAAGGGCACTTAAGAATATGCTTTATGTTACCATAGAAATTTGATTGAATCACAAAGGACTCTCAACATTCGAGGCTATGTGGATTTTGATTGGGCAGGGGACATTGACAACAGAAGATCCACTAGTGGATATATTTTCATGATGAATGGTGGTGTAGTTAGTTGGATGAGTAAGCGGCTGGCTATAGTCGCTTTGTCCACTACAGAGGAAAAATACATGGTAGCAACACATGCCTGTAAAGAAGCAATCTGGTTAAAATGTTTGTGTTCTAACATTGGGTTTGATGAAGGGAAAATTATAATTTACTATGATAGTCAGAGTGCTATTTGTTTGGTGAAAAATCCTACTTTCCATGCCAGGAGGAAACATATTGATGTGCAATATCATTTTGTATGAGATATGGTGGAGGATGGAAAGGTCTCTTTAGCAAAAGTGGATACTCTAGAAAATGTTGCAGATGCATTGACAAAACTAGTGAGCATAGACAAGTTCAGGTGGTGTTCTAGTTCAATGGGCCTTAGTGCCCATGAATTTCAGTAATTTTCTTATACTCTGGAGGTGTTAGTAAGATCTTCGTCAAGTGGGATATTGTTGGAAAATGTGCCTCAAGCTTACTGCATGAAACTCTAAAAGAGAAAAATCGGTGAGATCGTTTAGAAGTCTTACTGACTAGAAGCTGTGTTCAAAGGTTTAAAGTTGCTAAGACTTTGGTCTTGTCTTGCCAATGGGAGTCATCGGAAAGACATGTCTATCGCTGTGAGTTTTCCATCTCATTCCACCCAGAAAAACCTCTTGCCAACAGGTTGGTTCCTAGTGGTTATCGGGGAGAGGCATGAACATTCAGAATGACTCATTCCAATAGAGTATGTCTCGCCAAGGTTTTACACATTGGCGATGGATGTCGTCAGGGAGATGGTATGAACCTTCAGAGTGACTCATTCTGATAGTGCCAGTCTCGTCGATGGGTTGCCTCATGGTGATCATTGGGGAGACTCTTGGCTAACAGGTTTGTAGTTGGAATGAACTCTTGCCGAGAGTGCTAGTCTCGCCGACGGATTTGCTTCTCAACTATCGATGGATCTCCACATGATGAACTTCGGTGTAACCTCTTGTTGATGGTGTTTCTCTTGCCAATAGTCTAGTCGGGGTGACATGAACTATCGATGACATCGGTGTAACTTTGGCCGATGATACTTGGTCAGGTTTGCATTCGGTAAGAACTCTTTCCGATCGATGTGGTCTCGCCGACAGGCTGGTGAATTTGCTATGACTTCTCAGGGTGTTTATGATAGCGATGATCATGCTGATGGTTCTGTGATCAGGCATTTTGGCATTGGGAAGACACGGTCTAGTGTCTCATTGAAATACAATTTCGTTTGAACTTCTTTGATCGAACGATTGTCCTATGCGGTGTGTTATGAACCAATCAGAGAAGTGGAATGTGAATTGTTAGCAGTTGTACTATTCTGACCATTCCTGTGAGGGAGATGAAAATACTTTGAGAGAATGGGTTACTCTTTGGAAATGGTAGATGATGATGAACAGAATGAGATAACGAAGTGTTGCTCGATTGAATATGGATTGATCTGAGTGAATTCATTGTATGTTTTCTGAGAACTATTATGTACAAGATTGATCAATGATTGTTGTTGCTGTAAATTGACATCAGAAAGTGAAGCATGTACTCTATATGTAATTTTGTTTACTGTAATACAAAGAGGCTTTTCTTGGTGTGGTGGGTTTTTTCTCTCGTAAGGGGTTTCCCACGTAAATCTAGTGTCCAATTGTGTATGTCTTCATTTCTCTTTTTTGTTATTCTTTCCATGAGTATCTTAATTGAATTGTAATTGAAAATTTAAAGTCACCTTTGCATTCTTCCCTAAGGTTTTGGCATTAGGAGAGTTTGTTCCGCACCTAAGCTTTCCTTTCACTTGAAACTATTGAAAAAGAGCAATGAAAGCTTTCCTATCTACATGGGAACATATTTTACCAACTATAAGGAGCTTACCTTTAACAATTTCCAGCTCCTCACAGTGTTCTATTTGACCTGCATGCTAGACTTACTCTTTTTCAGCTGGTCATCCATGCTAAAAATGGATTCCAAGGTGACTAGACCCTTGGGCAGTTTGTTAGACTTCAATTGGATGATCTGATCATCATATTATTGCTTGATCTTCTCTTGGTTGACTGTTGCAAATTCATATTCTTGCAGCATAAAGCTCAAGACCTGTTCATCACTCTCAAAGACTTGTCAATGAATGCTATTATCTAGAATAGAAGGTCTAATAACTATTTTAACATATGGCTACAAATTTTCTTTCCTATTTTCACTTGGAATATCAACTTGAGCACCTATTGCATCCAATCTATCAGCATGCCTATTTTGATCCCTAGGAATAGAAACCAAATTGAAAGCATCAAAATCTTCTATGATATCGCACACCCTATGTTTGTAAGATTTTAAGACATCATTCTTGGTAACATGCAAACCTCTCACCTAATTTACAATTAATTCTTTGTCACCATAAACTTGCAAGCAACCAATCCCTCTTTTTCATGCCCATTCCAATCCTTGAACTAGACCTTCATATTCAGCAGTATTGTTAGTACGAGAGAAAGAAAATCTGAAAGTAGAGTAATATTTTTCACCTTGTGAGGACACGCATTGCACCCCCACCAACACCATTCTTGCTTCGAGAACCTTCAAAGAACATCTTCCACACTTCAACGTAGTGTTGTTATAACTATTGTCACACCTCCTTTTCGAGGTTTGGAATCATTGAATCAGGTTCATGCAACACATAGACACCCAAACCAGTCTCTTCAATGTTATCATTTTGGTTTTCAATGATATTTTCTACTGCTCACTCATTTAAAAGTGTATCTAATATGATTTTTTCTTGTATTTCTTGAGCAGTAGAAAGTTCATTATCATAAAAAACAACATGATTAGCATTAACAACACTTAGAACATATGGTTCAATGTGATCTTAATCAAGTAGCTCAAATTTGATGACTACTTTAGTCCCATATCTCATTTTGAATACCATTTGGGACCAATCTGATGACAAATAACCTCCTATCTTGGAAGTGAAGTCTCTTGACAAACATAAAGAAAAATGTGGTGGTAAGTCAATGATTGAAATGTCTTAGGAAATGGAGAAATTGGGGTAGGCATGTAGGGTAAGGTTTAAACCTTTTATAACACCTACAATGTTAATGGTTGTCCCATCAACTTGAACAACTCCTTTCTCAATAGGCTGATATTTCAGTCCTAACTTATCAGTTGACAATCTATGTGGGCATGACATAACTACTTGCCCCTGGATCCACCATACAATTGTGAACTAACTTATCTCCTATTATCAAGGACACATAAAATGGGGGTGGTTTGACATCCTTACTTGGTTGTTTACTGTTGTCTTGAGATGCATTTGTCGAGACAGCCTTGCCTTGACCTACTAGCACATCATTTGAAACACTTAAATCAGCTAAGGTAGAGGAATCCCACATTGGCATATTTGAATTCATCATTTTCATGGATTCAATGATGTTGAAGGGTATGGTAGTGTTTACCTTTTAATGGGTCCTTGCATTAGCAGGGTCTGTCTATAAGTGGGCTTATTGGGGTTGGTTCCCAAGCTGTCCACCACCTATGCCTTGTGAATTTCTTTGGAAAATGTGTGTTACATGAGGACTGGAAGGTCCAACAACTTCCTTGTCTTTATTTGTTCCTTGTCCAATCTCGAAAGCTCTCTTTTTGGCTCGAGTGTTGGCTGCTATTGGAGAGCTATCACTATTTACTCCACAAAAATTCTCTCCTTGTAAATTCAGGAGATTTTTGTCACTTGTAGGGAGCTCTTGCTGTTGGGATGATCCACCATTAGATACGTCTTGCACACCAGAAACATTTTGAACCATCAATGCTTGATTGATGACACCATTTAAACATGTATTTTGATTATGGACTTGGTTCAAAGGATAGCACCACTCATATTCTACTGAAAGGTTGTTTTGAACATGTACCATATCTTTGGTTGCACTGATTGGAACTAGATTGTATGGATGAAAAGGCCTCAGATTCAGATTTTGTCGTGCACCTTGAAAGTTTCCTTGATATGGCTAGTTGTTAGCTTGAAATGGCTGACCTTGACCTTGATTTGGAGGTTGCCAAGGATTGAAACCTTGAAATCGTTGTTTTTTAATGGGTATGTGTAGGATCATCATGGAAAAAATAGGTCCTTAAGTGGTGAAAAATTTAGAGAAAAAGAGTTAGGAAAATTGTTGTAAAATTTTGAATAAGTTATCTATATTATTTCAAAAATATGTAAGAAAAGAAATTGTAGCAAATTAAATGTAGTTTCTAAACTACTAAGTTTATTTTTTTTTAAAAATCTATTTGGTGAAAATTTGAAATTTCAATGCAATAGTACTTAAATTTCAAGGAGAAAATAAGATGTAGGTGTCTGTCTGACCACCCTAACCACAATAAAATGATAATATTTTTTTATAATATTTTAGATATAAGTAGAGGACTCATTTCCCTATGTGATGCATTTTTTTTGTAATTTGTTTCCAAGTAAATAATTAATTATGAATTTTTTATTATAAATTTTAAAAAATATAAAAACTTGTATGTCGACCACCTTAACTTAGTCAAAATTCTTGAAATTCAATTCTTTTTTTAATCCTATAGTATGTGAAGCATAAAATGTGATGATTTTAAAGTTATAGATGTTTTTCAATCAACCTATCAATAAGGAATTTAGTCATAATTCAAATAGAGAATGAATAATAATTATTTATTAAATTCAAAGTAAAGCATAATTTATATTGGTGGAAAGCTGAGAATCTCCTTTAAAAACCCTTTTCGTTTCATCAATTTTGGGTAAAAAAAAGTCGTCAGCCATAGACCCTACACATAGCCATAATATCACTAATTTTTGGCCCATCATGATCCTACACATACCCTAATGCTTACCAGCGCATTTCCAAAAGTCTAAAGTCAATATTCTGTTGGCTTATTTTAATTTCTTGCAACTCTTCAGATGGTCCTTGGGCAGCAATTTTTGGGCTAACAACAACTAGTAAAGGGGCTATTTGAGGTGTTGGCAAAGCTATAGGAGGCTAAATATTAGGGAAAAAAGCCATTGGAGGCCTAGGGGAAATCCTTCTAGCTTGTATTAGGCTATTTTCTACCCTTACAACTATATCATAAGCTATTGGTAAGGTATTTCCACCCATAGACTATATTAAAACAACTTCATTAATGAAGGCTCTCAAAAAATAGAGAAATGCATACTCAATTGGAGGCCTTGTGGGCTCTGGAATTATGTCCCACATTCTTTCAAAACAGAAATTGAAGTCTGTCATTCGTTCATGAGGAGCCCATTTAATGTGGGTCAACTACTCCACCAATGACAAGTTGTCCATAATTGTCTTCAAACTACTTGCATAGTACCTCTCCTAATTCATCCCACATTTTGATGGAATTAACTGCTAAACTCATGAACCATTGGAGTGCTTTACCTTTAAATGATGCTGCTAGCAGCCTCAAAGCAACATTTTCTTGAGTTATGTGATGTACCCAACAAAAATTTGAAATATCTTTAATGTGTTCAACTGGTGTGGTCTGATCTTCAACTAAAAAATATGGCACACTTTTAAGAGAAACAATTGGAATTTCATCATGTTGAGCCAATTGAAGTGGGCTACCACCATTAAATGTGACAAAAACCTGATTTCTTGGAACAACCATATTTGCCACCAAGTTTTGTTGCCTTATAGGGCTAGAAAATCTCACTGTAGGTGGAGTTGAAACTGGCTTTCTTGATGAAACAACAACTGTCTTTCTTGGCCTGCCTCTCCTTTAGGGTTGTGAAAGTTGTAGATAATCAAATGGGACATAATTTTCCCTTGTCTGAATCTTTTTCATATGCTGCTACAGCACTAGTCTGATGCCAATTTTCACATTCAGAGCTTCTAGATATGCTTGTGTGACCTCCTAAAGGCTAAAAAATTGTCGGCTCCATATCAAAACCAGAAAACAAATGTATTTTTGGGTATGTGCAAGATCATGATAGGCCAAAAAGTGGAAATATGATGGGTATTTGTAGGGTATGTGGCTGACAACTTTTTTTTACCCAAAATTGATGAAATGAAAAGTGTTTTTAAAGAAGATTTTCAACTTTCCACCAATATAAATTATGTTTTACTTTGAATATAATAAATTATTATTATTCATTTTCTATTTGAATTACGAATAAATTCCTGATTGATAGGTTGATTGAAAAACATCTATAGCTTTCAAATGGTATCACATTTTTGGAATCCAAAACATGCATCACATTCTATACTTCGCATACTATAGGATTTAAAAAAAAAATGAATTTCATGAAGTTTTGACCAAGTTAAGGTGGTCTGACATACGAGTTTTTATATTTTTAAAAGTTTATATAAAAAATTCATAATTAATTATTTACTTGGAAAAAAATTACAAAAAAATATGCATCACATCTGGACATGAGTCATCTACTTATGTCTAAAATCTTATAAAAAACTATTATCATTTTATTGCGATTAGGGTGGTCAGACAGACACCTACCTATTTTTTCCCTGAAATTTAAGTACTACTGCATTGAAATTTCAATTTTTTACCAAATAGATTTTTCTTTTACAAAAATAAACCTAGTAGTTTAGAAACTACATTCAATTTTCTATAGATTCTATTTTTACATATTTTGAAATAATATAGATAACTTATTCAAATTTTTACGTCAAGTTGCCTTACTTTAATTTTTCTAAATTTTTTGCCACTTAAGGGGCTATTTTTTCCATGATGATCCTGCACATACCCTTTTCTAATCTAAAATAACTAGAAGTGTCCCATCGGGCGTGCCAAAACTGTTAGTGATCCAAATCTACTCCCTAATGCCAACCTATGAATGAACTTAATAGGTTTCGATATAACATGGGATTTCTTTTAGGTTGTGGGTGTCCTCTTCAAAAGTAGACCTCTAGATTGTCGGTTGGCTCACTTTTTGGATCACCGACAATCTGGACCAAAAAGTCCTCCAAACAGTCCAAGGTCAAGAAAAGACCATAGCCATCCAAAAAGTGTGATAAAACAACCTCTAAAATAGCACATGTTTCTCCAAAACAATCAAATGCTTCACCCACACACTCTCCTCATGTCTACAAGTCATCATTTTGTCTCCTAGCTTTGACCCATGCAATGTGTGTGTTTTGAAAAAACAAGACTCCAAAAGGCATTAAAGATAATAACTTGATTAGGTGATTCATAATACACCACTTAATTAAGTTATTTTACATTTCAAAGAAAAAAATAAGAGGGCTCCACCACCTCTTTGAATTACATTACATTTGCAATAGAAAGACATGATAAAAGTGATTTGAAAATCACTTAAATAACATCTTTATACTTTGAAATAAAATGCAACATAAAATGCTATATCAAAATGCTTTCAAACGCATTAACAAGGTCAAAACCTCCAAGGCACTTGATCATTTTTACTTACCTCATTTTACACTCCAAGGCCACACACTGGTCAATATTCTTTGATTTTCAAAGGAAAAATAAAAGGTTCAAATTTGGCCCATTTGATCATGAAGGACCTCCACACTTCATGGAAGGCATATTCTGAATGTCTTGAAAGCATCCACATGATGACCAAAGGTCAAAGGAATATATCACATGTTTCACATTGAAATACTTAGCAATTTTCTTACGAGGCAATAAGTATTTAAGGTATAAAAATGCCTAAGTCATGAAGTCATGATTTGGCCCCCATAACACATTAATATGTGTTGCATTTTTTTTTTAAATGGGAAAAAATCCCATTGGCTACCAAAGAATAGGGTTTCAACCCTAATCAAAAAAGATGGAAAAAAGGTAAAAAATCATTTCATACTTACCATCAAACACTGTGGAAAATGATGTTTCTTCCATGAGGGTTTCAAGTCGATACAGAAAATGGAGGATTTCAACTAGATTTTTGATAATTTTGATGAAATATTGCATCAAAAAGTAGGTGAATTGATTTTTTGGCCTAAAATCTGCATTTTTTTACTTTTTTGGAGTCATTTTATGTGTAAAGGTTGCAACCTGTAGAGAAATTCTGACCCTTTTGTTCCACTCTTTTTCTTTGTATTGTTACTTCTCCAATTCTACAGCCACCATGAGAAACTTAAAAGAAGGTTTCTATTGAAATACAAGATTTAAATATGCAACAAAATGTGAGCAAAAGCTCCAGGTAAGTCGAATCAACTCCATTCTTTCAGATTCTTGAGCAAAAATGACTCGTTACGAGCCTCCACTCTTGAGAATAAAGCAAAAATTGCTCATTTCCTTCTATGTTTTGGATTCAATGAATAAGACTTGTTAGCTCTCAAAAACGCAGGTAAGGATACCTCAAGAGGCTACCGATCTCTTGGTATGTTTTAGGGTAACAGACAAAGCCAAATGGTTTAAGATTTCTACTCTTTAGGTGTTGCTAGACCTAGGTGGGTGTACCTATATGAATTAGATAGACTTAACATATGATCTTCTATTTTACAGTGATTTTTCCATGATGGCAAATGAAAATGGACAAACAAAACCAAATTTGGTATATATTGTATACCAATATTCAAAACTAAAACCTAATATGCTTAGTTAATAGATGTAAAAAAGAATGAATACAACTGAATGATGAAATGCAGAGACCAGTGCCTTATTGGGTATGCAGAGTCAAGAAAAATCTGAAACAAATACTTTTTTCTGGTAAACATTCAAGTTGTTTAGCATTTAATTTGGTTTATAACTTGTATAAACATGCAAGGTTATGATTATCGAGTTATTCTTAGTAATCCAATTGACATTCTCTAATTACTATGATCAATTTAAAAGATTTAATCTTTACTGGAAAGAACCAATTAATTGACCATACAGATGTAGCAAATGTGGATTGACAAATTGGATATAAACTTGTTACACCAATTTAAGTAAATAGAAAACACCACACCAGAGAGAACTTCAATAATAATTTAAACAAACACCATAAAACAGCTGATACCAGAAACAACTGCACCATATTATTAGATTTCAATTGATATCTCCATGATTTAAAACATGCAACATAGTCTCATATTGGAAAAACATTGTGTTACACTGTATATTTTCTATCCTCTAACCTATTCTACTTATCGCTCCTCCATTTCGTTTCCAAAATAGATATTTATACATTGAGAATACGAAAGGTAACATGTATACAAAACAAAAATATTAGAGAATAATTAAGCTTTATTTAGCCACACGTGAGTTTTAGCAAGATGATCTAAATAATCCTGGTGCTCATTTGTGTCTGCATCTCCAATAACATTCCGAATCGTGATTTCCATCTTGATCATCTCCTCATTCTTTTCGCTCACTTCATCCAACGTTGTATCCTCTGCAGAAGCTAGCCTCATGACTTCATTCAATATTGAATCACATTCACTTTTCCACCTGGTGGTTTCTTTCAATTCGCTTTTGTCATCAGAGAATGTAATCACATTTTTCTTGGCAGCTTCTATCAATCCTTGTTCATCCCCTTGTAGCTCAACATAGAAGTTTTTATGACGATTCACAATATGATTTGTAGCTTCAAGTGCTGCACTGTTGGAAACATCACTTTGGGATAGTTCATGAAACTTCTCCATAATTCATCTGTCCATCCTTATATGCTCCTTTAATGTTGCAAGAGTATGAGAGTATTTTCCCCACAGTCTATTTAACAAAGATGTCAAATTATCTTGCCTCTTCTTGACAATTGCTACAATTGCATCATGCTTTCCCTGGGAATAAGAACTTGATCCTACCCAATGATCTTTTTCCTGAGAGCTTTCTCCTTGAGTGAGAATTTTGGTTGGCCCCATTGAAATACCAACCAAATCTTTTAGTCTCTCATTCTCTCTCAAAATTCATTCATTATTTACCTTGTACATTTCTCTTTCTTTTATCAGCATCTGAATTTGTGCTTTATTCAATTTTGCAATATTGACCCCAATTTTTGCAGTAGCCACAGGATCAACCTCTCCAAATTTTAGGGTCATGACATGGCCAAATGCCTTCTCTATGTCAATTACCACTAATTTCCTATGGGGTGGGTATAAAGCCCATATCTTCAATGATCCTTCATCAGTATTATACTTAGAACCCACATACACCTCTGTTACACTTTCTCTGTCAAGCTTATGTGTAGCATTATTGTCCTTCAAGAAACTATCAAAAAATAATGCAGAGTTCAAGTCAAGGCTAGGAAGGATCATGACACCAACGTTCTCCAACATTTTCCTCCCTTTTTTAGGAGTCATATTTGTCATTTCATCATCCACACACTTTCTCAATTGGCTCAACAATTGTTCCTCATTTCCTGAAGTGACATCATCAACATTTTCTCTTATCTCCTTCCCCATCTGCTTATACAAGAATGCCTTGAATTTTGGGGAATTTATAAACTAATGATCTGAAACAAATGATTTATATTCAATATTTCTTGCATCAACATCACCACTTTCAATACTCTGCTCTCTAGTTGGGAAAACATAATGCTGAGTCCTCAACCTGGATACCTTTTCTGGTTTTCCCTTTGGCACATTATCCTTTAGTGTCTCCTCCCCTGAAGACAATTGGTCTATATCCTGTAGCCCTTTGTTATACCTTTCAAATACCATTTTAGCTTCATCTTCATCTAAATTCCTTATCCTATCATCGAAGGGATAGGGCACATGCTGATACACTCCAAAGTTAATCTTCATCTTGGCAGAATTGATATATCCCTCTGGGTCAAAGTTCTTCCTGGGTAGTCCTCTCTTCATATTATAATGCAACAACCTATCAAGGATCAAATTGTATCCTTCTTTAGCCATCACAGTGAAGTCACCAAAACACAATGTACTAGGCATAAATGCTTGCTTCCCAAAAGAGCTGAAATTCATAACACTGCAGTATTCCATCTGTCTGACAATCTCCAGATATGCAACTTTGTTTGGAACTATCCTTGTTAGAATGAAAGGGGCATCTTCAAATCCATATAATCTGATCATTGTAGCTCCCTCCAAACAATACCAATCTCCCCAATTACGATCAATTGGCCCATTGAAGTCTTTTGGCTGAAGGAATCTTTTAATCTCATCAGTCAATGAATAATTACAAGGAAATTGATACAGCTTATATAATGTTTTTACAAAATGTTCTTCGAAATGAATGAAACTGGAACTAGCAAACTTGTCCCAAATAGCAGTCCACAATTAAACAGGCAATGCTTCACCCTACTTACCAATTTGAGAAATTCTCATCTCTGAAGGCCATACTCCTAACTCCTATTAGAAATATAGCACCAAGTGCATCAATAGTTAGTAGTGTCTGAGATGAACAATAGATGATCCACCCTTGATAGCCATCAATCCCAAATCAAGCCCCCTAGAAATGTATTAGGCATAGTCAAATGGACTGGAATTGTGATACTGGATATCTACTGTGATAATCATTGGCACAATTGACATGAATTTTGGGGCATCCATTCCCAACACCCGACACACTAAGAAATAAGTGTACTTCATATAGGGCTTAAAGAAGCCCACATCATAAGGAGGCCCCTCACTATCTTGTAGAGGATCTGGCTTACTGCCCTGTTTAATCCTATGAATTGGCAAACTCCAACCCTTATAAGTCGTATCCATTCTTGAGAATTCCTTCTCCAACTCTTCACAATTGATCTCCTCATTGCAGAACCCTTCTAATTTGAAAACGTCACCTATTGCTTCTTTTGACACATATATCTGTGGTTTTCTAGATGGGTCACATATAGCTTTATGTTTTGGATCATAATGATCAGCAAGCAATTATACTAGTTCTGTATTTACAAATACATTAAGGCAGACCAGTTTCCCTACATTCAACTTCCAAGGATTACAAACTAGTTCAAAATGGTTTCTCCTATGATAGTGAAAATTGAATAGTTCATACCCTCTTATGGCAGTCCAAACATCACCTATGAACTTGCATTTATCATCCAATTTATCAACTTCTACCCTAAGTTGTGCAGACCTTCTAGGTTTAGGCCCTAAACCAGGTAGCTAATCAATAAGGTCCTGGTTTAACCTCCGTTCAGTGCCCTCATGCTCTGTATCAACCTTTTGTTTCTTTCCCTTTGATTGACTACTCTCACCAATTTTCCTGCTTTTAGCTTTTCCAGAACTAGCAGACTCCATTCTTTCAAAACTATAGAATCAAAAATGTGGAAGGCTATGAAACAATTACTTACAATATATTGCTCGAGCTCCTCAGAGTGAAAGATGTTCCGGCTATCTGTTCACCTTGCTAATTCTTTTGCAATCAATTTGGCACTAAAGCATTGATTAAAACTTCACCGTTATATCCCATCATGCCATTAATGAAGCATGAAAGAAGGCTCATTTGAAACTGGCACTGTCGCATCAAATTTCTTGTCAGTGAGATATTTTGAAATCTGGGGCAAAGTCCTTTTGCAACGTTTATTACACCTTTTGCCAAGACATTATGTGGTCTTACCGAGACTTGGAATAAAATTAATGACTATCGCTTCTATTTTTCATGTCGCTGTGACAATTCTGAGTTGGGGAGATGTTACATAGACTTCAATGTGTCCCACCGATATGCATTCTTCAAGTCATTCTCCAGTCGTTGAGACAAAATCACCCCTTCACCAATGAAACCACACTTTGGCATGACCATTAAGTTTCTCACCGAAGAAATAAATCCTACCAATGAAATAATACCATCAGCAAGACAATGAATCTTCAAGAAGACTCATACCGATGCCAAATGTCTCACCGAACCCATTCCTCCAAATTACTCTTATTCATTGAGACTCATGCCGAAGACTTCTTTTCCTGCCTATGCATATCTTTATCGGTGTAACTTTTGAGTCGGCAAGACTGCAAGACCTTACTCTGAAATACTTTAATAGAGTCCCCTTGTATTTGGTTCGACAAGATAGGAGTCACTCGCCAAGACCTTACCCCGATACATATGAGCTGATTAGTGAGGCAATATGATTTCATTATGACTTCACGTTGATACCAATCAGTTTGGCCGAAATGACCCTTCTATGTGCTAGTCGGTAAGACATATTGAATTCGCTGTGACATTACATTGATGCCCCAACCAATGCCAATGTATCTTTTCATACACTGGTCGGCTAGAGATAATATTTCACTATGAAATCATCTCGAAAATGATTCCTATGCCGATATGAATCTTCTCTATCACCGAAATAAAAGAAATGTCCTACCGATAGTCTACAGAAAATATACATTAGTAAAAAATACATAGGTCGGGGAGACATTCACTCTGTCTTGCCGATATGAGTAATACAATGAAATATCAAAGACTAGATGGATTCAAATGGATCATATGACAGAATATAAGAAAGAAAACATGAGGAGGGGATTTTATGCTTATGATGAAGACTCATTTTGGAAACTCAAGAATACAATTGACTGTGAAATATTCGAAATTTTACAGTTCTAACAATGGCTCCATCTAGGGATGAATGATTGTGAGATTATTGCAAGGATCCAAATTTTTGGGTGAGTAGACCAAACTCAAGGTGATGGATTATGAGACCAAGGCAACATGAATGGGAATTCAAGTGACCCTACACTACTGTACATGGAAAAAATTATTTTGAAAGAAGGAAAATCAGGATTGTCCATGTACTGGCAAGTCCTATTCCTTTTATTTCCTAAACTACTGTGCATGGAAAATAATTTTAAAGAGGATCAACAAGAGTTGTCCATGCAGTGGCAACCCTTAATTCTCTGTGTTACTCAAGAGAAAAAATGTTTCAAAAGTTGCCCATGTATAGGCAAGTCCTGATCTTCACCAACCATATTTTATAGATAGTATGAGTCTTCTCCTTTCTTTCGAACAACAAAAGGTCCCAACCATAAAGCTTCAAAATTTCCATGCTTTCCCTTCTCCTTACACCTTGTGTTCCACATTAGTATCAAATCACTTTCTCCAAATTTCCTATCTTTTTCTTTTTTGTCAAATAGATATTTCATCTGTGTCTGTAACTTTATGTTTTGATTTTGAGCAACTCTCCTTATTTCATCAAGTTCAGCTAGTTGCTCCATTCTTTCCTCCATAGGTTTAGGAACATCCAAATCTTCCTGAAGGAAAAACTTCTAGACTGGTGGGTATGTGCAGGATCATTGTGCAAAAAACAGGGCCTTAAGTGGCAAAAAATTTAGAAAAATCAGTGTTAGGAAACTTGATGTAAATATTTGAATAAGTTATCTATATTATTTCAAAAATATGTAAGAATAGAATTTGAATAAAATTGAATGCAGTTTCTAAAATACTAGGTTTATTTAAAAATAAATAAAATCTATTTGGTGAAAATTTGAAATTTCAATGCAGTAGTACTTAAATTTCAAGGAAAAAATAAGAAGTAGGTGTCTTTCTGACCACCCTAACCATAATAAAATGATAATATTTTTTTGTAAGATTTTATATATAAGTAGAGGACTCATGTCCGGATGTGATACATATTTTTTGTAATTTTTTTCCAAGTAAATAATTAATTATGAATTTTTATTACAACTTTTAGAAAATATAAAAACTTCATGTCTGGCCACCTTAACTTGGTCAAAACTTCATGAAATTTAATTTTTCTTTTTTTAATCCTATAGTATGTGAAGCATAGAATGTGACACATGTTTCGGATTCAAAAAATATGATACCGTTTGAAAGTTATAGATGTTTTTCAATTAGCCTATCGATCAGGACTTTAGCCATAATTCTAATAAAAAATGAATAATAATTATTTATTAAATTCAAATTAAATCATAATTTATATTTTTGGAAAGCTGAGAATCTCCTCTAAAAACCCTTTTCATTTC
This sequence comes from Sequoia sempervirens, assembly GCA_007258455.2. Classification (NCBI taxonomy): domain Eukaryota; kingdom Viridiplantae; phylum Streptophyta; class Pinopsida; order Cupressales; family Cupressaceae; genus Sequoia; species Sequoia sempervirens. Next base: position 265,743,891 of record VDFB02271358.1, read on the forward strand.
ATTAATTTTGGGTGAAAAAAAAGTCGTCAGCCACATACCCCCATAATATTGCCACTTTTTGGCGCACCATGATCCTGCACATACCCTGGTAACAAATTCTGCAACGACATCCTAGCTTGTGTTCCATACACTAGTTCAAATGGAGATTTCCCAATTGCCTTTTTCACTGTAATCCTATCAGCCCAAACAACCTGTTTTAATTTTGAATCCAAATCTTTCTTGTTATGACCTAACATCCTCCTTATAATCTTCAGAAGACTTTTATTACTAGACTCAGCTTGACCATTAGCCTGTGGATGGTAAGGAGTTGCATAAGAAATAGTAATACCATTTGAACTGCAAAAATTTCTGAATTCATCTGATCTGAAACACATCCCATTGTCAGTGATTAATCTTATCGGTGTACCAAATCTAGTAATAATATTTTCCATTAGAAAATTTGTCACAACTCTACTTGTAGCCTATTTAGTTGGGATTGCTTCTACCCATTTGGTAAAATAATCAGTGGCCACCAGTATCCACCTATGTCCACCACTTGATTTTTCTTGTATCTCTATAATGAAATCAATTCCCCATTGATGAAAAGGGGCATCAACCTGCATGGGTCAAAGTGGAAAAGCTCCATGATACTTCAGTTTTCCAAAGAATTTTTGGAAGGCTTCACATTTTCTTACATATGTAAAAGAGTCATTAAAAACCTTTGGCGAGTAATACCCTGCCCTCAGAATTTTATGCACAGTTTTCTTTGTTGAGTAATGTCCTCCACAAACTCCTTCATGCATTTCACTTAAGACATGCCTGGCTTGTGATTCATCCAGACATAACAATAATATACCATCCTTGTTCTTCCAAAAAAAATCTCCACCTATGAAAACATACCTAGATGCCTATAGCTTTAGAGTTCTTTTCTGGCTGTCACTCAATCCCTCTTGACACTTCATGTTTTTAAGGTAATGCATGATGTCTGTATACCATTGAGTATGCTCAATGCTTGCAATTGCATTTTTTTCTTCTACATTACAAATTTTATTTGCTTCAATGTTCGCTTCTACCATCAACCTAGCCAATCCCTGACCTCTTACTAGCTTAGTAATTTGTATCTCCATGTCAAACTCTTGGATTTTGTTGATCCATTTGCATCTTTTTCCTGTTACTTTAGACTGTGTCAGAATATCTTTGATAGCTGCATGAGGAATGTAGGCAACCACCTTTGCTCCAACAAGATATGGTTTGAAAGCTTTTATAGTTTTCACCAATGCAAATGCTTGTTTTTCCATTATGTCATACTTCAATTCAGACCCCTACAATGATTTGTTGAAGAAAGACACAGGCTATTCATAACCATCCTCATTCTTTTGCAACATGACAACAACAATGGTATGCATTGAGGCAAATGAAAATATCTGGAATGGCTTTGCAAAATCTAGAGACTTAAGGATAGGAGCCTCCTTGATAGATCATTTGATGGATACAAAATCTTCCAAAGCTTCTACAGTCCATTCTACCTTTTGTCATTTTTTCAACATTTTTGATATGGGTTTAATGATCTTAGCAAAGTTAGAAACAAATCTCCTAACAAAATTAATCTATCGAAAGAATGACTATATTGCCTTAACATTTTTAGGGACATGAATTTTATCAATGGCCTCAACCCTTTGAGGGTCTATCCTAACCCCCTCCTTTGAAACAATATGTCCCAAAAGCTTACCCTTTGTAACTGCAAAATGACACTTCTTAGGGTTCAAGCTGATACCATATTCTAAGGCTTTAATAAATACCTTCTCCAGATGTTGCACATGATCTTCAACCTTCTTTGAGTAAGCAGTGAGGTCATCCTAATACACCACCATGATAACATTGATCAAATCTGCAAATGCCACATCCATAGCTCTTTGGAAGGTTGCCCCTGCATTAGTGAGACCAAATGGCATTCTTATATATACATATGTTCCCCAAGGAGTTGTAAATGTTGTCTTATATTGCTCAAATTCTTTGACCATAACCTGGTTATATCCTGAAAACCCATCCATCATAAACAACAGTTCACACCCTGTTACTTTATGCAATATATCCTCCATATTGGGTAGAGGATAATTATCTTTGAGGGATGCTATGTTTAGATTTTTGAAATCTACGCATAGCCTAATGTCTCCATTTTTCTTTCTCACAAGGACCAAATTTGAGACCCACGTTGAATTCCTGATTGGTTTAATGATTCCTCCATCTCTGAGCTTTGCCAACTCCTGCATCTTAGGCTCCAATGTTGGATTTATGGGTCTTTGCTTTTGTCTGAATGGCTTAACATATGGCTTCAATGGTATTTCATGCTAAAACAAATCTTCCTTGTATGCTTGTAGATCTTCATAAGACCAAGAAAAAACATGTTTATATTTTCTGAGCAATTCTATCAGCATTTTTTGAATCGTAGGGCTTATCTTCTTCCCTATGTACACCTTTTTTAGTGCCATCTCAGTTCCCAAGTTAATTTCTTCAATATCCTCCCTTCCAACTGGTGTTTGCTTCATTAGAGACTGATTATTTCCATCATACACCCTCTCTAATGCCACTAAGCCTTTAGGAAGCTTATTTGCTTTGAGTTGTAAAATCTCTTTCCCAAAGATTGTTTGCTTCCCATCCACTTCTTAAACAAAGGCATTGAAGTCAATTTCTTGGGCTTCATACTGATCTATACAGTGGAGGAATTTCAAAAGATCAGTATCATCATTAAAGACCTGCCAACTATATATGTTATCAAGGACTACAGGTCTTGTCTTGAATTCAATTTGTGATACCCCAGCCAATGTAATATCATCTCTTTTCAACGCTACATTTTCTAGAAAATCAGCCATTATGTTCTTTGATCTATCTATCCACTCAATTGAGAAGGCATCAAACAACTCAATTGTATCCCATACAACATTTCTGTACTGCTTCAATCTTTTATGTTTTGCTACATATTTGGACTTAATTTGTGAAACAACCAACTCTGAATCACGTAGAATAGCTAACAATTTGATTTTGTGTTTTACATCAATGTTTAAACCTGTCAACAAAGCTTCATACTCCACCACATTGTTTGTACATTCAAACGTTAACAAGAATGAATACTTAAAAGTAATTCCTTCAGGAAAAACAAATACTATCCCTACTCCATTACCCTCTTGATTGTAGGCTCCATCAAAGTACATCTTCCACACACCATTCTAGTTCTGTGCAACATGCTTCTCAATTGGATCACTATTGGTTAATTCTGGCTGGGCTGGTTTTATATTGAAACTCCCAAGATCAACATCACAAAAATAATTGATTTTATTTTGTGGTACATAGTCAATAAGCTGGTTCATCCTCGGCTCCCTATACAACTTCACCTCTTGGCCATCTACCGGAATTGTTGCATAAGATAGATCAAACTGGACATTTCCACCAATACCTGTCGTCCAATGCCTTGATAAAATCATACCAAATTGAGGAGGGGTGTCTATTATTGTTATATCAATATTGTAAGCCACTTGAGGATAAGTAGCTAACTTGACTTCAACATCTTTCATTATACCCACCACAGGAATGGGTCGGTTATCCATTGCATAACATTTTCCTTCATGTGTATCCACCCACATGCCTAGTTGTTTCATCACTCCTACTGGCATAATATTCATGGAAGCACCAAAATATATCATGCAATTCCTCAATAATTTTTTATTTATGAGTAATGTAGTGAAAAAAGGATCAACTTGTGGAGGACTTGTCAATACATTACTCAAGCAGATTTTTGGGATATTTACTTTATCTTACTTATTTTTAGTAGCCATCTTATTTTCAGAATTTACATGTTTTTCATTTTCATTTGTCATTAATTGCACCGCACTCTCCCTGTATTCATTAATTTTCATCATCTCAAGAAGTGGAAAATACATCTTTACCCAAGACAAAGCCTAAGTGAAGTCAAAAGAAGAACCTTCTGCCTTAATCATTTTCTTTTGTTCTGATGTTTCTCCTTTGTTCTCTTCTTTTTCTCTTTTACCTGGCTGATCAGTCTTTTGAATTTCTTTGTGTAATTCTTTTACTTCATCCGTTTGGACATGCTTTTGTTTGCTTTCATTATGTTGTTTGTTTTCAACCCTTTTCACAGTTCCTTGTTTTGCCCTTTTCTCTTTCATAAAGATTCCCCTAGGGACACCTTCCTTATTTACTGTCCTATTTCTCAACTAGTACTTACTATTTTCTTCTTCAACTGCAGCAATAGTTAATCTCTCTATCTCTTCTTTAGTGAGTTTCCTCATACTACATTTAGTAGGTGATTCGACAAAATGATGCTCTGTATAATCTTCTTCAAAATCACAAAGGATTTGTTGCTTAGCCATGTGGACATTGTATTTCTGATTTGAAACATCATACTCATAACCTTCATCCTCTAAAGATGAGTATCTCTCCTCCACATGGTGAAAAGTGTATGAAGTTAAATACACTTTATGATCTTCTCCACTCTTTCCCATCAACATTCCTTCCTCCTGCATTCTTTGGGCTACAACACAATCGTCTGGAGAATGTGGTTTATCACAGACTTCACAAAAATAATTGTTATTTACCATATAGGTTCCCTTCTTCCTCAATGGATCAGGAGTTTCTTTGCTTCCAGGCCTATCTGTTATAGGTTTTCCATCCTTCTAGTTTGTATTATAGGGCATGTCATGTAACCTCGGCCTCGGTCTTTCATTCCTGTATGTGTTCTCCTATTTGTATTGATAATTATTGGTTGGTTGGGGAGCCCTATGATTTTCTCTTTTATCAATTATCCCAGCAGCCCTCCTATTGTTTTCAATTGTTAATGCTATCTTCTGAGCTTCAGCCAAGTCTCTTGGGAACCTATTTCTTAGTTCATATCCTGTTTTAGGATCGAACGCATTCAAATATACACTCAATGCTACAGAGTTTGGCAACTTTAATCCAAGAGGAATTCTATTCTGCAGTTTATTGAATTTTTGGTTGAAATCAAAAATTGAATCATTCTGACTTTTCTGAATTCTCATCAATTCATGAAGAGCTGCATCTGGTGCACTTAGATTCCCATATTGCTTGAGGAATTGGTCCTGAAATATTTGGAGAGAATAAATAGAGGTTGTTGCTAGGCTATTGAACCAATCCCTAGCTTCTTCAATAAGGGACATCATGAATAGCCTCATATGTGAATCTTCATAAGGTACATCCAAATCCTGAATGAAAGCATTGAAACTCCTTAAATGATCCTTGGTAGTGATTGCATTACTCCCTATAAATTTAGGCACCAAATTTCTCCAACTGCCATCCATAGGATAAGGGTACAACTGAAACCCTGCCAAATCAAATTGTCTAATCATTGTTGTATATTGATGGGGAGGAGGGTTAGGTGGGTACTGATATTGGTACACCGGGTTATTGTATTGTGTGTTATGATATGGCACATGATGCTGACCACGAGGTGGATGATTTGGTTGTTTGTAGCGATTCCCAACTTGATGGTGAGGGACCCTTGGTGGCTTAGAAGGCCCTACACCATGATTACCCTATTTATGAGGTGGTACATATTTTGGGGGGCAATCAGTTGTCTGAGTAATGTTCTATTTTTTTGCAATTTGAAATCTTTCATGGCTTGTATCATCCGGGCCTTTTCCTGTTCTTCTCTCTCCTTTCTTTGAGATTCAAACCATGCTTTCACTTCTTCAAAAGTTAAAGATTCATAATCTTCCTGAGGATTTTCTTGATCAGTGGGTCCATTATGATTACCTTCCATTTTTTGGTCATATTCATGCTGAATTCTGAGTTGTTCAGCTTCAAAATTAGCATGCCACTCTGCTTGTTTCTGAGAATCATAAAAAAGATTATTTTAATCTTCCAAGGTACAAGGCTCTTCACTTGAGTTATCTTTCCATGTATCATAACAGTTATATGTTTCACCATGAGGTATTGATGATTTGTCTTTGTTTGTCATACACATGTCCTCACTTACCTCTTTACCCTTGTCAGCCTTATCATTTTTGTGTGTCCACTTACTATTGCCAGCAAGAGCTCCATAATTACCTCCCCTATATTGAGATATTATTCCATTCATATTGCAATGTTTTATCAGAGTCACCACTCACTTTCTTAAAAGTGAGAAAATGTTTAATGTTTCTTATTCACAGTGGAGTCTATATATAAAATTTCTAACTCTATGATTAAGGTGCAGATTCTTTGTTATCCCCAGCAGATTCACTAATTTGTTAGCTCTAAAAAATGTAGGTAAGGATACCTCAAGAGGCTGCCAATCTCTTGGTACATTTTAGGGTAATAGACAAAGCCAAATGGTTTAAGCTTTCTACTCTTTAGGTGTTGCTAGACCTAGGTGAGTGTACCTATATGAATTGGGCAGACTTAACATATGATCTTCTCTTTTACAGTGATTTTTCCATGATGGAAAATGAAAATGGACAAAAAAAACCAAATTTGGTATATATTGTATACCAATATTCAAAACTAAAACCTAATATGCTCAGTTAACAGATGTAAAAAAGAATGAGTAAAACTGAATGATAAAACGCAGAGACCAGTAGTCAAGAGAAATCTGAAACAAATACTTCGTTCTAGCAAACATTCAGGTTGTTTAGCATTTAATTTGGTTTATAACTTGTATAAACATGCAAGGTTATGATTATCGAGTTCTTCTTAGTAATCCAATTGACATTCTCTAATTACTATGATCAATTTAAAAGATTTAATCTTTACTGGAAAGAACCAATTAATTGGCCATACAAATGCAGCAAATGTACATTAACAAACTAGATATAAACTTGTTACACCAATTTAAATAACCAGAAAACACCACATGGGAGAGAACTTCAATAATACTTTCAAAAAACACCATAAAACAACTGATACTAGAAACAACTACACCATATTATTAGATTTCAATTGATATCTCCATGATTTGAAACATGCAACATAGTCTCATATTGGCAAAACATTGTGTTACACTGTATATTTTCTATCCTCTAACCTATTCTACTTATCGCTCCTCCATTTCATTTCCAAAACAGATATTTATACATTGAGAATATGAAAGGACACGTCCTTTCAGAAATTGAAATGTCACATGTATACAAAACAAAAAGATTAGATAATAATTAAGCTCTATTTAGCCACAACTGAGTTTTAGCACTGATCTAAATAATCCCAGCGCTCGTATGTGTCCACATCTCCAACAACATTCTGGATCATGATTTCCATCTTGATCATCTCCTCATTCTTTTCGCTCACTTCATCCAATGTTGTATCCTCTGCAAAAGCTAGCCTCATGACTTCATTCAATATTGACTCACATTCACTTTTCCACCTGGTGGCTTCTTTCAATTCCCATTTGACATCAAAGAATGTAATCACAATTTTCTTGGCAGCTTCTATCAATCCTTGTTCATCCCCTTGTAGCTCAACATAGAATTTTTGATGACAATTCACAATATGATTTGCAGCGTCAAGTGTTGCACTGTTAGAAACATCACTTTGGGATAGTTCATGAAACTTCTCCATAATTTGTCTGTCCATCCTTATATGCTCCTTTAATGGGGCAAGAGTATGAGAGTATTTTCCCCACAGTCTATTTAACCAAGATGTCAAATTATCCTACCTCTTCTTGACAATTGTTGCAATTGCATCATGCTTTCCCAGGGAATACGCACTTGATCCTACCCAATGATCTTTTGCTTGAGAGCTTTCTCCTTGAGTGAGAATTTTGGTTGGCCCCATTGAAATACCAACCAAATATTTTAGTCTCTCATTCTCTCTCAACATTCTTTCATTATTTTCCTTGTACATTTCTCTTTCTTTTATCAGCATCTGAATTTGTGCTTTATTCAATTTTGCAATATTGACCCCAATTTCTGCAGTAGCCACAGGATCAACCTCTCCAACATTTAGGGTCATGACATGGCCAAATTCCTTCTCTATGCCAATTACTACTAATTTCTTGTGGGGTGGGTATAAAGCCCATATCATCAACGATCCTTATCAGTATCATACTTAGAACCCGCATACACCTATGTTACACTGTCTCTATCAAGCTTTTGTGTAACATTACTGTCCTTCAAGAAACTATCAAAAACTAATGAAGAGTTCAAGTCAAGGCCAGGAAAGATCATGACACTAGCATTCTCCAACATTTTCCTCCCTTTTTCAGGAGTCATATTTGTCATTTCATCATCCACACACTTTCTCAATTGGCTTAGCAATTGTTCCTCATTTCCTGAAGTGACATCATCAACATTTTCTCTTATCTCCTTCCCCATATACTTATACAAGAATGCCTTGAATTCTGAGGAATTTATAAACTGATCATCTAAAACAAATGATTTATATTCAATATGTCTTGCATCAACATCACTACTTTCAATACTCTACTCTCTAGTTGGGCAAACATACTACTGAGTCCTGAACCTGGATACCTTTTCTAGTTTTCCCTATGGCACATTATCCTTTGGTGTCTCCTCCCCTGAAGACAATTGGTCTATATCCTACAGCCCTTGGTTATACCTTTCAACTACCATTTCAGCTTCATCTTCATCTAAATTCCTTATCATATCTGTAACTGAGGATTTCTTTTAGGTTTAAGATTAAAGTGTGTTAATAATAAATCAATGAAGGACAGAGAAACCCAAAGACCTATTGAGTACAAAGGAAATTAAATAATAAAAGAGTTATACCTGTTTCTCAAAACTTCCATTATTACCTCCATAGTACCTTCTTGCTTACTGGATGATACTTTTCCCTTAGATTTGTCATGCGAGCAATCTAAAAATCGATGTCTATGTCCTACACCAAGCTTTGAAGGATTTGCATAAATGTCCAAATGCCTATGCCTAAATGACTATGATTGACAATGCCTAAACATGCTAAGATTTGATCAAATAAAGACAATAAGTGCTGCAATTGCTATGGAAATCTAAGTGTGCCAATGAGTAAATATGCAATGCATCTATAATATGTCTACTTGTGTGTGTGTAATTGAAAAGTGAGATGAAAATGGCATTTTATAGAAAATGCCATTTTGAATGGATGGGTGAGATTGCATTCTCACCAAAACCTAAAATGAAAGGTCCAAATTAAATCTGAGAATCCCTAATTAGGGTTAGGGAAAATTCATTAATTGAATGGTCAAGATAATATCTCAAATAATTGGATCGATGGTGGAGAATAAATGAAGAAACATTTTCAAAAATAAAGATTTTTTGAAAATGAATAAGATAAAGACCGGACTGAAGATCAATTTTAGAAGGACCAAGAACCTACCCAATCACTTGACTTGCGGAGGAAAGTTACCAATTTGGAATTAAATTAATTCCAAATGTGAACTAAGTGAAATAATAAATAATCAATTTTGAGATTATTTACCAAAACGAGCTAATAGTTAAGTCTAAGATGACATTTTAAATAATTTAATTTATTTAAAATGAGAGGAATATCAAATTTGGCAATTAAATAATTAAATTTAGAAGATAAGATTAATTAATTAAATAAATTAAGAAATTTATTTAATTAAGGGAAGACTTAGACAATTAATGACGTATTTAATAAATAAACAAGATTTATTTATTTAATAATCATGAAGAATAAAGAACATGAATTAATTAAATAATTATGAATTATTTAATCAATAGTCGAATGTGGACCAAGGACATAATTAAATGTCATAAGTATGCTAAGATGAAAGTGGTAAAAATGAAGCTTGCATGCCTAGTTCATTTTTAGGTGTCTACATTTTGCCCCTCTTTGTCATAATGTGGCATGTCACGTTGTGACAAAGAAAATAAGTCAAAAATATGCCCCAGTGAAAAATAAGATGAGGAAGAATGACGAGGAGGGTTATGGTATGCCCCCTGGAGAGGATAGGCAGGTTCCAAGAACACAGGTGTGCTCTCGAAATTGATGAGAAGACTTAGAATATGAAGAGACAAAGGAATGTTAGTGCAAAAGATATGTATGATGAAGATGCAGACTAGATGAAAGAATCCTTCAAAACTTGTAGTAGGACTTTAATATTTATTGCTCTTAATCATCATTGGGTGGTAAAAATGACACAAATGGACAACAAACACCATGATATGATGTAGATCAAGGTGTACAAGGTCATCCACTTGAAAAATAGATAGTCATAGACAAGAAATGTCCTAACTCATACTAAAGGCGAAATTGCCCCAGTCTTTTTGTCAAGACAATCCACAGACAGCAGTCAAAGAAAATAAAATAGGCCAAAAGACGTCATCACACCTCTAAATCCTTCATGGGACATCCTCGAGGTAGCTAGTAATATGACCAAAAAGACAAGACAGTAAAAAGATAAGACAAAATTGACTAAATACTCAAAAGATAAGACAAGATAGACTAGAAAGATTAACAGCCATTTTATTTTGTTTGCCAATGTTTGTTTGCCAAAGATTGATTTCTTGTTGGTTTGACAGTTTTGACAGTTTAAGAGTTTTTCCAATTCGACGGTGCTGATAGTTTGATGGGGCTTATTGTTAGGAAGGACACATCTTGAAAAGGAAAAGGACATTTTGACGAGGTCCAACTCCAAGAAGGACACATCTTGAAGAGGGCCAAAGAGTGACGAGACTGACATTGTTTTGACTAATATGTTTTGACAAGTTGACTGATGTTGACTGTATGAGTGATTGGATTATGTTGTCTGATTTTGACCAATTTTGAAATTGGTGTTTTGAATGACCGTCTTGTGTCCGCATTTGACTATGTCTGACTTATTTGATTGATGTGACGATTGTGACAAATGCCATGATTTTATTTGGACCAACCTAAAAGGACTGACCTAATGTCTCGGGGACTCATCGACTGATGGCCTTGCCTATGTAGAAAATGCGTAGAGACAACCTAGTTTGACAATGACATGGACTGATTGACATGACTGACTTTGACTCCATTTTTAGGATTTTGACATTGATTTGGATGTTTTTGTGTTTTTCTTCAGGACATTTTATGATTTTTAGGTCTTTCTTTAGGACATTTTATGATTTTTTTGTCTTTTTTCAAGACTTTTTATGATGTTTTTGTCTTTTTGTCGTTTTATGATTTTTTTGGATTTTGATGTTTAAGAGGAGTATGACAAATGCATATGATTGATGCCTACACATGAAAATCCAAGGACAAACATGATTGTGCCCCTAGTCAAGTTGAATACCAATTGATAGGTGATGACAACATTATTTGACGTGGGAATGGCGCATCCCGAAACAATGTGAGGATGATGATGACAATGTGACAAAAGTATCGAGGTCTACAGCCAGGCCAAGAACACAGTCAAGTAAAATTTTGGATAATGTGCTTGTATGGATTAGACTCATTGCATTTGGAATGACTTGGTTAGGACTAGATGGGATGATGGAGTATCCTTAGACCGTTTGACAAGGGAAAGCCAAGATAGGTGACATGCATGAAAGGATAGGGGGTGGCCTTAGTAAAAGATGAGAGACATGAGACTAATAGAATTGTCATATGATTTTCAAGGACTATGTCGTATAAGGTCAATAAGACTATGACAGTCAATGACATGATGTTTCGTGAATCGTGTATGACTAAAGGATAGACATGTCAAGATTTTTCCCAAAGCATGATTTATGTGTGCTAGTTTTATGTCAAGACTGAGGTAAGTGGGAAAAATGTGTGGCAATGATAGGGATTAGATGGACATCAATGTAATGAGGAAAACATGGGAAAATGAGATGACTTGCCCCCAAGTGTAAAAGTCCACATAGATGATGTATTTTACACATGACGTCTGTTTGCCAGGTTTTCATCATGGTACTTATCCAGGGCACCTGTTTGCCAGGTTTTAACCATTAGATAAAATTTTTCTCTTTACTATTTTTTTAACTTTTTCTTTTTTGGTGTCACTAAGACGCCTGTTTGCTAGGTTTTTATCAAGGTGACGATTTTTTATTTTTGAATTTTTTTTGTGTTTTTGATATTATGGATAGCCTGGATGCTTTAGATTACCACTGACTATTCTGAATCCACTGACAGTGCCGATGTAGAGACTGGTGCCATAATATGCCAATAATGACCTTGCTGAAGGAGTTGTCTTGTCAGGATTGTAGCGCTTGTATACAACTGATCGATGTCATTGTGGTCCTTTCTAATACTAGAGTTGGCCTTATCAAAATACGCACATTGCAATAGAGTACCATGAGAGTCCTTGTGGTAAAGAGTTGTTGCCATGATGTGACGGATTTGTGACGTGGGATTTTTGGACTTTAGGCAAGATGTAGGATTATGATAGATGATGGTAGATGTGGACAGGTTGTTTGGACATTTGGATGAATGACTTTTTATTTTCCAAACTTGGGATGGTGGATGACGGAATTTGGAGGGATGGTGTTTGGAACCAACAGTTTTAGATGCCTTGTTTGATGACCATTTTGAAGGAGGTGGACATTTGTTGTATGTGGGAGTCCTCTTGTCTTGTGGCTCCACATTGTGATTGATTTTTTCTTTTGACATATTTTCTTTGCTTAATCCACTTTTCTTTGGGATCCATTTTAATTTTATTTGTCCACTTGTCTTTTTTTTTTATTCGATGGCCTTTGAAATTTGATTTTCACCTTTTGATTTGTATGACTTTTGTTTGTGTTGGTTTGAAAGGGAAGGTTGAAAATGATGATTTATAGTGTGGATGGAGGGAGTGTTGGCAACAATCTTATGACAAGGATTTCTCCTGGATTCCATTTTGATATTTTTATCTGACAAGGTTGCCCCCAATATCGAGGAAGTACCACTAATGTCATTTGATTTGTTGACTGAAGAATACCCAAGACCTTGATGTCTGTAATTTGTCTGAAGCTATATTGGTTCTAGAATGCCTTGATCGTGTATGCCTAGTCCTTTGCCTCAATATTGCATGCTTTGAAAGATTCTGTTTGTGATGGGGTATTTATTGTTTTGAAAGCAAGATGCTAACCCATCATGATGTCTATGGAAACTGTCACTTGTAATATTTTCGTCTGCAAGAAAGCCTGCTCTGACAAAGATAGATGACCCTAGTTGATAAAGTGTCTTAGCTTCATTGTTATGTTGGACATATTCCTGACTGATATCTTTGGTCTAATCATGTGACATGTCAAGTTCAGTAGATTCTGTTGGTGCTTCCAAGGCAATGTCGAATCCATCATTATGTTTAGTGTCATAGAGTCCAATGATTTTAGCTATAACTTGATCATATGCAAGCATGTCCCTAGTGGAAGATTCTTGTTCTGGAGGAATATCATATGTGTCCCATGGAGGAAAGTGTCTCATCATGGTAAGTGTCAATAGTCGAAGCCTTTATAGGGTCAGCAAGTGTTTGATCATGAATGGCATAAAGGTCAAGGAGTGGATCGTTTTGGACTTCTTGGTCAATGGTAGGGTCTTGGTCGAAGATGGGGTTGTCATAGATTATAAAGTTGGAAATAGAGTCGTTGTCAAGGAGAGGTGTGTTTTGGATGTCATGATTTTCTTGAAGGACTTCATGGATGGACTGAAAGATAGGGTCATGGGATGGAATACCTTGTTCTTGACATGAGAGTGACATTATAAGGTCCTGCTTTGGGATTTCATTTTGACATGTATCCTCAAGTTTATTAAATGGGATTTGACTTTGGACTATGATAGAATTTTCATGACTAGATGTGGCTTGTGAGGGGATGACTTGAAAAAGGATTAATGAATGATGGACTAAGATAGGACATGGGGACTTGGACTAGACTAGTATATGAAGGATTAGGATATGACATGGAGACTTGAACCAGATATGACATGGAGTCTTGGACCGGATATGACATGGAGTCTTGGACTAGATTAGGATGTGGCAACATAGGATGTGACATGGAGACTTTGACTATATTAGTTGGTAATGACATAGGATATGAGATAGGGACTTAGACTGGATTGGAGTAAGGTTGACTAAAATGGGACATGGAGACTTCGGCTGAATCGATATGGTATGATGTGGGGAGGTGACATGTGTTGGTAGATAGTTGATAAGGCATGTAGACTTGGACAGGATTGATAGGTGAAGGACTAGCATATGACATGGAGACTTGGTATGGACTAGTTGATAGTTGGCTTCCCTTGTCAAGGTTAGGATAAGGGTGATAAGTGGACGTTTGTTGTGAATTATTGGTAGGATTTATGTCAAGTGACTGTTGATGGTGAGGGTAGACAGATGGAGGTGGCAAAGTATTTATGTCAAATCCTTGTGGTAACTTAGCCCCTTGGTCCAAAAGCATGGCTAGATACCTTTGAGGGTCTTGTAAGACTAATTTTTCTACAAAGGAGGCTATATTAGTTTTTTGCGCTGCAGCTTGTAAGTATTCTACATATACCCGTCCATTCTGGTCTCTTTTTATTAATGGCTCAAAAATGTTTTGTGATGAAGATGGCATGTTCATGTTGTGAAATGGGTTAGAAAAGGTCCAATGTTTGAATTGGTTGTTTCTAGATGTTTGACCATTGTTTGGTTTGTTTCAGTATCTAGAAAGCACTTGCAAGCATGATATTTTGACTGTAAGCAAGCACACATGAGACAAGTACAATCCTATGGTTAGGCCAGGACAATATTCGCTAGATTCCACGTGGGTTTCCCCAATTGCATATCAGTAGCGTGTGAATTTAGAAGCTTGGTTGCACGGGCTCACCTTTACAGTGCACTCTCTTCTCAGGCCAACCAAGCTTTCAACCCCCATGAAACTCCCATGGCAGATTGATCACCTCTACTAAAGACTACGAAAGTCTGGATGCCTTCACACCGACCGGTGTTGCACTAGCAAATAGAAGGTTTTTGGCTTACTACACAAAGGTGTTTAATTTGGGACCCCCGTTCAAGTGGCCATACATGGGGCAAGAGATTAATCACCAATTAGGTGGCACTCCAACCGAAAGAGGTTAAGCTCAATAGGGTTTAAGGGAGTACTACTCTGTCCGTATGACACATCCACACTCGTAATCTTAGGTTTTCCCTTAAGATTCACATTTATATACCGGTCGGGGTAGCTTGGCCTTAGCTCTATTTCTGGTTTGAGTCGCGTTGGGGTGATGAAATCCCCAGGCATGCCCAATTTCTAGAGTTAGTAACTATTTCTCTTACACCCAAGATCGCCCAAAAGCACAAGGGGAGAGGATACTTCGATATACTAAGTCGTGGGGTTAAAAATAGATAAAAATAGGTCTAGTTTTCTAATCACCGAGTTTTCACAAGGTGAGAGCATACTCACCTACCGTTTTGCAAACACATTCAGACATAGTAAACAGAGGTTCGTTTTAATTGCACCAAAATAAAATGTGTACTAATCTAAGAAAAATACAGACACAATGTTTATTTTTCATTCTTCAACATTCGAACCTGCAAACCACAAGTTAGGAGTTTAAATTTTTCCTTTGACCCACGAAAAGTAACCGCCAAATGCTGCCAACAAAGATTAGTAACCAAAAATAAATAAAAAATTAATGACAGTAGCAAATTAAAACAGTGATAACTTTCTCAAAACTTAATTAAATTTGAAAGTGTAGATATCTATGGAAATCTGAGAAGAAAATCTTCAAAACCCAGAAAGTATTTTCCAAGATTCTACACAAAAAAATGTTATAGGCAAAAGAAAACGCAGGTTTTAAAAGCTAAATTAAAAAAAAAACAGCGATCACTAAAATAGCCATAACTTTCCCAAATCTTAACAAAATTTGAAATTGTTTAAAGTTATGGGAAGCTGAGACTGATATCTACAAAACCCAGAAAAAGTTTTAAACAATTTTATGCGCCCATTTTTCTGTGCTCAAAAGAAGGTGACAGGATTTCGTAAGAATTCTTGGTGTAAAACAGTGAAAATAAACAAGATAACACAATTTTTTCTACAAAATGTTAGGTTCATCAATGTAACTGAAGATTTCTTTGAGGTTTAAGATTAGAGTGTGTTAATAATAAATCAATGAAGGACAGAGAAACCCAAAGACCTATCGAGTACAAAGGAAATTAAATAATAAAATAGTTATACCTGTTTCTCAAAACTTCCATGATTACCTCCATAGTACCTTCTTGCTTGCTGGATGATACTTTGCCCTCATATTCGTCGTGCGAGCAATCTGCAAATAGATGTCTATGTCCTACACCAAGCTTTGAAGGATTTACATAAATGTCCAAATTCCCATGCCTAAACATGCTAATATTTGATCAAATAAAGACAATAAGTGCTGCAATTGCTATGGAAATCTAAGTGTGCCAATGAGTAAATATGCAACGCGCCTATAATATGTCTACTTGTGTGTGTGTAATCGAAAAGTGAGATGAAAATGGCATTTTATAGAAAATGCCATTTCAAATGGATGGGTGAGATTGCATTCTCACCAAAACCTAAAATGAAAGGTCCAGATTAAATATGAGAATCTCTAATTAGGGTTAGGGAAAATTCATTAATTGAATGGTCAAGATAATATCTCAGATAATTGGATCGATGGTGGAGAATAAATGAAGAAACATTTTCAAAAATAAAGATTTTCAAAAGTGAATATGATAAAGACCGGACTAAAGATCAATTTTAGAAGGACCAAGAACCTTCCCGATCACTTGACTTGTGGAGGAAAGTTACCAATTTGGAATTAAATTAATTCCAAATGTGAACTAAGTGAAATAATAAATAATCAATTTTGAGATTATTTACCAAAACGAGCTGACAGTTAGGACTAAGATGACATTTTAAATAATTTAATTTATTTAAAATGAGAGGAATATCATATTTGGCAATTAAATAATTAAATTTAATTATTTAATTTAGAAGATAAGATTAATTTATTTAATAATCATGAAGAATAAAGAACATGAATTATTTAATCAATAGTTGAATGTGGACGAAGGACATAATTAAATGTCATAAGTATGCTAGAACGAAAGTGGTAAAAATGAAGCTTACAGGTCTAGGTCATTTTTAAGTGTCTACAATATCATCAAAGGGATAGGGCACATGCTGATAACCTCCAAAGTTAATATTCATCTTGGCAGAATTGATATATCCCTCTAGGTCAAAGTTCTTTCTAGGCAGTCCTCTCTTCATATTATAATGCAACAACCTATCAAGGATCAAATTGTATCCTTCTTTAGCCAACATAGTGAAGTCACCAAAACACAATGTACTAGGCATAAAAGTCTGCTTCCTGAAAGAGCTGAAATTCGTAACACTATACTATTCCATCTATCTGACAATCTCCAGATATGCAGCTCTGTTTGGAACTGTCCTTGGCAGAATGAAAGGGGAATCTTCAAATCCATATACTCTGATCATTGTAGCTCCCTCCAAACAATACCAATCTCCCCAGTTGTGATCAATTGGCCCATTGAAGTCTTTTGGCTGAAGGAATATTTTAATCTCATCAGTCAGTGAATAATTACAAGGAAATTGATACAACTTATACAATGGTTTTACAAAATGTTCTTCGAAATGAATGAAAATGGAACTAGCAAACCTGTTGTCCCAAATAGCAGTGCAGAACTGAATAGGCAATGCTTCACCCTCCTTACCAATTTGAGAAATTCTCATCTCTGGAGGCCATACTCCTAACTCCTATCCAAAATATAGCACCAAGTGCATCAACAATGAGTAGTGTCTGAGACGAACAATAGATGATCTGCCCTTGATAGCCATCAATCCTGAATCAAGCCCCCTAGAAATGTATGAGGCATAGTCAAATGGCCTGGAATTGTGATACTGGATATCTACTATGATAATCATTGGCATAATTGACATGAATTCTGGGGCATCCATTCCCAACACCTGACACACTGAGAAATAAGTGTACTTCATATAGGGCTCAATCAAGTCCACATGATAAGGAGGCCCCTCACTATCTTGTAGAGGATCTGGCTTACTGCCATGTTTAATCCTGTGAATTGGCAACCTCCAACCCTTATAAATCATATCCATTCTTGAGAATTCCTTCTCCAACTCTTCACAACTGATCTCCTCATTGCAGAACCCTTCTAATTTGAAAACCTCACCTATTGCTTATTTTGACACATATATCTGTGGTTTTCTAGATGGGTCACATATAGCTTTATGTTTTGGATCATAATGATCAGCAAGCATTTTTACTAGTTCTGTATTTACAAATACATTAGGGCACACCAGTTTTCCTACATTCAACTTCCAAGGATTACAAACTGGTTCAAAACGGTTTCAACTATGATAGTAAAAATTGAATAGTTCATACCCTCTTACGGCAGTCCAGACATCACCTATGAACTTGCATTTATCATTCAATTTATCAACTTCTGCCCTAAGTTGTGCAAACCTTATAGCTTTAGGCCCTGAAATAGGTAGCTGATCAATGAGGTCTTGGTTTAACCTCCGTTCAGTGCCCTCATGCTCTATATATCAACCTTTTGTTTCTTTCCCTTTGATTGACTACACTCACTAATTTTCCTACTTTTAGCTTTTCCAGAACCAACAAACTCCATTCTTTCAAAACTATAGAATAAAAAATGTGGAAGGCTAAGAAATAATTACTTACAATATACTGCTCGAGCTCCTCAGACTGAAATATTTTCTAGTTCTCTATTCACCTTGCTAATTCTTCTGCAATCAATTCAGCACTGAAGCATTGATTAAAACTTTGCTGTTATATCCCGTCGTGCCATTAATGAAGCACGAAAGAAGGCTCATTTGAAACTGGAATTGTCACATCAAATGTCCTGTCGGTGAGATATTTTCATATCTGGGGCGAAGTCCTTTTGCAACATTTATTACACCTTTCGCCAAGACATTATGTGGTCTTACCGACACTTGGAATCAAATTAGTGACTATCGCTTCTATTTTTCATGTCATTGTGACAATTCCGAGTTGGGGAGATGTTACATAGACTTCATTGTGTCCCACCGATATGCATTCTTCAAGTCATTCTCCAGTCACTGAGACAAAATCATGAATTCGCCGATGAAACCACACTTCAGCATGACCATTAAGTTTCTCACCAAAGAAATAAATCCTACCAATGAAATAATACCATTGGCAAGACAGTAAATCTTCGAGAAGACTCATACCGATGCCAAATGTCTCATGAAGCCCATTCCTCTAGATTACTCTTATTCGGTGAGAACGCCGAAGACTTCTTTTCCTGCCTATGCATATCTTTATCGGCATAACTTTTGAGTCGGCAAGACTGCAAGAGCTTACTCTGAAATACTTTGATAGAGTCCCCTTGTGTTTGGTTCAGTAAGATAGGAGTCACTTGCCAAGACCTTACCGTGATACATATGAGTCTTACCGAGATGTTTGCTTGTGAGCTGATTAGTGAGACAATATGATTTCATTATGACTTCACACCGATACCAATCAGTTTGGCCGAAATGACCCGTATATGTGCTAGTCGATAAGACATATTGAATTCATTGTGACATTACATCGATGCCCCAACCTATGCCGATGTATCTTTTCATACACTGGTTGGCAAGAGATAATATTTCGCTATGACCTCATCCCGAAAATGATTCCTATGCCGATGTGAATCTTCTCTATCGCCGAAACAAAAGAAATGTCCTGCCGATAGTCTGCAGCAAATATACATTAGTAAAAAATACATAGGTTGGGGAGACATTCACTCTGTCTTGCCGATATGACTAATACAATGAAATATCAAAGACTAGATGGATTCAAATGCATCATATGACAAAATATAAGCAAGAAAACATGAGGAGGGGATTTTATGCTTATGATGAAGACTCATTTTGGAAACTCAAGAATGTAATTGACTGTGATATATTCAAAATTTTGCAGTTCTAACAAGACTCATCATATTTCATTTCTCTTGTGAAGAAAAAAACCATTCTAGTCGTGGCCAGAGGAATGCAATAGGGTTTTTTTCTAAGTTATTATTTCTCCTGTAGAAGTAAAAAAGAACGAATTGGATTCTCTGATTTATCGTTTTCCTTTAAAAACTCAATGATATGCTTTGTTAGCTCGAACTCCAAGTGGGTTTATGCTCTTTTGAATTTCCAGGCTGTCGCCATGGACATGTGAACTTAGGCTTTTTGGTTTTGTAAAACGAATTGTTATTTTGAAAACATGACACTCCATTCTTGACTTTGATTTCTATATTTTTAAAAAACCATGATAGCCATCTTTTTTAAAAAGGCACTGCATTTGAACTCTTCCTCCACCATTTTTTGTAAACCCTAGTTGAGTTTCTTCAAAATGTAGAATGATTGCAATTTATGTAAAAATCCCAATGTAGGTTTTGGTGTTTTTGAAGAAAAAACTCAGATCTGAGCGACGACTGTAGAAAAATGAGATGGGGTTTAGAATGCTTGAGTTGTTCCTTTCTAAAAAAGAAACTCACTACCTTTCACCTTTGTTTTCTATGTATTCTTTGTATCTAATTGACAAGGACCACATTGTGGTGGTAGTATACCAATTAATTTAATTTGATTGTGAAATGCAAGCTCCCATCCTTTAGTTCAGGACTCATTAAACATTTTTTCTTTAAACCCCAACTTTTTATGTAGAAATGTAAGTTGTTCTTTGAACTCCAAACAAAGGGGTTTTCTTCTTTTGGCCTTCTCAAAATCTTCAGTTCCTTTATGAACTAAAATTTTGCTAGGTGTACACTGCTTATAGTACTTTGATTCCATAATGAGTCCTTCTGAGATGCTACCAGTACCAAAACCTCCATCATCTATATCAAGCAAAACCCAGGGCCTTCCATTTGAAGAGACAAAAAAAAATTGTCATCTTGCAAACAGTCTAGTGCCTTCATCAAACTTGCACGATATTGGAACAAAAAAAACCCTCTTCTAAATTGTTCCAGTTTGAGGCTTGGTAAAATATGAACATGGACAATTGTGCAACCCATGGAAGTTATGACCTCCTTCACATCAAATGGGTTCACACCCTTTTCCATCTTATCTAAAACTAGAACTTCCAAGGAATAAAACTATCTTTCCTCAGTTCCCACATGTCCATAATAATGTTCATATCCAACATTTGTGCAGCCACATCAAGATTCATTAAGGACCATTTGAATCATCAGGTTTTCTCTCTTGCTTGATAGCATTGGTTTCATAAAATTCCTACAATGTTTTCCATTTGAAACATTAAAGTGGCTAGTCCCCTCCCCATCATAAATTGAGTCATCTTCTAAGAATGCACTCACATCAGAAATGTGTAGCTCATTGCACCTACACATTGAAGAATGAAAAAATATTGGCAGTGAGTTGTGAAAGTGTTAGTAGACCATGTTCTACATTGATTGTAAGCTAGAAAACTTTTTTGTCTAATGTTTGATTGAGAAGGCCTTGAATAAAGCCTTGTGTAAGTTGCGCTTGCATTTTGGCATTCCTTATAAGTAAATTGTAAATTCCTTTGAATACTGAGATCAAATTCAGGAAAGGGCATATAAGAAAAATCTAAATAAAGTGGCAAAAAAAAGAGTTACTCTTTTATGAAACATAATGACCACTGCAGTGATGTTGAATAGCTGATATGTTCTTTTGACCTTCACAATTGCATCTAAAAATGTTTATTTTGTCATTTCTGCTCTGTGCATTCCTATTACATTCACTTATGCATGTGTAGTCCACCTTTATTTCATCAACTGTAGATAACTCCTTCTGTAACTAAACATGATTATCATGTTTCTTACTTAAATTCTAACTTCCATAATCACATTTTTCCTTTGAAGGACTATAGTCATCTTCTTCATCGGGTGAGATATTCATTATAGTAGGCAGTGATTCTGGTGATTCCATCCTATTTCTCCTAAGCTGGTTGAGTTTGTTCACACCTTTGATAGTATGCACCTCTCATCCCTATTTTTCATAGCCAAGGATGACGAAATACTTTTCATACCACCATGAGCGGATAATGAATAATATTCTAAATTTTCTTCTCTTCTCATCTCAACACTCAGATGACTATTCATCTGATCTTCTTTTAATTCAACTGCCATCGAGTTAAGATCCAAATTAAGCTCTCGTTCATTTTCTGTAATATTGACATCATATAACACTGTCATCCTTTAGAGCTTATGGCTCACTGCTTCTTTCATGCTATGTTCTATTTTTGTGGACTTCTTGTTTGATGAAATTGCCTCTCCATATCACTCTTATGTATGTACTTGTTCTCAAGGCATTGATTCTTATCATTCTGAACTTGGGTTCCTTCTTTTTAGCATGCAATCTTGATCCTTGTTGGATTATTTATGATGACTAGAACCCTCCATTAAATATTATGAGCATATCCACTAATAATAGCATTCCATGAGATCACATTTCATTGGCACATTTATTTAAGTAGAATATATGCCTTGTGTATAAATTTTGTTGCAACTTCTCATTTGTAAGATTGATGCAGAATTGTTGTGTTTAAAGCTCTCAAAACCACTACTCTTTGCATCACTCTTCCTCCACCCTGGTGGTTTGTGACTATGATGGGTTATGTCTTGAAAGGATCTCTGTCACTTGTCTTGATCCTCTACATTTGTTATTGATTAATTCCTTTCTTCCAAGTTTCATGATTCCGGTCAGCATATGATTTCATGAATGCATGTGAGGTTGCTCCTTGTTGTTTGTTGACTGCACTTTTCATTACATGGCTTATTCATAGTCTATCATTTACTACCAAACTGAAAACATGGTTCAATTTCTCCCTTAATAAATGCAATGACTACCCTTGTTGTTATGTAGCATTCATTCATGATTGCTACCTATATACATGAGATCATGATTTTATCCATTGTTTTTGTCATGTTCATGACATATAGCATTTTTTTTTTTTAAGATTGTCCCAACCATCATGGTTTTCATAACAATGCTTACTATGCCACATGTTCGCTACCTTATTTCCACAATAGTTGTTTACCTTTTCAATCATGTGCAACAATTAACACTGTCTCCTCACTTTGATTTTAGTGGGTAGACACATGTCACCTATGTTGGAGACCTGAAAGCTCGCCATCCTATGTGTTGTGTGGTTGTCCAATAGGGTTAAGGTTAGAGGGACCTGACAATACTTTGGATTTCTCCCTCATTATTTAAGAGATGCATAATTGAACTTGATGCATCTTTTGAATATGATAATAAAATTTGATCAACTAGTGTGATTCCATATTGATTTAATGTATTAATAATATGTATATCTTTGATCAAATTGCTCAATTTCCTATTCCTCTCAAAAACATCAGAGGGAAATATGTTGAGCTTTTCCCTTGTGGGAGCCACATTCACCCCACATGATGTATTTAACTGAATAAAAATAGTAACAAGACTTGTCCTAAATCTGCACATGAAGCAAACAAGTTAGAAAAATAAATGCATATTTTGGATGTGTTTGATGACTTCATTGTTTTCCAGGACATCCAAGGTTTGCATGCTTATTTAATACATTCAGAGATCAGTTTATACATGCATAGGTGAGTGTTCATGTAAGGTTTGATATCTTTCATTTCTTAGAGCATTACTTTAATACCATTGTTATTGCCAGATGCAGGAGCTAGGAGCACTATGGAGCTAGGAAAGACACAACTAGCTCGTGATAGCAGCAGGGCAAGATGACACATTCAAAACCAGTCATTCTCAGGCAATGACTGGTCTCCATCCTTATATGCACATTTTATTTGTTCACTTATTCATGTATATGCTCTTCTTTTTTTTCATTAAATAAGTAAAGTTAGTCCCTTGGTTTTTGGGGGACATGTACACTTTCATGATTATCAATAAATATTACATTTGTAACACATATGGTTCTCTTTCTCATTTGTTGTAATTGCAACATTGGAATAAAATGTAATCTGTTTCACTTGAAAATATCTTTCATGCATATTGATGACTTAGCAGAGTATGGTTTATCTTTTAAATGTTTAAACAAACAACACAAAAAGAATAAATGTTCACTAAGTTACCTAATTTCATTTGAAAGCTAAAAATCAGGTAATAGGTAATGGTGTTGATATGCTCATTGGTGGTTCGAATGTTATTTATGATTGGGCTGTAGTTATAATCATACTTGACATTAGCATAGTTGGCCAAATTATTGGTCTTATTTCCTGAACTAGAGGCTTTTCCTTTTCCATGGTCATGTAATGGATCGGGAAAGACCTTGTGATCATTGTTTGAGGATGTCTATTTTTGTCCATTAACTTCAATAGTTTTTTTCTCCATAAGATCTTGTATAATTTTCTTCAACTGTCAACAATTTTGTAGATTGTGTCCCTTATTTCGGTGGAAATCGCAAAAAGCATTGTCATCCCACCAAAAGGGTTTAAATTGTACCAAATCATATTGTCTTGGCTCTTAAAGTTGTAGGAGGTTGTGTTGTAGTAGTTGTTTAAAGACTGATTCAATTGGTTCCCTTAGGGGAGTGAATTCACATTTTGGAAACCTCCTTTGCAGTTGTGGTTGTTGGATGTTTTGGACAACATTGGTAGTTTGATCGACGTTGTTGAGTGTGTTGTTAGAGGGGTTGTGTCCTCTAAGTGTAATGATTGGCCCTGCTTGTAGGGTTTTAGCATCAACAATCCCATCATTGGATATGTTCTTTTTTCGAGACAAAAATTTGTTCCTATCATTAGGGGTGTTTTGAACATTTGGATTTCTATTTGACATCTTGATTTCACCTTTGTCAATGAGATCCTTTTCAAGTATGATACCCTTTTCTACTAGTTGCACAAAAGAAGTGCAATAGTGTACTCTTAAGTCACTTCTCAATTTTGAATTGAGGTTTTCTAGGGATATGGTGACCTTTTCATTTTCAGGTATTTCAATAGGGCATCAGCTAGTAATACTCCTCCATCTCTAGAAGAAGGTAATAAAGTTATCTTGTTCATCTTGAGTAGTGTGACACAAGGTTGCTATTATGATTTCATTACCAATGTTAAAGGTGAAATGTTTGATAATTTTTTTAGCAAGTTCACCCCATGATCTTATGCCATATGGAAGTTGAGAAAACCATTCAAGTGTTATTCCAATAAGGCTTTGTAGAAATAGTCTCATGAGATATGTGGGGTCATATGCAACGTCTATGCATATTGTGGAAAATTCCCTTATATGTTCAATAGGATTACACTTCCCATTATACTTAGGCAAGTTTGGTATAATATATCCATGTGGGAAAGGCATCATGTATAAAGCTTGTCAAAGGGAAATGGACATAAGGTTTTTGCTAAAAACGTCTTCTTGCTAGACATCACCAGATTATCCATCTTTTGTTGAAGGGATTGCATTTGTGTTTGCAAAACATCCACTTGTGTCAATGATGTGTTGGTTGGATTCTTGGGGTTTATGTAAGTATTTTGGAATCCAACGTTTTGTGATGGATTTTGGTTCAGTGTTGAGTGAAGGGTGGATTCTGGTTTGGAATGTTAGGTAATGGGTTTTGGTTTGACATTGATTGATTAGGAATAAGGACATTTTACAAAGGATTGGATTTGCTTCCATGTTGGATGGAAGGTATGTTTCTTGTTTGTGAGACCCTTATCTGTGGTATGGCACTAGTGTTGTTGATGCTTTGTATAGCAGTTGTCATGTTTGTTCCAACTTTAGGCCTTTTTCTTCCAATATTGGTGCCAAAGGGATTTGATGATAATGCCCCTACGGTAAAATTAAGGCCTTGTGTCATGCTTGATGTACCAAATGGTGAGGTTTGTATTGATGTAGCACTTTGTGTAGGTACTCCAAATGGTATAGCTTCAGTTACTTGAGGGATAGAGGCACTAGATGTCATCATGTTTTTGCCTTGTGTAGATGAAATTTGCAATGTGTGAATGTCAAATCCAACAAGTAATGTGGCACCTTCTACAAGCAATTTTTCTAAATATCATTGGGGATCATTTGCCAAGTACTCATCTACAAAAGAGGAAAACTCTAGGTCTTGTGTACCAATGTCTAAATCTTCAACTATAATGTATCCTTGTTGGTCTCTAGTGACAAATTTATCCAATAAGGTTTTGTGAGGTCTCGATGTCCCTGATGGGGAATTTGAAAATAGATTGATAAAGTCTTGTGGATCAGCCATTTTGACCATGTAAGATATGCTCAAAATGCGGATGATGCAAAAATATGTCTATGAATGATATGATTTTAGTATATGTTTTTTGGATTTTCTTGGATATAAGGAATGAATGCTAATGCGACTATGTTTTTGGTATTTTTTAGAAAATAAGGAAAGTCTAAAATGATGGTGTCCTAAAATGACCGTGTCTAAGTATGCAAAAGTGTAGGCAAGCTTTTAAAAGTAATCAATTTTGGAAGATTTAAAAAGAGATTACTAACCATCTAAAGTTTAACCAAGGCTTCAATTTAGTTTGTCAAGGGACCTTTTGTGAGACTAAGACCAAGAGATAAGTGAGTTTCCAAACTAGGCTAATGAGCTAGAAAGATTCACCAAGATGACAAAAGATATTTGTGACAAATGACTAGATTCAATGACAATTTTTCATTGAAGCAAGGGTTTATCCAAAGTATGGAAAGATGGCCTATTCTAAATCTACAAAGGTAATTGTCCTAAAATTTTGATTGATTTGAGAATAACTAGGACTCCTAATATTTGCAACTAGTATGTCTATCGCTAAGGCTAAATGATAACTAAAAGGTGCAATGATGAAAAGTATGAGCAAATCGTTCTGGTTTCAGTTCAAAGATCACTGTGAAAGAATAATCAGAGACTATTTTTGACTATTTGACCTTGGACTGTGACAATGAAATTGTTTTCCTGGTAATCAGGCAATTGCGATTCAGGTTGACAGATGCGTCGTAAAAATTAACAAATGTGGTTTTCAGTGTCATATGCAATTTATTGGTAAACTATGTCTCAGGTCTGTGATAGGTAGATGCATCATTCCAGACTACAAATGTGGCTCATTAGATCAGATTCATCATAGAGGTTTTTAGATGTGGTTCCTATTCTAACAAAATAACAGATATAGTTTTGACAATTGTGACTCAAAATAGCAGATGCGGTTCTCTGGTCGATAGATGCAACTCAGTATGACAGACACAACTTTTTGGTTAACAAATGTGACTTAGTATGATAGATGCATGTTTCTGGTTAACATATGTGACTTAGTTTAATAGATGTGATTTTGTGGTTGACATATGTGGCTCATAACATTTCAACATATACATGTTTATGGTTAATGGATATAGTTTACTATAAATTTACAAGTTTGACTTAGTCTAATTTTGATTAAATTTTGGCAAATAGAAGACAATCAAAAAACACTTTGTTTTGGTTTGTTTTGATGTGAAAACGTTCAAATTTAAATAGAAAAGTATGATTCATATGGTTGGCAAGGACAATATTTGCTGAGTTCCCACTTGGATTTCTCCAGTTGCACTTATTCAGAGCATATCATTAGAAGCTTGACCACACTGGCTCCCCTCCATGACACTCACTTCTACAAGTCAACCAAGCTTTGAGTTCTCATGAATCTCCCATGGAAAAATATTCATCTCTACTAAGAACCGCATGTATGTGGGATGACTTCAGAGGTCTAACCTATTGCACCAAAAAATAGAAATATTTTGGTAAATCTAAAAAAAATTGGCTTTTAATAAGGGCACCCATTTAGGTGGTTATGTGTGAGGCAAGATTAACTTTTCTACATAACAAATCTGCACCTGTAATGCTAATTTTTCCATTAGCATTCACATTTGTATACCAGTCGGGAGTAGCTTGGATTTAGCTTCATTTCCAGTTTGAGTCGCCTTGGGATGATTACTTTTTCCCACCAAGGAAGGCCCAATTCTAGAGTCAATAATATTTTCTCTTACACCCAAGATCACACAAGTGTACAAGGGGAGAGAATACTTTTATTATTGAATCAAGTTTTAATCTAATAGAATGTGTGAAAGCACCAAACAAAGAGAACAATGATTTATTTTAAAGCCCAAAAAAAAAAAATGATCTAATCTAATTAGACAATCGGTTTCAAAATTAATCTTCGACAAGCATCCTACAAGAGATTTCATTAGAAGTTTGAATCTTAGTCTTCATCAATCATCTTGCAAACATAGTTTGTATATTTGTCTTCTATGAATCATCTTGCAAACACTTTGTTAGCTCCACAAGATCACATGCTAGAAATTCTAAATTAGTCATAACAAAAAACTACACTGATTAAAATGAAAATTTAGAATCTCAAAAATCAAAAAAATATTTTTTTACCAGCAAAATGCATCGTAGTTTTTACCAGTCAAATGCACTGTAGGGAGCCACAAATGTGTCACGAAGAGTTAGATGTGTCGTTTGATTCTTCATATGTAGTTCATGGGATCAATTGCATCGTTTTGTGCCTCATATGCATTGTTTCATACCTTATCCTGCAAAAACTCAAATTTTCTACATATTTTTTTTGAAGAATGTGTCTTCACATCAAGATCACTAGATGTAACATAGGGAAATTCACATATTAAGTAGTACAATGCATAAAATCAAACTAAGCCTACGCTAACAACAAAGAACAATGGAATATAAAGCATAAATAAAAGAATGATCTCACCAAACATCTATGTAATTCCATGAATAACCTCGATTTCACTTCTCCATTTTGTTGTAGTATAAATGCCCTCAAATTTCTCTTAAGTATGCAAGTATGGCCTTATGATAGTGTTAATAGCAAAACATTGAAGATTCTAAAGTTGATTGCTTCCAAAACTTATAAGATTTCGGAAAGAGGAATAATGATGAAGGCAAAGCCAATTTATAGAAAATATGATTTTCAAATGATAGGGTTAGATTGAAAGATAAACTGACGATTAAGATTAAAAGATGTGACATGCAATAAGATTAGGGTTGAGTTAGTGTGAGTCATAAAGCATAAAAGGTGGAGATTAAATTAAATAATAATTTAATCTTTAGTGGAAACTGGTTGAGACATAGAAGAATAAAGATTGCATGTAAAGATAAAGATTATAATAGATAGAAGATGAGAATAAATTAATTAATTAAATAAAATTATTTAATTAATAAAGGTTTTCACATAGAAGATAAGAATAAATCTAGATAACAAACTAATTAACACAAAAAGTTTGTTCATTAAAGATAATAAGATATTATCTCACCATGAATGATCTAATTATATCTAGACTTAAGTGATAAATGACTAATTAGATAACAAATAGATTATCTAATTATAGAGGAATATGCTATGAATAAATCTTTTTATGAATTAAATAATGATTTAATTCAACATTCAAGATTTTGAGCTTAAATTAGATAAACAAATATTTAGTTAATTAAAGGGAGAAAAGGCTAAGGAATAATTAAATAATTAAAGTGGTTATTTAACTATAGTTGAAAGTGTGATAGGAAATAATTAAATAATTTAAAATGATTATTTAATAGAAGATATATTTAATTAGTGACAATAAGAATGAATGAATTAAATAATTAAAGTTATTTAATTAATAAAGGACAAATGACTTTAGAAAATAATTAAATAATTAACATTATTTAATTATGAGAAATGACGATTAGAATTGTGATGAAAATTTAGAGTCATAGGCCTAGGACAATTTTCAGTGTCTACATAAAATATGGCCCTAAAGCAACTAATAATTATGATTTAATGTTGGTGAATTAATTTATATTTCTACTATAACTTATAAAATCTAGGCAAGTCTGATCTAATAATGTATCGAATACTATGGAAATTTTTTGAGTTAAAACATTTAATAAAATAAATTCTTTGACGATTTAAATAAGACTAAAATAATTTTTTTTTAAAAAGTGGTGATTAAGGTCCCATAGCTTGAACTATTAGCTAAATTTGGATTCCAAATTTCAACTATTAGCCAATTATAAAATATTAGCCACTCAAAAAATCATTACTCTCAATGATCTAAAATAGGGCTAAATAGTTGAATCTTAAATTGATAAGATTTGACAGCTAACTAACTATTATGAAAGTAAGTAGAGGTGTAAAATATAGTTCCTACACTAATCTATGAGTGGAGGTATGTACAAAAAATAATTTATTAATATACTTAAAAATAATAATCATATAATAAATATGCCATAACATAGAGCTTTACATGAGAAAACCCTTTTAGCAGAAAAACCCACAATCCAAAGCAACTCAATGCCTTTTTTAATACTCAAACGTAAAAATATACATGTAGAGCCTAAGGCTTTATATGAATATCACAAACTAGAGATCTTGATTTATTCTAGAAACATAACAAGTTATATAAAATAATCACTATCAAAATCTCCATCTCAACCACCCAATAAATAGGAGAGGTAATTCGTGAAACCATAAAATGGTAATTAGGAAACCATGAGCTAAAACCACCTAAAATATGACACCATAACTTTTGATTGAGTAGGCTATTTGGGTCAATTATTTTTAAATAATAGAGATTGAAGAGGTCTACACACCAAGCATCAAGGAATTGGTGCTAAATAATATAAAATATTTATTTTGGAAAAAAAAACTCTATAACTTAGAAATTGATTTTTTATATAGTAGCTTAAAATTGTATTTTTGTATTCTTAATATTGGGAGCAAGGTTGAGGAACATTTCCTAATATATTATGTATTAAAAAGTGGGTTAAGCCCATAAATGTGGAACTGATCTACACGTCTATAGAAATTACCCTCATTCTCATATTAAATTTGGAACTATAAAAATGATCTGAGATCTTTTTGATGTGTAGAATCTCCTTGCTTTGGCATTTGAATTTATCTAAAAATAAGTGGTGTTGAGAAACACCTTTGGGAGTTTGTAAAGTAATGATCTTCTCTTTATATTAAATCCCTAGATATTTAGCAATTTGGAACAAAGATCAAAGACATAAGCAAATGTGAATGATGATGTACTGATAATGGGATATTTTGATGAGGATTGATCTCTTAAATTTGAAATAATTTTTAATTCTAAAACTTGGATTATGGTTTTCTCTTTTATGCAACACCCTAATACATAATTAAAAATATTTTATACTCAAGTTGGCAAGTATGAAATAAAATCCACTTAAAATCAAACTTAAATTTGAATCTGGAAGTTTGGGATATCTTTCCATGTTTGTAAATTTGGCCTATGCATAAAATGGCTGAATTGGTGATTTAGATGAGTCTCTAAAAAGATATGAAAGCGTGAACAAACTAAATTTACATTAATTATCAACTTTTATACATAATCACACCACTCATACACTAATCATATTGTTCGTAAGACCTAATTAAAATAAATCCAAAGAAATGAGAAAATGTAAAAATATAATTTATACACTTCACTCTTTAAAAAAATTGAAATAATTAATGGTTGTAATTCACCCTTAAAGGAAAGAACATACAATTAATGGTTGTAAACTTAGCTTCATAGGGGCAAACGTTTAAAGATCCTGAAATAATGGTATAATAGAAGGTGTAGATTCAATCTTTATAAGTCGTATACATGAGCGATTTGAGCCTCGTCAATAGAATTCCAAAGTAAAATACTATAGAAAAGCTTAAACAAGTTGTAAAAGCCCTCGATGAGTTCAAGACCTACTTACTATTATATTCATAAACGAATGTAGCAATCAGTGGGTAGAAAATTAGGCGGTTGTTGTGGCGTCAAGGTTGAATTTGGAACATTTGAACATGTAGAATTAATATCAAGTGTTCTATGCCCCAGCGCACATTTTAGCCATCAACGACTTATGGCGAAAAATCACAATTAATTAGAGAATAATTTTAGTATAAAAACAAAAGAATCTATGGCATATTCACATTTTAAAAAATTAACTGTACATATAGGGAAATTGAATTCATGTTGAATTGTTGGAGGGAGCAGGGCTAGAAGATAGCTTCACTCAATCTGAAAACGAAAGACCAAAATGAAACAAATGCAACAATGCCACTCAGAGTGGAAAGAGTATCTAGACAAGATTCACTCTTCATCTCTGCTTCTCTCAGTTTACTCTGTTCTCTCAAGTATTTATGATACGATTCCAATATCTGATTGTGGTTCATAGTCCTTGTGCACGCTAGAGCTCTTTCTAGGATAGCCAGACTATGCCCGCCTTTAACATGAGCTCCTATCGTGTCTTCCAACTGCATCCTCAGTTCAGTGACCTTCAAGGTGGTATCATCACTGTCTGAGACTCTACACTTCATCACCAACTTGCAGAGCACAGCTTTGCAAGGCAATATTTTGTGGGCGGGTAATACGGACCCAAAGTACATTACAAAATCATTATCTGATGGCCAATCCCATTTCCCAGACAAAGGACTCCGGCTTGAAAGATTAGCAGTCTGCCCTGTTCTCCTGTTTATAACAATCCAGCTTAACTTAATATTCTCCATTAAATGTCCCCAGGATTCGCCAGCCTTCTTTCGCTTGTCTATGGGCTCATTTGTCCGCAGCCCATCTGTGATAATGCGATCCTCGTCAACATTAAGGATATCAATTCTGAAAGGGCAGTTGTAGAAACACCCCTCAAAATCTCCACGAGCAGGGATTCCCCAAACAACTTTGGAAAAGATGACTTTATCCTTGTATTGGACATCCACCATTGAGACAAAATCAGATGGGACAGCAGCGCTCTCGCATAGTTTTTTGTTATTCAGTTCTTTGCACTTGGAATCGCTGAGGGTAGTTTCGTAAGTAACGAACGGGAAGCAACTTGGATAAAAATTTCTGAATCCGCCCAACGAAGCAGAGATCAAATTTTTAACATCTGCGTCCTGCACAGAAGGCCACATAGAACAGCAAGCTTCTTCCCATATTCTTTCTTCCCTTGCAACGGACCAAAACTCTGAAGAAATACATCCGGCATTTGCAAGAGTCCTGCCATCTACACGACCTAAGATGTCTGAAATAACGTCACTGTTCAACACCATGTCTATCACAGTGTTTTGACTCGCTGTGCAAAACACCTTCTAATATTTTACAACCAAAATTTTGGCGACAATAAAAAGAATGGCCAAAGATTGTTGATATAGAAAACTTGCAGACCCCTCCTTCCAACAAATGGTAAGCAGTGGTATAAACTCTAATCTCTGTGTACTGTACTTAACATCAAACAGTTAATGGCAATAGATTTTATAAAACTGAAAATATGTGAATTGGAAGTAGCTCAGTGACAAATGTGTAATTGTAGAAGCGGTGCATTTTGTCAAGAAAAATAGTTGATTGGAATGGGCAGAAGGAAGTTTCTATCCAAAGAGAGAATGAAGAAATTCACAAAATTGGGCCACAGTGGAACTGCAGAGCCTCTTTTATAATGCTAATTTCTGGCATAGACACTTTTAACAGAGTGCTTCCAGTTCAATGCATCGCAGATTCTACCTGATCCTATTTATTACAAAGCTTGAACGTCAAACGGTGGAGATTCGATGTGCATTTAAAAGCATCAGTTGAGACCTTCGACTACGCGAGTAGTGCGTCCTTTTTAAGCCGGTTGTTTGGATTACGTATTTGGCTGGATTTGGGTAGGCGGAGAGCAACCCAAAAGGTGCTGGCTTCTACCTAATTAGTAGTTATAGCAGGGCATCAGTCGTATCATCTATAAAGATGAAACGAGGAGGGCGGCATTTATTTATTTCCCCTCTGCTTTTCATCGCTCCGTTTCTGTATCCTCCTTTATTTTTAGCTTCACCCCTTCCTAGTCTTTCTGATCCGAAACCTCGCATTTCAAAATTGGTAAATTTGTCTCATACTATGAAACCATTCAGTTAATTTGGTTTTTTTTATACCGCCGGATTCTTGACATTCACGTCTCGTTCCCTTGATTTGATTTTTTGTGCCGTCTGATCGATAGTTAGGGGGTTGGCTCAATAGTGGTGGGTGGGGTTTAATAGTGGGGACAGAAGAACTTTTTAGTGGATTTCACAATGAAGCACTTTAATATTCAATTTTAAAACAATTTTTATCCATCAAGTAAACAAAATCAGTTCAATCATTGTATAGATAAAAAATGTTTTATAAATGGTTGATATTTGTCCCAAAAACAAATAATTATTCACAGTATTACATGTTAGAGAATATTCAAAACCTACCTGACACCACTAGCCTACAATCCATCTTGCTCTTACATGTCAAAGAATATTCAAAACCTATCTGATACCGCCAACATACAATCCATCTTGCTCATTTATGGTCTGTAGCATGAAAACATGCAACTAAAATATAAAAATAGTATAACCCACACTCCCTTTACATATCAACCACTCCATTACATCACCATCATTATTTTGAGGGAACTAATGCCATGTGAACATCCAAGAACCAAGTTTGTTCCATCACCAAATCTAGTTGAACCCACTCCCCTCTCTCACTTTCGTAGCAACACAATACTCAAGGAAAATCATTCATTCACATGTGTCCCATCAATCAAATTCCACCGCACAATTGTTGGTGTCTTCTCCTCATGTGCCATCTGCAACCACCAAAAAATTGTTTAAGGCCACCAAAATTGTGTGGGAAGCAAACAAGGATTGCACACTATAAATACATGCAAACTCTACAATTGAAAGAATGATTTTTTTTTTCAAATTTGAAAAAGGACATAAATTAAAAACTTCATACCAAACCAACATTGAACATATAAAGAGATTTACAAATTAAAAAATGCATTATTCAATCTTTGCCAATTTTGATTTAGCACATCTCACTTTGATGTTCATATCTATATTTTCTTGGAGGTAGTGATAGAAAAAGAAAAAGCAACAACACCATCACACTACAAAGTTTTAGGTGTTCTACTGCTATTAAAATTGTGTATGCCTATGAATGCCAATATGTTGTATGCTATGCAAAAAAATTCACAAACCTGTAACTCAATATCAGGGGTTTCAACCTAATACTATTTATATTGGGTTTTTCATTTATATTCTTTATGCCTGAGAATATCAATCTGTTGTATGTGATGTAAATGTTCATCACAGTGACCTGCAACTCAATATCTCAGGTTTCAATTGAAACTGTTTATCAATGTCAATGCATTTATGTTGTATACAATGTTATAGTTACTTCTCTAAGTGCATAAGATCAAGTGCTTTCAATTCAATTGGACTCGGTTTTCTTTTATACTTTTTATGCTTGGGAATGCTAATATGTTGTATGCGATGTAAATATTTGTCACAATAACCTGTAAC
The DNA here is from genome assembly GCA_007258455.2 of Sequoia sempervirens. NCBI lineage: Eukaryota > Viridiplantae > Streptophyta > Pinopsida > Cupressales > Cupressaceae > Sequoia > Sequoia sempervirens. The sequence goes on from VDFB02271358.1 coordinate 265,778,998, forward strand.
TCAATATTTGGGGTTTCAAATTATCCTATTTATGAATGCCAATTCATATTTGTTGTATACAATGTGATTGTTTCACCCAATCTTCTCTAAGTGCATAAGATCAAGTGCTTTCAATTTAATTCTTAATTCCTACCAATGCCATTCTATTCTATAGGATGTTATTGTGTCACCCACTCCATTATAAGTTCAACCTATTGGGTTTTCATTTATATTCTTTATTCCTGGGAATGCCAATTTGTTGTATGCAATTTAAAAGTGTCACCCACTTACCTATAACTCAATATATGGGGTTTCAACTTATACAGTTTATGATTGTCAATGCATTTCTAGTGTATACAATGTGATTATTACACTCAATCTTCTCTAAGCGCATAAAATCAAGTGATTGTGTCATCCACTCCATTGCAAGTGCTCAATCTATTAGGTTTTCATTTATATTCTTTATGCATAGGAATTCCAATCTGTTGTATGTGATGGAAATGTTTGTCACACTAACCTGTAACTCAATAGGCTTTCAACTTATACTGTTTATGAATTTCAATGCATATATGTTGTATATAATTTGATTATTTCACCTAATCTTCTTTAAGTTGATAAGATCAAGTGCTTTTGGTTTAATTCTTAATTCCTAGCAATTCCTATCTATTTTATAGGATGTTATTATGTCACCCACTCTGTTGTAAGTGCTCAACCTACTGGGTTTTCATTTCTATTATTTATGTTTGGGAATGCCAATTTGTTTTATGCAATGTAAATGTGTCACCCACTCAACTATAATTCAATATCTGAGGTTTCAACTTATACTATTTATGAATTTCACTGCATTTTTGTTGTTATATAGAAAGTGATTGTTTCACCCAATCTTCTCTAGTTGCATAAGGTCAAGTTCTTTTAGTTTAATTCTTATGATTTTATTATGTCAACCACTATGTTGTAAGTGCTCAAAATATTGGGCTTTCATTTATATTCTTTATGCCTAGGAATGCCAATTTGTTGTATGCAAGGTAGATGTCCCACCCACTCACCTATAACTTAATATCTAGGGTTTCAACTTTTATTGTTTATGAATGTCACTAGATTTTTGTTGTATACAATGTGATTGTTTCACCCAATTTTCTCTAAGTGTATAAAATCAAGTGCTTTCAGCCCAATTCTTAATCCTAACAATGCTTATATGTTTTATAATATTTTCTTATGTCAACCACTCCACTATAAGAGCTCAACCAATTGGGTTTTCATTTATATTCTTTATGCCCGGGAATGCCAATCTATTGTATGCAATGTTAATTTTTATCACACTCACCTATAACTCAATATTTGGGGTTTCAACTTATACTGTTTGTGGATGTCAATGCATTTGTGTTTCATACAATGTGATTGTTACACCCAATCTTCTCTAAGTGCATAAGATCAAGTAATTTCAATTCTTAATGCCTTCCAATTCCTATCTATTCTATAGGATGTTATTGTGTCACCCACTCCATTGTAAGTGTTAACCATTGATTTTTTTATGCTTGGGAATGCCAATTTGTTGTATGCAATGTAAATGTTTGTCACACTCACCTATAACTCAATATCTAAGCTTTCAACTTATACTATTTATGAATGTCAATGCATTGTTGTTGTACATACAATGAGGTTGTTACATCCAATGTGCTCTAAGTGCATAAGACCAAGTGCTTTCAATTCAATTCAAATTGTTATCAACATGTGCTATATAAACAAAGGAAATTGACTAAATAAAAGTCAAAATGTTAGCAAATTTTGCATTATAAATTTTCAACATGCACATTAAAGAAAAATAATCTATTAATACATCACTATGACTTTAAAAATGTTTATTGATGGTTTTTATCATTTTTTGAAATAATTTTCATAATATCTACATGTGCAATATAAAGCTAAAATGAGGACCAAACCAATGAAATAGATTGTCATGACAAGGTTTCCTACATGGAAGAGAAGGGTTACATTCTCCCCTATACAAGAAACTAATGTTTAAGAAAACAACATGAATCTCAACCTATTGAGGTAGTTGTGGAGATTAATGCATATGCAAGTAGGCTGAGAACAACATGAGAACAAGAATGGTCAACAAAGGACATGAATGGGGCTCTACGAGATTTGGAGGACAATGGGATGTCCACAAGGGTTGCTTCCAAAAATAGAGAATCCTAGCTACAATGCTCACCAATTGGTTAGGTGGGCTTACAACAACTTCGAAGAAAGGTCCTCTGACTGTCCTCTGACTGTCTCAAGGTAGAAGTTTCACATATCTACCAAACTAGACCGAACCCTTTCAAGGATGGGCTACCTGGTAAGTCATGGTGGACTGGATTTAACAAGCAACATCTAGAACCAACATTGCACATAGCAAAAGTCCTTGAAAAGGAAAGGGCACTAAACCTCTAGCCTATAGTATACTTATCCACATTTTACAATACACTATCAACAACCTATGATGCTAATCCATATGGTCCTCATAGAATATGGAACTGCAATGAGATGGGTATTCAAGCAAGCATAAATGGTGCAATGAGGGTGTTGACAAGAAGAGGCAGCATGACCATCACCTACATAATTCCCAATAGTTAGGAATGGATGACAATTCTCTATTGTGTTAATGCAATTGGTCGGAGCATAACAGGGTTCTATTTGTTCAAGAGAAAGAAGCAATTAAAAAATTACATCGTAGGCTATGAACTAGGTGTTGGTATGGCAGCCCAAACACACATCGGTGGATGAAAAAATAGTTGTTCATGATTTGGTTGCACCATTTTTTGTAATCAGTTCCAAAAGGCATGTCACCCAACAACATGCACCTTCTCATTTTCGATAGTCATGGTAGTCATATTGTTATACCTAGTGTGTTATTACCCTTTTACTATTACCATGTTTATTAAATTACTAAATAATACAAGTGAATGTGATTTATATATGAATCCTGATGGAAATATGATGAATGAATGTTTGTTCCAATTTGATGTTTTATAATGATTCTATATATGAAATATATGTGATGCATATGAATGTATTGTTATCGGCTAACTACTATTATGATGTACTAAGTAGAATGTAGGAATAGGTTCAAACCTCTGTAAGAGAGGGGAAGTATCACTTAGGAGAAGAACTTGGTCTGGTAACCTTTAATTTAGCCTTACTGAGCATTCACACGTTGACACCCTAGTTGGTCTTAGTTGAGTCAAGTCAATTTGGGTACATGGTAAGATGGTTGTGAATGTTTATACTGGTTTGCGAGATCTTGTTTTATGAATGTTTGGATTGAGGAATGCGATTAAGTCTTGATATTGAGTGGAAGTACTTCCTTGTGTGTTTATTGTTATGTCAATGAGATATATGCATAAAATTTATATATATGTATATACATTCTTTGTGTATATATGTCAATCGATAGATATGAGACTATGAGTTTTTTATAAAGGTATTAAAATAGTATTATGTATATAATATATATATTTATATATATTAATATATATGTATAAAATAATATAGCTACATCTATAAATTAATATATATTTTTATATAATTATGTAATATATATATATATATATGTATGTATGTATATGTATATACATTATGAAGGATATTTATGCACATATATATATTATATATATAATATAATTAAAAAATTATTTGAGATAGTTATAAAGCTCAGTACATAGCACTGTGGTTAATAAAAGTGAAGCACTTAAATGACACATAGGTGCATATATGGTGTTGCCTCAGTAATGTGTTGCATAGTATAACCTACACATAAAGCAAACAAAAGACCAAGTCAACAAAGACTATGAGGCACGTATGAAATAAGTGTTGATGTGTACACATTGCAAAAGGAAGTGAATGCAATTTGAAGTAATGAAGAAATAGTCTAACCCGCACTATCTTCAAAGGTTCTAGTTTATGAAATGTGATGGCAATGTTGTAGTATGTGGAATGCATAAGAAGTCTTTTTACTGCGCATAAGTCTGGAAAAGTGATATCTTATCCATGAGACTCAATCAATGTAAACTTGGCAACAATATAAGAAGTAATTTGAAATGTAAACCAAATAGGAAACTTGATAATAAGCTTGTTGTTCATTTGACTTAGAAAAAGAGTCTTCTTGTCCCTTGAAACAAGTTGAATCAATCATTTGAATGGTGAGGACTGTTATGTGTTGCAAACCAATAAGTTAGTTTGATGAGTCATTGCAAGGGGATAAAAAGGTGGCATAAGTATGAGCTTGTTTGTAGCCTTTGGTTGCTCACATTTTAGTATATATAGAGGTGCTCCTTCTACCATTTTATACACTTTTCAATATGATTACCTACTTATTTTTTTGTATTTTATGTGCAAAGTGAGTTGAGAGCTTCAAAGTTAGTTGTTTTGTTTATTTGTATTAGTTTTTTTTGAGAGATTTGGTAAGAAGCTAGTAGTGGGATTTGGGTTGTTCTTGGAGGAAGTTTCAAGCGAGCTTGAGCCATTAAGCTAGGAGGGAAGAATAATTGGTTGGAGCTTTATATAGGCATGCTGATTTCTACCCCTTTGTTATTATGTTAGAAAGATTTGTATTCATGTTGCCATGTTTGGAAAGATTGTCTTTTATGTGTATTATGATGATTGGATATGATTGCATGTTTCTTGATTACTTCTTGTATTTGTGAAACCTTTCTTTTTGGTTTATAATTATATAGATATTTATACTATATTTGATTTTATATCAATGTATACTATTTATAATATACATAGCTTGTTAGTACTATACATAGTATGACAATACTCTAGGTGTGTAGCATAAGATAAATTTGTTTGAGATACTTAGTAGCAATGCCATGTTTTAATGTGAGTTAATGGGAAGGTTATTCCTGGGGTTAGGATAATCCATGGGAAAGGGGATAAACTTTAAATAGAATACTAATGGTCAATAAAAATCAAGCAATTATTGTGGTGAAATAGATGACCCTCACTTGAAGTACATGGTGATGAAGCTTTGGCCAAAGTAGTGTAAGTAGACACTATTTACACTATAAATTCATTGTGATCCAATTTACATTCTAGGCTAGGAATATCATATATGTAGAAATACACTTTATGGTAAGCTCTAGATATGTAAGACACATAACTATGCTCAGGAAAGACTATATCAAGGATGAGGTTTCCAAACCAATCTATAGACAATGGAGGGATGAGATTTGTCATAATTTGTTATGGGGTTTTCAAGTCATCCATCACTGATCATGCTAGGAAAGGGAAACTATAGAAAATGGAGGGATTACATCATCAACCATATTCAATCACTTCAATTTTTGCAACATTTGTATGTTTTTGTTCCCCCTCTAGATAATTGTATCCAAAAATTTGATTGGAATTGTTGAAGGTATGATGCTCTAAGGGTTATTGCAATGCATGTTGCTAATGATGTTTAGAAAGCTATTGATCATTGTAACTATTCTCACATTCTTTGGACTAATATTTGGGAGATATATGGAGATCTTGATACTCCACCATTCCCCGATGATCATGTTTCAGAATGTCATTTGCCTCTTCATTCTTCATATCAGGAACCCCATGATGATATTGTTGTGTAGGAGGTTGATTGTTTGGAAAACTTTGAATCTTCTAAAGAGGTTGAAAAGGTTTCTTTAGATGCTCCTTCTTCTCCATCAGAGACTATTGATATACCTTCACATTCAATGATTCCTTGTCTAGAGTCATTGATTGAGGCTTCCATCATTTCTATCCATGAGGACACATTCAATTTTCTAGACTTGTCATCACATGATGGATTTTTTTTAGGGATTGCGGACTTGACTACTTCTATAGGTTTGGAGTAAATTCTTGAGGGGATATCTCTCCTTGAAATTCAGATCCTACTTTGGAGGGTTCTCTTGAGTCTTCACATTCCTTTGTCTTGACCTTGATTGGGGATCCAGAGACTATCTTGGAGACACTTGTTTTCTCTTCAGAGATTTCATATATCAGACTTCTTCCCTCCCATTTCATTATGGAATCAAAGTTTCTTCAGCATCCACCATTAGATTGGCTTTAGTCTTCTCTCAGTGGTTTTGAGGACACTTCATTCAAAGGGGGAAATTTAGTCTCCATCTATTCCTTCAATGGAAGGATTATTGTATTGTAGTCTTTGGATTCTATTCAACATCAGTGTCTACATTGTCCTAATTTGCCACCTTCTTCTTTGATTGGAAATGTACCTAATTTGATTGTGGCATCTCCATATTTAGTGGCAAAGGAGACATATGAGCACTTTTTAGATACATCTTCATCATACATATTCATTCTTCCTTCCTTCAATTCCTATTCAGAATGTGAAGCATCCTTGCATTTCTACTTGTTTTTGTTTCTTCCAAAAGGGAGACAAGTTGTTTGTCGACATTGGATCATGTTTTGTCTTCAAGTACTTACCATTTTTTCAAGTGAACTCACATTGTGGGGGTGCTACATAGTCTCTATATTTTCTTCCTATTGGGGGCTATTGATTTTATTATACATCCATGTGGCAAATGGTGTACTTGGGGGTATTATAGAGTCCTCCATCCTTCCTCACTTATCTGCATTTCATCTCCTTTTTGGAGAGGGCTTTTCTTCCCACTAGGTTTTCCGCTTTTCTCCATTTGTAGGAGATTAGTTGCATTTCATCTTCATTTGTGAATGGGTACCTAAAATGGCCATCATGTAGTCAAGACCCATCATTCCATCATTGCATAATCATTGCATTTTTCATTTCCTCCCAAAGTTGCACTTATATGGGGTGTTGGTGTAATTAATTATTTAATTACACTAGCATAAGTTTACTTAGGCATTATATTTAATTAATTCCTAGGTTGCATTTAATAGGAATTAGTTAATAATGGGGTCATCCCCCTTTCCATGTATTTAGAAGATAATATTCCTTCTAGAATATCATCTAGAACTTATCTCAATCAATTCATCATTCCCTAGGTAGTTAGTTAGGGTTTACATGTCACATCTTGTTAGATCAAGACACAAGGCAACATCATAATGCATCTTGTATCTCAACCTTGCCTATATAAGGAAGGTTCTTGTACATTTGTAAATCATATTCTAGATCTTGAATCAAATAATCTCAATTTGCATGCCTAAGTTGCAACACTTTCTTTGTGGGTGAATTTCTTCTTATCAAAGCTCCTCTTGAAGGTTATAGCTTCATAAGGACATTGTGCATCCATTACTTCTACATAACCTAGTCATGATAGTACCACCACCACCTACAAAAATCATCAGCCCTATCCTCATAGCATCAACAATAGTGGGAACACGAGGCATAGGTCCTAGCATTTCTCCTCCTCTTGATCCATACTGGTAAGCCGAGGACCTAGGTACTAGAGTTACTTATGTTATTTCTCTTGCAGTACTTTTAGTTTCATCTCATATATATGTGTGTGTGTGTGTGTGTGTGTGTGTGTGTACATGTTTTGATATATAATGTGATACTAATGGACCTATTTATTATGTGGTTGCATTGGGCACACAATATTGGACCGTGTTCATTGTGCGGTGTATTTCAGAAGTGGCCCTGACCGTTCTAGTCCAGTGGAGCAACTTGGACACCTCCAGGTTGACTTTAGCGGAGTGACATGCCCAACTTTTTGAGACTATGGTAGTCTTGAGGACAACATATGAGGATTTGAGGGTGGAGGTGGTCCAAAGGATAGTCGACATCACCACCCTAATAGGTAAGTGCAACAAGATAGTTCCAAAAAGGGGGCTTAAGTGGCCACTTTTTTCTAAAATCAAGAAATGTTGACCTTGGACGTGGAATTCAGGATAGTTACACTCAAAATTTTGAGATGGAACAAAAACAAGGATTGAAGTGCTCTGAGTCTACTTTCTAAAATACTAATTTATTTTGAAAATGGTTGAGATTAAGGGGTTCAAAAGAGGGATGTACAAAAATTGGTGTTGTTTTTTCAGACAAACATAACATAGCAACTCTTGTACGACCTGAGCACGGTGAACTTTTTTGTAGTATTTTTAAAATCACTATGATCAAAAGTTAGCTAATAGCATCTAGTTGGTGCACAATTTTTCTAATAATTTTTTAATGAATATTTGATTTTTGGCTAATTTTCTAAGTGGGCACTTCCTGAAAAGCAGAATTTTGGTCGTGCTCCCCCTACAAATTTTTGAAAATAATTAATTTTTTTTTCTTCTCTTTTTTTAAATTTTAATGAACAAATTTATAACTAAAAACACTAAACAAGATTTTGGAAAAAATTAGACATACGAACAAAATAAAATATGGATGAAAGGCTTAATATTGTCGAAATTGAAAAAAATTACATCGTTAGATAGCTAAGAGAGAACCTAACATTACCCATGTTTTTGATTTTGTCAATATTGAACTAGATGCAATCTTGATGGTGAGCACGGACCATTATGTGAAAATTATAGAATTTGCAAAACACGCCTCTCGGCCTTGTTGGGAATGCCCTCCAAGCCTTTAGGTTTGTATTCCAAGGAAAATAATTTCACTTTTTTCTTTTTTTTAATGAAAATAACGTGCTCGCATTATAGCGCGAGCGCGTTTTAAAAAATAAAATCATAAGTGGCCAGAAAATTGGTACCCAACTTAATGCACCCGCCCTAACATGATAGATAGACCAATGATCAGTGGAGCTATAGAATGCACTGATCAAGAGAGATAAGGATAGAACAAGAGAAGAGAGTGTTGAGAGGGTACATGATGCTCTTTAGAGACAACTTGATGACCTTGGTGTGTAGGAAGTCATTGTGAGATTAGTGACTGATCCACAACTACAATAGGACCTCAAGAGTGTGAAGCTAAAGATGGCCAAGCTGCGAGGCAATATCAAGAGATTGCGAGCGAGCATATCAATCTAGCAATCTAACAAATCCCACTCTGAACATCCCTTCTATTAGACACTACTCACCACTATGACTAGAGGGCTTGGGAATCCATGCACCTAATAAACACACATGGATGTATTTCAATTAAATACAATTATTATCTAATTGCATAACCAAAATATGTAATGAAATGCAATGCACAAACACATAACATAATAAAACACATGTATTTATTTAACTCCTAATTAAAGAAATTAAGCACAAACACATGTTAACATCATAACGTAAACACATAAACACTATGCATAGTATCGGTGAAGATGCATCGCATTGACAAGTTCTTTTAGAGGTGTTCCATCCATAGATAGCAATCCATAAGCACCAAAACCATAAACAAAGATGAAAATATAAGGGCCTAACCAATTAGGATTGAACTTTCCCTTTTGATCAGGAGGCACATTTACATTTCTCTAATTCTCATAGAGGACTAGGTCACCTACCTTGAAATTCCTAGGAATAACACTCTAATTATAGTTTTAGAAAGCAGTCATTGTTAAGCTTTAAGGTGGTTGAGGGTCTATAATCAACACTCATAAAGAGACTCAAGATGATGCAAATTATTAGCATGGAAAGTTTCATCATCAATTAACCCTTTAAGGGAAACTCGCAAATGCTAGTGTAATTAATTAATTATTACACTAGCATAAGTTAACTTAGGTCATATTTCATTAAGTCCTAGGTTGCATTATTAGATAAATCATTTAATAAATAGGGAAATATTCCCTTCCTTGTTTGGTGGGATAAGATTCCTTCTAAAAGATGAGTTGTCCTTCTAGAACTTATCTCAGCATTTAATAATCATCTAGATAGGGTTCACATTTTGTCACATGCTGTTAGATCATGACACATGGTGACATCTCATGCATCTTAGGTTTTCTCTCTTGCCTATATAATCAGGCAACTTGTTCATTTATAACATATCAAAATCATATCAATATAGAATCTTTAATCAACATTCCATGGTTGCAACACTTCTCTTTGTGGTTGATTATCTTTCATGGCTAAAGTCCTTCATTGAAGATTCTGGAGCTTCAGGGGCTGTGCATCTATAATCTCAACATGGTATCAGAGCTAGTCCATTGAAACATCAACCCTTCATCCAGGAAATTGGAGTGCAAGATTCTTGCAGGCTTGGATTTTTTATGATGCAGGCTAGTTGGTTCTACCAAGGAGCCAAGCTGATTTCTGGTGCAGATCAGGCTCTCTCCAACCTCTCCATTGTTTCCAGAAGGCCTCAAAACCCATAGATCGCCTATTCATTTGTCAAAATCAGAGTAGTTTCAACCGGGAGCCTTTGAGGTACAATCTAGGGTTTGCATTTTTTGTACAAATCCATACACATTTGCAGGAAAAAATCTTCCCTCTCAGTCCTCCATTAAGGCAAATTTTTTTTAGAAAAGTCAAAAAAAATTCTCGCTATTATTGGGCATTCTTTTCTATAGTTCTCAGCAAAAATCAAAATCTGCAGAGTTCGACCAAAAAATATATTATGTGGTCAGCAGAAAAATTAAAATTGGTGGCTATAGTATTTTTTCTCCGGTCGGCATTCACTTTTTTTTGGTGTTTCATTTTTAATTTTTGAATATTGCAATTCAAAAATTATTTTGTCGGCATACACCGACCTCCGCAGACTTGTCGACCCGACCCCCTACATCACCACTACTATCATCTGGGCCCACCACCATTGACTTTCCATTCTCCGGCCACCGCCTGTCGAAGCTTCTGATCACCGATCCTCGATCTCCGTTGAAGTTTCTTGCTCCCGTCGACATCTGTAGCCCCCGCCGCTGGTACCCGGTTGTGTGAGAATCTGTGGGCTCCGCCAGCCGCTCCACCACCTTCCGCCACCCTGTAGCCACTCCGCCGCCACCCATCCAGCGGCGCCTTTTTTTTTGCCAGCACTCAGCCTTGCGGTCATATCAAAGACTAGGGGATTATTTTTTTTTAGCCCCGGGTGCTTGATTTTTGCACCTTCTTAGCTAGTGCAGATCAAATTGCAGTTTTTTTTCTCGAGGGCCATATCTTCGCTCCACGATATCAAAAATTTGCAAATGAGATATCAATGGAAAGAGAATTCAAAGCATTATCCAATGGTTCCCTCCATTTTTCAGGATTTTTTTGCTATAAATTTCTAAAGTCAACTAAAGTCAACCATCCATTTTGGACCCAGAGGCGCATATCTTCACATTAGATTGTCAGATTTCGGTGATTCCAGTGGCATTCAGGAGATATGTTAGTGCTTTTTTTCATTAGTCTACTCACCTTTCTTTGGTTTCAACTCCAGGTATCTTCTATTGGTTTTTTGCAATTTGGTGCATTTTCCTAATTCCTGAGACATCCTGAAGCTTGAAGAAGAATTTCTCTATCTCAGAGGCATTTTTTCAGTTGCATATCTATTTGGAGGTCTTCTATTTTCTGTTGAAGTCAGTGTTCTTTTTTGTGGAGAAATTTCATTATGGGGCTTGCATATTATTCTCCTTTGACTATGCTGCACAAGGGTAACTATCAGGGTGGCTTTAGAATAGTGGTTTACAATTTCTAAGAGGAAGGAAATTTCGCATTTTTTCCTTTCACCATACTGAATGGGTTCGAACGAACCCATGAAAGCCCAAATAATAAAACATATTCAAACAGGTTCAACCGAACCCCCTTAATATGACAAAAACAAAAAATTGTTTCATTTTAACCTGTCACTTTTACTTGTTCTTTTACCAATCACTGTCCCTGGTGCACGTGGCGAACAGAGATCGTGACAATGATAAAACAAGGTTTCTCTTTCTGACAAAAGAAAATTTCCATTTGTCTCTTCAAAGTTCATCATTCCAGTTTGCATATCGAGCACTATTAAGCACTAGGTATTTAAAATTCAATTCTTTTAGAGTTCAAAATGCATCTATTTTTTTAATTTCGAAACCCTAAATGCAAATTGTTTTAAATTTGTTGAATTCAAATTACATTTGTTTGAAATTTTTTAAAGCATTTTCAATATAGTATTTTTCTTTCCTGTTTTGCATATATTTTTGTCTTGTTAAACACCTTTCAAGAGAAAAATGAATATCAAAACTATCAACTATCTATTAGGGGATGAGAGGTCTATAATTTCAATGCATCTACACCTTTTCAATGCATCTACAACATTATTTCAAGTTTCAGAATGCTCCAACATCACCTCCCCGTCATCTACCATTTCGTAGTGGACACCTTAACTATCATCCAACTAATAACACAACAAATAAACTAAACACATATGTACTAGACAAACCAAGTTGCATTTTTATTTGAAAAATTTTAGCCATTAACTTGAGCCTAGACTAGACTTAGCTTTAAACATATCAAGGATATAGATCCAAATGTTATTCTTTTCATTTTGTTTCTTTGGCACACACATTTATATATCCAAATTTAAATATGGTCCCAAGTTGAAATACTTCCAATTAGTTATTTCTCAACAATTTGAGGATGAAATATTAAAATTTTAGAGCTACAGTGTTATATAAAAGAAAATTTTCTAATTCATTTAGATATCGATCCATATGTATCATAGATCAACATATGATTTGATCATTAGAGTATTACATGTCAACTTTTAAGATTACAAGGATAAAATACCTAGGCACTTGCATTTATATAATTTGGCATGTATTTTAACTTGTTCAATTTTTTTAAATCAATCCAAGGGTTTGAGTAAGGAAAAATGAGTTTCCTCCCAAAGTTAGTGGAAAAAAACATTATAATGGCTCTCAACATAGTCTAAGAAATGAAGATAAATAAATTCCTAAAGTCTAGAAGTGTAGGGGTCAAGGTCACAAAATAATTTTAAAACTACAAATTTAGGGTCAAACGTGTAGATGAAAATGTAAATTCCATACATGTAGGAGTGAACCATGAAAGTCATATCTTGGTTTGTTAAGGTGTCATAATATTAAATCTTATAAAAAATCAAGAATCATATCATTGATTATGTACATTACAATAAAATATCTCCATATAACAAATGAAGCTAAAAACCCTAACCCTCTTTGTCAATTCTATAGTGTGCTTGTCTAGTATTTTTAAATTCAATTGTATGTTCAAAGGTAATTTGTGTGTTTACTTATTGTATTTATTTATCCTAGCTAATTAGAAAAGAAAACTCTAAAGAAATTATTTTCTTTTCATTTTGGCAAAGCCATTTAATTTGGTATGTCCTACGATTTGGCCATAAAGGTTTTCTTGAATCTTATTTAGTTTTTAGATTTAAGTGCTTTCTCATTGTCTAATTTCTTAATCAAATCTAAACATTGTTCGATCCTTATTTCCTTCTAATACCAAAATCATCCTCTTTTCCTAGTAAGAAGTCATAGTTCAATCCCACCATGGTTGTGAATCAAGCTAAAATTGGTATGATTGGGAATATGCATGATACTAAATTTATCATAATGGAGAAGAATCATTTGACCATGAGGCCCTTGTTGAGAAAATGGTAATCAAGATATAGCTTTGATGCACACAACCTTTCTTTGGATCTTGCAAATTTGGCTAGTAATATTAATCCTAGTGCAATGATTGATCTCCTTCATATACTATGTTGATTAATAAGCCATGTGGAAAGAAAGTGCTTAAAGTTAAATAGGTAAAAGGATAAGCTCAACATTTCCTTTGAGTGATGTGCCATTTTCCCTCCATTCCAAGCTTCTTCTTCATGTATTCCTCCTTATTGTTTTACTCCTATCTATATTTTATGCAATTTATTTCTCCTTCCACCAAATCTTCCCAAATTTATCCTCTCATTTTTCCTAGATCTCATCTCATGCTTACTTATTATGATGCACATAGTTCTCTTATCTCCACATTAGTTGTCATTATTTTTATTTACAATTCCCATGTTTCCCTCACTGTGATATTCCTACCCAAGTCTTTGTCATTCCACACTCATTTATTATGTCATGACAAATTTATACACCACCTTCCATTTCTCATCTTGCCACTTTCATTCATGTCCTTAATCCTAGTGTGCCTCTATCTACCCTTGACATTAATGTTTAAAGGCTTGTTGAGATGAAAATTAATGTTGATTCCTTACCTAATGGAAACAAAAAAAGACATACATATAAAAATCAAACACAATTCAATTTCTATTGAAAATTTTACATATCCATTTTTTGTTGGATTTTTGGATCCTAGATTTGAGATGCACAATGTTAAAGGAGATCACATGACACATTCAAGGTTCTTTAGTGCTACATATTTGGATTTTGTGTATGATGATAAGTTATTGGCTAAGTTCTTCCCATGAAATTTAAAATATTATGCTATTAAATGATTGTATTATCTTCCATTTGGGTCTATTTTTTAATATTGAAATTGGTCAATGCAAATATTGGGAATGTTGGATTGAAGTTTATTATTTTAGATTTTTTGACTGTAAACAAGGATCTACAAAGTATATACATTCTTAACATTTGCATGTGCAAGTGAGATGAATGTTAAGAACTAAAGTTGTTAGAGGCTACCACACTTAATTATGGATCTTCTAATGCTTCATCTACATCATCTTACCCTTGTAAATTTGAAAAGAAAAATTATTTCCAAAAGGACAGTAAAAAATAATGGAAATGACCATTGTACAAACTATACATTATAAATTTGTTTCTAATATTATGACTCTAAAGACTCCAACTTTTTCCTTTGTAAAATGTGCTTCAAAATTTACTTATTGCAAACATGATTACACTTCCTCCTATTAGGCCATTAGATAAATCTAAGGTTATTCCCAAAAGATATAATGAGAAAGAATTTTGTTATTAAATTGTAGAGTTAATTGTAATTATACTCAACATTTTATGGGATTAAGGAATAATTGATTAAGGATTTTATTGATAAAAAAAAATTAGGTTGAGGGGGTTAATATTGGGGTCAATCCTTCAATTGTTCCTCCTAATGAAAATTTAAATATTTTACACCAAATAAATCTAATAAAATGGTTTTATATGAGGGTCATGAGATTGAGGTACATATACATGTTGACGAGCTTGAAATCATTGATTCACCTATGTATGTGAGGAATGATTTGTTGGTATTAATAAAAATTATAAGGGTACTTATTCTTCTTCTTATGTAATAGAGTGATTGAATTTTATAGAACTTTCTATGGACTAACCAGTATTCAAACTTAGGACCTCCCATTTGGTGTTAGATGCTCTACTATTGGAGCTAATGGCCTGCCATTGTGATGAGTCTTTTATGGCTTAGGTGTGTATCATTTCTCCAACACACTCCCTTGAGCCACAACATTATGGGTGTAAAATGCAATCTAGCTTGGCTCTAATACCATGCTTTCGAAATTTCCATGAACTAGTTAGGATGCAAATCTCCACCACTAAGCTACCCACCCAATTTTATGATGTCAATTTACGGTTTAGGTATGCTAATTTTTTTGACACCTTTTTCACATTGTGAGATATTACCAAATAATTATAATGGTCCTTTGGTTTTGTGTGGATCATGAACCATGTAAGGGTGTGTTTATTGATCTTACTCTACAATAAAATGTATGCATTGAACAATTTTTGTTTTATCATCATTTTATAAACAAGCATATGCATATTTGAGGGTTTCTTTAAAATTGACTAATGATATGTTGATTGAAACTATAGAATACATTATTTTACCTTAATTTTTTGGTCTAAAAGATGAGGGAAGTTCTTATTCTATGTCATATTATTTCTTCTTTAGATGTATCTCATATTTTACTTGGGTATCCATGGATAAAGCAATATCAAGCAACATCATCTATGTCATGCCATCAAGGTATCAAATATGTTCACACTAGTAAAGAGGTTGCAATTGCAAGAGATCCGTATATGCCTTTATTTTAGATTAAATAATTTAACCTTAAATAATTTTAAGAACATACCTAAGGATCCTCTATATAAGTGCAAGGATTCTTTGCCTAATTTGTAAAAATTTCAAAAGGAATAACAATGGTGGGAAAATCAAGACAAGATGCAACAATTTAGAATTCCTAAAGGGTTTAAAATTATTAGAGCCAAAGTAGGTTATATGTAGGTTTTATATTATAAAATGATTCAAGAATCTATAAGGCCAAAAGAACCATAAGCATTGCAAACTTTAGTTCAAAAGCATAAGGGATTGGATATTTTCATTCCTAAACATGGTTTTCATAAAAAAAATTACTCATGTAGCAAGGAAGGATGAGGATTACAAATAATAAATCTATATTTTCTTCATCTTAAAAGGGTCTTCAAACTACTTGGGTATCAAAGAATGATTTACATAATAAAAAGCTGAAAATCTACAAGTAGAAATACCAAGTTACAAAAACAAGAATAATCATTATGGTAATAGAAAGAGAAAATGCTTCCTCTTAAAAAACATGTTTATTAAGAGTTATAATTTACATAGTGTTGAGGAGCACATAATATAATAAACATGATTCAAGTACCAAAACATTAAGTATGATGATTGGGATGAGAGGATCAACTTGGGGAGGATTATTATAACATCATTAGTTGGAACTTTTACCCTATCCTGCTGCTCTCAACGTCTTAATCAGATGGACGCACGTCAATTACACCAACTACCCACCCTGGAACCCATCTATCAAAAGTCCTACCCTTACTAATCCTCTTAGCAACCGTACACAACCTGGAAATACCATTTTGGTTAATACATCTTATTGGTAAAACCATTCATTGAAATTTGAAGCCCACAACCGAATGGTTTGTGAGATGACCTCTTACCAAGAATTTCTATTATGCTCATCAATTTAAACCATTTTGGGTTCTTCTTCGAATGTTTTAAATTTTTAACAAACTCATTACTAAAAGAGATGGGATTTTGAATTTCTTTCTTTCACATTTAGGTTCCTCTTCTTATGTAATTTGAGACACACGCTGAGTTTCATTGGTTCATGTGAGATATTTATAACAAGTATGCAATGAAGTCAAACTTTATTAGATTTGATTCAAGTAATATGACATATTTATTTTTCTTTCCAATCTATAATTTTTTGATGTTCTTGGCTATATAATTGAAGTTCATTTATGATAACAACTATTAGATTAAATATTTTTATCCCCAATTATTTTCAAATGATTTTATACTTTAATATTTCTATTCTTATTCTTTCTTTCATCGTTTCATTTAAAATTTGAACCATTTAAGGATGCTATGTTCTAGATTATAGTTGTCTTCCAATTATTTTTAAATCAAGTTAATAGTATGAAAATATTATTGATGAGTAGATGAATTATTACAAGTTAGATATTTTAGATTTGTATTCTCTTTATCTAGATATATTATTTACCAAAGTCTCATTTTTTTTTTTAGGTGTACTGTATATATATATATAACATGGAAAATGTAGATCATGTTCCACCTGTGCCAGATTCTTTGTTTGCAAATACTAGTAATGAGATAAAAAAAATTGAGAGATTCATTAGCACAGGGTGCAAACCTGGGGATATATAGTGAACCATGCATGTTATTATTGTATAGTCTAGAAAAACTAAAAGATGAACTTGAGAGGACTAGTGCATATTCCCCAGATAGAGTAGTTGTTATTCTTTCCTGCATGCAGGAAGAAGTACATGGTGATGTTCCCCTTAAACAAATACAGGATAGTGTCACCAAAGAAATGATAAAAGCCACTTGTTTTCCATTTTATCAAAATGTGCGTGAAGGTTAGGATACCAGTCATCAGATGTGTCGATCATGCT
>VDFB02271358.1:265796727-265971358 GCA_007258455.2 Sequoia sempervirens
GGCACTAGATGTCATCATGTTTTTTCCTTGGGTAGATGAAGTTTGTAATGTGTGAATGTCAAATCCAAAAAGTAATGTGGCACCTTCTACTAGCAATTTTTCTAAGTATCATTGGGGATCATTTTCCAAGTACTCATCTACAAAAGAAGCAAACTTTAGGTCTTGTGTAGCAGTGTCTAAATATTCAACTATAATGCATCCTTGTTGGTCTCTAGTGACAAATTTATACAATAATGTTTTGTGAGGTCTCAATGTCCTTGATGGGGAATTTGAAAATGGATTGATAAAGTCTAGTGGATCAACCATTTCTCTTTATTTCCTTTTGGACCTTATTTCGACCATGTAAGATATGCTCAAAATGTGGATGATGCAAAACTATGTCTATGAATGATATGATTTTAGTCTATGTTTTTTGGATTTTCTTGGATATAAGGAATGAATGCTAATGCGACTATGTTTTTGGTCTTTTTTGGGAAATAAGGAAAGTGTAAAATGATGGTGTCCTAAAATGACTGTGTCTAAGTATGCAAAAGTGTAGGAAATCTTTTAAAAGTAATCAATTTTGGAATATTTGAAAAGAGGCTACTAACCATCTAAAGTTTAACCAATGCTTCAATTTAGTTTTTCAAGGGACCTTTTGTGAGACTAAGACCAAGAGATAAGTGAGTTTCCAAACTAGATTGATGAGCTAGAAAGATTCATCAAGATGACAAAAGATATGTGTGACAAATGACTAGATTCAATGACAATTTTCGTTGAAGCAAGGGTTTATCCAAAGGATGGAAAGATAGCCTATTCTAAGTCTACAAAGGTGATTGTCCTAAAATTTTGATTGATCTGAGAATAACTAGGACTCCTAAGATTTGCAACTAGTATGTCTATCGCTATGGCTAAATGATAACTAAAAGGTGCAATGATGAAAAGTATGAGAAAATCATTTTTGTTTCTATTCAAAGATCACTGTGAAAGGATAATCAGAGACTAGTTTTGATTGTTTGACCTTAGACAATGACAATGAAATTGTTTTCTTAGTAATCGAGCAATTGTGATTCAGGTTGACAAATGCATCATAATAATTAACAAATGTGGTTTTCAGTGTCATATGTAGTTTACTGGTAAAGTATGTCTTAGGTATGTGATAGGAAGATGCATCATTCCATATTGCAAATGCGACTCATTAGATCAGATGTGTCACAGAGGTTTTCAGATGTGGTTCTTAGTTTGACTCAAAATAGCAGATGCGGTTCTCTGGTTGATAGATGCAACTCAATATGACAAACATAGGTTTCTAGTTAACAAATCTGACTTAGTATGATAGATGCATGTTTTTGGTTAATAGATGTGACTTAGTTTGATAGATGCAATTTTTTGGGTGACAAATGTGACTCATAATAACAAATACATGTTTCTGGTCAATAGATATAGTTTACTATAAATTTGCAAGTTTGACTCAATCTAATTTTGATCAAATTTTGGAAAATAGAAGACAATCATAAAACACTTTTTTTTGGTTGGTTTTGATGTGAAAAAGTTTAAATTCAAATAGAAAAGTATGATTCTTATGGCTGGCAAGGACAATATCTGTTGAGTTCCCACTTGGATTTCTTTAGTTGTGCTCATTCAGAGCAGATGATTAGAAGCTTGACCACACTGGCTCCCCTCCACAACACTCACTTCTATGGGTTAGCCAAGCTTTGAGTTCTCATGAATCTCCCATGGAAAACTCTTCATCTCTACTAAGAGCCGCAAGTATGTGGGATAGCTTTAGAGGTCTGACCTCTTGCACCAATAAACAAAAAGATTTTGGTAAATCTAAAAACAATTGGCTTTTAATAAGGGCACCCATTTAGGTGGCTATGTGTGAGGCAAGATTAACTTGTCTGCATAAAAAATGTGCACCTATAATGCTAATTTTTCTATTAGCATTCACATTTGTATACCGGTTGAGAGTAGCTTGGCTTTAGTTTCATTGCCGGTTTGAGTCACCTTGGGATGAGTACTTTTTCCCACCAAGGAAGGCCCAATTCTAGAGTCAATAATATTTTCTCTTACACCCAGGATCACACAAGTGCACAATGGGAGAGAATACTTTTATTATTGAATCAGGTTTTAGTCTAATAGAATGTTTGAAAGCACCAAAAATAGAGAATAGTGATTTATTTTAAAGCCCAAATGAAATATGATCTAATCTAATCAGACAATTGGTCTCAAAATTAATCTTTGACAAGCGTCCTACAAGAGATTTCATTAGTAGTTCAAATCTTAGTCTTCGTCAATTGTCCTGCAAACACAGTTTGTATATTTGTCTTCTATGAATCATCCTATAAACACTTTATTAGCTCCATAAGATCACATGCTACAAATTCTAAATTAGTCATAACAAAAAACTGCACTGATTAAAATGAAAATTTAGAATCTCAAAAATCAAAAAATTATTTTACTACCAACCAAATGCGTCATATTTTTTACTAGTCAAATGCATTGTAGGGAGCCACAGATGTGTCACAAAGATTCAGATGCATCATTTGATTCTTCATATGTGGTTCACGGGATCAATTGCATCGTTTTGTGCCTCATATGCATTGTTTCATACCTTATCCTGCAAAAACCCAAATTTTCTACATATTTTTTTTCAAAGACTGTGTCTTCACATCGGGTTCACTAGATGTAACATAGGCAAATTCACATATTAAGCAGTACAATGCATAAACTCAAGCTAAGCCTACACTAACAACAAAGAACAATGGAATATAAAGCCTAAATAAAAGAACGATCCCACCAAACATCTATGTAATTCCATGAATAACCTTGATTACACTTCTCCATTTTGTTGTAGTATAAATTCCCTTATATTTCTCTTAAGTATGCAAATATGGCCTTATGATAGTGTTAATAGCAAAAGATCGAAGATTCTAAAGTTGATTGCTTCCAAAACTCATAAGATTTTGGGAGGAGGAATAATGATGAAGGTAAAGCCAATTTATAGAAAATATGATTTTCGAATGATAGGCTTAGATTGAAAGATAAACCAACAATTAAGATTAAAAGATGTGGCATGCAATAAGATTAGGGTTGAGTTAGTGTAAGTGATAAAGCATAAAAGGTGGAGATTAAATTAAATAATAATTTAATCTTTAGTGGAAACTAGTCGAGACATAGAAGAATAAAGATTGCATGTAAAGATAAAGATTAGAATAGATAGAAGATGAGAATAAATTAATTAAATAATTAAAGTTATTTAATTAATAAAGGTTTGCACGTAGAAGATAAGAATAAATCTAGATAACAGACTAATTAACACAAAAAGTATGTTTGTTAAAAATAATTAGATATTATCTCACCAGATAATTGAATGATCTAATTATATCTAGACTTAAGTGATAAATGACTAATTAGATAACAAAAAGATTATCTAATTATAGAGGAATATGCTATGAATAAATCTTTTTATGAATTAAATAATGATTTAATTCAACATTCAAGATTTTGAGATTAAATTAGATAAACAAATATTTATTTAATTAAAGGGAGAAAAGGCTAAGGAATAATTAAATAATTAAAGTAGTTATTTAGCTATAGTTGAAAGTGTGATAGGAATTAATTAAATAATTTAAAATGATTATTTAATAGAAGATAAATTTAATTAGCAATAGTAAGAGTGAATTAGTTAAATAATTAAAGTCATTTAATTAATGAAGGACAAATGACTTTAGAAAATAATTAAATAATTAATATTATTTAATTATGAGAAATGATGATTAGAATTATGATGAAAATTTAGAGTCGTAGGCCTAGGACAATTTTTAGTGTCTACATAAAATATGGCCCTAAATCATCTAATAATTTGATTTAATGTTGGTGAATTAATTTATATTTCTACTATAACTTATAAAATCTAGGAAAGTCTGATCTAATAATGTATTGAATACTATGGAAAAATTTTGAGTTAAAAAATTTAATTAAATAAATTCTTTGATGATTTAAATAAGACTAAAATAAACTTTTGTAAAAATGTGGCGATTAAGGTCCCATTATAGCTTGAACTATTAGCTAAATTTGGATTCTAAATTTCAACTATTTGCCAATTATAAAATATTAGCCACTAAAAAAATCATTACTCTCAATGATCTAAAATAGGTCTAAATAGTTGAATCTTAAATTGATAAGATTTGACAGTTAACTAACTATTATGAAAGTAAGTAGAGGTGTAAAATATAGTTCCTACACTAATCTATGAGTGGAGGTATGTACAAAAAATAATTTATTAATATACTTAAAATAATAATCATATAATAAATATGCCATAACATAGAGCCTTACATGAGAAAACCCTTATAGCAAAAAAAACTCACAATCCAAAGCAACCCAACGGATTTTTTAATACTCAAACGTAAAAATATACATGTAGAGCCTAAGGCTTTATATGAGTATCACAAACTAGAGATCTTGATTTATTCTAGAAACATAACAAGTTATCTAAAATAATCACTATCAAAATCTCCATCTCAACCACCCAATAAATAGGAGAGGTAATTCGTGAAACCATAAAATGGTAATTAGGAAACCATGAGCTAAAACCACCTAAAATATGGCACCATTACTTTTGATTGAGTAGGCTATTTGGGTCAATTATTTTTAAATAATAGAGATTGAAGAGGTCTACACACCAAGCATCAATGAATTGGTGCTAAATAATATAAAATATTTATTTTGGAAAAAAAACCTCTATAACTTAGAAGTTGATTTTTTACATAGTAGCTTAGAATTGTATTTTTGTATTCTTAATATTGGGAGCGAGGTTGAGGCACATTTCCTAATATATTATGTATTAAAAAGTGGGTTAAGCCCATAAATGTGGAACTGATCTACACGTCTATAGAAATTACCCTCATTCTCATATTAAATTTGGAACTATAAAAATGATTTGAGATCTTTTTGATGTGTAGAATCTCCTTGCTTTGGTGTTTGAATCTATCTAAAAATAAGTGGTATTGAGAAACACCTTTGGGAGTTTGTAAAGTAATGATCTTCTCTTTATATTAAATCCCTAGATATTTAGCAATTTGGAACATAGATCAAAGACATAAGCAAATGTGAAGTATGCCCTAATCTACTACAAAATGTGAATGATGATGTACAATGATAATGGGATATCTTGATGAGGATTGATCTCTTAAATTTGAAATATTTTTTAATTCTAAAACTTAGATTATGGTTTGCTCTTTTATGCAACACCCTAATACATAATTAAACATATTTTATAGTCAAGTTGGCAAGTATGAAATAAAATCCACCTAAAATAAAACTTAAATTTGAATCTGGAAGTTTGGGATATCTTTCCATGTTTGTAAACTTGGCCCATGTATAAAATGGCTGAATTGGTGATTTAGATGAGTCTCTAAAAAGATATGAAAGCATGAACAAACTAAATTTACACTAACTATCAACTTTGATACATAATCACACCACTCATACACTAATCATATTGTTAGTAAGACCTAATTAAAATAAATCCAAAGAAATGAGAAAATGTAAAAATATAATTTATACACTTCACTCTTTAAAAAAATTGAAATAATTAATGGTTGTAATTCACCCTTAAAGGAAAGAACATATAATTAATGGTTGTAAACTTAGCTTCATAGGGGCAAACGTTTAAAGATCCTGAAATAATGGTATAATATAAGGTGTAGATTCAATCTTTATAAGTCGTATACACGAGCGATTTGAGCCTCGTCGATAGAATTCCAAAGTAAAATACTATAGAAAAGCTTAAACAAGTTGTAAAAGCCCTCGATGAGTTCAAGACCTACTTACTATTATATTCATAAACGAATGTAGCAATCAGTGGGTAGAAAATTAGGCGGTTGTTGTGGCGTCAAGGTTGAATTTGGAACATTTGAACATGTAGAATTAATATCAAGTGTTCTATGCCCCAGCGCACATTTTAGCGATCAACGACTTATGGTGAAAAATCACAATTAATTAGAGCTGAATAATTCTAGTATAAAAACAAAAGAATCTATGGCATATTCACATTTTAAAAAATTAACTGTACATATAGGGAAATTGAATTCATGTTGAATTGTTGGAGGGAGCAGGACTAGAAGATAGCTTCACTCAATTTGAAAACGAAAGACCAAAATGAAACAAATGCAACAATGCCACTCAGAGTAGAAAGAGTATTTAGACAGCCTTCACTCTTCATCATTGCTTCTCTCAGTTTGCTCTGCTCTCTCAAGTATTTATGATACGATTCCAATATCTGATTGTGGTTCATAGTCCTTGTGCAAGCTAGAGCTCTTTCTAGGATGGCCAGACTGTGCCTGCCTTTAACATGAGCTCCTATCGTGTCTTCCAACTGCATCCTCAGTTCAGTGACCTTCAAGCTGGTATCATCACTGTCTGACACTCTACACTTCATCACCAACTTGCAGAGCACAGCTTTGCAAGGCAATATTTTGTGGGCAGGTAATATGGACCCAAAGTACATTACAAAATCATTATCTGATGGCCAATCCCATTTCCCAGACAAAGGACTTCGGCTTGAAAGATTAGCAGTTTGCCCTGTTCTCTTGTTTATAACAATCCAGCTTAACTTAATATTCTCCATTAAATGTCTCCAAGATTCGCTAGCCTTCTTCCGCTTGTTTATGGGCTCATTTGTCTGCAGCCCATCTGTGATAATGCGATCCTCGTCAACATTAAGGATGTCCATTCTGAAAGGGCAGTTGTAGAAACACTCCTCAAAATCTCCACGAGCAGGGATTCCCCAAACAACTTTGGAAAAGATGACTTTATCCTTGTATTGGACATCCACCATTGAGACAAAATCAGATGGGACAGCAGCGCTCTCGCATTGTTTTTTGTTATTCAGTTCTTTGCACTTGGAATCGCTGAGGGTAGTTTCGTAAGTAACGAACGGGAAGCAGCTTGCATAAAAATTTCTGAATCCGCCCAACGAAGCAGAGATCAAATTTTTAACATCTGTGTCCTGCACAGAAGGCCACGTAGAACAGCAAGCTTCTTCCCATATTCTGTCTTCCCTTGCAACGGACCAAAACTCTGAAGAAATACATCCGGCATTTGTAAGAGTCCTGCCATCTACACGACCTAAGATGTCTGAAATAACGTCACTGTTCAACATCATGTCTATCACGTGTTTTGACTCGCTGTGCAAAACACTTTCTAATATTTTACAACCAAAATTTTGGCGACAATTAAAAGAATGGACAAAGATTGTTGATACAGAAAACTTGCAGACCACTCCTTCCAACAAAAGGTAAGCAGTGGTATAAACTCTAATCTCTGTGTACTCTACTTAGCATCAAACAGTTAATGGCAATAGATTTTATAAAACAGAAAATATGTGAATTGGAAGTAGCTCACTGACAAATGTGTAATTGTAGAAGCGGTGCAGTTTGTCAAGAAAAAGAGTTGATTGGAATGGGCACAAGGAAGTTTCTATCCAAAGAGAGAATGAAGAAAATCACAAAATTGGGCCACAGTGGAACTGCAGAGCCTCTTTTATAATGCTAATTTCTGGCATAGACACTTTTAACAGAGTGCTGCCAGTTCAATGCATCGCAGATTCTACCTGATCCTATTTATTACAAAGCTTGAACGTCAAACGGTGGAGATTCGATGTGCATTTAAAAGCATCAGTTGAGACCTTCGACTACGCGAGTAGTGCGTCCTTTTAAAGCCGGTTGTTTGGATTACGTATTTGGCTAGATTTGGGTAGGCGGAGAGCAACCCAAAAGGTGCTGGCTTCTACCTAATTAGTAGTTATAGCAGGGCATCAGTTGTATCATCTATAAATATTAAAGATGAAACGAGGAGGGCGACATTTATTTATTTCCCCTCTGCTTTTCATCGCTCCGTTTCTGTATCCTCCTTTGTTTTTAGCTTCACCCCTTCCTAGTGTTTCTGATCCGAAACCTCGCATTTCAAAATTGGTAAATTTGTCTCATACTATGAAACCATTCAGTTAATGTTACGGATTTTTTTATCCCGCCGGATTCTTGACATTCACGTCTCGTTCCCTTGATTTGATTTTTTGTGCCGTCTGATTGAATAGTTAGGGGGATGGCTCAATAGTGGTGGGTGGGGTTCAATAGTGTGGACAAAAGAAGTCTTTAGTGGGTCTCACAATGAAGCACTTTAATATTCAATTTTAAAACAATTTTTATCCATAAAGTAAACAAAATCAGTTCAATCGTTGTATAGATAAAAAATGTTTTATAAATGGTTTATATTTGTTGCAAAAACAAATAATTATTCACAATCTTACATGTTAGAGAATATTCAAAACCTACCTAACACCACCAGCCTACAATCCATCTTGCTCTTACATGTCAGAGAATATTCAGAACCTATCTAATACTGCCAACATACAATCCATCTTGCTCGTTTATGGTTTGTAGCATGAAAACATGCAACTAAAATATAAAAATAGTATAACCCACACTCCCTTTACATATCGAGCACTCCATTACATCACCATCAATATTTTGAAGGAACTAATACCATATGAACATCCAAGAACCAAGTTTGTTCCATCACCAAATCTAGTTGAACCCACTCCCCTATCTCACTTTCCTAGCAACACAATACTCAAGGAAAATCATTCATTCACATGTGTCCCATCAATCAAATTCCACCGCACAATTGTTGGTGTCTTCTCCTCATGTGCCATCTGCAACCACCAAAAAATTGTTTAAGGCCACCAAAATTGTGTGGGAAGCAAACAAGGATTGCACACTATAAATACATGCAAACTCTACAATTGAAAGAATGATTTTTTTTTTTCAAATTTGAAAAAGGACATAAATTAAAGACTTCATACCAAACCAACATTGAACATATAAAGAGATTTACAAATTAAAAAATGCATTATTCAATCTTTGCCAATTTTGATTTAGCACATCTCACTTTTATGTTCATATCTATATTTTCTTGGAGGTAGTGATAGAAAAGGAAAAAGCAGCAACACCATCACACTACAAAGTTTTAGGTGTTCTACTGCTATTAAAATTTTGTATGCCTATGAATGCCAATATGTTGTATGCTATGCAAAAAAATTCACAAACCTGTAACTCAATATTAGGGGTTTCAACCTAATACTATTTACATTGGGTTTTTCATTTATATTCTTTATGCCTGAGAATATCAATATGTTGTATGTGATGTAAATGTTCATCATAGTGACCTCCAACTCAATATCTCAGGTTTCAATTGAAACTGTTTATCAATGCCAATGCATTTATGTCGTATACAATGTTATAAATACACCCAATTTTCTCTAAGTGCATAAGATCAAGTGCTTTCAGTTCAATTCCTCGGTTTTCTTTTATACTTTTTATGCTTGGGAATGCTAATATGTTGTATGCGATGTAAATATTTGTCACAATAACCTATAACTCAATATCTGGGGTTTCAAATTATCCTATTTATGAATGCCAATGCATATTTGTTGTATACAATGTGATTGTTTCACCCAATCTTCTCTAAGTGCATAAGATCAAGTGCTTTTAGTTTAATTCTTAATTCCTACCAATGCCAATCTATTCTATAGGATGTTATTGTGTCACCCACTCCATTATAAGTTCAAACTATTGGGTTTTCATTTATATTCTTTATTCCTCGGAATGCCAATCTATTGTATGCAATTTAAATGTGTCACCCACTTACCTATAACTCAATATATGGGGTTTCAACTTATATAGTTTATGATTGTCAATGCATTTCTAGCGTATACAATGTGATTATTACACCCAATCTTCTCTAAGTGCAGAAAATCAAGTGATTGTGTCATCCACTCCACTGCAAGTGCTCAATCTATTAGGTTTTCATTTATATTCTTTATGCATAGGAATTCCAATTTGTTGTATGTGATGTAAATGTTTGTCACACTAACCTGTAACTCAATATTTGGGCTTTCAACTTATACTGTTTATGAATGTCAATGCATATATGTTGTATATAATTTGATTATTTCACCTAATCTTCTTTAAGTTGATAAGATCAAGTTCTTTTGGTTTAATTCTTAATTCCTAGCAATGCCTATCTATTTTATAGGATGTTATTATGTCACCCACTCTGTTGTAAGTGCTCAACCTACTGGGTTTTCATTTCTATTATTTATGTCTAGGAATGCCAATTTGTTGTATGCAATGTAAATGTGTCACCCACTCAATTATAACTCAATATTTGAGGTTTCAACTTATACTATTTATGAATTTCACTACATTTTTGTTGTTATATAGAAAGTGATTGTTTCACCCAATCTTCTCTAGTTGCATAAGGTCAAGTTCTTTCAGTTTAATTCTTAATTCCTAGCAATGCATGTCTATTCTATAGGATTTTATTATGTCAACCACTCTGTTGTAAGTGCTCAAACTATTGGGCTTTCATTTATATTCTTTATGCCTAGGAATGCCAATTTGTTGTATGCAAGGTAAATGTCCTGCCCACTCACTTGTAACTCAATATCTAGGGTTTCAACTTTTATTGTTTATGAATTTCACTACATTTTTGTTGTATACAATGTGATTGTTTCACCTAATTTGCTCTAAGTGTATAAAATCAAGTGCTTTCAGCCCAATTCTTAAGCCTAACAATGCTTATCTATTTTATAATATTTTCTTATGTCAACCACTCCACTATAAGAGCTCAACCAATTGGGTTTTTCATTTATATTCTTTATGCCCGAGAATGCCAATCTATTGTATGCAATGTTAATTTTTATCACACTCACCTATAACTCAATATTTGGGGTTTCAACTTATACTGTTTGTGGATGTCAATGCATTTGTGTTTCATACAATGCGATTGTTACACCCAATCTTCTCTAAGTGCATAAGATCAAGTGATTTCAATTCAATTCTTAATGCCTTCCAATTCCTATCTATTCTATAGGATGTTATTGTGTCGCCCACTCCATTGTAAGTGTTAACCATTGTTTTTTTAATGCTTGGGAATGCCAATTTGTTGTATGCAATGTAAATGTTTGTCACACTCACCTATAACTCAATATCTAGGCTTTCAACTTATACTATTTATGAATGCCAATGCGTTGTTATTGTATACACAATGTGGTTGTTACATCCAATGTGCTCTAAGTGCATAAGACCAAGTGCTTTTAGTTCAATTCAAATTGTTATCAACATGTGCTATATAAACAAAGTAAACTGACTAAATAAAAGTCAAAATGTTAGCAAATTTTGCATTATAAATTTTCAACATGCACATTAAAGAACAATAATCTATTCATACATCACTATGACTTTAACAATGTTTATTGATGGTTTTTATCATTTTTTGAAATAAGTTTCATAATATCTACATGTGCAATAGAAAGCTAAAATGAGGACCAAACCAATGAAATAGATTGTCATGACAAGGTTGCCTACATGGAAGAGAAGGGTTACATTCTCCCCTATACAAGAAACTAATGTTTAAGAAAACAACATGACTCTCAACCTGTTGAGGTAGTTGTGGAGATTAATGCACATGCAAGTAGGTTGAGAACAACATGAGAACAAGAATGGTCAACAAAGGACATGAATGGGGCTCTACCAGATTTGGAGGACAATGGGATGTCCACAAGGGTTGCTTCCAAAAATAGAGAATCCTAGCTACAATGCTCACCAACTGGTTTGGTGGGCTTACAACAACTTCGAAGAAAGGTCCTCCGACTATCCTCACAAAAGAGGATGGTCTTATTGTCACTTAGAGCAAAGAAATGGTAGTTTTTGGCCATGGCCTTGAGATTATTAATCTCAAGGTAGAAGTTTCATAGATCTACCAAACTAGACCGAACCCTTTCAAGGATGGGCTACCTGGTAAGTCATGGTGGACCGGATTTAACAAGCGACATCTAGAACCAACATTGCACATAGCAAAAGCCCTTGAAAAGGAAAGGGCACTAAACCTCTTTCATGTAGTATACTTATCCACATTTTACAATACACTATCAACAACCTATGATGCTAATCCATATGGTCCTCACAGAATATGGAACTACAATGAGATGGGTATTCAAGCAAGCATAAATGGTGCAATGAGGGTGTTGGAAAGAAGAGGCAGCATGACCATCACATACATAATTCCCAATAGTCAGGAATGGATGACAATTCTATGTTGTGTTAATGCAATTGGTCAGAGCATAATAGGGTTCTATTTGTTCAATAGAAAGAAGTAGTTAAAAAATTACATCATAGGCTATGAACTAGGTGTTGGTATGGCAGCCCAAACACACATAGGTGGATGAAAAAATAGTTGTTCATGATTTGGTTGCACTATTTTTTGTAATCAGTTCCAAGAGGCATGTCACCCACCAACATGCACCTTCTCATTTTCGATAGTCATGGTAGTCATATTGTTATACCTAGTGTGTTATTACCCTTTTACTATTACCATGTTTATTAAATTACTAAATAATACAAGTGAATGTGTTTTATATATGAATCAACATGGAAATATGATGAATGAATGTTTGTTCCAATTTGATGTTTTATAATGATTCTATATATGAAATATATGTGATGCATATGAATGTATTGTTATCGACTAACTACTATTATGACGTACTAAGTAGAATGTAGGAATAGGTTCAAACCTCTGTAAGAGAGGGGAAGTATCACTTAGGAGAAGAACTTGGTCTGGTAATCTTTAATTTAGCCTTACTGAGCATTCACACGCTGACACCCTGGTTGGTCTTAGTTGAGTCAAGTCAATTTGGGTACATGGTAAGTTGGTTGTGAATGTTTATACTAGTTTGCGAGATCTTGTTTTATGAATGTTTGGATTGAGGAATGCGATTAAGTCTTGATATTGATTGGAAGTCCTTCCTTGTGTGTTTATTGTTTTGAAAAGGAAAAAATAGGTTTTACAGGGACCTGAAACCACAAAGTTTAAACATACAAAGATAGAGCAAAAAAAGTCCAAGAAAACAGACAGCTTTCCCAAAAAGAAATGACAGCAACAAAGAGACAACAGGGTCCAAAAAAGGACCACCAAAAAGCCAGAGAAGACCACAACAACACTACTCCATGATGTTCAAAAACTCCTCGGCTTCCTTTTCAACTTCACTCATATCCTGTATTCCCTGCTTGAGGATTTGAACCATATGTGTAGAAGCAGGGACCTTCCTCTTCGTGTTAGCCCAGGTGCGAGTCGAAATCCCTTCAACAACAGCTCTACTACAACCTCTGTCCGCATCCAAGTCCACGAACAACTAGCCCTTTTGATTTTTTTCCAACTTTTCCACCATAGCGTTAATGATAATGGCGTTGTGCCTGGCAATTTTATGATTATGCGCCACAGTGGCCCTGATATTTTGGCCAATCTTGGACATATTGCTCTCTAGCCTAGTCAATCTTTCCTCCTGCAACTGTTGTCTTTTCTCCAGGGTATCCTGTCCATGAGATATATGCATAAAATTTATATATATGTATATATACATTTCATGTATATATGTCAATCGATGGATATGGGAGTATGAGTGTTTTTATAAAGGTATTAAAATAATATTATGTATATATATTATATAATATAAATATTAACATATATGTATAAAATAATATAGCTACATATATTAATATATATTTATATATAATTGTGTGTGTATATATATATACGAAATATTATTTGATATATATTTATATATGTTTGATAATTGACAATTAATGTATTTGATAACCATGTGAAATGAGTATATATATATATATATGTATGTATGTATGTATATGTATATACATTATGAAGGATATTTATGCACATATATATATTAGGTTGCAGAGGTCGGGTAGCATGACCCCCTATAAACTGTAGTGTGCGTAAACTTTTAATGTGACCAGCGACAGCACACGACATGCCCTCTAGTACCAGGGTGGGAGACTAGACCTCATGACCACCTCCTACAACAAGAAAGATTTAGCCAACCTGAGCTAGGGACCCAACCCTATGCACATATATATATAATATAATTAAAAAATTATTTGAGATAGTTATAAAGCTCAGTACATAGCACTGTGGTTAATAAAAGTGAAGAACTTAAATGAAACACAGGTGCATATATGGTGTTGCCTCAGTAATGTGTTGCATAGTATAACCTACACATAAAGCAAACAAAAGACCAAGTCAACAAAGACTATGAGGCATGTATGAAATAAGTGTTGATGTGTACACATTGCAAAAGGAAGTGAATGCAATTTTAAGTAATGAAGAAATAATCTAACCCGCACTATCTTCAAAGGTTCTAGTTTATGAAATGTGATGGCAATGTTGTAGTATGTGGAATGCATAAGAAGTATTTTTACTGCGCATAAGTCTGGAAAAGCGATATCTTATCCATGAGACTCAATCAATGTAATCTTGGCAACAATATAAGAAGGAATTTTAAATGTAAACCAAATAGGAAACTTTCTAATAAGCTTGTTGTTCATTTGACTTAGTAAAAGAGTCTTCTTGTCCCTTGAAACAAGTTGAATCAATCATTTGAATGGTGAAGACTGTTATGTGTTGCAAACCGATAAGTTAGTTTGATGAGTCATTGCAAGGGGATAAAAAGGTGGCATAAGTATGAGCTTGTTTGTATCCTATGGTTGCTCACATTTTAGTATATATAGAGGTGCTCATTCTACCATTTTTGAATATGATTACCTTCTTCTTTTTTTGTATTTTATGTGCAAAGTGAGTTGAGAGCTTCAAAGTTAGTTGTTTTGTTGATTTGTATTAGTTTCTTTTTGAGAGATTTGGTAAGAAGCTAGTAGTGGGATTTGGGTTGTTCTTGGAGGAAGTTTCAAGCGAGCTTGAGCCATTAAGCTAGGAGGGAAGAATAATTGGTTGGAGCTTTATATAGGCATGCTGATTTCTACCCCTTTGTTATTATGTTAGAAAGATTTGTATTCATGTTGCCATGTTTGGAAAGATTGTCTTTTATGTGTATTATGATGATTGGATATGATTGCATGTTTCTTGATTACTTCTTGTATTTGTGAAACCTTTCTTTTTGGTTTATAATTATATAGATATTTATACTATATTTGATTTTATATCAATGTATACTATTTATAATATACATAGCTTGTTAGTACTATACATAGTATGACAATACTCTAGGTGTGTAGCATAAGATAAATTTGTTTGAGATACTTAGTAGCAATGCCATGTTTTAATGTGAGTTAATGGGAAGGTTATTCCTGGGGTTAGGATAATCCATGGGAAAGGGGATAAACTTTAAATAGAATACTAATGGTCAATAAAAATCAAGCAATTATTGTGGTGAAATAGATGACCCTCACTTGAAGTACATGGTGATGAAGCTTTGGCCAAAGTAGTGTAAGTAGACACTATTTACACTATAAATTCATTGTGATCCAATTTACATTCTAGGCTAGGAATATCATATATGTAGAAATACACTTTATGGTAAGCTCTAGATATGTAAGACACATAACTATGCTCAGGAAAGACTATATCAAGGATGAGGTTTCCAAACCAATCTATAGACAATGGAGGGATGAGATTTGTCATAATTTGTTATGGGGTTTTCAAGTCATCCATCACTGATCATGCTAGGAAAGGGAAACTATAGAAAATGGAGGGATTACATCATCAACCATATTCAATCACTTCAATTTTTGCAACATTTGTATGTTTTTGTTCCCCCTCTAGATAATTGTATCCAAAAATTTGATTGGAATTGTTGAAGGTATGATGCTCTAAGGGTTATTGCAATGCATGTTGCTAATGATGTTTAGAAAGCTATTGATCATTGTAACTATTCTCACATTCTTTGGACTAATATTTGGGAGATATATGGAGATCTTGATACTCCACCATTCCCCGATGATCATGTTTCAGAATGTCATTTGCCTCTTCATTCTTCATATCAGGAACCCCATGATGATATTGTTGTGTAGGAGGTTGATTGTTTGGAAAACTTTGAATCTTCTAAAGAGGTTGAAAAGGTTTCTTTAGATGCTCCTTCTTCTCCATCAGAGACTATTGATATACCTTCACATTCAATGATTCCTTGTCTAGAGTCATTGATTGAGGCTTCCATCATTTCTATCCATGAGGACACATTCAATTTTCTAGACTTGTCATCACATGATGGATTTTTTTTAGGGATTGCGGACTTGACTACTTCTATAGGTTTGGAGTAAATTCTTGAGGGGATATCTCTCCTTGAAATTCAGATCCTACTTTGGAGGGTTCTCTTGAGTCTTCACATTCCTTTGTCTTGACCTTGATTGGGGATCCAGAGACTATCTTGGAGACACTTGTTTTCTCTTCAGAGATTTCATATATCAGACTTCTTCCCTCCCATTTCATTATGGAATCAAAGTTTCTTCAGCATCCACCATTAGATTGGCTTTAGTCTTCTCTCAGTGGTTTTGAGGACACTTCATTCAAAGGGGGAAATTTAGTCTCCATCTATTCCTTCAATGGAAGGATTATTGTATTGTAGTCTTTGGATTCTATTCAACATCAGTGTCTACATTGTCCTAATTTGCCACCTTCTTCTTTGATTGGAAATGTACCTAATTTGATTGTGGCATCTCCATATTTAGTGGCAAAGGAGACATATGAGCACTTTTTAGATACATCTTCATCATACATATTCATTCTTCCTTCCTTCAATTCCTATTCAGAATGTGAAGCATCCTTGCATTTCTACTTGTTTTTGTTTCTTCCAAAAGGGAGACAAGTTGTTTGTCGACATTGGATCATGTTTTGTCTTCAAGTACTTACCATTTTTTCAAGTGAACTCACATTGTGGGGGTGCTACATAGTCTCTATATTTTCTTCCTATTGGGGGCTATTGATTTTATTATACATCCATGTGGCAAATGGTGTACTTGGGGGTATTATAGAGTCCTCCATCCTTCCTCACTTATCTGCATTTCATCTCCTTTTTGGAGAGGGCTTTTCTTCCCACTAGGTTTTCCGCTTTTCTCCATTTGTAGGAGATTAGTTGCATTTCATCTTCATTTGTGAATGGGTACCTAAAATGGCCATCATGTAGTCAAGACCCATCATTCCATCATTGCATAATCATTGCATTTTTCATTTCCTCCCAAAGTTGCACTTATATGGGGTGTTGGTGTAATTAATTATTTAATTACACTAGCATAAGTTTACTTAGGCATTATATTTAATTAATTCCTAGGTTGCATTTAATAGGAATTAGTTAATAATGGGGTCATCCCCCTTTCCATGTATTTAGAAGATAATATTCCTTCTAGAATATCATCTAGAACTTATCTCAATCAATTCATCATTCCCTAGGTAGTTAGTTAGGGTTTACATGTCACATCTTGTTAGATCAAGACACAAGGCAACATCATAATGCATCTTGTATCTCAACCTTGCCTATATAAGGAAGGTTCTTGTACATTTGTAAATCATATTCTAGATCTTGAATCAAATAATCTCAATTTGCATGCCTAAGTTGCAACACTTTCTTTGTGGGTGAATTTCTTCTTATCAAAGCTCCTCTTGAAGGTTATAGCTTCATAAGGACATTGTGCATCCATTACTTCTACATAACCTAGTCATGATAGTACCACCACCACCTACAAAAATCATCAGCCCTATCCTCATAGCATCAACAATAGTGGGAACACGAGGCATAGGTCCTAGCATTTCTCCTCCTCTTGATCCATACTGGTAAGCCGAGGACCTAGGTACTAGAGTTACTTATGTTATTTCTCTTGCAGTACTTTTAGTTTCATCTCATATATATCTGTGTGTGTGTGTGTACATGTTTTGATATATAATGTGATACTAATGGACCTATTTATTATGTGGTTGTAGTGGGCACACAATATTGGATCGTGTTCATTGTGCGGTGTATTTCAGAAGTGGCCCTGACCATTCTAGTCTAGTGGAGCATCTTGGACACCTACAGGTTGACTTTAGCGAGGTGACATGCCCAAATTTTTGAGACTATGGAAGTCTTGAGGACAACATATGAGGAGTTGAGGGTGGAGGTGGTCCAAAGGATAGTTGACATCACCACCCTAATAGGATAGATAGATCAACGATCGGTGGAGCTATAGAATGCACTGATCAAGAGAGACAAGGCTAGGACAAGAGAAGAAAGTGTTGAGAGGGCACATGATGCTCTTCAAAGACAACTTGATGACCTTGGTGTGTAGGAATTCATTGTGAGACTAGTGACTGCTCCACAACTACAATAGGACCTCAAGAGTGAGAAGCTGGAGATAGCCGAGCTGCGAGGCAATATCAAGAGATTGTGAGTGAGCATATCAGTCTAGAAATCTAACAAATCCCACTCTAGACATCCCTTCTATTAGACACTACTCACCACTAGGACTAGAGGGCTTGGGAATCCATGCACCTAATAAACACACATGGATGTATTTCAATTAAATACAATTATGATCTAATTGCATAACCAAAAGATGTAATGAAATGCAATGCACAAACACATAACATAATAAAACACATGTATTTATTTATTCCTAATTAAAGAAATTAAGCACAAACACATGTTAACATCATAACATAAACTCATAAACACTATGCATAGTATCGGTGAAGATGCATCGCATTGACAAGTTATTTTAGAGGTGTTCCATCCATAGATAGCAATCCATAACCACCAATACCATAAACAAAGATGAAAATATAAGGGCCTAACCAATTAGGATTGAACTTTCCCTTTTGATCAGGAGGAACATTTACATTTCTCTAATTCTCATAGAGGACTAGGTCACCTACCTTGAAATTCCTAGGAATAACACTCTAATTATAGTTTTAGAAAGCAGTCATTGTTAAGCTTTAAGGTGGTTGAGGGTCTATAATCGACACTCATAAAGAAACTCAAGATGATGTAAATTATTAGCATGGAAAGTTTCATCATCAATTAACCCTTTAAGGGAAACTCGCAAAGATTGAATTTCCAACTCTAAAGGCATGATGGTCTCAATGCCATACACAATGTTGTATGGTGTTGTTCCCATCGTTGTACAAACACTCATGCAATAAGCTTGAAAGGTGTAATTTAATTGAGTATGCCAATCTTTACCATGTTTGTTAACTATTTTTTAGAGAATGAGCTTAAGAGTTTTATTAGATGCTCTGGCTTGGCCATTAGATTGAAGATAGTATTGTGTAGAGAATCAATTTTGAATATGAAACTTCTCCAAGAATTGCTTAACCTCTTTGTTCTTAAATGGAGTATAATTGTTAAAAACAAGGGTAGAAGGCAATCCAAAGCAAGCAATGATGTTGTTTAGAAGAAAGCTACAAATAGCTTTAGTGATAATGGACCAAAGTGAAATAGCTTCAACCCATTTTATAATGTAATCTATAGCATTGATGATAAAGACACGTCCTTTAGAAGAAGGAGGTGATATTTTACTAGTAATATCAATGCCCATTTAGTGAATGGCCAAGGAGA
The DNA here is from genome assembly GCA_007258455.2 of Sequoia sempervirens. NCBI lineage: Eukaryota > Viridiplantae > Streptophyta > Pinopsida > Cupressales > Cupressaceae > Sequoia > Sequoia sempervirens. The sequence continues at coordinate 265,816,169 of VDFB02271358.1, forward strand.
GGTCTTATTTTGAAGTTCTTGAGTAGGAGCATGGATAAGATGGCTATGTTCTTGACATTGAGGACACTTCTTGAAAAAGTCAAAGGAATCTCACTTCATTGTTTTCCAAAAGTATCCCATGTGAATCAATTTTTACACCAAGGATTTACCACCACAATTTCCACCCTTGGAGCTTGAGTGGGCTTCCCTAATGGCAAGGGGTGTTTCCTCTTTAGTGATACATCGAAGAAGAAAATTGTTATAATACTTTCAATAAAGAACATCTAACAACACAACATATTGGATCACAAGTTTTCATATCCGCTCGTGTGATAATTTTTCATCGCATTATTGGGAAAACTTCTAGTATTCATATAATTGTAAATTTTAGAATACCATTCCTCTGAGTCTACATGAGAACGCATGAGAGCATTAGATTCAGATTGTTTTGAGACAGTGGTAGAGTGAAGAATATGAACCAGAAAATGGTATTCTTCTATATCCTTATTTGAAGGCACAAGGAAGGAAACACAAGCCATGACATCTGCATGTCAGTTTTCTCTCCTAGGAACATTGTCTAGATCATGAAAGAGGAGAAATGATCAAGCAAGGATAAGGAAAAATCCTGATACTAAGATAGTTTATTCTACTTCTCTCTATATGGCCCTATGATTTTAATTATAATGAGTTCCGAATCACCATGTATGTGAAGATGTTTAATGTCTAGTGCAATAGCAACATCCAAGCCATCGATAAGAGATTTGTACTGAGCGATGTTGTTTGTGAAATGAAATTCAAATCAAAAGGATAAAGGGACTAGCTTACCCTGGGGAATGATCAAATCTATGCCCACTCTGGAGCCAACTTGCAATTTTGATCTATTGAAATACATCTCCCATACAGGCTCATGATTAGTTGCAAAAAGGTCTTCATCTAGAAATAAATCCAAATTAGGGAAAGAGTGAGATGAGAGAGCTTCTACAAATTGATATATAATAGCTCAACCCTTAATGGATTCTAAGTTACAAACTTGATGTCAAAATTAGAAAGCAACATTACCCATTTCGCCAATCTCCTAGCAAGATCGGTTCTAGTGAATAGATGCTTTAGAAGATCACTTTGTACAATGACATGAGTTTCAACATGAAGAAGATAATGTCTTAACTTCTGTGTGGCAAAGACAAGAGCCAGACATTGTCTCTCCATGCTATAGTAATGAATTTTATAATTGATAAGAACATTGTTAATATAATAGATTAGTCTTTCTTTACCATCATCATCTTACTGAGCCAAAAAAATTTCTAAGGCATGAGGTGACGTAGCGAGATAAAGAAGAAAGGGTTTATCTTGCATAGATGGAATTAAGATAGGAGGATTGGCCAAATAACTTTTGATTCACTCAAAGCTTTCTCACATTCATCGCCCCATTGGAAATGAACATCTTTCTTCAATAATGTGTGAAAGGAATGGTGTGATCAGCCAACTGAGATACGAATTTGTGAATTTTATGAATCTTCCCCTATAAAATATACAACTAAGATATGTTTCTAGGTGGAGGAATGTTAACAATCACATCGATATTATTTGCTTCAACCTCAATTCCATGATGGGAAACTATGAACCCCAAAAAATATCTAGTGTAAACACCAAAAGCACACAAGAAGATTTAGTCTCATCTTATATAGTCAAATCCTTTCAAAAATAAGATAGAGATTTTCTATGTGATTCAAATGAGTCATAAACTTAGCCAAGATGTCATCAATGTAGTCTTCCAAAATTTTGTGAATGAAATCATGAAAGATTAAGGTCCTTTCCCATTAGTAAGTTGTGCTTGCATTCTTTAATGCAAATGGCATGACCACATAGCAGAAAGTACCCCATGTGATAGTGAAGGTTCTCTTATACTAATCTTCCAAGTTAATGCAAATTTGATTGTATCCTGAGAAGCCATCCATGAAGGAAAAAAAGCATGGCTTGCGGTCGAGTCTACAATCATATCAATATTAGGCTTGACAAAAAATCATCTTTACTAGAAGCCTCCTTTTCCACATTCAAAATGTATTCTCCAAAGTATGCTTGTTTGTGCAAGTGGTAAAAGAATCACCGTTTATGGTGAAAAGTAGGTAGATGGGAATAGAAACCTAAGAATTGTTCCATTGCTTCCTTCGAAGAGAAAAAATCTAGGGGAAATTCATCAAATTCTACCTTACACTGAATCAACTTAGGATGAACTAGATCAAGAGGCTCAATGGAGATCATGTTAACTGTCCACCATGGTTTCTGCATAGACTATTCAAGAGAGAAACCCAACCCCAAGTTATTCTTATGAGGCCTAACTTGGATAGGGATTTGGATTCCTTATTTGATACACCCACAACCTTATGGTTATAACCATATTTAGAGATTACTTCATAACCAAGGTCGTATCATGTTTACAAAGCCTAAGAAGAAGTAAGATCTAAATAGAGAGTGTCATTCCACCAATGGGTGTCAAATGTATCCACAAGATCACAATCATCCTTCTTGGTAGGGCTGCAAACATTAGCATCCTCAAAAAAAGCATGATTATCTTCCTCAATGGGAACACAATCATTCTCCTTGGTAGGATTCTAGTTTCTTTTTTTCATGGGAGGACAATCAACTTTCTTAGAAGATGTGTATGATACTGTCAAAAGGTTGAGGTGGATAGGGTTGACTTTATATTCTCTAATAAAGAAATTAGAGAAATACAAGGACCTCCAAACATCATCAATGCATGCATTTGATTTCAGAAAAAAGTGGAAGGGTAAGACTTAGGATTCCTCACTTCGAGTTGATCTTCTTTAGGAGCATCTACCTCAGGGGTAACCTTCAAGGCAGGAATCACTGAAGAGCATGCCAATGCATCAGAGGATAACAAAATAATACAATTCTTAAGAGTGGAAACAACTGAGGCCCGACCATTAGCTTCCAAATCAGAAAGGTGCACAACCTTGGGGTCAACCTTGATTGTAATAACTTCATTACTAGCAACAAATTTTATGCAATGATGTAAAGTAGAGATTAAAACCCCCCAAAGAGTGAATTTAGGGTCTTCCCAAAATAATAATATAGGGTAAAGGACTAAGCATTACATTTACCAAAGTGGGTACAGTAACAGTTCCTAGCCTCAAATACAATATTATTGTGCCTAGGGCTTGACAACTAGCATTATTAAATCCATGAATGTATAGGGAAGAAGTAGCTAAAGAAGAAGAACTAATCTTGATCTTAGGTAAAAGATTTATGCCACATACGTTGAGAGTCGAACTGGTGTCAATGAGAGCACATCTAATGCCAATGCTAACTATAATCATTAGAGGGTCTACTTGTTTTTGCATATCCAATGGCGGGTTTTCTTATAGATAGAATGTAATATTCAATGAATCCGCATGAATATGATCCATCAACAAATTAACATTTTTTCGTCTTAGTGGAGGCAGGCAAGAGGATCTTTTGCAAGGCTTCCTTAAGCATACCTTGATAAGTCGGAGTAGACTGAATCAAATCTGATAGTGAAATCTTGGTCAGAGTAACATAGAGTTGTTCAACAAGATCGTAATCACTAGGTGTTTTAGATGTGGGTTTAGGATTTGAAGGAAGACTTGGTTGTGAAGGTGGTAAAGATGTAGGAACCAAGGTAGGTTGGGAAGTATATTGATCCATATTCTATTGATTCCTCCTAGTATTATATGTATTCCCCACGACATTATAAGAATATTTGGCTTTCAAAAATTTCATTTAAAGGTTCAACAAGTCATTAGAGACTGGAACCCCAAAAATAGAATGAATCCTCTTAGGATAAGGATTAGCTAGATTCAAGTAAATGAAGGGTCTCTTTGGCTTTTTAGGGGCCACAAAGACTACCACCACATTTACTAACTTCTCAACTCGTGAAGAGGAAGTAGAAAGTTATAATGAGGATGTTTTTTCGAGAGATCTACATATAGGAGAAGATGCCTAGGTAAGAAATCATCCAGGGAATCATCTAGCATATCAAAATCCTCCTTAGAGAAAGCATCATCATAAACATTAAAATGTTGCAAAAAACGATCCAACATGATTCACATCGGGTTCACCAAAATTGTAGAGAAGGGGGATTCGTTTCTCACTAGTCCCTTGCTTACCAAGAGAGCCCCAAGGAATGAACTACCCTAAATTACCTTAGACTACCTAATGGATTTTATTAAAATGAAAGATCTATTACAAGAAATAGATCGAAAGAAGAGTTTTAGAAATGATAATAGAGAGGTAAAACTTTAGGAACTAGAAGATTGGATCAATAAGATTCTTGAGACTAAAGGAGAAGCTCTCAGCCAAAGGTGTGCTTTTGTCCTCTACAGACATAGCACTAAACCTCCAAATAGAAATTCAAAGGATCTGCTAACTATTCCAAATCTAAGGTTTGTTTAAACTACTGATTTAACTAAGAATAGAAAATGTTGATAAATGACAAAGGAGGTGAAGAACCAACTTGTAAGTGGTCCTATCCTTCAAATCCTCCCACAATGCTCCACACGAACATGCACACAAGGTGAACAAGGGACAAATATTTGGGTAGTTTCAAGGCTTGCCACAATGTTCCCACCTCCATGGGTTTCCAGATAGATAGAGAGAATACTAGACACAAAGTGATAAAATAAAACCTCACTCAGGCCGAGAACCTATATCACAAGATAAAGACACAAAGTGATAAAAGTAAACCCCACTCAAGAAGGAGAACCCATATCATGAGATAAAGACATAATATATAATGTGATAGAAAATAGACAAGAATCAAGAGAGTGTTACCAATAGTTTGTGGCTCCCTCTTGACTTGATCGACATAATGTTAAGTGCTTGAAAGAGAGATTTAGATGTTGGAGAGACTTCAATCCAACATAGATTCATTGTAGAAACAAGATGGAGAAGAGAAGAGAAAGAGAAGCATGTTTGGTTGAGACAGTGATAGAATGAATGAGAGAATGAGAGTGAAAAGAAATATTTTTCTCAACTACATGGGCGAGAAGAGCTATTACTCTCAAAAATCTACCATGGGGACACATTTCATAGGTCAAATATTTTGAGATTCTGAGCATTTGAACTCACAAAATTATAGGGATGCTAGGGGGCCACTTAGATGTCCGCACACCGCATAGGTGTCCAATTCATCATTTCATGATCTAAACGAGGTGGAAAACTACTATCATTTCATCATTAGTCCTTATAAAGTTAAAATCGTGAAATTATAACCCATTAGGTTCTTGTCATAAATGTGGCTAGGAACCATAAATGCAAGGGTTAAATGCGATAATGTGAAATTGACACAAGGTGCAATTTTATGACATTACAAAGAGGAACCAAAAATGATCACACAAGACAACTTGGCTACTATACTCAATGGAAGTGCTAGAATGGTAGATCAAGTTTTTGTTCCTCTTTGTGTTTTGTCTGTGTGTTGATTAGGACGAGTTTATTTGATTGTCTAAATGAAAAACAAGGTTAACTATGGATCTACAGTTCAAACTGATGTGGTTTTAGGAAAACAAAAAATTAAAACACAAAAAAGAAGACAATAAATAAGAATGTAGAGACAGAGGAACCTGGCATGTAAATTGGGCTTGAAATTACCTTTTCAAGGGTGGTAGTGCCTTAGACTGGAGATTTTGTCTTTCCAAAATCTATGAATAGGTATCAGTAGGTCACAATCTATAGGTTCTTCCTTCCTATTCTTAGCTTCAGAACTTCATCGATTGATGAATAATTTAATTTTCTCTAATTCATTGAAGTAGGAGGCTTGAAAGCTTGATCTTGCAATTAGTTCTTTAATCATATCTCAAATCCACATTATATCTACTACCTACAAACAAGAAAGGGGAGAATGGGTTGTTTCATATAGGGTCTTGCCTAAGTCAAACCTAGTTTTTGTGTTTCCACCTCCACAATGGCTATGATGATTTAAGGATTGCTTACCCTCAATTGGGGAGAGGAAAAATAGATAAAAACAAGTGATAAATAATAAGTGTTGCAACTTACCACTCAGATCTACTTTCATTGATTGACTCAAGTCATGGTACTCATCTCATTCAAGGAGAATTAGAAGCTTGATTGAAGGTCCTGTAAGTGTTAGTACTAAAAAAGAATGAACATAAAAGCATGAATAATCATATTCATAAACTTGATGCATTACTAATTAAGATCTTGACTAATAACAAGTGTTGGAAAATAATGCTTATATTACTCTTGACTACTATTGACTTCTTTTTAAGAAATGCTCAATCTCTCCAAATTTCATTAGGTTTTTAAATGGTGAAAAAGACTTGTATTTATATGCACTTATTTGTTTCCCACCAAATTAATTGTAAAAATTTGATACATGAATTTAGATTTTCAAATGTCAAAATAACAATAATATCATATTTTAAATTGGGACAAAATAAGTTGGTCAAGGGTGATGGCACCCTAGAACAAACCTATTTTGGGGATTTTGTTACCCTTAAATAAATAATTAACATTAATTCTCAATTATATCCTATACCTTTAGAAGCAATAAGAAATTGAGAAAATTATGAGCATAATTGGGTCTAGGCACATAAGGGGTAGCTAAATCTAATGTGAAATTGTCAAGGTTGACAATTTACAATGCTACATTTATCCCCCACTTTAGTGAGAGTATGAACTTACACTCATGCTCAAACTAAAGTATGGATAAGTCGAAGGATTCTTTTATCAAAGAATTATATAAGATAACACTGAGTCTAGGGGATGCATCAGCCCCCCAAGCTTAGTATCCTACTAAACAAATATGTAAAGACAAAGGAACAAACACACATGAGGTGCAATGCAACAATATATAATCAAACACAAAGCATAAGCAAAATGATGCATGAAGAAAACACACAAAAGACAAAATCTAGATAGATAAAAAAAACACAACACAAACAATAGAAATAAGACATAAACACAATGTTAGTACATTAGAAAGGATTCAAATTTGCAAGGTAAAAAGACCTTAGTCTAAAAATTTGTCTCAAATTTTGAATGTCATCCACTGAATATAATATTAGAGATGATGGTGTTCTCGTAGGATTAACAAGTTATGTTATGCTAGATCACTCATGATCTATATAGATATACTAGCTAGCAAGATTTGTTATGCTATGTGTCCATGCAACACGATGGGTTTCATAAGGCTAGAAAGTTGTGTTATGCTAGTTTACTCATGAAACACATAACTCCACTAACAAAAAAGTTGTTATACTAGGTGGCCATGTAATATGATAGGTTTCATGAGGCTAGCAAGCTAAGTTATGCCAGTTTACTCATGAAACACATGGCTCCATTGGAAAGAAAGTTGTGTTATGTGATAGGTTTCATAAGGATAAAAAGTTGGTTTTGTTGGAAGAATGAAGAACGTCCTATTTTTTGCAGATTTTGTGTTGCCATTGATGTCACCATGTTATATGAGTTGCAACTGCAAGATTATGATCAAGTTTGATCCAGTATTCTAGACCAATATCTGAACTAGTATGCAGTTATATTCCTTTGATATTTTGGTTTGCAATCCTCTATCATTGAATATCTTTGCTTGTGGTTTTGGAAAATGGTTTTTGGAAGCTGGAAGGTTGTATGTTCAAAATGTCACATGTTTAGGTGCTTGTATGGAAAGTTAGCATTATTTTGTTGTTGCATTTTTGCTATTAGGTAAATCTCTGGCTGACCTAATGGATAGTTGGTGTTATGGTGAATTAATTTTGTATTGTGGATGTATGTGTGACCTATCTTTGGTCCATGCCAACATGATGTATCGTGCTACATGCTTGGATTGTTTTGGAAAGAGTTTTATAAATGCTTGAAGCCTACAGTTGATTTTTGGTGAATAAGGGGTGCATCTAATTACGCTAACCTAATCGATGCTTGTGGTTGAATTAGATATATATGTTGGATATTTTTGACATTTTTAAAGGAAATTAAGAGTGAAGTATGATGTGAATGTGAAGAAGTGTGAAAATGATGAAGTGTGTTAAGTCAGTTTATTGAGCATCAAAGTAACTGAATCAACACTTGTTAGGTGTACATTATCAGTTCATTTTCTGGTTGTAAGCCATTTTGTCATTGTATTTCTATAGGAAATGAGCCTCTCTTTTTGGATAGCGAGTCCTAGTAGTGAGCCACCCTTTTGTAATATCTTATAACCGGTTATACTATATTGTGAGCTAACCCTCACCATGGTTTTTCCCATTTTGGGTTTTCCACGTAAAAATCTTGGTGTTCATGTGTTGTGTGCTTTCATGTTCTTTTAATGCTCTTGATTATCTTTACTGTTATATGCATTGGAATAATTGAATGGTATTTTTTCAATAAGTTAAAGAAGATACTAATTTAGCCCCCCTCTCAATATCTTAGGTATTCAACAATTGGTATCAGAGCTTGGTTCCTCCGGAGAAGCCTAACAACTTGAGGAAGATCTTGAAGATTAAACAAATGGATGATAAAGAAGAGCTCTGGGCTGCTCTTGAAGATCTTCACAAGGCTGAAAGTGAAAATAGATATTTGAAAGAAAAGCTTAATGAGGCAAATGAATGTGTCTGAAAATTGAAATAACAGTTGAAGAAATTCAAGGAAAGGCATAGAGAAGTAAGAGAGCAATTGAAGCAAGTTGATGAAGAGGTTACCAGATTAAAAGTGCTAGTGGAGGAAAAGAAAAGAATTGATGAATGTATGAATAAAGAGGTGAAAATCAGGATTGATGAATGCACAAGATTGAACAAGAGGTGGTGAACCTAAAAGCAAAATTGGAGAAAGGGAAAATTTGTGAGGGGTGATCCCACAATACTAGTTTACAATTTTCAGGAGATCCTGACTTTTGTTGAAATCAAATATTTTTTAGAAAATATAATGATTTAAGCATTGAAAAGTTTCATTTAAAGGATTCTAATTGAAGAGGGTTTGATAGAACCACCTTAGATCAAACCCCTTGGATAGAAACCCGCTAGTTTTAAACCATACCTATAACAAGTCTCCTTTACACCTATCAAAATGCTAATTAAAAACCACTTTTGATTTACCTTTTGGGGGATCAAATGAATTCATTTAAAATTTATTTTTTGTAAGTATGTAGTCATTATTATAAGCTTCCCAAAAAGTATAATTTTAAATAAATTTAATTTTATTATTATATTTAGTTTCTATTTCTTGTGAATGTAGTTTTTCACAAATATCAAGCTCTATGTTCTGCACATGTGGAAAAATAGTAGATTATAAAAAAAATTGAAAAATATTAATGCACTAGATATTAATCCTTGATCCAAAAAAAAAAATTTGAATTTCAATACATACAAAAAAAGCTATGTTGTATACAGTCTGCCTATGTCTCAGTTGTAATTGGTTTGACTTTGAAACTTGATTAAGGAAAAATATTAAATAAAACACTATGAAACCAAATAAAAGTGCTACATATTGTAGTTACAATCTAAATTCGAAAAAAATTATAATTTTATCCTTGATTGAACTAAATTTATGTTGTATACAGTGAGCATCACTCCTTAAAAATAGTGTTTACTAAAAAAAACTAGTTTTCAAAAGAGATAAAAAAAGAAGTGCAATCTGATTCCAAAATAAATAAAAAAAATATATTTAGAATCTATAGAAAAAATTTCACAAATCACTAGTTTGTATCATCTTCAAATTCCTCAAGGATTAGCTCTTATAAGTGCTCGAAAGTGAAGATTTAGTTAGAAAAATCAATTCAATGTCCAGTTTGGCCAAAAATTATAAACCAGTATTGTGGAATCACCTGAAGATAACTTCAAGACAACCTCCACTAAGGTTGATGAGTTGATTGTATGGAAGAGACCTTCTAAAGACAAAGGTGGTTTGGGAAATGAAGTCGGTGAAATTTCTAAGGCTATGAAAAATCTTGTGGACAATCAAAAGACTCAAGATAAAGGGAAGCAAAAAATAAATCCAAGAAAATTTGCTAGGAGACCGCCTGTTAGACAACCAAATGCTCAAAGGTATCCATCTTTCAATGGTGTTTTATTTTCATTTAATAAATTTGGTCACAGGGAAACTAAGTGCAAAAGTAAAATGAATCAGTTTGCTAGTTCCTTCTCTAGACAATGTTTTCCATGCAAGAAAATTGGACATAGAGCTAGTGAATGCAAAACTCAGATGAGGAATTGGTTTAATGGAGGTAGAATGAATCAATCCTTTAATGACTATTTCTATACATGTAACAAGTTTTGAAACAGAGCTAATAAGTGTAGATCAAGGGGTAATGGAGGACAAACAAATCAGAGAAATGTTGTCTGCTACAACTACAACAAACTGGGACATATTTCAAGAGTTTGCAGAAGTAAAAGGGAAAAGCAGTCTTATCCAATAAAGAATAATGAGCCATTGAAGAAAATTTACAAGAATGAGGTTAAGTAGGAAATGAACAAGATTTGGAGAAAGAAAGAAGAGCTTAAAAAATCTGATGTTTATGTGCCCCCATTTGGTGCAGACAACTCCTCTAGGACTTAGACCTAGCATGGTCTTAAGGGGAGCTTTAATAGAATTTTTTTGAAAACCCCTAGATATTTGGCGTGTCAGTCTTTGGCATGAGGATATGTTGTAAGAAATGAATAGGCAGAGGTTATGCAAAAGGAACCAGAAGAAAATGTGCATGCATGATCATTTGTAGAGAAAATTAGGGTTTTTATGTGTAGTGAAGAAGGGTTTTTAGCAACTTTTTGAAATATGTCACATTTATTGTGAATTAGTGTAGATCGTTGGTTTATAAAGCTATTTAGTAAGTAATTTTAATCACTTGTTCATTTGAAGAAATTGGAAAGCATTTGGGAGCACTCTTGAGGTGATTTGGAGTGTGAGTTGTGCAAACCCTAGTTCTGGTCCTTCACAAAGAAAAGGGTATTTTTCTTATTTGTGTTGTTGTGGGTTTGTGTGAATCTTTGTTTGAAATCATTTGAGCTTGATTTGTGGAGAAATGGAAACCCATGTAGTTGTTAATGTGTTAGAAAGACCTAGACCATCATATAGGAAGTATTTTATGAAGGTTTTTGAAGACGACCCTATGGGCACCTTCTCCTCAATTCCTCATGGGGTTATGCCAACTGAAGATACAAGAATGTACATTCGAGTCAAAACTGATGAATTTAATCATAGTAAATTGATAGACATTTGGCAAAATGAGCTCACTAGGGATGATTTCTTGATAAAACCTGAATATTCAAATATTGTTGCAAATAAATTAGATAGATGGAATTACTAAATCCTAATTTCATCTCCACTATTGATGATAAGTATGTAAAAATAGCTCTTAGTTGAATGCATGATAAATTCTTGTGGACTGACATACCCCATCTTATTACAAAGGAAGCAATTAAGGTTGTTACTAGACTCTATGATACTGGACTGGTACCTGTGTTGAAAGCTATGAAGAATGAAGTGGTGATGGAACTCACAGGAGCCACATATGATAGGAGAGCTTTAACTACAAAGCCTATCTCTAATTCTACTATGAAGTATGTTGCAATAATGATCGTACATAAAATCTACTTCACTAACAGAGAGAACTCTGTATCTGCTACAAAAATATATACAAGTTTTGATATGGTAGTTAATGGTACAGATTATGATCTATGTGAACTTCTCCAACAACAGTTATTTGAGAACTTAAGGATGACCAAGGAAAAGAAGAATGCATTTAAATTTAGCTTCGTGATTATTTTTTTGTTGTTCTATTTCCTTAAGATACTTCCAAGAAGAGATGATGTGGTGTTTTGGGACTCATCCAAACCGGTTGCACATCAAATTTTTGACTATATGCATGTAATTTGGGTGATTTAAAGTCTAGAGACAATGCTCTAACAACATTCTTTGTTGTGTTCAAGATCAAAATGAATGAAAGAGAAAGGATCCCTATGAGAGTGGTTGAGAAATAAAAAAATGATATCATCTTTCATGTCTCTTTTGATGAATGTATGATTGAAGCTATTGAACCCCAAACCGTATGGATACAACTATTGGGTATGAAATTACAGAAGATGAAGCCAAAGACTATGTGCAGGTGTTGTTGAAAATTCTAAAAGATGTGAATGAACCTAGAATTGGAACTTATGTAGAGAATTCCATGGAGGTTCACTTGGAGCATAGGAAGCCTATAATATGGAAGAATGTAGATAAGAAGATTAGAGAAGCAAGTTTCACTAATGAGAAGATTGCACAAGGTAGGGATAAGAGAGAGCAGGTGGAGGGAGAATCATCAGGACCAAGGAGATCTGACAAGAAAGCTCCTTCTAAACCCTTTGTAGTTCCTGCAATGAAAGTTGAACCTAGTGTTACTGATAAAGGAAAAGCCTCGGCTCCTTCTAGACCCAATACTAGATCTGACAAAAGAAAAGAGACTCCTTTGGTGGTACTTGGCAAGAGAGGAAAGAAAGAAAAGGCTACCAAGGAGAAAAACCTTAGTATAACTGATGATCAAGAGGAAGAGGAGGAGAATCCCACAACAAAATTGGTAAGGAAGAGAAGATAAATCTTATCCTCTGGTGAAGGTTCTTCTCAAGAATCTAGTGTTGGTTCTAAGAGATTGCATATTGTATCATCCTCTGATGAAGATGAAGAAAAGGAATTTGGTGTTCACATGTGCACACCAAACCGGAATCAAAGAAAGCAAAAGTGTCTGAAGAAGCCTCCCCAGACCAGGTAGGAAAAAAGGATTCTCTAGTAACACTCGGTTCTCCTTTCAGATTAGAGGCAATACTCAATTCCTTGTTACATTTTGAAGATATACTAAAGCCTACATCAAAGTACTATGATCAAGTGGGTAGAGAGGATAGAAAAACATTAATTTTAGCCACTATTCAGTATGTTATCACATTGGATGTTAGTTGGAATGATGTAAAGAATAATGTACCTGAGAAAATGTGGGTAGCCTTGATGAAAAGGAGAATAGAGGTTGTTGAATTAGATAAGAAGATAAAAAATGATGCATTTGAGAAAATTGGGTCTTCTTTGACCCTGAATGATTTGGAAACCCTGAAGAAGATATGTGCAAAGATGTTCTAGATGAAGAAAAGAGTGAACACTTTAATGAGAAAGGATAAGAAGCAGATAAAGAAGATAAGGAAGGAAACTACATAAGTAATCAAAGATACGACTGAGAAATATGGCATGCTTGGTGCACTACCATCCGATTCTCCACCTAAGACGGGAGAAGAAGTTTCTACTAAAGAATTTGTTGAAGACATTCCTTCTGGTACAGGTGATATAGGTATTCCCTTGGAAAAAAATGATGCAGATATTCCTCTAGATACAAGTGTTAAAAATTGTTCTTTAGCGATGGAGAAATAGAATGAGGGAGAAGCTAAGCTAGAGAAACATAATGATGTCCCTTCGGAGCATGCAGAAGGTGAGAAAGATAATTTTGAAGAAGAAAAGGGTAATGACGAAGGTGAAAAAGATAATTATGAAGGAGAACAAGATAAAAATGGAGGTGAAGGAAATGAAGAATAAGGAAACAAAGGAAAATATGAAGATGGAAAATAAGAAGAGAAGGAATAAGAAAATGAATAGGAAGAGGAAGAGGAAGAAGAGAAAAATTGGGAATTTGCTGGGAAGAATGAAGAAAATCAAAGGCATGTTGTAGAATCTCATAGATGTCCCATAGAATCCTCTGATGATGATGATGTATTGAAAGGATTGTCATTGAAGTAGATCAAGTTCCAGTCAGTGATTCCTTCGAAGCTTCTACAACTTCTTAAAATTCAAGGCAGTGTGGACTTAGACAAAATTTCTCGTGTTCATAAGTTGGTGTTAGGGGATGCATTGCATGCATCCGATAGAAGAGAAAATTTGGAGACACACCAGAAAGGGACAAAGCTTATTGAAGATGCTCTTAAAGCTTTGCAGGAGGCCACACCTGGTACTTCAATGGATACACCTCTCACTCTAGTAGAGAATTTGAGACTATTACTAGACTCTTTTAAGGAGTATTCCTCCAGACTTGGTGAGAAGAAAAAGAAAGAGGTTGAGGAGAAGATGGAAGAGAAAAGAATTTTGGCACTGCATGACAAGTGTGCTTTGGTACACACAAATATTGAGAAGAATCTAGAAGCTATGCGGGCTTATGAGTCTGAAGCAAATGTTGTCTTTCCTTATTGCTTAAAGTGGCCAAATGCCACTCAAAATATTAAGGATCTTATGGACTCCATTTAGTCCTAGTTGACTATTGTCTCTGGTACCTATAATGCATATAAGGATAGAGATAGAACAACCTGGAATGCTATCTCTACTCATAGAGATAAATTTTTCATTCTACAGAAGCAGAAGGAAGATATTATTAGAAAATTTGGTCAGTTAGGTGACCTTGTAAGAATGGAGTACACTTCGGTTGCCAATGCTTTGGCAAGTGCAGAGAAACTTGAGAAGATAGATCTGACCCCTAGTGCTCTGGATGATGCAAAGGAAAATTTGATGGATTTGGAATCCTTGAACAGGATGTTGATTGTTGTAAAGAAGAGTTGGGAGAATGATAAGGAAGCTTGGAAAGGTATTCTCAAAAATCTTCAAGGCTCGCCATCCTCCAGTTAATTTTTTTCAGTTTTCATATTTCTTGTTGGACCACCCTTTGTCCTTGATGTCAAAGGGGGAGAGAATATTGGTGATAGGGGGAGAGAATTTTGAAGTGTTGTATATAGGAGGTTTTGTAAATTTTTGCACATGTTGCCATCAATGACAAAGGGGGAGATTGTTGGAAGAATGAAGAATAACATCCTATTTTTTGTAGATTTTTTGTTGTCCTTGATGTCACCATGTTATATGAGTTGCACCTGCAAGATTATGATCAAGTTTGATCTGGTATTCTAGAATAGTATCTGAAACAGTATGTAGTTATATTCCTCTAGTATTTTGGTCTGCAATCCTCTGCCATTGAATTTCCTTGCTTGTGGTTTTGGGGAATGGTTTTTGGAAGCTGGAAGGTTGTATGTTCAAAATTTCACGTGTTTAGGTGCTCGTATGGCAAGTTGGCATTATTTTGTTGTTGCATTTTTTGCTATTAGGTCTATCTTTGGCTGACCTAATGGATAGTTGGTGTTATGGTGAATTAATTCTATATTGCAGATGTTTGTGCAACCTATCTTTGGTCCATGCCGACATGATGTAGCATACTACATGCTTGGATTAGTCTGGAAAGAATTTTGTAAATGCTTGAAGTCGACAGTTGATTTTTGGTGAATAAGGGGTGCATCTAATTAGGTCGACCTAATTGATGCTTGTGATTGAATCAGATAAATATGTTGGATAGTTTTCAGATTTTCAAAGGGAATTAAGAGTGAAGTATGATGCGAATGTGAAGAAGTACGAAAATGATGAAGTGTGTTAAGTCAGTTTAGTGAGCATCAAAGCAACTAAATAAGCACTTGTTAGGTGAACATTATCAGTTCATTTTATGGTTGTAAGCCATTTTTTCATTGTATTTCTATAGGCAGTGCGCCTCCCTTTTTGGACAATGAGTCCTAGTAGTGAGCTACCCTTTTGTAATATCTTATAACTAGTTATAGTATATTGTGAGCTAACCCTTACCGTGGTTTTTCCCATTTTGGGTTTTCCATGTAAAAATCTTGGTGTTCATGTGTTGTGTGCTTTCATGTTCTTTTAATGCTCTTTCTTATCTTTACTATTATATGCATTGGAATAATTGGATGTCATTTGTTCAATAAGTTAAAGAAGATACATATTCAACCCCCCTCTCAGTATCTTGGGTATTCAACATGTTTATGCTAGTTTACTCATGAAACACATGGCTCCACTATAAATCAATTTGTGTTATGCTAGGTGGCCATGTAACATGTGCTCAAGTTCATAGAAAAAAAAGCTTTGTTATGCTAAATATATGGATTGTTTTGTAAATCGTGCACCTTAAGGAGTGCATAAAATTTTAATATCATAATGGACCATTTAATGTCTCAATGGAAAAATCACCTTAGGGGGTGCACAAAATTTTAACAAATTCCAGAAACAAAAGAAAAATTTGCACAAACACAATAGGGACAACACTATGATTAAAATTTGGAAATAATTTAGTTGGACAAAGGCAGTGGCACCCTAGACTAAAGATACAAGGTTTCAAAAATTGAGGAGTATGGAAATCAACTACAGTGTCTGATAATCTGAAGTTGCATAGGTTCAAGTCTGAAATAAAATAGATTTTTGGAAATACATGAAAGCCTAATTTATTTATGTGATCCACACATGCATAAAATTAGAGATCTAGTTTCTAAATCATAGCTTTCCTGATATTACATTAGAGAGGAACCAAAAATTATCACACAAGACCGCTTGGCTACTATCTTTAATGGAAGAGAGCTAGAATGGTCGATTAGGGTTTTGGTCCTCTTTATTTTTGTATGTGGGTTGATTAGGAATTGAGTTAATTTAATTGTATAAGTATAAAACTAGCTTAACTATGGATCTACAACAAACATATGATATTTCAAGAAAACATGAAACTACAACACAAAAATGAAGACAAAAAATAAGAGTGCAGAGATAGAAGATCATGACATGTAAATTGGGCTTGAAATTTCCTAGTCAAGGGTGGTGGCACCCTAGATTGGAGAATTTTTCTTTTTAGAATCTATGAATAGGTCTCTATAGGTCACTTTTTGTAGGTTCTTCCTTCCTAGTCTTAGCTTCAAAACTTCATATGTTGATGAATAATTCAACTTTCCCTAATTCGTTGAAGTAGGAGGTTTGAATTCTTGATCTTGCAATTAGGTCTTCAATCCTCTCCTGAATCCACTTCAAATATTCCACTTGCAAACAAGAAAGGGGAGAATGGTTTGTGTCATATAGGTGCTTGCCTTAGTCAAACCTCATTTTGGTGTTTCACCTCCACAACGACTATGATAGCATAAAGAGTGCTTACCCTTGATTGGGTAGAGGAAAAATGGATTAAAATAAGTGATAAATGAATAGTGTTGTAACTTACCACTTAGATCTACTTTCCTTGATGGACTCAAGTCATGGTACTCATCTCCTGCAAGGAGAATTGGATGGTTGATTGAAGGTGCTATAAGTGTTAGTACTCAAAAAAAAAATGAACGTAAAAACATAAATAATATTACTCATAAAATTGATACATTTAAATAGAAGATCTTGAATAATAACAAGTGTTGTAAAATAATGCTTAAATTCTACTCTTGACTTCTTTTTACGATGTTCAATATCTCTAAATTTTATTAGATGTTTAAATGGTGAAAAAGATGTATTTTATGCATTTATTCATTTCCCAAAAAAATTAATTTTAAAAAACCAACAAATAAATTTAAATTTTTAAACATAAAAATATCAGCAATAATATATTTAAAATTGGGCCAAAATAGGTTGGTCAAGGGTGGTGGCATCCTATACCAAACCTATTTTGGGGCTTTTTCACCATTAAATAAATAACTAATATTAATTCTCAATTATATCCTATCTTTCTAAGAACAATAATAAAATAGGAAAAATTATGAGCATAATTAGGTCCAAGCACATAGAGGGAGCTAAACCTAGCATGAAATTGTCCAGGTTGAACATTTATGATACACAACCTTTTGAGAATTTTTAGATCTTTTAAACCCATTGATCCATAATTTTGAAGCCTCTTTATCAATATGCACTATAATCACTTACAAAAATTTAATTGAGTACCACACTTTTGAGAGTTTGAAAGAGGTATGTCCAGCAATTAGATTAAACTCCATAGTTTTATATTTTAGTATATTTTAGTTTAATTCCAATCTTTGTGGATTTTTCGTATGTTCAAACTTTAGGAGGTTAAGCATTAAAATGTACTTTATTCCATTAAAATCCCTTAACTTTTCAAGTTTGAAATTTGCTAAATATTTCACTGGAAGTTTCACCCTTTATGCAAGGATGTTTTAAAGTTTTGCATATTGAGAGGTTTAAAAAATTATATCCAATAGTCTAAGGAAACACCATAATAATTGATTTTTAACAATGTATTGATGAATTAAATTTTGTCAAGATTTCATGGAGATCTAGCTATTGGGAGGTTTGGATATTAAGTACAAGTCTAGTAGTAGGCATTAGCTCTATAAATGAGTTCATAACAAATGTATCACTCCTTTAGAAAATATGGTATTATGAAGTGCTACTCACCTTTAATCTTGTAATTTTACATATAGGGCAATAATAGATAAACTCAAGAGCCTAAAAGATAAAATAATATAAAAATGTGAGAGTTTGGGAGTTTAGGATACTTAATGACTTATACCCCCTAAGGAGCATTACTAAATGAAAACTCTTGAAAGACATGTAAGAATAGGATGTTGGTTATTGGGGATCAAAAGTACTTCATAATCCATGCTCAAAGTAAACAAGTAAGGGTATCTACATGTCTTAAATTTGAAAAATATATAAGGTAAAACATTGGAGATCAAGGATTAAGAATAGAATAGAAATGTTACTTTGAAGGTATGAAGATTAAATACAAACCAAAACTATGACTGCAAAAGATAGCATAGTATAAAAATTCAAAGCTTGGTGCCTCTTACTAACATCCACTTGAGGCAAGATGAGAAAGGAAACTCTACTAGATTGACACTCAATATTATTTGAGATTATTTGCTTGTGAAAGTCTATGGGAAATGCGTATAAGTTAGGATCTTTGGATATTGAATGAGAGGTCCTTTAGCCCACTATAATCCTACATGAACATGTTTCTCAAGAATTTCAATGAGTTGCCATTTTTCAAGTTTTTCTCTTTGATAATTTTGGGTGGGGATCTTTGGGACTTATAGAGGTCAACCACAAGGTGAAAATTTCTACTTTCAAACCAAAAGTCTACAATTTCAAATGCTCTAATGAAAATCCCTCATGTAGGAATTCAACAGTGAAATGGAAAATTACAATTTTGAGACAAATGGAAGTAGTCCCTCCTAACTTTGTAATTTTTTAAACTTTCAAATCTTAATCTATTTACACTCCTAGCACTTTGCGGGAGAATGATGTGGAAGTTCCATGAAGGTTCAAACATTGCACTAAACATTGGTTTTGGCTAAAAACGTTATAGGTTTCATAGTGATTGCAAGGAGATAAGGACATCTGGAGATTTAGACAAATGAAACTAGTCCTTCCAAACTCCACAATCTCGCACGTAAAAAATCAAAACCACTTTGTACCACAAATTCAAAGACTTTACAAGAAACTGATAGAAAACTAAAGATAATATCATAAAGACACATATCTAATTGTCCATATAGACTCTCCAAGATAAACAATATAAAAAAAATTCTAATAATCCTAACATTTATATACAATCCCCATTTGTAATTTTGTCCAAAGTCCTTAATGTTCATATGTCATAGAAGCTTCTAATATTAAGTTTATTCTACAAAATTATTCTTCAAGACATGGAAAAATATAAACGTGCAAACCACATGGAAGATCTAAGGCTCAAAAAACCCATCAACTAAAGGGAGGTGGAAGAATCCATTCACAATAACATGAATTACTGTGAAAGAGTTTTAATGAGCGAAAAAGACACTACACATTCTACTTAACAAGGGACTCTTTCGCGATCCCATATGACCTTATCCACATACAAAAGTAGTATATAATAATAACGATAATAATAATTCTCTAAGTCTGTTTGTCGAACAATTTGTACTTGAAGAGGGGGAATAGGGAAGCGCCTTCCCACGCCAAAAGGAAGCATCTTGTGGGAACCTTCCGTAAGCCGCTACCCCTTCCTTCCCGCAATTTATAAAGGGTGATGATAAGTGCTAAGAAAATCTACAACATCAAATTCATCATGTAAGACAATTGTCGCCTTCCAAATCAACTTTCAACGTCCATACAAACACATGGGCCCAAACGTCCATATATATCCTTTTCCATCACCCTCCCAATCCGAGGAAACTTCGATTCCAAAAGGAAGGCACTCCGCCATTCTGTGTTTCATTTTCAAGCGACTATAATCAAATGACAAATGGCTTGTAAATTATTGTAATAATAAAGACTGACGCGTAACGGATTCAATTCTCCTATCTATTCAACGTTACCAGTGATGCGAGATAATTGAGATAATCCCTTTTCTTAAGTAATCTGTATCCATCATGAAAGGGATCAACTTTAAGAGTTTTGTCTGCATTGTCATAAGGTGTCCCTTACGTGGGATTTTCATGCTTTTAGAAGGAAAATCCTGCCCATCTCAATCACGATTTTTGGTGCTGGCATTTAGTTATTCACACAGTCCACAAGGGTTAAGGATAAAAATGTTGGAGAGCATCATGACTTAGTTATAGCCTTCAAGTTACGATCATCTCTTCAGTTTACAGAGAGTTTGTAATGTTTTAGTCTTTGTACCATTTATTGCTCGAATTTGTTCTGAAATTTTCAGGCATCTTGTCCAATTCCAGGGGAGTATTTTAAGTTTTGCCCAACGATTTCATTGTTTAGATAAGCATCTATAGTGCACGGTGAAGCTTCATCACAGTGAGGTGAACATCATGTGTTTGAACGGTGATCTTATCACAGACATCTTAGGCCGTGTGGACGGCATAACACTTGCAAAGGCAGCATGTGTATCTTCACAATTTTGTTCTAGTGCAAGGCAAGAGAGTATATGGGAAGAGGCATGCTGTTCTATGTGGCCTTCCACAGGGAACACAGATGCTAAACAATTCATCTCTTCTTCATTGGGTGGTTTTAGAAACCTTTATGCAAGCTGTTTTCCCTTCATTATTTATGATGAGTCCGAGTCTTCTGAGACAAGTGCAAGGTGCAATGGATTGAGGAAGTCGGTTGATGTTAATAATCCCTCTGATTTTGTCTCTCTTGTGGATGTGCAGTACAAGAATAAGCTCATCTATTCTCAAGTTTTGTGGGGCATCCCTGCTCCAGAAGATTTTGAGGGATGGTTCTGCAACTGCCCTTTCAGGATTGATCTTATTAACTTTGATGAGGATCACAGTAGCCCAGATGAGCTGCCAACAATTGTGCTTGGGGAGCCTAGGAAGGGCGGTGAATATTGGGGGAACTTAATGGAAAATATTAGATTGAGCTGGATTGTGATAAACAAGAGAACAGGGCAAGCTGGTAATCTTTCAAGTTCGAGTCCCTTGGTTGGACAAAAGCACTGGTCCTCTGACAAGGACTCTGTAATATGCTTTGGCTCCATATTGCCTGCTGACAGCATATTGCCTTGCAAAGTTGTACAGTGTAAGTTTGTGATGAAGTGCAGAGTTTCACAAACTGATCATACCAGCATAAAGATCACTGAACTGAGTATGCAACTGGAAGACATCATGGGAGCTCGTGTTAATGGAAGAAACAGTCTGCTTATTTTAGAAAGAGCTCTGTATTGCAGGAGGAGTAAGAACCGTCACAAAATTTTGAAATCCTCTGAAAAATATTTGAGAGAACAGAGTACGTTGAAGGAAGCCAAGATGAGGAGGGAAGGCCGGCTGGATACTCTCTTTATTCTAACTGGCATTATTTCATTCGCTTCAGTCTGGTATTTGGTTTTCTGATGGAGTAACTATCTTCTGATTCTTGTCCCTCAGAGGATTCAATTATAAAAATATGTTTCTCTAATTAAAAATTCCCCTAACCTTGGATTTACACATTTCCAATGTTTATTCACTGCTCAATTTCCTGGTTGCCACTTGTCATTTAGATTAACTTCCTTTAGCTTCAATCGGTGAATTGTTATCCACATACTTTTCATCTTTGTACATGATTAATGACATGTAGTATTCCGAATGACACGACTGGTCAAGATATTTTTTTCTTATATTGGATGAAATAGTGCCGTTATACTAATCATATAAAGTTTTTATGTTTCTATCGGTCACTTTTGATACATGCGTCTAATTCTCCAAGAAAGAGAATATTGTTTTGGGAATCTCTTCATCTTCCTCTTCATCTCTCTAGTGTCTCTAGTGTTGTTTGGATCTTAGAGGTGACTTTAACATGGTGGAAAATATATCTGATTGTAGTTGGAACAATTCTTCTAATTTATAACACTTAAAATTTGAAGTTTGGATCTTGGTCTAAAAGTTTTTAAAATTTGAAGTTTGGATCTTGGTCCAAAATTTTCAAGGATGTTCATGACCTCCTTTTAGGAAAATTCAACCTTCAAATGTCACACTAGTTTACTTGGAAGAAATAACGTGAAGGCTTCTCAAGAAAAATGAGCTAGCTAGATCATTTATATATCTCTCCTAAATTCCAAATTATTTCCTCCCATGTTTGTCACTTCATTTCTCTAGAACTCTCAACCACACTTTCTAGCCAACTCTCCATTTTGATCACAATTTCCTTATCCACTCCCACCCCCCTTGCCAAGGATTTTCCCTATAAGTTGAATGTCTCTCATCTTAAAACCTAGGTTTGCATTAATAGTTTGATAACTCTTTGGAATGATAAACCAAAGCCCCCAAAAGATAGATGGATTAGTTGGTAGAGAGAACCATTTCAAGATGCACCTCCTTCCTCTATAACTATGGGTAAAGGGCTACTGCCATGTATCGTAGACTTGAAAAATCCTTCAAAGGGAGGATAGAACATGGACATATACATTTTGGCTTCTAACCCACTCAACATTTCTATATAGCAATCAATTGTTAATATTGAGGACCCTCTTTGAAAAATGGCTACCTAGAAATGTAGAGGTGTTCAAGTGGTTCCCCAGCTTTAGTGGATCAAAGATGGTGATGATAAAAATTTTCTTTCATTATCTGTGACATAAATAAAAAACTAAACATATTTCTACCACTAAGTCTGCTAATAGATCCATGCAAAACAACTACTTTCTATTATTCAAACCTTCTATGATAATTAAGAAAAAAAAAAAATATTGATGAATCTACTAGTTAGTATCTTCTTCTTATCCTTCAAGAAAGTGTAACTTGTTGCATCCCATAGAAAATAGATCGAAACTATAACAAATTCCATGACCACTTTCTCTCCATAGAAGAGATTGATGAAGCTCTTTGGTGTATAGCCTTATCAAAATGCTTAGGAATAGACATTTTCTTTTATTGAATTCTACATAGCAATTTGGCCTCATTTACAAAAGTATTCTTATCATGTGTACCTAAAGGGATTTGAGACTAGTTATTTGGGTGTTGTTATTAATCAAGTTTTTATCAAACTAGTCCTCAAAGGCAAGGACAAAGACATTGCAAATGGATGGAAACCTATTACCTTGTTGAATACATCATACACAATAATTATTAAAGCATTGGCACATAGAATTAAATACATTACTCAAGAGATTATGCAACCGTAATAGACCAACTTCCTTGAAGGTAGATTCATCTTAGATAACTTGTTACTTGCATGAGAAACAACTAAATGAGTGCCAAAAACAACCTAGGATGCACTAATTATAAAGATTGATTTTGATAATTGAAACAATCACAGTTGCAAGCCCTTCTTAACATGCTAAAATGGTTAACCTTTGGCCCCAAAATCTATAATCAAATTATTATGTTATTTATGGATGCAAATGTTAGATTTGTTAATGATCCTCTAACCCTAATTCTCTTTACTAAAATCTATCTGCAAAGGTTTCCCCCTTGCTCCTTTCTTGTTTTTCCTTATGGCTAATTCAATCAACTAATTTTAATAGCATGTTCTCTCTTGTATACTTATTTATGGTATATTGCTACTAGGGGATGCAAAATCCATCAACTCTTACTTTACTAATAATAGCATGTTATTCATTCAAAGTTTAGCTAATGAATTGATTCACACATTATACTTATTGGATATTTTTTGTACAACTTCTAGCTCTAAGATAGATACACATAAAACTACATGTTCATTATGAATTTCCCCAATGCATAGCCCCCTTGGATCTCCAATATATGGTATGAAGTGAAACATGGTACTATTACTAGATACCTTGGGATCTCATTTGCATTGGAGTTTCTTTCAAAGATATGTTGAAATGGTTACTGGTTAAAATCAAGATCAAATTATTACGTTAGACTTATTGGTTTTTATTCATGGCTAGAAGATTATAGGTTTCAAAAGAAAAAACATCTTGGTTATCGATGTTTACATGTCTTCCTATATGTTTTCCTCTAAAACTTGCTACCATCAATTGACCTAGAAGATCAAGAGCTTCCTCTAGGAAAAATGGGTTGATAAAAAGAGACTTCTTGACACTTCTTTGTTGCACTACATTCAACCAAAGGATAGAGGAGGATTGAGATTTATATAGCCTCATACTTAGGGAATTTTTCTTACTAAAAAATCAATCATCAATGCTTTCGAAACAAAGGCCCATTGGAAAAAAATGATTTAAAATTACATCCTATCTAATATAGATGGGAACTATTGGACTTTAATTAATTGGAAAGAAAATCACTTTCTTATTTTTTTAAAATCCTGGTTTTTCTTCATTTAACTCCATTTGGTTAGCTTGGAAAATCACTTCTAATTTTTTCTTTGTATGATCAACTCCTTTTCATGGTATGAACTTTGATACCTCTTCCATATAGTGAAACTAATTAATATAATAAGTAAACAAACCCTTTGGCATTATTAAAAACCATAAAGTTAAACATATTTTTGAAAAGGGATAAAACTATTTCATGATTTGTGCGACCCTACTGTTGGGGTTAAGGTGCCTCAACCTTACAGTCCCAATATTGATTAATTTAATGTATTATTCTATTTTTTTGTATTATTTAATTTCTTATAGTGTCATGTCATAAATTGGAACCCATCGGCTGGGTGGCATCCCTGTTGGAAATGGTTCAAGAATGACACATTATCATCCCAAATGGACATAGTTATCCCATTTTGGAATCCTTGGCTTATGATAGGTTATATATTGCATCATAAGGCATCATTATGCATGGAGAAAGTTGGTGCCCAAGTTGGGTTATGATAGGTTGTAAGAGAATCAAATATTTTGGTTAGTTATGATAGATTCTCTTATAGATTCTATGACAAATCTTGTGGCAGATTTTATGGAAGATTTATGACAGATCTTATGACAGTTGTAAGGCACCTATCATAAGCTATTATGAGAACATTTTAGGTGCCCAAGCTTGGAGAGAGAATATTACATGTCATATTTATTGTATGTGCAGCTGTAATACTGTACCAGATCCAATCACATGCATGCACATGCATGAGACTGACAAAGCAGGAGTGCATAGAAAATGAGCATAAGGCCAGGATGAGACAGACAGCAGCAGAGAGTGTAACATGGTTTGCTTATATATGAGCATATATATATAGCCATGAGTGGAGGAGACAGGTATATAATGCACGTTACAGCTTATATATGAGTGATGATGCAGATATGTTTAAGGCACAGAGGACAGGCAGGCAGAGAGAGGGAGGAGAGATGGAGGGAGGTACAGACAGAGAGAGGTAGGGGGAGATAGAGAGAGAAGTAGAGAGGGAAGGATAGAGGGAGAGAGAGGAAGGGAGAGAGAGGTGATAGAGTGGTGAGATAGAGAGAGAGAGAGGAGGGTGGGTGGG
The DNA here is from genome assembly GCA_007258455.2 of Sequoia sempervirens. NCBI lineage: Eukaryota > Viridiplantae > Streptophyta > Pinopsida > Cupressales > Cupressaceae > Sequoia > Sequoia sempervirens. The sequence continues at coordinate 265,841,669 of VDFB02271358.1, forward strand.
AGAGAGAGAGAGAGGGGACAGAGGGAGAGAGAGGGGAGGGAGGGAGAGGTAAATAAGGATAGGTGAGATTGATCTAAAGTAGAGAGAGATAAAGAAGTAGACAGTGAAGTAGATAGAGAGAGAGGGGGGGCAGGAGGGAGGGAGATGTTGGAGGGAGAGATAGGTGAGATAGACCAAAGTAGAGAGGAAGGGGGACGAGAGAGGGAGAAGTAGGGAGGGAGAGCAATGTGAGATAGATAGAAGTACAGAGAGAAGGAAAATAATAAATAAATTATTTTTTCTATATTGATACATATATAAAAATCATTATAAATTATATTACATTTTAATTCTTAATGATTTAATACATTAATATTTTGAAATAAGTCTATACATTTTAATATATTCTTTAATACATTGTAATATAATACTATTATATTTTTTATTTTTAATGATTGAGTATATTAGGTTTTTTAATAATTTAATATATTTTGAATATATCATATAATAAATCATAATATAATAATATTATATTTTAATAATATATTAGATTATTTTAATAAATTAATTTGTTTTAAATATATTATATAATAAACTTTAATATAATAATAATATATTTTAATTCTTAATGATTGAATATGAATACAATAAAATGGACTGGTAAATAAAATGAGCGATTATGCAATATACACACAATACTTTCACTTAAAACCCTTCTTTCTCCTCAAATAGAGTTGAATAGAGTGTAGCCTAGCTCCACTTAATGTGCTCTTTTGATGCATTGATGGAGGAATGTGGTCGTTTATTAAAGATACAACATGATGATAAGATTAGGATGATAATAATATGATGATGTAAAATTAGCTAAACTATAGAAGAAGTAGATAGAAAATGAGAAAAGTACATAGAAAATTCAATAGCATATAGTTATGAATGTGGAAGATTCTTCAAATAGGGAGGAAGGCCTCCCATTTATAAAAATTTCATGATAAAAATCAAGGACCAAGATGGACTGGGTAATTAATGGGTAGGATTGGATGAGGATTAGGGTTAGGATGAAAGTTGTTGTCATGTGAGGAGTGTCATATGAGGGATAAGGGTTAGGTTTAAGGTTAATGTAAATGGCTAGGATTAAGAGGTGTAACTAAAATGAATGGATGAGATGGAAAGTTTGAATTTTTGGAAATGTCAAGCTTCAATGAATCTAGACAAGGTATTAGTTAGACATGTGAGAAGGAAACTTGTCACATGATGACAAGTTTAGATTTTTATCCATGTGAATGGATTCAATGGAGGAAAAGGTAATGAGGATTAATTAGCTTAAATTAATTAATTAATTAAAAATTAATTTACTAATTTAGTTGGAAGATTTTGAGATAAGGACAACGGAAAAATTAATTAAATAAAAATTGAATATTTATTTAATTAATTGACGAGGAGAAGGTGGGATAAAAGTTGTTTTTTATTTAATTAATGGCTTAAGGTAGGCTAAGATTATGTGTGGTTATGTAAGATCATGTTTTAAGTGTCTAGAGAATATATTAGACATTTTAATAATTTAAAATATATTTTAAGTATACTATGTAATAAACTACAATAGAATAATATTATATTTTGATTCGTAATGATTTAGTTTATAATATTATAATATATTAAATTAATATGCATGCAATAATATTTTAACTAAAAAAAGAAAAATATTAGAATTTGTATTTATTTTACTTTAATTTTTGTTTTGTTTAAAAACAAATATTTTTAATGAGCATGAAAATTAAATAGAATAAAAAATTAAACTTAGGATTAAAATTAATTACAATTTATTTATAATTTTAAAAATAATTATAATAAAATTTAAGCTTACAATTACCTTTATTATTACAATTATAATTACATAAATTTAATAATTAATTAAAAATATATATATAACTTTATAATTAATCAAAATATAATAAATTTATTACAATTAGAATTAGAACTACATATAGGATTACAATTACAATTAATTACAAAACTAAAAAGGTAAGTAACTGATAGTTGGTTTTTAATTATTCAATGAAAATTGTTTTATTTCTTAATATACATTTTTTTTTAATTGTAAAATTTATTTTCTAGTTGATTAGATTTGAAAAAATAAATCTAAATTCTCTATTTTTATTAAAAACTTCTATTATTTCAAACTTTATTTTCCAAATCTTTAAATTTTAAAATAATTCTAAATACTATTGACTTTGTGTTCAATGTCTTTTCCATGCTTTCACCACTTTAAACAAATTTTTTTTTTAATAATATTTTTTAATTTTTAAACAAATTGTAAAATATTTACTATTTTTCTTTTCTTTTTAATTTTGTTTCTTAGAAGTCTTCTCATGACTTGAATCATATATTATACAAAGGTAGAAGGTGTAGACATGCAAATAAGATTAAAAAAAAGGGTTAAAAAAATGTTGATGCAAAAGCACTTAACAATAGAATTCAAAAACAATATTCATGAACACTATAGAAACTTGATATCATTAATTAAAACAAATTGTTTAAAAAAAAAAATTAAAAATAAAAAAAAAAAAAATTTAATCATTATATTTGGTCTTATGACATAAGAAATGGTCAAAGGCCTCTTTGAGGTCCACTTCACCTTTCATTTTAGAGACTTAGGAAATATGGGGAGAAAATGACAAGTTATTGGAGATGAATGATTCAAGTGCAAAAGAATGAAATGTTGGCCATATCGACACTTTGAAAGAATTATTAAAATGTATTCATGGAAAAATTGAATCGAATTATCTATGGCTTTCCCTTTGTGTTAATGGTTGGAGGAACCAGGATTAGAAGATAGAACCCCTCATTCCGAAAGCCCAAGACCAAAATGAAGCAAATGCAACAATGCCACACAGAATAAAGACAGCATTCAGACGGCCTTCACTCCTTATCTTTCCTTCCCTCAGTTTGCTCTATTCTTTAGAATATTTTTGATAAGTTTCCAAAATCTGATTGTGGTTCTTGGTCCTTGTGCAATCTAGAGCTCTTTCCAGGATAGCCAGACTGTGTCTCCCATTAATACGACCTCCCATCATGTCTTCCAACTGCATGCTCAGTTCAGTGATCTTCAACCTGCTATCATCGCTATCTGAGACTCTACACTTCATCACCAACTTACATTGTACAGCTTTGTAAGGCAATATTTTGTGCGCAGGTAATATGGAGCCAAAGCATATTACAAAATCCTTATCTGATGGCCAATCTCTCATCCCATTCAAAGGACTCCAGCTTGAAAGATTAGCGGCTTTCCCTGTTCTCCTGTTTATAACAATCCAGCTTAACTTAATATTCTCCATAGATTGTCCCCAAAATTCACCATCCTTCCTCTACTTGTCGACAGGCACTCTTGTCGATAGCCCATCTGTAATGGTGTGGTGCTCATCAATGTTAAGGATGTCAATCCTAAAAGTACAAGTACAGAACCACCCCTCAAAATCTCCAGCAAAAGGGATTCCCCAAACGACTTTGGAAATAATGACTTTATCCTTGTACTGTACATCCACAACTGAGACAAAATCGGCGGGAACAGCAGTGCTATCACATTGTTTTTTCAGATCATTGCCCTTGGATTCCCTGGGAGTAGTTTCATAAGCAACGAACGGAAAGCAGCTTCCATAAAATTTTCTAAATCCACCCAACAAGGTAGTGATCAAGTCTTTGACATTTGTGTACTCTACAGAAGGCCACATGGAACAGCAAGCTTCTTCCCATATCCTTTCTTCTCTTACAACAGACCGAAACTCTGAAGAAACACATCCAGCATTTGCAATTGTTATGCCATCCACACGGCCTAAGATCTCCGAAATAAGTTCACTGTTCAACATCATGTCTATCTCGGTATTTTGACTGACTCTGCACTAGAGCTAATAATACTTAAAACTAATTGGGACCATATACAGAATGGGCAAAGCCTTTGATGGACAGAAAACTTGGAGAATCCCAAACACCAATGTCCTTTATGCGTTGGAGTGTAGTCACAAATGTCGAATTATAGAGGACTGCATTTTGTTCAGAAATCCAACGGCCAACCAAAGTGTAAGAATTGGGAAAGTCGCCAAATTGGGTTCAGTGAAGAAGAACGTCATTTAGCTTTTAAAGCATTTTTAAGGAACTGCAGCCAGTTCAACGCATGGCAGATTATGTGTGAACCTATCCATTACCGAAACTTCTATAAGAAGCATAATACGTGGAAAGAGCTTGCTTAAAACTGTAACAAGGCCTTAGCAGCTAGCCCTTTTTTTCCAACTTTGCAAGTTAAAGTTGCAGAATTACGGCACAAAAAGAGAGTTGCAGACAACTACACTGCTAGAGGCACGCAAATCAAGGCCCGTTTGCACTGGCTCAAAATTGGTGATCGTGCCTCCAAGGAGTTTTTCTTGGCCTTGCGTGCCAGGCACTCCTTTCCAGGCATTAAAAAGATTAAAGATGGCGTACAGGTACTTTCATAGCTGCCTGACATTCTGCAGGCTTTTGTGCATCATTACGAGCAAGTTTTCACTACCCAAGACCCCACGCCTAAGCGCCAGCAGGCCCTCCAGGATTGCCTTGCTGTCGTGCCACATAAGCTATCTGCAGCCCAGAAGAAATTTTGTGACCAGTTGCTTACACTTGATAATTTGAAAGAGGCATTACATTCCATGGCAGATGATAAAGCCCCTGAGCTTGATGGCTTTCCCTGTGAATTTTACAAAGCTCTCTGGGATTGTGTGGGTCCTGATTTGTTTCAGGTCTATTTAGAGGCTTTCCATTCTAATTCTTTAGGAGAGCTAATAAATAAAGGGAATATTAAGTTCATACTTAAAGCCGGTGATCCTAAGGATATTTGTAATTGGCGGCCTATTACGCTCCTTGATGTTTCTTATATAATCATTGCTAAAGCTCTTTCTTTAAAGATCTGCCGTCTTCTACCCCTCATTGTGCGTCGGGAGTAGACTGGGTTCATCAAATCCAGGTATATTCTGGATAATATCATCACCGTCTGTGAAGGCATGGAGTGGGTTCGGTGCTCCAATCAGAAAGCTTTATTCATCAAGATTGACTTTGCCAAAGCCTATGATCACATTGAATGGCTTTTCATTCTTGCCATGCTGCAAGCGCTGGGTTTTGGACCCAATTTTATTCAGTTTGTTCGAATGCTCTTTGCAGATGCCTCGGTCTGCATCACTATTAATGGTCGACAGTCCTCTGCCTTTGGCCTCTTCTGTTCCATTTGGTAGGGTTTCCCTTTGGCTCCCTCACTATATGTGCTTGCCTCTGAAGGGTTTGGTTATCTGTTGGCTAATGCGGCCTCTTTGCAGCACATCAAAGGCATTTTGTTGTTGAATTCCCAGTTGCAATTGCTCAATGGGCACTTTGTGGATGACTCCTTTCTCACTCTCCTAGATGAAGAGGAGACCATTCACGAGGCGCTCCAGTGCCTTAATGTGTTTTGCCTTGCGTCTGGCTCCGCCATTCAGTGGCACAAGACGCTTTGCTATCGGCAGTCTATCCTACCTTGCCCTGCTTAGCTACAACCTCTTGGCTGGAAGTGGATCGGGCCAGGCAAAATTTTCCATTTTTTGGGCATTCTTTTTGCTTTCCAAGCTTCTTCGGCGGAGCTTTGGCAGGTTGTGCTTGCTCGGGTGGAGAAAAAGTTGACTTACTGGATCACCAAACCTCTTTCTTTGGTAGGGAATTTCCATATTTGTTCTAAAGTTTTGGCCGCTACCCATGTTTATTATTCTTCTTGCTGGGCGCCTTCTAAAGCTGCTTATATGGTGCTGTCATAATAGTGGTTTACAATTCCTGAGATGAACGAATTTTAGCTGAAATCACATATTTTTAGAAAATATAATGATTCAAGCCTTAAAAAATTCCATTTTAAGGATTCCAATTGAAGAGGGTTTGATCAAATCACCTTAGATCAAACCCCCTTGGATAGAACCTCGCTAGTTTTAAACCATACCTATAAATGCGTCTCTTTTACACCTATCAAAATGCTGATAAAAAATCACTTTGATTTAGATTTTGGGGATCAAATGAATTCATTTAAAATTTATTTCAAATGATTATGGTATTCCTCGAACAAGCTATCCAATGAATATAATTTTAATATGTTTTGGTTTTGTTATGTATTTATTTTTTAAGTTTTATTAAACATAGGTTTTTCATCGAAAATGAATTTCTTTGTTCTTCACATGTGGAAAAATAGAAGATTATCAAAAAAAATTTGAAAAATATGAGTGCACCAGATATTGAAGTCCTTGATCCAACAAAAAAAATTAAAAAAAATTGACATATACAAAAAAGTTACGCGTTATACTGCGTGTCGAATTGTAATTAGTTTGACTTTGAAACTTGATTAAGGAAAAAATTTAATAAAAACTATCTAACCAAGTGGAAGCACTAGATATTAGAGTTACAAATCTAAATTTGAAATAATTATAATTTTATCCTTCATGGAAAAAAGTTATGCTATAAGGGCCACTTTTAAAAAATGTTGTTTTCTGAAAAAATCTATTTTCGGAGATGGAAAAGAAGTGCAATTTGATTCCAAAAATTTTGAAAAAAATATTTTTAGAATCTACAGACAAAATTTGATGAGACTCTAGTTTGCACCATCTTCAAATTCCTCACAGTTTAGCCGCTATAGGTGCCCGAATGTGAAGATTTAGCTAAAAATAATAATTTCAGTGTCCAGTTTGGCCAAAAATTGTAAACCACTATTATGGGATCACTATAGCAAGCTTGAGAAATTGCTTCATAATTTTCTTTGGGCCTCCTCTGATACTCATCATGGCTTCCATCATGTCGCCTGGGATTTTTGTTGTCTCCCCAGGGACTCTGGAGGCTTGGGTTTGCTCTCTACCCAGAGGCAGGGAATTGCTCTGTGTCAAATGGGTGATTTGTGCCCTCACGGGTGATGAGGCTTGGAAAATTCTCCTTCGCCACTGCATTCAGTCTGGTTTCCCTGCCAACAGACCTGCCTGGAAAGGAATTGGCCTCTAGACCCTTCTGGTAATGAAAGAGCCGGCTCAGATAATTGGTACGTTTGTGGCCAAAAGCATTTGGCGTGTCTGGGAATCTGTCAAACCCTAGCTCCAATGGTCTAGCTCCGGCTTTCGGGACGGGCTCTCCCTGAACCAACACAATGTGTGGTGGTCACCCCTTTTTGCCAAAAATGATCAACCTTTGGCTAAAGTGTCTTGGCTTAAAGCTCTCAGATTTCATAAGTAGGGTATCCAAACCCTCCATCAGCTTTTTCTTAGACCTGCCATGCGCATCATGCATTGGGACGAGTTTCGTGCCTTGTATAGTTTTCATAACTAGGACCGAGCTACTTTTGAGGGTCTGGTGAGTGCTATCCCAGATTAGATGCTTCACAAAATTGGTATTCGTGGGCCCAAACCATAGTGGAAAGACTGGAAATGGTACCCAGATACTCCTTTGAGAAATTACAAGCCTCGGCTTGGCTATAGGTGGCTTTCGCCTCACTTTCCCATGCTCCAAAGTCTGAATCAGAGGTGGTTACTCCAATCTCCGACTCCTGTCTGGCGTAAACGATTTGCCAACACTTGGTCTGCAGGTGTTGAGCCGAAGCTCACCCAGTTTGCCTGTGTATTCTTTTCTAGGGCTTGTCGGTGGGCTCTCGGCTTGTTCATTTGGGTGTTCCGGACCCTCGGTGCCCGTTTTGTCGACAGTCTGAGACTTTTAAGCATCTCTTTTGGTTTTTCCCTCGCGCCTAGCAGTATTGGACTTGGATACATGATTTTTTTCAGCCATTTCGACTGGAGCCGTTCTCTTGGCACATGATTCTACTGGGGGATTCGCCCAGATTCCCAGCAAAGTATACCCAGCGTTGGCACACTTTCAGGGTGGAAATCTTTTTTACTATTTGGAAGGATAGAAATGCCTGCATAGTTGCTCATTCTCAAATGGATTGTTAGATTTCTATGTATTCTAAAGTTGTTATTTGCTCTAATGTATTATTTCAGATACAGGTGCAAGCCAAAAAAGTGGCGTTAGAAGCTACTCACCTCCAGGTTCTCCTAGACCATTGGGGCAATGCCTCGTGCACTGTGGCCCGGGTCCCCGACTCGCCCTCTCGGGGCCGGCGGCGGAGTGGTTCGCTTGCCCCTGCTCTAAGCCTCCGCCTCGGCGGGACCCACGCCCCCCTCGGCGTGCTCGCTCTCCTCTGCTGCGAGCTGGCCAGGGGTGGTTCTCTGGTGGGCTGTTGGGGAGTTGTGGCAGTTGGCCCTCTGATGATGCTCTTGCTCCTGGTACTGCCTCTGGTTCTAGTTGACCTGATACGAGTAAAGTCTTTTCACAGCTGGCCCTTGCAATCTCGCCCCGGCGCGAGGAAGAAGTTAAAGAAAAAGATGACAATGATGGTTGGGCTCCTCCTGACGTCAATCCTGACCCCGTTGATGTATGGGGAAAGAAGGATGATAGAGACCCTCCTGCCTCTGCTGGCACTGCCTTGGCCGCTTGATGGCCGTTTTTTAATTTTTGTTATTTTGGACTTCTGGGCTTGGCCCATGATTTATTAATTTTCTGGGCATTGCCCATGTGACCTTCGGAGTGTGCTTTCTTACCACCCAAACTTTTTTTTGTGAATTTGTATTTAATCTCTTTATTAATATAGATTAGAAGCTTATTCATCAAAAAAAAAACTGTAACCTTTAGTGTTTAAAAGTGCGATTCAAGCTAAATGCAATATTACAATATAATGACATCAACGATGACGATTCGATGTGCATTTATAAACACCAATTATTTTTGTCGATTGGGTTTGTAGACTGTACCTTTGCAGAGCCAGATTTTTGGATTACGTATATGGCTAACATTTAGTCGGCCTGAAAACAATCCAAAAGGGTATCCTCCTTGTCCCTTTTAACGGGTTGCTCGGTTTTTGCTCTGTGCTTGCATGCTACAAGACCGATTATTAGCCGATAGGCTATTTATTGTGGGCACAGCCCACTGATTTTGTCTCACGTCTGAAAAAAATGGTCGGAAAAAATTTCGGAAGGTGAAATTTGCGTGGGTTTCTAATCTTTATGTATGCAACAAACTACCCTAAATCTCACCATAAACACGACGGGCATTAAACCTGTAGAAAAACTCGGAAAAACTCCACATAAAATCGAACACCATTAGCCCTCAAACTGCCATAATTTTTTATCTACTTTCGTTTTACTGTGAATAGATTGAATCAACAAGGGATATAGGTTTCGAATCATCTCATTTGGCAATATTCTGCCGTGGTAGGGTTTCGCCCGTGGCATCATTCACAACACTGACACAATTTGACCAGAATCTTGAGGTAAATCACTTGCCACAGTGATTTTTAATTTGTGGAATCTGTAGGCGACCTTCAAACAATTCTGTTGGATTATCAGATTTTTAATTTGTGGAATCTGTAGGCGACCTTCAAACAATACTGTTGGATTATCAGATTTGTCAATGTAAGTGTTGTTTTTGAATTTCATGCATTTGGGCATTGTTTGTAGCGTGAAAAGGGGTTTTTTTAAACTAGGTCGTCTTACTTTAGATGCCCTAAAATTCACTTCTCCAGCCAATATTGCGCTCTATTGCATGTACATAGCACAGTTCTATATTTTACAGTCGATCTTGCCCAATTAATGGCTGTCATTGTGTGTGCCTAACTGCAAAGGGATATAGTGAGTTTGATCTGGCCACGAATTTCCCTTTCATCAGATGCTTCAAAATATATTGGCAGTTCTGACAGTTTTTCCTCTCTAAGCCAAAAATGCAAAACTCTTATAAGCGTTCCAACAAACATTTTATTTCCTCTGCGCTGGAATGTTGAGCCATGCTTAATAGGCTTGCGCAGATGTTTAGTGGTGTACACATTGTGTTGAGCTCATTTGCTATTTTCTTCGAAAGGCAGAGAGGTGTAGGATAAGAAAGATTTGTTATTTAGTGGTGTACACATTGTGCAGAGTTCATTTGCTATTTTCTTCGAAAGGCAGAGAGGTGTAGGATAAGAAAGATGTGTTATTTAGTCTAATTAGGACTTTGCAAAGACAGATTTTCATATGTTCTTGTATGAGTTGAGCTTTCTCCAATGAGTTAAGCACTGAAATTCAGGCTTAACTCAATTGCTTCCATTATAAAAAACGCTAGTTTTCTTTGCTTGGGTCACGAACAATAGATCTAGAAAGTCCCATTTTCCATTTTCATTTCAGTTTATGAACTCATTTAATTGCAATAGAAGTCTGAAAATAAGCACTAATTAAAAGCCACTGCCTTTGCTTCGATTTAAAAAAGTAATTCTAGATTGCCTTTGTGAAAAATCTCAAGAGTCCTTCTGGTTCGAAGGGTGCATGGCACGAAGCTGGAGCATCCTCGCGAAGGGGTCCTTCTTTTGGGGAGGTAGCTGTACAAGCCTGTACTTACAATTCAAAATGTTTGTGTAGTTTAGATCGTAGCATTTATAAAGAATAATCAACTGTAAGCATTCCGACTTTCTGATTCGTGCAATGTATAATTTACCTTAGATCTTCTCCAGACTGGTCCGGTATACAAATGATTTATGCCCCAAACTTGCCTATCAACATAACCCACAACATTGCAAGCAGGACCCAAAAGGCCTCTGATACCACATTTCACCTACCATCAACAAACCATACTTATGTTTGTCAATCATCTATATACAGCTAAAATTGAAGGAACCAAAGTCTCACATACATGCAACTCACACCAGATAAACAAACAAATCTCAGGCGACATACTTTCCAAACTTGCAACCTACATGCAAACAGAATTCCTTGAGATAATAGAGCAAAAAATGCTTACTGTAATCAACTTTGCAAAATGTTTCTTGTGTAGCACATAGTGCCAATTAGGATCATCAAGTCCATATAAATGCAAAGGGATTCATCTACAAATTTATGGGAGCATATGTTGGCCCCAGGATCTTAAAGCGTAGATGGCAACCCTATCTTTGTTTCTATGTTTCAATTGTTTTGATTACAGAACAATCACTTCCTTCCCCTCCTTTTGTCTCCTTACCTTTGTCCTTTCATATTCTTGTGCTTGCCTTGTGGCTTGCATTAAATTGGTGGGCGAGTGGATTAGTTGTAGTGTCGTATTTCACTATGCGTGGACCTTGGTTTGGAGCTGAGTTGGAAGTCTTTACAAAGCAATTTCTATTCTGTGCAATGTCTACTATGTTTTGATAAAAACAAATGAGATATTTATATTCAATAGGAAGTGCAAGGTGTCGGATAAAGCTTGGCATGAACACCAGTGTCCTTAGACATTGGACATGATTTACTCTACCACATTGCCACATGATTATGAATGATCTTGTGTTTTGGATAAGAGATAACAACCTCATCTGTTATGATCGTATTTGACTCTGGTCTCTTTTGGTATGTCCTGAGCTACTTTATGGAGGTGATTGAAGGGCTTGGGTCCATGGTAAATGGAAAGAGGTTTGGAAGAGGCTAGGGTTTTTATTACACCGTTTCTTTGGCTTTAGTTTTCTTATCGTTGCAGTAAGTGGTTAGGAAATATTTGAGTAGAAGGTTTTTTTTTGTATTTTTTTTGTTGCAGTTCTTTTATTGTTTTTTCTTCTTTGTTGTGCTCGTGGTGGCTCTCATCCACATTCTCGGGGCTTGTGGGAATGTATTTTTTTCTCGCCTTGTTTTAGACTTTCACTTGAAGTATTTGGTCTTGTAAAACTAAATTCTAAAATTTGCTTTTCTATTTTTGAGCTCTATATGAACATCAATTAATCTGCTCTTAATTTACATCATAGTTTGCAGGGGGATCTGATGCTTTGAAATAAGACTTACATTGCATAATTATTCCAAATTTTAAGTAGGAACCATGCTACAACAAACTTTTGTTTGTTAGCCTTTGACTTAAATTCTTAATTTTGAATATTATTTGGGATGTATTTGTTTTAAATTTATCTTGTAATCTTCCTCATGGCAAGGGTATTGGATATGTGTTTGTTTACTGTTATATGTAGCTGCACAATGATTTTGAGGATGTCAAATTGTATTGTTGTTTCTTAAACTCACATTTGGAGCTTTTCCCTTTGATTGTTTAGCTACCATTCTTTACATGGCCATGCCAGCTGCCTCCATGCTAGAATTTGTATTGCTATCTGATTCGTTTTATGCACTGGGATTCTTAGTGAAGGCTGCGTATTTATCTGCAATTCTATGTTTTAACAATTGTTTCAAAGGCTTCCATCACATGCTGCTTTCTTTATTGGGTGCAGCAATGCTATACAAACTTATCTTTTATGTTTTAACAATTGTTTCAAAGGCTTCCATCACATGCTGTTTTCTTTATTGGGTGCAGCAATGCTATACAAACTTATCTTTTGTGCCAAATTCTATATAGATTGGGCTGCACAATACATTACCCTGACTCCTTTTTCATGTTTTCAATTCATCTTCATTTTCTATACTATATCTTCTTCTATTCTGCCCAACAAACTCTATGTAGTTGTCTGATCTTCATGTTCTAACATGCTACGCAGAGCTTAGTCTTAAACACATATGCTAGCCTTTCAAAACAAAGAGGAATATATGCATGAGCTTCCTTTTCTCTCTTTGCTGGTTTGGGCTGCCACCTCAATATGCTCCTGTTTTACATTGTGTTCCTGTATTTCAAGTTGTATGGAATGCTCTGTAGGTTTTGAGGACTAGCATTGTATTTTACCTGCTTGGATATTTGCACAAATTTAGTGAATGCTCGGTTGATATATGTAGCTGCAATTTTCTGAATTTGCCCACATTTATGCCAGATATATTGGAAAAAAAATTCAAGTATTTTTCTAAAGCATACAAATATCAGACATAATTTAGTCATGAAATAATACAGATTTTTATTGTGGAATGTTTTTGTTACAATACACACTGACATAATTTAGGAGGGCATTGTTGAATGTATCCTACAATGGAATTGACTATATAAAATTGTATGTGTTTTTATCATTCTCAACACACTATGCAATCAATCTGCTGTCGATTATATTTATCCTGTTTTCCATTCTCTACACATTTAATTTCTGTGAACAAATTGAAAGATTTCAAATAGGACATGGACATACATCAAACATAAGGTACTATGTCATCACATGTTTGAAGAAAATCAGCATAAGAAGAAGTTTCAGATTTTGATTTTATTCTATGCAAATTTCGATCAGACTGGAAAATTGGGGCAGCTCATTAAATGAGGTGGATGTTGGTCAGCAGAATATTGTGGAGAATTTCCTTTTGTTAATTTCTCTTTGTCAAGCTGTTTTTCTCAGCTTCAGTTGAATGCTCCATTGTAAATCTTTATTTTTTCTGTACCCTTTACTTTTTAGTTTAATAAATCATCTCTTTCCAAAAAAATATGATGGCTTCTTTCAGTGGTACTAAATGTGGAACCAAAGCTTGCATGGAATGATCATTATTTAGATATAAAGAAATGAACACTTAAATTTTTAATTTTGAATATTATTTGGGATATATTTATTTTGAATTTATCATGTAATCTTCCTCATGGCAAGGGTATATGGTTTTATTACTTCATTCAAATTTTGAGTGTGGAAAGTATTTTGTTTGGATCCTTTTAAAAAAGATATTTGGCAATGACAATTCTTCATAGCTTAAAGCGACAAACCCATGTCTTCTTTAAGTTTGAAAATACCTTAGAATTTGGATCCATGACTTATTTGCTAAATGTGATTTGTGATCACCGAACACTCCAAAGGATTTCTCGAACTTGTTTGGGCCAGTTGTTGAGATACTCTGACATGACCTTAATTACAGTTTCTTTTTATTGGAAGCTCTTCAATAATATAGAAACTTTTTGAAAGGTGTTTGTATGTTACATATCTGGAGTAGGGAGGGCTTCAACATTATTAAAATTATTCTGGTTAGAAGATCTTCTATCATTTAGACCCTTTACAACTTTTTTTTCTGCCCATTGTTGGGGTTCTCTGTAATAAAAAAAACTTCAGTAATTAACAAACTCAATAGAAGATGTTTATGCATGCATATCTAGGCTTGAACCTTGAAATACTATGCTAACCAACCTGGCTAAATTGTTAAAAAAAATTGTAGTAAATATTATTATGAATGTCATAACCATGGCTAACTATTGATTTTATTATGAATTTCAAATAGATAAACATTCATGTGTTTATATTTTAATACTTATTGCAAGAGGGATGGTCTACAACAGTTTTATGAGAGCATAGACAATTTTTTACCTCACAATTTTACCTCCTTCCTTGCAATAGGTGAGACTTTAGAGCATCCAATTGGGACGAAAAATGGTTGGTAAAGTTTTGCTTAAAAGTAATGATAAAGTTAATTTATACAAGACAAGGGACTCAAAGTATAATGCGTCTTTGTTAAATTGGAATATCATCTCAAATTCTGATTTATTCAAAATTATAAAAAATAATAATAACATTTCCATTTTAGATATATTTATCTTAAATAAATTGTCTTTCTTTTGAAAGAATCCATAAAAAATTGCAAAAGGGTTAGTTTATGTTAAAGGCAAACAAACCTTCTCCTAAGAAAAAAGAGCTATCATTTATTTACATTCCACTCTATAATAAACAAAAAGATAGTGATTTTTTATTTAATTTTATGATTGATAATATGAAAACCCTAAAGCAAAGAGAAGGTAGATTGGTAAAAGAATTTAAGGGAATTTCTAACGATTTGAAATTTGATTAATGGTAAACCTGCTATCCATTTAATGGTAAAATCCTCCAAAATCTCACTTATCATGTAAAATTTAAATAGATATTGATTTTCCAACTAGAAAGGAACATTCTATTTCCATTTGCAGTATTTTTGGTTAATTTGATGGCAACATTCTTTCTTCATTTGCATTTAATAATTTTTGTTTTTAGGAACAAATCTTGACTTATCTAAGTTTATTTCATTCCTTATATAGCATTGATTATTAATTATTTAATCTAATCACATAAAATTAGAATTTGCAACACATGCGCAAACTCTCTAACTCCATCCCTTTATTTTACAAAAAATTATGAGCATTTTGATATTTATCTCTTCATAATTATTTTTAAAGAAAATAATTTCAGCATGTCATATGACTTGTCAATTTTCATTGTTTACTAAAAACTATTGCATTAAATATCATAATATTCAAACTAATTAAAGCTTCAACAATGAACTATAATTGGATTTTTTTTATCGGTCTACCACCTCCTATTAGTGGAAGTGATGAGTGGATTGGATTTGTGGGTACCCACTACCACTTCAACCCACTGGAGGGGAATTGCACTTGATCTGCCCTAATGTACCACCCCATTTAGAGACCCATCATCAAAATGGCGAACAAAAAGGTCTATTCTTAAAGATGTTCTACATGATTTATTTATTATTGTAAAATTATCTTTCCAAGTGTTGAAACATAACATGAACTATAATGTAGAATGTTATTTATTTGTCAATGCTCATCTATATATGTGTAAAGCAATAAGGTTTACCTTGCCATGGATTATGATATGTGCAATCATGCATGTAATTTTTATGTAATAATATGAACATGAACATATCTATTCAATCATTTCCCTATTCTTAAAGATGTTCTACATCAATTATTTATTATTGTAAAATTGTACTTCAAGTGTTCAAACATAACATGAACTATAATGTAGAATGTATTTCTCAATGCCCATCTATATATGTGTGAAGCAAAAATAATAATCTAAGATAATCTAAGATAAACATACTTCAAAATTAACTCAATTACATTTATTTATAATAGTGTAATAGAATATTTAAATGTTAAATTAAAAACTAACAAAAAATTTTGAACATGCTTCATGCAACATATAACTCAAAACATGTATTTTAATTTGACTGACACTAATATAAAAAACAATCAGTGTAATCATTGCACCTCCTTTTGGTGCAAGTGCTAGTTTTATTAGTTTTGAATTTCATTGTTTTTAGCGTTCACCGATAATCTTCACCGGCTTTTCAATGAATATGCAGGTAATATCTAATCTTAGTCCTTCTATTTGAAAGTCAACCATAAGGTTTGTTTATTGTTTATAGTTTTTTTCAATATTGAAGGGTTATAATTAGCCGATAGGTTATAGTGTGAGAATTTCCTTTCAAATAAGGCTCATGTCTCTAAATCATTTTTGAGTTATCCAAAAATAAGTTTTACCTGTCGTTTAATGGTAAAAGCCTCTAAAATCTTTCTTATCACAGCGAGATAAATATTGATTTGACAATTGGATGCAAACATTCTATTTCCATTTGCAATGTTTTTTGTCAATATGATTCAACTTTTTTTTCATTTGCTTTGCTTTATGTTTTATGCAAATATTTCATAATTAGATAATATTTAATTTCTTTAAGGAAAAAATCTAAATTTATCTAAGTTTATTTCATTCAATTATTTAGCATTTATTATTAATTGTTTAATCCAGCCACATGCAACTAGAATTTGCATGCACAAATACATACTCTCTAACATATTAACATACATATCTTTGCTATCTTTTGTTTGTTGTTTTCTTTGGATAGCTATTTGGTTTCCTTTTGTTGATCTATGGTAGGGTTGGTTGGCCTTCTGCTATTTTGCTCCTGATATTAGTCTGTATTTTTTTTTGAGTTTGTTTCTTTGGTGTTGAATTGTTGGCCTTGTGACTTGATTTTTGTTCTTTTGTTTGGGTTCAAGGGCCCTTTCCCCTACTTTTTTAATAAAAAACATACATATAGTTTTTTATTGACATAATCCTTGAACCTCCTTTAGATGCAAGTGCTAGTTTAATTAGTTGAGTATTTTTGGTGAGGATGATGATATGATTTTTTATTACACTATTTATTAAGATTCAATTTCTTTAGTGATGCAAGTAGTAAGGGAGGAGGTCAAGATTATGATGTATTCAACATTGGAAGAATGGATAATGGTCTTGTATTGTGTTGCAAAAATGGTCTAATTTTTGACATAAAACCCTCAAATTAAAAATGAAAGTTGCACATTAATATTAGAGTTCAAATTGAAATTGTAGCTTAAGTGATTTTAAGAGAATAGATATCCTCATTCTTTAATTCTCAACTAAAAAGATATTATTTTAAACTATGATTCCAATGTTCATCAAGAAATTACAAAAAAGATCTAAATTTATTATAAACCTTTCAACAAAAAATACTCTTCAAATATTAAAAAATATATATATTTAATAATATATAGATATATATATTATATATATATATATATAATTTTATGTAATTCTCAAAAATATTTTATATTTACATTTTTCTTAAAATTTTAATTATATCTTATAACAAATATACTTAAATATAAATATACAACCATAAAATTTAAATCATACCCACAATAATCTTTGACTAATTTTCTGCAATGATATGTATTTAAAATTTGTAACTTTTCAACCCACATTTTTTTCAATAGCATTCTTATTCATTAAGTTTAGATCTTCTTTTTTGGCATGCATGGTGTTTCTTCTTTTTAAAAATTATTTATATTGAAATGGCATCCAAATAGGTGCTTAGTGTTTCTATTTACTTTCTCAACAATAAACATAGAGTTTATTTATTTTTAATTATTAAAAGAGGAAAAAAAATATTTGATATAAATCAATTGATGTAATTAAGTTGGAAATAATACAATATAAATTAAATGAATTCAAATGTGATATTTAATTAGATTAAGAAGGAGGGAAATAATGTAGAATATGTTACTAATGTATCCACTAAAAAAATATTTTATAGGTTTTGATCAAATGATTATTCCAAATTTTATAAATTGATTGTGTTTCCCTCTTGTTGATATATATGCCAACATAACTAATCATTGTGGGGTTGGAAATGATCTAGTACATGAATCTAAAACTATAAATGTAGGCATGCACTAAAAAAAAGGTTGATGCCTAAGAAATTAATCTCTAAGTGTGAATATAATCTAGCATGTGGATTGAAATAACACATATGGGAATGAATTGATAAAACCAATATCATTATAATAAATTCTCTCTTTGATCTTTAGTTATTTGAATTTCAATAAGGGCCAATATTATTTACAAACACAATCAAGGTTTTATTTGAATTGTGAGGGTCATGTTCTCCTTAGTTGAACCCCAAGAATAATTAATTTGATAGATTTAGAATAATGATGGAGGATATCAAGTAAGGATGTAGAAGACCCATATGATGATTTATATTTCAATGTCATTCTTTAATAATGTTGATGTGATGCTCAAAATAATTTTTAATTATTTATTTACTATTAGATTCCTAGGATGTCCTAGTAGCCAAATTAACATATATGTGTGCTAAGTCAACTCATAATGATTGGTAAGAAGAATTCAATTGGATATAATTTAAATTTAAATTTTAAAACTTAAATCCTTAGATTTGGGACTACAAGAATGACCTAGGTCAAGCCTACACTTGCAAATGTTAGCCAAATAATGAATGGGGGATATAATTTGATAAAATTGAGTAAAGTACTACAAATGAAAGCTCGTAAAATAATAATCAAATTTAGCTTATGAATAAAATTAACTTTTGATTAACCATGTTTAAATATCATGGAGAGACATAATCTATAATAGTTGTAATAAAAATAAATCCTATAAAATAAAACTCATAACACTATGGGTATGTGCAGAATCATCATGGAAAAAACAAGCCCTTAAGTGGCAAAAAATTCAGAAAAATCAGAGTTAGGCAATTTGACGTAAAAATTTGAATAAGTTATCTATATTATGTCAAAAATATGTAAGAATATAATCTGTAGCAAATTGAATGTAGTTTATAAACTACTAGGTTTATTTATTTATTTTTAAATCCATTTGGTGAAAATTTGAAATTTCAATGTAGTAGTACTTAAATTTTAGGGGAAAAATAAGAAGTAGGTGTCTATCTGACCACCTTAACCATAATAAAATGATAATATTTTCTTACAATATTTTAGATATAAGTAGAGAACTCATGTCCGGAAGTGATGCATATTTTTTTATAATTTTTTTCCAAGTAAATAATTAATTATGAATTTTTATTACAACTTTTAAAAATATAAAAACTTGTATGTCTGACCACCTTAACTTGGTCAAAACTTCATGAAATTCATTTTTTTTAATCCTATAGTATGGGAAACATAGAATGTGATGCATGTTTCAGATTCAAAAAATGTGATATCGTTTGAAAGCTATAGATGTTTTTCAATCAGCCTATCAATTAGGGCTTTAGTCGTAATTCAAATAGAAAATGAATCATAATTATTTATTAAATTTGAAGTATAGCATAATTTATATTCATGGAAAGTGTAGAATCTCCTTTAAAAATTATTTTTGTTTCATCAATTTTGGGTAAAAAAAAGTCGTCAGTCACATACCCTACACATACCCATCGTATCGCCACATTTTGGCCCATCATGATCCTGCACATACCCATATATGTACATAGAGAAACCCTTATGAGAGAAAAAAAATCCATTCTCAAAGAGAGGATAAGTATGTATTAATCCAATAATAATGTTACAATATTACATACAATTTTTTTATCTTCAATCTAATAGAATTTCAAAATAATAACAATTCTCACCTATAAAAGACAAATAATACATAGTTATCTAAGGCATCCAATCTATAGATAATTTGAGAGGGGAAACCATGAAGGTCATAGAGAATTTAATTTAGGAGCTTCAGACTCAATTTAACCAATATTGGTTGAGTAATATAGGCTAGTAGCAACAAGGAAGGATAATAGATAGTAGGTTGATTTAGCCACAAGTGCTAAGGTGGTCATAAACTGACTTGAGCATGGTTCTATATTGAATCATGACACCTTAACCACCACAATTAAATAAATTATCCTAACCTTTAGATCTTATGGAGTTATCTATGGTATGGTTTATCTTGATTCTCATTTGGCTAGTGTTGAATGTCAACAAGGTAATAGAGTGCATACATGATCATGGACATCATGTTGTGATAGTTGGAGTCTAAAGACCCATATATCTTCATACAATCTCCTCACTGTAGTTCAAATGAAGCATGTTGATTTCTTTCCTAATTTTATTCATAGTATGTTACCAAATTGGGATGCATAGTTCCATATTGATATCATTCTGAGAGTAGATCTCATCTCTCATGAACCATATAGGATAAATACATAGAAACTTAGTTAGATTAGGTTATATTAGGAATATTTATTGTATAAGTTTCATATTCATCCAAGTGTATCCCATTTAGGTGCACCTATCATCTTCTTGAATAAGAAGGATATGTTTCTTCATTTGTGATTCAATTAATCATAGTTGAATAAGGTGATAATGAAGACTCAATATCCCTTTCCAAGGATATATTATTTGTTTGATTAGTTGAAGGGATACAAGGTCTTCTCTAAGATTGATCTAAAATTGAAGCATCATCAACTCCAAATTCAAGGGGTAAATATTTATCAAATAACATTTTACACTTAATATGGAAACTATAACATTGTCGTGGTTCCATTTGGGTTAGCAAATGCTCGATTGGTGTTCATGAACCTTGTGAATTGAGTGTTTCACACCTACTTAGAATATTTTTTCCTTAAATTTAGTGGTGATGTTTTTATTTATTTATGTATGATAGAGGAGGATGATATCCACTTGCATTAGGTTTGGTGGTGTTTATATGAGAACTATATTTTTGGTAACTTGGTAGAGTGGGATTTTTTATATAATGAGGATAGATATTTAGGGAATATTATATATAGAAAATTTATCTCAATTGATCCCTCAAATATTTATGTTATTACAGATCAGCCTATCAAGCTACAAAAAACTTCAAAGGTCTATAATTTCATTATATTAGTATGAATTTATTGAGAGTAGTGTATCGTATTTCTTGTCCTTAGTGAAAAGTGAAACACTTTTATTTGGTCAAATACATGTGAGATAGCCTTAAAATTTATTAAAGTGTGACTATCTAGTGTACTATCCTTGTAGCTATATATCTTCCAACAAACTTTATCATTTGCACTAATATATCATTTCATGGGTTGTGAGAAACCCTTATGCATGAGAACTATGTGACTTCTTAGTAATCGCAAAAATATCAAAGACCATATTCTTAATTATCCTACCCATAAAAATAATTTTAAATTATTCATCCATATTCTTATGCATTGGAGACATAAGTTCGAGTTGAGTACCAATCATTGTAGCCTTCAATATATTTTCATATAACTAAATTTTAATGTACATCAATGTCAATGAATGGAATTTTTTTGTTTCTCTAGTTTTAGCTACATTAAAAGGAAAGATAATTATATCACACATTCCTTGAACTAGTGCTAGCGTGAAGCATCATTTGGATCCCTAAGCATGGATTTGTGAGCCTATATTGTTAAGTATCTTCTAGAGGATCTAGTTGTGTTAGGAGTTTTTTTGGAAGAGATGGACCTTTAGAGGACCCTAGTGGGAAAATTCTATATCATTACAATGGAAATAAAACTATCACAACACATTAGTTGTATATATGTTCCATTTTTTTATAATTTTCACACTACTATGTTGAATAATGTTCAATGTGTACCTTACATAATGTATTTTGGTGTAAGGGTAAGAGTACAAAGTTGTGTCACACTTTCAACCAATTAAATAGTTCTAAGAAAAATTGTTTTGACCTAAACAGTTTTGGAAACCACATGGCTTATACGTGGCACATAGAGTTTTGGGTAAAACCCTTTTGCCCGAAACCAAAAAAAAAAGAATTTTTCTCTTTCCCACTTTCAAATGCATCTCATTTTATGTGCGAGGTTTCAGTAGAAAGGGTTTCGGTCGAAACCCTTTCTATTGAAACTGTCTATGTGGCATCCTAGTTGGCAGCCAACTCAACTTTTTTCATAATTTTTTGAAATTTTGAGCTTCAACTAAGTATTTCTTTAGTCAGAATTATTTAAAAGAAAAAAAAAATACCCTTTTGTAGAACTTAGAGTGGTGAATCTAAATATGTAATTTTTAAAAATATTTTTATTAGTTTTAATATATGTTTTTTTAAAATAATGCAACTAGGTTGTCAATGTTAAAAAAGAGGCTAATTAGAAATTTAAAAAATAGTAAAACATATTAAAAAATATTTTAAAAATATATGGTACACTACAGGAGAGAATCCTCTTCGATATGGTATAATTTATTTTTTGAAAATGATTTAAAAAATAGACAATAGTTGATATCAAATGAAAACTATCAAATTCTGGAAAGTTTAACTTTAAAATGATATTATGAGAAAAATATACATCGAAATTTAAAAATAAAATTCCATGCACTAGATATTGAAGTCACCTATTTAGAGAAAAAAATAATGGGAAAATTAAGTCTTTTTCTATTTGTTTCTTGATGTCAAGAGAATGTCATTTTTTCTTGAAATTTTCAACATTCCAAAATATGCTATTAAATTGATAAAAAAAATAATTTTTTTTTTTTAAATTTGAAACATTACAGGAATAAACTTCATAAATATTTCTACATTTCATTAGTTTACATCATTTTGTGATTCAAAACATAATAACCACTTTTATGTAGTTGAAGTTCAGTTTTTTTTTTTTATGTTGGTTGATTCCTTTATAAAGTGTAACACATGTTTGTACTTTTACTCATAATTAATATGCATGCTAACCTTGAGTAGTTGATTCAGTGGGTAGGGATGGAGAATGGTCTTATTAAATTTTTACTAGATGACTTGCATGTGAGAGGGTGGTGTAGTCACAAATGGAGGGTTCAAAAAGAACAGTCCAAACAGTGCAGCTTAGAGTCAACATAGTGGAAATAACACAAGAAAATGATCTACAAATATGAATCTTTATTGAATTTTATATCTTAAATGCAACACATGCCTCATGGGAAAATAACCAGGGCTCACATGCCTACTACAAGGGTATTCAACACTACAACTAGGTAATGGCCTTATTACAGTCCCCAAAGGGTTGTTGCAAAAATCCTAAACTTTGCTCATGAATTCTAACTAATTGATGATCTACAATGAATTATAATTATCTTAAATATGATTCTCTAGCTCCAATAAAGGTATGCCTTGGCCAAAAGGGTTTAAAAACCCAAAGAATGAACAACTCTAAAGGTTGACCTTAAAATATGAAAAGATAATCCTTCACATAATGAAATGACTTGTGAATCTCCAAGATAGACCCCATTGGACCCAAAATTCTTGTAAGGTGTCCCATTAAGCTATGTACATTCTAGAATAGGTCCGAATTGAGAAATCTAAACCAAGTTGGCCCCAAATGCTCTAACTATGAAATACAATGAAATTTTGAGAGTGATAACTTTCAAAAAACAAATGAAAATGATCTTAAATCTAGATATATTGTAGATGAATTTGCGTAGATTTTATATCCTGCTCTACAAGTTGAAAAATGATAATGCAGTGAAATGCAAAATGAAATGCAAGAAAAGAATTTTTTTTGGCTGATACAAGATTCTTTACAACCAAAGAAGCTACTACATTAGAGGGTAAAGAAAGAGCACTAACACTTCTCAAAACTTTGCAACCACATGAAATTCTAGAGTGGATGCGAGACATGATTTTTATCAGCTTTATTTTTATTTTTCCTATGGGTAAGTGCAAGAAGTTGAGTCCATGAAATGTGGAAGTTTTTGCCTTAGCCAAAAAGATCAAATTGGCATTGCAAAAATAGGATACTGATTTTCACAAACAGGATCCCAATTTTAAAAAAATGGGATCCCATTTAGCTTCAGGATCTTGAGCCTAAATTCCAAATAGGATCCTATTTTTTAAAGATCGGGATCTCATTTGTTAAAGGGGCCGAACCAACAAACATGAAGTGCGATCCCAATTTTTACAATACGGGATCTTGTTTTAAGGTGGTATTTATTTTTTAAAAACAAATGAAACTCAGTTCATTCAGACAGCATAGGATCCTAATTTGGTGAGGATGACAATGACATTATAACGACCTCTAGGTGCTCCTCCACCCCCAATTTTTTCATTTTTTTTGCATTTTCTTGAAATTATTAATACAATAATATATTTTAGCATTTCTTTTCCAATTTATTTAGCGTTTTATGCATTTTATTTCCCTATAATAGTAGAAATGATGATTTGTAGAAGTAGATGAAAAAATGCACTGAAACCCTAAAGATATTGAATAGAAAGGAAAAAGTCAACCTGAAATTGTATCTTAAGAACAAAATTTAGCTTTTGAAACCTAAATTGTTCAATCAAGCCAAAAAAATTGCATTTGAAAACCCTAATTGAAAGTAAACAAAAAAATTTGCATTTCAAGACCCTAAATTGAAATGAAATTAAAAAAATGCATTTGAAAACCCTAATTGCTTTTCAAAACCCTAAATTCAAATCAAACAAAAAAAATTAGATTTGAAAACCCTAGTTTGAAATGAAACAAAAAAACTGCATTAAAAACCCTAATTGCTTAGATTGAAACCCTAAATTGAATTCAAGCAATTTTTTTTTCTAAAACTCTAAATTGAAATCAAACAAATCATTTTGCATTTGAAAACACTAATTTTGATCTCAAGAATATTTGATAATAGAAAAAATCCATTTGCATTACTTAAATGTTTTAAATTTCATTTGCATTGTATGGAGAAAACAATATGTTAAACTTTACTTTCAATGTTAAATTATAATTAGATTAGAAAACAATATGTTAAAGAATAGTTACAATTCATAAATTATTAATGTTTTTTTGCATATTTAGTTAGCAAATTCCTAAATCCTTGTACAATCCATTTCCAATTGTCACTTAATTAGATAATATTTGCATTCATTTCTATTTTATGTTTTTATCTCTTATTCATGCCTTGTTTCCGTTTCTTGTTTGCATGTGTTATATCTTGTCTTTCGACAATCTTAACTCTCATTCTAGCCAATTTACTGTTAATTAGGCTTCTAGTTTAGTCTAAAATCTCAATTTTCACTAGTTACCTAGACACTAAAAGAATCTAAATATTTTTCTTTTCTTTCTTATGGGTTCTTTCAATTCCAAAAAATCCAAAATAAAATAAGATTCAACATTAACTAATTTTACTATACATTTTTTTAATATCATAAAATTCATTTAAGTGGGAAATATTAGTGAAAAAATGTTAGATAAAATAATCTTATATTCAATTAAAAAAATATCAAGTTAAATATACATCAAACTCAATCTTAATAATACATAATTATGTCTTTCTATTACAAAAATAGTCAGTCTATTCATAAAATCAAAAATATTCATAAACTAGTCAGTTTATTACCCTAAATCGTAAATTGATGCCTTAAGGGGTCCTAATATGACATTTCTTAATGGGATCAAAGAAGTTCTCAAAATTTGGTGAAGTTGCCCAAGGCAACCAAATTTAACAATAATAATATTGTACAAGATTATAATATGAATGAGATTTCATGATCTAGGTTGGTCAATCAAAACAAGAGCTATCACAATCAACAGTTCCACAAGAAAATTTTGTTCACTAACTTGCAAGTCCATTATTCCAAGGGCCACCCAAACTTCACTCTAAGTTCCCTAAACCCTAAACCTTGAACTCTAAAATCTAAACCCTAAATACTAAAGCATTCATTTTGTCCTAGGACCTTAAAATGAAATTTGGTTGTCTTAGGCAACTCCACCAAATTTTATTCCCTTAAGCCATGCCATTTTTTCCTAGGACCTTACTACATAGATCCCCTTAAGCCATCCTATTACCCTAAACCCTAAACTCTAAACTCTAAACCCTAAACCCTAAACCCTAAAGCCATCATTTTTTCCTAGGCCCTTAATGAAATTTGGTTGCCTTGGGAAACTTCACCAAATTTTATTCACTTGATCCATGTCATTTTGTCCTAGGACCTCACTAGACATAGATCCCCTTAAGCCATCATATCACCCTAAACCATAAATCGATGTCTTAAGGCGTCCTAATATGACATTTCTTAAGGGGATCAAATAAGTTCTTAAAATTTGGTGAAGTTGCCCAAGGAAACCAAATTTAACAATAATAAGATCGTGCAAGATTATAATATGAATGAGATAAATCATGATCTAGGTTGATCAATTTATAGTTTAGGGTGATAGGATGGCTTAAGGGGATATATGTCTAGTAAGGTCCTAGGAAAAAATGACATGGCTCAAGTGAATAAAATTTGGTGAAGTTTCCTAGGACCTTAATGAAATTTGGTTGCCTTGGCATCCTCACCAAATTTTATTCAGTTAAGCCATGTCATTTTGTACTAGGACCTTACTACATAGATCCCCTTAAGCCATACTTTAGGATGTCTTAAGGGGTCCTAATATGACATTTCTTAAGGCGATCAAATAAGTTCTCAAAATTTGGTGAAGTTGCCCAAGGAAACCAAATTTAACAATAATAAGATCATGCAAGATTATAATATGAATGAGATTTCATTATCTAGGTTCATTGATTTACGGTTTAGGGTCATAGGATGGCTTAAGGGGATATATGTCTAGTAAGGTCCTAGGACAAAATGGCATGGCTCAAGTGAATAAAATTTGGTGAAGTTGCCTCAGACCTTAATGAAATTTGGTTGCCTTGGGAATCTTCACCAAATTTTATTCACTTAAGCCATGTCATTTTGTACTAGTCCGACCTTACGACATAGATCCCCTTAAGCCATCCTATTACCCTAAAACCTAAATCCTAAACCCTAAACCATAAATCCTAAAGCATTCATAAATTGTCCTATATTAATAGTTAATTTTTTTTTCATTAAGTAACATGCCTTAGACATAAATGAGGCTTACACATTTTATCATTTGTATTCAATTAGGCCATTTATATTGAATGGTTTAAGGATATTTCTTAAACATGTATCTTACATTTTGAAATTACAAATCTAATGTAGGTTCACTTATATCTTATAGATCACATGGATCTATTCAATAATATTCATAATCTACCTCCACGCCATGCATCTCCACCACCTTCACCTCCACATCCACCCACTCCACCTCATAACCCCCCACCTCCACCACCTGAAATCGACGGTGCTCACTTGTAAGCACGAATCAATGCCAATGTTAGAACCATTCAAGATCAAATCAACATTATTCAAAATGAAAAATGTATCACACCACCTTTGAGGATGTTTGCATCTAGGATACAAAATGTTGTTGATGTTTTTAGGGCTATGGATGGGATCTTAGATGAGAATTGACAATGGCTAGAGGAGAGGAGAACTTCCAATTCTGAAAAGGAAAACACAAAGAAATGAAGAGATGCAGTAGAGAGCCACAACAGTTTATAAATTAAGACAATGATCTTATAGTTATGAATCTATGAATTTGGTTGGATGGATATTTTTAGTGACATGAATTTATGATTTCGTTGGATGGATATTTTTAGTGACATGAATTTATGAATTTATAATGATGAATTTATAATAGTATATATTTTATGACTATCTACTAGATCATGATTTCTCCTATTGGAAAATGGTAATATATATATATATATATATATATATATATATATATATATATATATATATATGCATTAGACATAAAATGTGCTTTTTGTGAATGTTTCAAGTTTATTTTTTAGTAAGTACATGTATTAAAATTGCATAGTTCTAGATCTTAAATTTTGAAATTTGTACATGTACGTACATAGTTTAGTTGAATGATGTATGCATGCAAATTATGAATAGTATTTTTTATTTTAAATGTATGTACATGTTAAATTTTGAGATTTGTATGCACATGCTCAAGTTCAATCAATGTATGTATGTGTATGTATATGTATGCACATCCTATTTAAAAAAAAATCCATGTACGTTTCAAATCTAACTATTTCTTGTAATTTTGTAAGTTTGTATGTTAATTTTGTATAATTTAATACAGGTGCACTTATATTTGATATCATGGATCAATTTAACAAAGGTTAGGGGAAAGGGTTGATCCCCAATGCCCCGTGCATGTGTAACCCCTTGTTGCTCCTCTTGGTCCTATCATTCCTGCACCTATGCATCAATGTGCAGTGGTATCGACATTAGGATGCTTTAGTATGCTCACAGGAGACCTTGATTAGCATGCTTTTGTGATAGCGGGTAGGGCTCGCATAGAGACAACAATGATGGAGGAGTGTTTTATGGAGTTGATCTAAGTACCACTCCAGGAGTGTCGATACCACATGTATGTACTAGTTACCATCAGTTATGTTATGGACCCAGCGATCAAGCCACACCTAGTTCAGGTGGATGTGGAGATTCTAGTGGTTCATTTGGTCACCTCAGTTCATTTATAGAATTTCTTACAGTAGACCATCACCTTGAGGGCACTACGACATAGGTATAAATATGCATCTACATGTTAAATTTATAAGAATTTTAATGAATGTATATATCAAAGAAAAGTTTTCAATACATTTTAACAATCAAACTATTTGGTGTATAGATGAAACTAACAATGGGGCAATCATTTGTGCTCCACGAGTACATACATTTACACCAGTCCTAGTCGAAAACCCTTATGAGGTATTTTGATTTCAAAATTTTAAATTATATATGAAATAATTTTTAACTTGAGTTTTAAATTTATAATTGAATCATGAACATATGTTTTAAATATTTATGTTGGTTCAGGGGATTCAATTGACTTCCATGTTGATTCCACCTAAGGGGTTGTCGAGCACTCCACTGCCAAGCATCGCAGATCAGGGGCAAGTACATTTATATTGTAAATTGTTTAACTTATGTTATTATAGTTACAATTATGAATTTTGAATTCACTATATATCAAATGTGCATGTACACTTGTAAATATTGAAAGCGTTAAATGGATACATGTATGTCTAGGTTGATATGACAATGAGAATGGGCACTAGGAAAACATTAGATGTTGCAGCTACTCATGAGGCCTCTGAATTTTAGGTTGTTTAAAAAAAATTCTACACAAAATATATGTAAACTTGAATATATATTTTAACCTAATTCAAGTATACATGCTTTAAATTTGATCTTGTAGGACTTTGTTACTATGACTTTCTACCATGACTCAGTCATAGTTACACCTTCAGGAGGACATATAGAACATGCTCTAGATATCATGGTAATTTAATTTTTTTATTATATTTAAAGTCAATTACAAATTATATATTCTGAATAACTTTAATTTTAAATTTTAAATTATATATATATATATATGAGCTAATACATGTTTTAAATTATTTTTCTTTTATAGCATGAGACAGATCTTGTAGTTGAGCATGTACAAACAGGTCCTGGAGTAGAGGGTGCACAACCTCAAAATATGGTACAATTTAAATATGATAAATTATAAATTAAATTGAATTAAATAATTTTTAATTGTAGACTTACATCTAATTTCAACTTTCTTTGTCTTGTTTATGTAGATTGATTCAGAGAATTTAAATGTTGGTTCAAGTGCACCAAAGCATCCAGACCTAGATATGATGGTAATTTAATTTTATGATGAATTATAAATTAAATTTTCATTAAATAATTTTTCATCGTCTTACATCTGATTTCATCTTTCTCTTGTATAGAGTGTTTCAGGTCATCTGCATAGTCCGCATGGTGTGAAGAGGTATCTTGATTATAGAGACGATACATGACCTAAACATGATTTTATGGGTTATATTTGATTATTTCATGGACTACATATTTGGTTTCTCATGTACTCTATTGGAATTTATATTTCATGGGTCAAGTACTTTATTGGACTTTAGTTCATGGATTGTACTCTGATGGACTTTATTTCATGCGCTTAATATATCGGTTTCATGCACTTAATATGTTGTAAATTATGGACTTTATTATTGTTCAATTTTAATTTACACATGTACATTTATGCATTTTATGTTCATAGTCAAGACATCAATATAGGACATTAATGTGAAATTAAATATAAATATGAAATTAAAGTTGAAATTAATAAGACATTTTAATATTTGTACTTTACAAATTTAGTGATCCCATACATGATATACATGATATTTACATTCAATAATTAGCAATAATTAGTCAATGAACTTTTTCAATTCACATCAATCAATAATTAGTCAATAAATCATAATTTACAAACAAAAGCAATCCATTTATATACTGGTACTATAAAGGATAAAATTTTAAGAAATAAACAATACCATACAAGATTAGAGAACAAAAGCATTAATAAATTCTATAAACTAAACATAAATACCAATCAAAATGCAATGAGTTTTGTAAAAAAAGTTGTTCTATATGTATACACCATATTTCCTAGTTCTTTTACAACATCAAATTAAAGAACTTAATTATCCAAAAATAGGCTAAAGATTTGAAATTAAATCATGTAGTCCCATATTTATAAATCATGCAAAGTGCTAGAGAAAAATTAAGAACATAAAAGTCCTCTTCACCTCATGTTCCACAAAAAACACTAATTTATAGGTTGTCTTAAGGGGTCCTAATACGACATCTTAAGGGGATCAAAGGAGAGTATAATTAAGTATAAATATTAAGTGATATAAAAAAGTATTATACTTTAGGGTGAGTCATCATAACAAATGATATAATTAAGTATAATATTTAGGATATGTGCTAATATGACGTCTTAAGGGGATAAATAAAGAGTATAATTAAGTATAAATAGTAAGTGATATAAAGAAGTATTATAAGTTTTAGAGTGGCTCATCATAACAAATGATATAATTAAGTATAATGTTTAGGATATGTGCTAATATGACACGTCTTAAGGGGATGTCTTAAGAGATCCTAATATGACGTCTTAAGAATATAATTGAGTTAACAATAATTTATGCATGATATTTAGTGATTATACAATTAAATATAAAGTTTCAAAGTAGGAAAACATGCACATTTAACAAACAAAATATATAGAATATTGATTTTGATACATAAAAGTACTTAGAGTACATAATTTTGTATGTACATGTATTTGTAATTTGTACAAAATGTTTAATTGTGTAAGTATGTATGTACATATATGTAATCTCAAAACAATGTTTACAAAATTTGGCTATTCCATCTAAAGAACATCTCAAAATCATTCCTGGAATGTAGTAGTTCTTCATGCCACCTGATATCAAAAAGGTACAAGAAATATGGGTATGTGTGGGATTATAATGGGCCAAAAAGTGGCAACATGATGGGTATGTGGCTGGCGACTTTTTTTTACCCAAAAATGATGAAATGAAAAGGGTTTTTAAAGGAGATTCTCATATTTCCACCAATATAAATTATTCTTTACTTTGAATTTAATAAGTAATTATTATTCATTTTTTATTCGAATTACGACTAAAGTCCTGATTGATAGGCTAATTGAAAAACATCTATATCTTTCAAACGGTATCACTTTTTTTAATCCAAAACATGCGTCACATTCTATGTTTTGCATACTATAGGATTAAAAAAAGAAAAATTGAATTTCATGAAGTTTTGACCAAGTTAAGGTGGTTAAACACACGAGTTTTTTATATTTTTTAAAATTTGTAATAAAAAAATTATAATTAATTATTTACTTGGAAAAAAATTACAAAAAAATATGCATAACATCGGGACATGAATCCTCTACTTATATCTAAAATATTATAAAAAATATTATCATTTTATTGTGGTTAGGTGGTCGCATTACACCTACTTCTTATTTTTCCCTTGAAATTTAAGTACTACTCCATTGAAATTTCAAATTTTCACCAAATAGATTTTTATTTTTTTAAAAAACCTAGTAGTTTAGAAACTGCATTCAATTTGCTACAGATTCTATTCATACATATTTTTGAAATAATATAGATAACTTATTCAAATTTTTACATCAAGTTGCCTAACTCTGATTTTTCTAAATTTTTGCCACTTAAAGGCCTATTTTTTCCATTATGATCTTGCACATATCCATATCAATGAAATCATCAAAACATACATAATTTAATTTATATAAAACTATCTATATGTACACAACTCAAGTACCTATATTTAAAAGTATTCGACACATGTGTGTAGGTTGAATCTAAGCATTCTATCCTTTTTGTTTCAAAGTATGAGATCAATGAAATGATGACTTAAGGATACAAAAAAGGATATAATAAATCAATTTTAACAATTAATGTACAAGAAATATCAATATATAATCAAAACATGTATCTAAATATAATTTAACTAATAATTACATGTTTTTACCAAGTATTCCATGTTGTCTAGGTTGAATCTGCATGGACTAGATCCTTTTTGTAATTATGGCTTAAGAATCTATAAAAGGACAATTTAAATCAATTTCAACTAATAACACACTTGGCCAATATCAAAACATGTATTTAATCTATTTAAAAGGACAATATAAAACTAAAACTATATTTACATATATTTACTTATTCCATTGTACCATCTGCATCCTCTCTTTTTTGTAATGCATCTATGATTATCTCATGCTCTTCCATAGAAATTTTCCATAGCACTTTATTTGTAGGTCTTCCATGATACCAATCTAGTTTTATATTTGTTGCCACCACCAAATGTGAATATTGTATAATCTTTTTATGCATTTCATAATCTTTGAATGCAGGTAGACCATTCTTCCTTGTTAGGTATTTCCATATCCAAGTGCCAACAACCACCACCGATCCCATTGGAAAACATCAAAACCATAATCAAATAAGTTCTCAAAATTTTCTTAAGGGGATCAAAGACTTGTTCTAAAAATTTGCTTAAGGGGATCAAAAACTTGTTATCAAAATTTGCTTAAGGGCATGTCTTAAGGGGATCACTGTACTTGTTGGATAATGATAGCCATCATCATCTTCTTGAGGTGCTATGACTTATGTTTAGTCTCCACACAATGAGCCAACCAATATTATGTTTCCTCTTCATTCCCCTTAGGTTCAACAACAACATACAAATGTCCTGCAAATGCAAACACTTATGTTGTACAAGGCCTGAAACATGGTCATAGTCTTCAGATGCAAACACTTGATCATTTTTTTCAATAGTTCTTTCATATTGATTGTGTGCTTGTGTAGGTGTCAATAATCTTTGCTCCCATTGTTCAACCCATTCTGTATTTTCACATGCTTCTCAATATCCTGAGATACAAAACTGACAAAAAAATGCAAGCTCCCTTGTCCAGATAGTCCATGTGCTTGCTATCGAACTCCTAAATGAATGTCGTTTAGTAGATCCACTGATTCCCTCACAGTCAACTCTAGGCAGAATGTTCTCTTCTTCAACCAACCAAAATAATCGATGAAATGTATAGTACTCACTTGAACAAGGTGTAGATAATATTGTATTGCACCAATCCACAATCCCACATGCATCTTTAAATTTTACTACATCCTCAAATTTTAATTGTTCTCTAGCAAGAATTATTTTGACACATGCACCAACTCCATCATGTTCTCCTTTGCCATGCCCAGCTTCAAAAAACTCCATATATGTTGTACATTAAATTCCTTGTGAACCCTACTTAACCAATAGAAAATTCTAGCATTCTTGAACTACTATGTACAATTATCTGGCCATATGAGGTGTTTTGTCATTTGGATTCCTCTTTCTCTTAAATTTCTATAAAATATATTGAAACAGTATTGAACAAACTCTGATGAGTGTAATTGGTTGTCACTCAAATAAAAGTGATACTCCCTCAAAAAAATTCTATCATCCTCTGTGCTATCATCTGCATCTCTATAAACAATATGGACAAACATAGCTACTTGCACTGAATTATAATACTGTGATTGAATTTCCTCTTGCGGAGCTAGAGTATAATTTTCTGCAAAATCAACCACTGAAAGTATAGTATCAATTGGAAATGTGTTTCTACATGCGCGAAATTGGCCATCAATCCATCGAGCATGTTGAGAATTCATGACATATTTTGGTACAATATTATTCTTAAATTCACTCATGAATGCATGTACACTAACTTCTTTTGTAACTAAATCACAATGCTTTCCTATTTTTCCATCCTTTGAAGAATATTCAACATTCTTAAATCTCTTAACATCTACTAATTGTTGTCCAAAATCATTATCAACACTTTCATGCATACAAATTCTTAAGAATGAAAGATTTCCACAGCTAGTGCATTGTCCAAAAATACAAAAACTTAAATAAAACAATTTACCATTAGATCTTTCACAAAACAAACCTGATATAAACTCCCTTATTGTTTCAGGTGGCATATTAATACCACATTCCTGTATAATCATGTTAGTATGCAAAGTACAATGTATATATCAAAAAACATCATAAAAATAATGAAATTGAACATGCATTTTACAACAATAAAATATTTGTTGCTTATTAATTTTTACATACCAAGGTTTACATTTTTCAAAAGACCTTTGACTTATTTTAATATTAGCAAGTAACACTAAATCACCATAATTTTTTATAAAATTCAATTTGTGTTGTATCTAATAGGTGTTTTGGGTGAGGATCATGAACTTTGGACCCCACCATTAATTTTAAAACATCTCTAGCAGTAGATGATGCCCTAGTATTATCATGCCAAAAAATTTCAATCAAAGATTTAATTTCAACATTCAATTTCATATCAAACCTCAATATTCGACCACTGAAACTCCAACATTGGTTGATAGGATCATTTTCTATACTTTCTCTTCCTTTTTCCATCCTTAGCAATGTTTTAGGATGTATTTTTAAAACTTCACTAATATTACTTACAATTCTTTTATTCAAAATTGCTTTATTAACTATAGCAATTGTTATAGCTCTTCTTGCTACATTTTTATCTATAGATCGACTATTTTTACCAATAAATTGAATGGCACTAGCAATAATAGAAATAGCATGTTTTAATGATTGATCTTTTCTTCTTGGTTTAACAAAAAAGCCTAACTTTTTCATTATTTTCCTCATTTTTTGCATTCTCATCAATTGCATCATTAGTTGACATTGAAATGCAAGTTTTTTACAATAAAATATTTTTTTGTATATTTTATTCGCATGTGTTCTTATTTGCCTCCAAGAAATCAAGTACTAGGAAGATTATCCAAAACATCACTTTTAATTTTTAAAAAATTATTTTCATTAAATTTAACATCACACTCTAAATTTTCATTGTCAACTTCAAAATGATTTACATTTTCATCAACAAAACAGTTTTCATTTTCATTTTCATCAACAAAATGGTTTTTGTTCTCATTTTCAACAAAAGGATCATTCTCATTTTCATTTCAACAAAAGATTTTTCATTTTCATTTTCAAAAACATTTAAACAATTTTCGTTTTCATTTTCTAATTTATTTTCAACAAATTCTATAAAACTTTCATCTCTTTGAAAATTATCAATGTCAACATCATTAAGTCCTACATCTTGTAAAGCTTCTACAAACGATTTTTCCATTTCACTAAAATGTGGATTTGAAGACGTACCTGGATTTGTGCCTATTGAAACATTCTCCATAACATTGAAAGAGGGATTTCAAGACATACTAGGACTTGTTTGTATAATCATATTATTTTCCAAATTGACTTCTTGTTGTAAATTAGCTTCATCTACAACCATGGTCTCCTCAATGTTTTCATCTTCAATAGTTGTAGAATTGGATGCTCCACCATCATTCATTGAGTTCTCACTCTTCTTTCTCTTTGTCTTTGTTTCTCCTTCTCTCTCTTTGCTTAAATTTATTTAGGAGTCAATTTATTCCTATCTTTCCTCTTATTACGAGCTTGTAAACCCATGATTATAAAATTCTCAAGCACAAATGAATGTCAATAGTGAAATTCTTCAAAAAATTCAATCCAAATTGCAAGTTGAAGACCTGTAACGACAAAATTCTTCCTCTTTTGTTCCTCCAAACAAGTAGAAACCTAACACAATTCCACTTCAAAAATTGTTTATGTATGATGCCTCTTTTGAAAAATTCAATCCAAAATGCAAGTTGAACACCTGCAAAAACAAAAGTTGATAGAAAATATCCCAATATGTCACAGTCAGCCATACATGTGAAGTTGCAAACTTCACAATAAATCTTTTCCAGTAAATTAAAAAATAACAGTAAAAAAGAAACAGGATCTTGTTTCATAATCAGGATCTCGTTTCATAATATTAAATGTGGGTACCATTAACATGGAAACGAGATCCCATTTATAAAGAGGGATCTTGTTTCTATGTCAACGGTCACCACATTTAATATTAGGAAACAAGATCTTGATTTACAAAACGGGATCCTGTTTTGTAAACAGGATCCCATTTCTAAAAAATTGAAATTCGCCTTGCTTTGTGGTCAGGGTTTTGGCTTGTATTCTAGTTTGAGATAAGCATTTGGAATCAAAACCTAGGCCTTCAACCTAGTTTGACAAGTACAAGTTGAAGGTCCTAACAATGTTAGAGAAAAATATTGAGTTTGGACATATGGCTGACGACTTTTTTTGCAGAATTTTTTGACGAAATTAAAACCCATTATAGATGAGACTGTGCAGATTCTAAATATGTAATTTTTTTTACAATTGGATTATTTTTTCTATTTTTCAATTAATTTCTAATGAAACTAGTTCATAAACTTTAAATATCAAGGTTTTTTACTATTTTAATAACTTTTTATTAAAATATATTTTTGTAAAATGAATTGCATGAGAACGTGCTTCAAACAATTCTTTTCAATTTAACAAAAAATAAAAAAATGATAATTTTAGGTCATCTTATGCGTGACGTACATGATGATTTTTCAAAACAACAAATATGGCTAGTAAAAAATTAACAAACAAAAAAAAATAATAAAAAATTACAAAAAATATATAAAAACGTGTTTCAGTGAGTTAAAAATATTTTCCCAAAATGATTTAGAAAAATACGATAATTTCGTTCAAAATATGGATGACGTACATGTGCATGGTATGGTAAAAAAAAGTGACTTTTAAATAGTGGTTTTTAGAAATGCCTAATGAAACTCAATTTGTACCATCTAGGTATTGAAATAAATTACATATTTGGAAACTAGACTCCGAGTACTATATTTTATGATTGGTGACTTTTTTCAAGGTTCCATCTCTAAGTGCTTCAAATTTTAAGGTCAAATGTGTCAAATTCTGAAAATCAAGGAAAACACTTCCACTTTTTGGCCAAAAAGTGGACTCAACTTCTTGCCAGTACCCCTATGTCTACTCATTTTTCATGATGCTATCATGGTGTTAGTTGATAAATTAACCAATGTATACCATTTTTCACCAATTATTTAATATCTTACAATGTTGCATACATATCATAGGCCTTCCTAGAGTAAGTTGTAGACTTACATGATGTTCCTTGTAGGATAATTTTAGATCATGATCCCATGTTCCCATCATACTTATGCACATCCATGTTGTATTCCTTGAAAACTCAACTCAACTTGATATTCACCTATTACCCAAATAAATTTTATCAAATAAAAGGGTGAATTAGGTTCTTGAGATATGCATTATATGTATTTCATGGGCTACTAGTATAATTGGGAGAATTATTTATACCTTTTTTTTTCATATAATAATTGGTACCATAATTCTCTTAAGATAGAACCATATCAATATTTATTTTGGCTCAAATACTTTTCCTCCAACTTGGGTATCCAAACTTAGAAGATAAACATTACATTAAATGCAATGAATGATGGAATACCAAGAGACATGCCTATTGCCTCTTTCCAAGATCCCACTTGGAGAATACAAATAGTCACTCATTTTTCATTTTCTTATTTTTATTATCCAATTCTTGTTGTCCACATTTGGGGAAAACAATATTAAATATTTATGTCAACAAATCACCTTTGTCATTTCTAGTGGAACCAATCACCTCTTATGAATGTAATACAAAAAATGGTGAGAATAAATATTATGTAATATTTCCCCAACACACCCTAAGTGCCTAGGGACACTTTCCAAGGATCTTGGAACCATGAAATTGATATAATATAGGATTACAAGGTAGATGGCACCTTAAACTTAACGGGTACGTGCAGGATCAGGATGGGCCAAAAAGTGGTGATATGATGGGTATGTGCATGTATAGGGTATGTGGTTGACGACCTTTTTTTTACCCAAAATTGATGAAACAAAAAGGATTTTTAAAGGAGATTCTCAACTTTCCACCAATATAAATTATGTTTTACTTTCAATTTAATAAATAATTATTATTCATTTTCTATTTAAATTATGACTAAAGTCCTAATTGATAGGTTGATTGAAAAATATCTATAGCTATCAAATGGTATCACATTTTTTGAATCTAAAACATGTGTCACATTCTATGCTTCACATACTATAGGATTAAAAATAATAATTGAATTTCATGAAGTTTTGACCAAGTTAAGGTGGTCAGACATATGAGTTTTTATATTTTTCAAAAGTTGTAATAAAAAGTTCATAATTAATTATTTACTTGGAAAAAAATTACAAAAAAATATGCATCACATCCAAACATGAGTCCTCTACTTAGATGTAAAATATTATAAAAAAATGTTATCATTTTATTGTGGTTAGGGTGGTTAGACACACACCTACTTCTTATTTTTTCCGAAAATTTAAGTACTATTGCATTGAAATTTCAAATTTTCACCAAATAGATTTTTTTTTTTACATAAACCTAGTAGTTTAGAAACTAAATTCAATTTTCTATAGATTCTATTCTTAAATATTTTTAAAATAATATAGATAACTTATTCAAATTTTTACGTCACCTTGCCTAACTTTGATTTTTCGCCACTTAAGGGCCTATTTTTTCCATGATGATCCTGCACATACCCTAACACTAATTGTCTAAACCTTGTAGAAATTGATCATATGGGAGGTCTAGTGGCTAAGTCCAAGGGGTCAAATTTTACCTCCTAAGCCCATAATCAAGCAATATTTTTCTCTTACTACCTCTTATGAAAAAATATTTTGATTTTACAAATGATCTTAAGAGCTTGATTCCATTGATGACTCTCATGTTATAAAACACAAAACCAAATTAAAAATTTCATTTCTTGGAATGAAATGGTAGAAGAAAAAACACAAACATACAATGAAATGGAAACATTATAATTTATATTGATAAGAAAAAAACATTAATGGAAACATTTGTAGCTATCAGGATCATTGTAATAACTACCATTACATTCTACTTAGAGATTAACCTTAGACTAACACCATTACATACTCATTATATGGACAGTTACAGGGACTTACTGAGTTGTTGCACATTGACACATTTCATTACATTATCAAACTATTGTTGGAGCTTATACTCCTTCACCTCGATAGTATTGCATACTATTATAGACTCTTCCATATAGATCTACGGAACTGGACTCTTTGAAAGAGTATACCAAAACATACATCATACAATATATAGAATTGAGTATCAATGAAGGACAGAGAACTAAACAAAAAATATTATGTTTCTTATCACCCAGAAAGCGTGTGAGACCTACATAGGAGTTATTGAGAGTTATTGAGATGTCCTTTCAAATCTTCTCAAATCTTCTCAAGATCTAACTCTTTAATTTTTCTTCAATATTGTTTCAATGTTGATACAGTGAGGACAGTTGGAATAGTTGGGATTATATCTACAACACTTCCCCTTAATCACAACTATGACTCTTTGATTGATTTTTCTAATGTGAAAGCTTCATGTGCCTCCTCTTCAAGTCACTTCTTTCAACTACTATAGCAGTTCCAAACTTTACTCAAATTTGAGCTCTTCTAATTCTTCTTACATTTGACAAGTTGCATTTTTTGTAAAAAACAAATCTACAACTTCTTCTTGACTTTCCTTTGTTTGTGAACTTCTTATCTTGAGTGAATCTAAATCTTTGAGTTATTCCTCAAACACTCCATATAAAAATAATGTGAAAATAACAAACCTTTCTTCCAATAGTTGCGGCTATACATTGACAATTTCTTCTAAACAACAAAATATCCTCTAGTGAGCAACTACTGGAATAAGCTAGCAAACAAGGGACAACTCTCCTTTCTTATTGGTGCTCTATTATTGATTTCAGCTGCAATCTCTTTTTTTTGTCTTGGGGAGCAACTCCAGACCTATTCCTCCTATTGCAGTCTTGTCTCCAAATGTATTCTTTGACTAGTAGGGGCATCCTCCTTTCTTCTCCTTTTTCTAATACAACATTGGGAAAAAATAGCGATCCAACTTACATTTGATGGCCACAAACTCTTTTACAACAACTGTGCAATTTATCTTTGTTGGAGCGGCCTACATATCTTCTAGTAACCTACTTCAAAGGCTATGACATTTCAAAGAAATTTGCAACTACTGCAATCTTCATTTGATTGGAAGCATTACTTTCCAATCAATGGCTGCTCGGTCTTCAAATTGTAACACTCTACAATCTCTTCAGGTTCTACTTCAATTCTTTTCTAACGTCTTTGTCTTCAGCTACTACTGGGTCCTTCTAGATCTTCTCGGACTTCACCCATGATGAAGATATGACTTCAACCATATAAAAACCTCCTTTAAATAGCTACCCATGAATTCTTACTTCTGTAACATTTCAAACCCAGATAAACTTCTTGAGCCCACTCTAATACCATTTCTTGGAATGCAATGGTAGAAGAAAAAACACAAAAATACACTAAAATTGAAACATTATAATTTATATTGATAAGAAAAACATTATTGGAAACATTTGTAGCTACTGCTCATTGTAACAACTAGAAAATTACATTCTACTCAAAGATTAACCTTAGACTAACACTGGATTGCATACTCCTTACATGGACAATTACAAGGACTTACTAAGTTGTTGCTCATTGACATGTTTCATTACATTATCAAACTATTGCTCAAGCTTCTACTCCTTCACCCTGACAATATTGCATACTCTTATGGATTCTTCCATACAAATCACTACTCACATATTCTTTATAGCTCTATGGAGTTGGACTCTTCGAAAGAGTATACCAAAGCAGACATCGTACAATATATAGAATTGAGTATCAACGAAGGAAATAGAACTAAACATAAAATAATATATTTCTTATCACTCAGAAAGTGTGTGAGACCTACATAGGAGTTAATGTGATGTCCTTTGAAATCTTCTCAAATTTTCTCAAGATCTAACTCTTTAATTTATCTTCAATATTGTTTCAATGTTGATATGGTGAGGATACAAACTAGAGTAGTTGTGATTATATCTCCAATAATCTTGTCTAATTTATTCCTCTTGTTACTTAATATTTATAACTTTGTATCTAAACAAAATAATTTGTTGAAGCATCTAATTTCTTCTTAGTGATGCAAAATAAAATAATTTTATGATTTGAACCTAATTTCTTTGGCTTAAAGCATGATCACATTCTGACCATTTTTAAAGATTAGTGAGAATATATCACACTATTTCATTTGTCTAAAAGAAGCAACGTGTTGGTGTAACATTTACTATCTTACAGCCCAATCCTCATAATGTAATGGTACTAACATTATTCCCTCTACTCCCTCATTTAGTATAGAACCTTTCTTGTAATTCCTTTGGCATGCGGTCTACGTATTTGACTATTTTTATTCAAGTAGAGTGGAGATAATTGTATCTAGTTGTAGGAACAACTGTGTGATTGATAATAAAATGTGATTTGTAGATATAATGTATGTTTTTCCTATATTTTCAAATACAGAGAGAAATCCCTTGCTCAATGTGGATGTAGGCTATTCGTGAACCACATTAAAAAAAATTGGCCCTTCTCTCTTGCTTATGTTATGTGTTGGTTTATGTGTTTGATTATTATATGCTTTTGTCTGTATTTTTTTTCTTTTGTTCTATAATTGGTATTAGAGCTTTGGTGAAGAATCTTGACGACAAAGCTCGGTGAGGAAGCTAGTTGAAATTTGGTGAATAATTTCTAGAATTATGGACAACGTAGACAAATGGAAGATTGAGAATTTTGTAGACCAGAAATTCAGATTTTGGAAGGTTCAGATGGAATTGCTACTAATTAAGCAGGATCTCTCAAACACA
Source organism: Sequoia sempervirens (assembly GCA_007258455.2). NCBI lineage: Eukaryota > Viridiplantae > Streptophyta > Pinopsida > Cupressales > Cupressaceae > Sequoia > Sequoia sempervirens. The sequence goes on from VDFB02271358.1 coordinate 265,883,612, forward strand.
CTGCTAGGGAAATCCAAAGGGGAAGGTTCTCTATCAGATGAAGAGTGTGAGAAATTGGATAAGAAAGCAAGGGCAACTATTTTTCTTTCATTGTCCAACAACGTTCTATTGAATGTTTCAACTAAGAAGACAATGCTAGAGCTTTGGCATAAAATTTCTTCAATGTACGAGGTGGCTTCAACATCAAACAAGGTATTTATCATGAAGAAAATATATAATTTGAAAATGAGAGAAGGTGGGTTCATGTCAAATCACCTCAATGAATTCAATATTTTTTTCACCCAATTTATTTCAGTGGGTATCAATTTAGATGATGAAATTAAGGAAATCTTGTTATTATGTTCTCTATCGAACAACTGGGAAGGAGTGGTGATGGTAGTTAGCACTTCGGTGACTGCCAAAAGTAAATTAAAATTTGATGATGTTGTAGCCACACTTCTCAGTGAAGATATGAGGAGAAAGAATCAAGATCCCTCATTCAATGATGCCTTGATTGTTGTAAGTATTGACAATAGAGGAAGGGGTCAAGATAAAGACAAAAATAATGATAGAGGAAGATCAAAGTCCAAGGGAAAAAATGGAGAATGTTGGTTTTGTGGCAAGCAAGGTCACATAAAAAATAACTGTTGGAACTACAAAAGGCACAAGAAAAGGTGATAAACAATGAAGCCAACACAACATACCAAGAAGATGCAGGTGTTCTTATTTTATCCAAAGAAGAAATTCCAACTAATGGTTGGGTGCTTGATTTAGGTTCATCGTTTCATGTCACTCCATGCAAGGAGTATTTCAAAAATCTACAAATTGGTGACTTCGGTAAGCTTTTTCTTGGTAACAATGAATCTTGTGATGTTGTTGGAAAAGGGGATATTTCATTAAAAATGAAAAATGGATATACTTGGTTTTTATGTGATGTTAGATATGTTCCCTAGCTTAAACAAAATGTAATCTCGGCTAGACAATTGTGTTCTCAAGGTTGTGAAATTAATTTTGAATCAAATAGATGCAAAGTTAAAAAGGGGGCCTTGGTAATTTCAAGGGGCAGCAAATTAGGCACCCTGTATATAATAGAGAGTCATGCTCAAGTGGGAGTTGTTCATCCTACTTCAGATTCGTCATTGTGTGAAATATGGACTACCCAGAAAATTGTTTTGGATCAATTAGATGTTGAAACTAATTTTGTTATTAATGATTGTATTAGTATGCTTGACATTGAAACTTTTGGGGATTAGTTAAATGATAGTGAGCAGGTTAAAGCCAAAGAGCCTGGGGCAACTAAAATTGATGGCGATTCTCAGTTGGGAAAAAGTGTAGGTTGTGATACTTCAAATTCTTTGAATATCATCGGATGGGGTCTGGAAGATTCTTTGATGAAGATCCTAATGAGGGAGAAGTTCGAGTTTTGTAGGACTTCTCTTGGCATTGTCAAGTTGTGACAATAAGCCTGGATTGGGGGATATCTTGGTGTAGCTCTTGTAGCTCAAATTGGACTACAAGTGAGAGATTGTTGGTGTAACATTTACTATCTATGCAACCCAATCCTTGTAGTGTAACGATTCTTATAGTATTCCCTCTGCTCCCTCATTTAGTATCAACCCTTGCATGTAATTGTTGGCAACACAAGGGCATACAATTGAGACAAGGGGTAAATCAATTGTCAAAGAAATTATACATATTAAGCTTATTCTCAGATCTGATAAATAAGCATGAAAGCATAAACCATCACCACATCAAAACACACATAACACCAAGATTTTTATGTGGAAACCTTGTTAGGGGAAAAACCACGATGGAGGTTAATCCACAAGATTATACAATGGTAAAAATATTACAAATGGGGAATGCACATCCATTCAGGCACACTTCCTAGAGCACACTACTCAAATAAAAAAGGCTTACTGCCCAAAAGAAGACTCACTATCTTACAGTCACATTCAGATTACATCTGGAAGATTTTGAACTGAAAAAATAGCATCTTCTAATGCATGATTATAGTTCTGGTTAAGCACATAAAAATTTTCATCTGCTCACTCTTCTTCACACTTTACTTCTTCCTTCGAAAGATTAGAACATTATTCGCACTTAGTACACAACATACATCACACACCATACCATCAAATGGTATAAAAAATCGATCATATATATCTGCAACTAAGGATAACATCAACTACATGTTGGCCCAACAAAATATGAAACGTGTACAAACTGTCGGCCCAAATCAATAAATAATTTATCAATGTGGACCAAAAGAATGTCAGCCAAAACATATTAAGGACCCAAAAAAAATCCTCAAATATGGAACACCCTCAAAAATTATGCCTTGAAGATCCGCAACATGCTACAATCACCCTGTCGGCCATGATCATGAAAAAAACATGAACTCAGAAGAAAATCATCAATCATGAGCACAACGATCAATGCGGACCAACAACAAAGATAGAGCATGATCTAGAAACATCCACAAGCATCATGAATCACCACAGAAGAATCCACAACAACTTAAATTACTAGAATCACATCATCTTCTTTCAGGAATACCAACTAAAGCAACAAAACAACTATCAGAACACATATACTCATAACTCAATCAAATCTTCATGCAAACCTCTAAAACTTCATGTGGATAAACTAGATATAATTGAAAAAAAACCCTTTAATCCACAACCTCTTATCATCAATAAACTTAGCTAGCCATCATACTGAACTTCACTACATCACCGAAAACCTACAACTTATTTTATTACAATTTTTTCAATATCCTCGGCATATACAACCTTAAAGGCATTAATGGAAATAGTTTTGACATCAATGACAACCACATATTAGCAATATCCAACAATCTCCCCCTTTGGCATTTATGGAAATACATAATATGAAAAACACCATCAATAATACTCTCTCTTAGCATTTTCCCCCCCTTAGATTTTGACTCTTTTTTCCTTAACTCTTTCACAATTTTTCACTTGAATCTTCTCCCCCTTTGACATCAATGAAAAAGGTACAAATTATCTTTCTCCACACAAGCTCTAAACCATATTTTTGAACATCTAACTACTCCCCCTAAGTAGCATCCACCACAACATCAATCTGGATCACAAGATATGTCTATGAAATGCAAGGACTAATGCAAGTCAATGCATCTTAATTCTAATTAGGAGGGTTAATCACCCCTAGCTTCCCTTTGAGATACTCAAAAGTGTCCTTAGGAAAGGGCTTGGTAAATATATCTTCAATTTGTTCCTTAGTGGGCACATACTTCAATCTGACTTCCTTTTCACTCACCTTCTCTCTCAAAAAATGAAACTTGATACATATATACTTGGTTTTTGAATGCAGCACCAGATTCTTAGAAATGTTAATTGCACTTGAATTATCACAAAATATAGCAATAGGTTCATCATACACAACTCTAATATCTTTCAACATCTACTTCATCCACAATACTTGAGTACAATTGTTAGCAACAACAATGTATTATGCTTCTACAGTAGATAAAGAAATGGCATTCTGCTTCTTACTTAACCATGAAATCAACTTCTTTCCCAAGAAAAATGCACCACCACTAGTACTCTTTCTATCATTCACATCTCCTTCCCAATCAACATTAGTAAAAGCACTTAATGTAAGGTCATCTTCTTTAGGATACTATAGGCCAAAATCAACTATCCCCTTCAAGTACCTGAAAATCCTCTTCATAGGTGTCACATGAGATTCCTTAGGATCAACTTGAAATCTTGCAACAATGCATATGACATTCATGATATCAGGTCTAGTTTGAGTCAAATAGAGCAATCCACAAATCATGGATCTATATCTATTCTGATTTGTTTTAGGAGAATCATCATCTTGTGTCAACTTACATCCAGTCACCATAGGTGCACCAACTAGCTTTGAATCTTCCATACCAAAATTCTTTAGCAATTCTTTCACATACTTGGACTGAGATATAAAGATTCCTCTATCTAGTTGAGTAATTTTCAATAGCAAAAAGAATTTCATTTCTCCAATCATAGACATCTCAAACTCACTCTGCATCTCATCAGCAAACTTCATGCACAAACTATCATCTCCTCCAAAAATGATATCATCAACAAAGAATTCAACAATCAAATCTTTATCATGATCAATCTTGAAATAAAAATTACTATCAACGGTACCTTTATTAAATACAAGCTTCAACAAATACTTTTCCAATCTAGCATACCATGCTCTTGTGGCTTGCTTAAGTCCATACAATTCTTTCTTAAACTGACAAACCATATCCCCCCGATCAGTTAATTGAAATCCATCAGGTTGCTCAATATACACTTCTTCTTCTAGTTCACCATTTAGAAATGTTGACTTGACATCCATCTAATAAACCTTGAAGTTTTTGTAAGCAGCATAAGCAAGAAATAGTCTCACAGCTTCAATCCTAGCAATAGGAGAAAAAGTTTCTTAAAATTCAATTCCTTCCATCTAAGAATATCCTTTACACACAAGTCTTTTTTTTATTCTAACAACTTCACCTTGCTCATTCAATTTGTTCTAAAATACCCATTTAGTTCCAATTACATTTTTGTCCTTAGGTCTAGGAACAATAATCCATGTATCATTCTTCTCAATTTGCAGTAGTTCTTCTTTCATTTCTTCCACCCAATGTTCATCTTTGCATGAACTTCATTGGCACTATTAAGCCCAGTCTTTGAGATCAAACAATATTCTTTTGTAATTCTTCTCCTATTTTGAGTACCTTTTTTCTTATCACCTATAATCTAATCTTTTAAATGATTTAGTATTACATACCTTGGAGTTTTAAGGTATTCTTGAGCTTCAGGCTCTTGTGATCTCACTTATGCACTTTCACTAGTTTCTTCCCCTTGATTTTCCAGATTCACCAGAATGATCTGAACTTGATCATTTAGAGTCTAAACTTTCTTTCCTTTATCTGAACTATCATTTTCATCATCTGAATCATATCTACAAGTTCTGGATGGTCTAACTATGTCTTCATCAACTTTGACATTAGCACTTTCAATTACATTCCTCAATCTCTTATTGTAGCACCGGTAGGCTTTACTTTTAGTAGAATAACCAAGAATGATTCCTTCATCACTCCTAGCATCAATCTTTCCTATATCTTCATCTCTTTTGATATAGCATTTACTCCCAAAGATTTTGAAGTATCTAACAGTAGGCTTATGCCCAAACCATAGCTCATAAGGAGTCTTACTGGTATCACCTTTGACATGTACCCAATTGAGAGTGTAAAAATCAGTACTCACAACTTCTCTCTAGTAGATATGCAGAACATTTCATTAAAGCATTATGGTCCTAGCAACTTCTTAAATTGTCCTATTCTTCCTTTTTACAAATCCATTTTTCTAAGGGGTCCGTGGGGAAGATAATTGTCACTTTATCCCATGCTCTTCACAAAAAGAATTAAACTCATGGGAAGTGAATTCACCACCTCTATCTGATCTTAGACTTTTAATCTTCAGACCTGTCTATGTCTCAACCATAGCCTTAAAAATCTTGAATTTCTCTAGAGCTTCATATTTTTCCCTTAAGAAAGTAACCCACTTTAATCTAGAATAATTATCAATAAGTAACATGAAATACCTATCTCCTTGTAAACTTATGACTCCAGAAGGACCACACAAGTTAGTAAGCACAAGCTCCAACACTTCATTTGAAAAAAATTGTTTGCTCCAGAATGAAACTCTATTTTTCTTCCCTAACTAACATTCCTTGCATATAGAATTATTATATTTTATCAACTTAGGAAGATCTATCACTGCCTGAGTAGAACTTATCTTGATAATATTGTCAAATGTTACATGACACAATCTCCTATGCCACAACCAACTTTCATCAACTTGAGCAATCAAACAACTTTTACCAGTAGCATTTAGGTTCAAAAGATATTACCTTTTGCTTTTGTACCAGATACAATCACATTTTTAGAACTCCCCAATATTCTACACTTTCCATCCTTGAATTGAAGATTGTATCCCTTGTCAACCATCTATCCAACACTTAAGAGATTATGCTTTAAACCTTCCACATAGAGAACATCATTAGTATTATGCTTACCATCAAGATAAATGGATCCTTTGCCACAGATTACACCAACTTTGTCATCACCAAATCTTACAACACCACCGTCATACTTTTCCAAGCTCACAAATTTACTTTTATCACCTATCATGTGATGAGAGCATCCATTGTCAATCACCCATTCATCTTTTTCTTCAACTCTAGTAGCTAGATCTTTCTCCACATTTATGCAACTAGCATATTCAATAGATAATAGATCATTTTCCTTGATAGCAATAAATACCCATTCATCCTCACTTAAATTCCCTTTATCATATTCATCATTTGTCACACCTTCATTAGCAGCATAATAACACTTTCTTTGGAATCTAGGCTTGTTAGGTCTTGGCTTAGGGACTCTTTCTGGACACCTTGAGGAAAAATGACCTATCTTATTGAAAGAAAAGCATTTAAGAAGAAATTTCCCTTTATACTTACCTTCTCCTATGGCTACCCTCTTGACAATAAGTGCTTCAAGCTCATCTAGTTTTCTCTCTTCTTCAATCTCTCTCATTTCCTGCTCATACTTGGATATTTTTCTAGAACTTTCTCCCAGATCATATCTTTACTTATCTTTTCTGGAGATAGGAGCTTTGAATACAGATTATTTCTTAGGAAGAGATTCACCAAACTCACTTAACTCAAAATAAAAAAGCTTACTAATCAACATGTCTCTAGTTACATTTGTCACAGTCCAGATCTCCTCAATAGCAGCAACTTTGTGTTTGTATGTAGTAGGAAAGGATCTGAGCACTTTAGCAACAATATCTGATTCTTCCAATTTTCCATCAACACATCTGATACTACACACAAGTTCATTCACTCTCTGCATAAAAGAAGTGATGTTCTCATCTTCACCCATTCTCAACATTTCATATTTCCATTTTAGGCTTTGCAACTTAGTAGTCTTCACATGGGTATCACCTTCTTACAAAGTTTCCAACTTTTTCCAAATCTCATAAGCAGTCTTCAGCTCCATTACATTTGTCATCTTAGAATCAATCAGAGCACTCAACAATGCTTCCTTAACCTTGATATTGTACTTGGCTTCCTTAATCTCACCTGTAATAGAAGGACCATTTTGTGGGATGATATACCTATTCTTTGTAATTGTCCAGTAAGGCTCACCAATGCATCTCATATGACACTCCATTCAATTCTTCCATGGAGAGTAATTAGTTCCATCAAATCTCAGACTATCCTTCTTATATGTCACCATCCGTGATCACCTCAAGTGGTCAAGATTTTCTAGAGGAACCTGCTTTGATACCAATTGTTGGCAATACTAGGGTACACAACGACGAGGGGGGTGAATCAATTGTCATAGAAATTATGCATATTCAACTTATTCTTAGATCTGATAAATAAACATGAAAGCATAAACCATCACAACATCAAAACAAACATAACACCAAGATTTTTACTTAGAAACCTTGTTAGGGGAAAAACCACAGTGGAGGTTAATCCACAAGATTATACCTTGTTAAAAGTATTAAAAATTGGGAATGCGCATGCATTCAAGCACACTTCCTAGAGTACACTACTCAAATAAAAAAGGCTTACTACCCAAAAGAAGATGCACTGTCTTACAGTCACATTTGGATTACATCAAGAATATTTTGAACTGAGAAAATAGCATCTTCTAATGCCTAATTACAATTTTGGTTAAGTACATAAACACTTTCATCTACGAACTCTTCTTCTCACTTTACTTCTTCCTTCAAAATATTAGAAAATTATTCACACTTAGCACACAACATACATTGCACACCATACCATCAAATGGTATAAACAATTGATCATATATATCTGCAACTAAGGATAACATCAACTACATGTTGGCCCAACAAAATATGAAACGTGTATAGACTATCAACCCAAATCAATAAACAATTCATCAATGCAAACCAAAAAATGTTGGCCAAAACATAGTAAGGACCCAAAACCACATCCTCAAATATGGAAAACCTTCAAAAATTATGCCTCGAAGATCCGCAACACACTACAATCACCCTGTCGACCATGATCATGAGAAAAACATGAACTCACAGAAGAAAATCAGCAATTGTGAGCACAACAATCAATGTGGACCAACAACACAAATAGAGAATGATCTAGAAACATCCACAAGCATCATGAATCACCACAAAAGCATCTGCAACAACTCAAATTACTAGAATCACATCATCTTCTTTCAAGAACACCAACTAAAGAAACAAAACAACTATCAGAACACAGATACTCATAACTCAATTAAATCTTCATGAAAACCTTTGAAACTTAATGTCGATAAACTAGATATACTTGAAAACAAACCTTTTAATCTACAACCTCTTATCATCAATATATTTAGCTACCCATCATATTGAAGTTCATTGCTTCACCGACAACCTGCAACTTATTTTTTTACAATTTTCTCAATATCCTCGACATATATAGCCTTAAAGACATTAATGGAAATAGTGTTGACATCAATTTGACAACCACATATCAGCAATATCCAACAATAATTTCTTTGGAATGCAGTCTGTGTATTTGACTATTATTATTCTTGGAGTGGAGATAATTGTATATAGTTGTAGGAACAGTAGTGTGATTGATAATATAGTGTCAGTTGTAGATATAATGTATGTTTTTTTTTGGATATTCAAATACAAAGAGAAATCCCCTGCTCAATGTGGATGTAGCCAATGTTGAGAAAATGTCTCAACCTTGCTTTGTTTTTTAACTATTAATTGGAAATTTGTAATTATCTTTTAGTTGTCATGAACGTTGCTAAATACAACTATGACAACTTGTAAAGTGTTTTAATTGTCAAATTAGAAAGAGAATGAAAAAAGAGAAGATAAAAGTGAGTTTGGAAAAAGATAAAACATTTTTTTTAGTTGCATGTGCACATTACTAAAAAATGGATAAAATCACAAGTTGGAAGAGAAAGTTTCTTTTCTTTGTGATTTATGACTAAATGGTTTTGGAAACCATTCTTGATTTATGTTTTCTCTCATGCCTGTATATTTAGTGTTTGAGTTGAAGAGAAAATAAGTTAAGTTGCAGGTTGTTGAAGCCATGAAGTGGTGCAGTGATTTAGAGGGAGAAGTTGTATTAATGTAACTTGTTTGAAGGATTAATACAAGTTTTGGATCTCTTTTTGTCTGGATTTTTTTTTCCTGCAAGGGTTTCTCCACGTAATTCTTGTGTCACTAACTCATTTAACTACAAAATCTGACAAACTTTTTTGATGAAATGTTTATAATTTGATGTATTGTCGAGTGCTTGTGAAATTTGAAGTGTAATTTTTAATTTTTTTAAATTTTGTCCCCAAAGTTCATCGAAATTTCGACGAACTTATTTTTCATCGAAATTTAGATGTAGTTTCGTCAAAATTTCGACAAACATGTTCGTCGAAATTTTGACAAAAATGGAAAATCAGAAAAAAATGAAATTGTGGCCGACATGAATAAAAGTGAGTTCACCTATTTATTGTGACAGTGTTTTGCTATACTTGCAAATTTTCTGTACTTGCGAATTTTCTATACTTGTGACAATTTGTGGATAACTAAGGACGATTTTCTTGGGAAATTTTTTTAAAAAAATCAAGAAGATATTGCCAAGTTGAGGGTAGTAATTGCCTTTTTCCAGAATTCTGTTGTGAAGTCACATTTGTATTTCCAGGTTTGAAAATCATATTTTAAAGAAACAACTCATCATATTTCATTTTTAGACTTGTGCATTTTGAGAATTTGATTTCTAGATTTTGTTGTGCAAGTCTAATATAATGATTTTAGGATTCTAACGGTTGGAAATCATAGTAAAATCATAATTTAATAATTTCTAGAATTAGCATTTTAAAGTGTTTTTTCAGTTGATCATTAACTTCAGACTATATTCTCTTTTGCAGGGGTGGTTGCACGCCAAATTTTTTTAGTGCAAAATATCATAATTATTATATTTTCTTACCTGTCTATGATTAAAAATTATTAGAGTTTGAGTTTGATATCTTTTGAAGATCTAAATATTCAAGCTTGGTAAAGAAAAATCATGTCAGATAATATTAGTCGAGAACAAAATGAATAGACAATTGCTAGAATGTGGGACAGATTGAAAAGAAAGGGTGATGGGAAATGTTATTGTCCTTGTAGTAATTGCAAGGGCTTAAAGATGAGAAGACTTTTAATCACAACAACTAAGAAATATTGTAGGCAGCATCGTCACATTGAAGGGAGGCATGATTATCATCCATTGGTAAGTTGTTCATTATATGTATTTATATTGATTGAATTTGTAAATGTTTATATCATTTTAACATTCTATATATATAAAAAAAATCACTTGATCATGATCATGGTTTATTTGTGTCAATCATTATTATAAAGGTTGGGCGCACTAGGGCACAAGATATGGATTATCACGCCCCGAAGAATGTGGTTTTGCAAGAAGAGGAACATGGAGCTATGAATATCAAAGATGAAGTTAATGATCCTATGGAAGAAAATGATCATTCCGCTAGAAAACACAGTTGAAGATAATGGTACAAATACATTGATCTATGACACATTTAGTGGTGCAACTAATGATGATGATTGACTAGTAGATTACTTTGATGATGTTCATGATTTACCTATACTTGAGAAGGCATACGAGCCCCTTTATGAAGGCTCCCAAATAACTCTTCTCCCTGTTGTATTGTTGCTAGTGAACTTGAAGGTTATGAATGGTTTATCCAACATGGCAATCTCACAGATGTTAAGGTATGTCATATATGTCATCTTTTTTCATCTATTTTAATTGTTGTTAGTTCATCACTACTAAATAAAGGATGAAATATGTACCATTAATATTCTTTATATTAACAAATTATTTTTTTTTGTAGATTGATTGGTTCAAATTTTTGTTACCACCATCAAATATTTTACCTCGCTCATAGCGAGATTTATTTGGCATTATGAAAGATATTGGAATGGATTATCAAGCAATAGATGCATGTCCCAATGATCATATTATATATCATAAACAAGATGAATTTGCAACAAAATGCCCAGAATTCCATATCAGTAGATATCGAATAGATCAACTAACAAAAAAGTTGTCTCACAAGGTTCTTCGTTATATTACCATTATTCCACGTATGCAATGATTATTTAGGTGCGAAAGCTTAGCGCAATTTATGGATTACCATGCACAAAATAGAAGTGGAGATGACATTCTTCGAATGCATGTGGATGGTTCTGCATTTAGGGACATGGAGGAAAAATGGCCACACTTTAAAGAAGAACCTCGTAATCTCAGGTTTTCATTGGTAGCAGACGGTGTCAATCCATTTGGAGAGCTGAGATCTATTTACTCGATGTGGCATATTTTTGTTATCAATGATAACATTCCTCCATGGATGTCAATAAAGAGGGAGCAAATAATGTTGTCAATGATTGTTCTAGGTATTTGTTTACATCAATTTTCTTTAATGTAGTAGCATCTCATTTGTCTTATTTGTTGCATAATGACATATTTTTTTCATTTAATAGTCATGTACATTAATTTATATATATTATAGTAAAATGGTTATAATAATTATGCAGTTTTTATTTTCATTCAACTAGGTAAGTACCAAGTTAAAGATATGAATGTATGTATCAAGCCTCTTATCGACAAGTTTACTAAAGTTATAGAATGGCGTCACTATGTATGACGTCTCTAGACCAATAGGACAAAGAAAATTTCAATTCCATGCAATGCTTGTATGGACAATTCATGATGCCCCAGTGCTAACACATTTTTGTGGTATGTTATAACGTTCGACTACACTTTAATGATATTTAAGTTTATGAAGTAGATATTATGCATGTTTTTTAAATAATATATTCATTATATATAATTATAAAAATTGACATATTTAATCCAATTATATATGATCTTGTAGGTCTTCAAACAAAGGGAAAATTTGCATGTCCAATTTGTGGTGCAAAGATGAAATCTCATCATTCAACAAGTTTAGGAAAGCAAGTGTTTGATGAGTATTGACACTTCCTCCATAGAAATCATAAGTATTGAGCAACTGAAAAACATTTTTTCAATGGGAAAGAAGAGACTACATCAAAACCACGAAGAATGACACCTTGCCTATGGAAGTTGGAATATAATAGAATTAATTGTCAAGGTTATACATCAGATCAAATTGTTTATCTATCATATATGATATGTTTGGAATTTATATTTTTATATTGTGTTTTGTTTTTTCATGCTATAATTGACAATGATTTTTGTTGTTAATTTTTTTAACTTATATGGTTCATGAAGGTCATCAAGGCATTAATGGCTAGCTTCCACAAGGAATGAAAAGTTATCACAATCAATTTAATAGGTTTCCCTACTATGAGCAGCTACAAATTGTGCATTTGTTTGATACAATGCATATCGGAAAGAATATAACAGAAACATTATGGAAAATATTGGATGGATGGCATGACAAAGAAAAAATTGTCAAAATTTGTAGTGACATTCAGGAAGCCAATCATGCAATGAAAAATTTAATTCAATTAAATAGTGATGGAGACCAAATTAATATAAGCGCTCTTCCTTGGTTATTAACGGAGCAACAAAGCAATGCTATAAAAGAATTCATACAAAAAATTTGAATTCTCACAGGATTTGTTGTGAACATAAACAATATCATAACAAAGAAAGGTGAATTTGGGTCAGGGATGAAAATGCATGATTGACATACCTTCATTAAGGTAATTATTCTGGTATATTATATATATATTTGTATACTGCATGTACTTTTCAGTGTATTATGTTTACTAATTTTGGAAAAATAATGAAAAGATCATTTTATAATTGTTGCAGTACATTCTACCTCTATCTCTCCCAGAAAACTTTGACAACAATGTCAAGCAAGTTATATATGATCTTTGAAAATACATGAGGTAAGTAGTGATATTTGTTCAATTCGTTGTATAGATCTTATAATTTCCATTTGTTTTACTTGTTATGTGATATATTGTATATTTTTGTTAAATCTCGTTAATATATTTGTGCCTTGAATCACTTTGTAGATGGTTGTCATCTAAAAAAATCCATAAAAAAATATAAATTATTGGAAGAGAAAAATTCATCATCTAATGTGTGAAATGAAAAAGTGTCTACCTTCAATATTTTTCAATGCACAAGAACACTACTTCATACACCAAGTTGAGGAGATTGAATTGTGTGGACCTGTACACACAAGGCCAATGTGGATGGTTGAGAGGCACTTGAAATTTTTGAAGGATTTGGTTAGACAAAGAGCACATCTTGAGGGTTCTATTGTGGAGGGATATATGGTATACCAGATCATGGTGTACATTTCTGAATATCTTTCTAAGTTTATAGCAAAGATCCATGTAGATTGCATTTGGGATCCCAACTCCATTAACAAATTCGAAGGGGAGTACCTAATGGGGAAAGGTAGATTAAGGAAAGTGAGAGGTAATTATAATACATTTTTCATTTAGTTTTTATGCATATTGTACTTGTTTAATTATAATACAACTCTCAAAGCCTGACAAATAACATTAAGTCAAATTTTAGACTTTGACTCCTTGAATCCTTGTAGCAGTGCAAACCCACTAGTTTTTCCTAATAACTCAAAACTTTCCAAAAACACTAGACAAAACCTTGATGGTTTTAGACACCCATTTTGGTGCTATTAAACATAATTCAAGGGAAATTACAAGTCCTTTGGACCAAATCACCAAAATCACCCTTTCTAGGTTGTGTTGATTAGGTTGATTAGGCCTATTTTACAAAGCAACTAGTCTTTAAAATTGTCATATTCCCATGAAATCTTGGGGAAAAAAATTTTATGCCTCCAAATCCACAAAAATATTCCACTTGTATGACCAAATTCTTGCCAAACCCAAAAAACCTCACTGATAAAATTTGACTCAAAATCCAACAAAAGTTCGTTGGAATTTCGATGCCATTTTGTCGGTATTTTTTTGTCGATTTTTCAACGAAATTTGAAACGTCAAAATTCTAACCTAGCTGATGATGCTGGGTCAGAATTTCGATGTTTCAAATGTCATCAGAAAATCAACGAAAAAATACCGATGAAATGGCATCGAAATTCTGATGAACTTTTGTCAGATTTTGAGTCAAAATGTATCAGTGCCTTGTTTTAGGCCAAAATCATGAGGGTTTATTCAATCTCATACTTCCAAGACCTCCCATACCTCAAAAAAAACTCAAACACAACCCATTAGGTCTGCACATGGGTAAAAATTCATAAAATCAGATCTCCCATACATATTTTGTTGAAACCTAGTCTTGAACCTCTCATTTCGCATGCCTCTCATTTCACATGTTTTTCTTAACTAATTGATGTAGACCTAGGAGGCTCAACTCAACCAACCTATAAACATTCCTTTAAGAAGCTTCCAACAATTTTATAATGACCACTTTAAAAAATCTAAACAACTCTCAAAGCCTGACAAACAACATAAGTCAGATTTCACACTTTGACTCCTTGAATCCTTATAGAAGTGTAAACCTACTAGTTTTTCCAAAAACTCAAAACTTTCCCAAAACACTAGACAAAACCTTGATGGTTTTAGATATCCATTTTGGTGTTATTAAACATACTTCAAGGGAAAGTACAAGTCCTTTGGACCAAATCACCAAAATCACCCTTTCTAGGTTGTGTTGATTAGGCTGATTAGGCCTATTTTACAAAGCAACTAGTCTTTAAACTTGTCATATGCCCATGAAATATTGGGACATAAATTTTTATGCCTCCAAACCTCCAAATCCACAAAAATATTCCACTTGTACAACCAGATTCTTTTCAAACCCAAAAACCCTTGTTTTAAGCCAAAATCATGAGGGTTTATTCAATCTCATACTTCCACGACCTCCTAGACCTCAAAAACAACTCAAACACAACCCATTAGGTCTGCCCATGGGTAAAAATTTATAAAATCGAATCTTCCATACATATTTTGTTGAAACCTAGGCTTGAACCTCTCATTTCACATGCTTTTCTTCACAAAACTCTTAAGGACAGCAGCTATACCTTCTTTATTTATCATCCTATGAGTGTTTACAATGATCACTTGATTCTTTTTTAAGGCCTTTACACCTCAACTACTGAACAACCACCTCTACAACTGACTTTTTAATCTTTTATGATCACATGAAATATAAAACACATTAATTTCAAGGTTGTTAACATCACTATTGAAATGTGTTAATTTTTTGAAATTTCAAATGTATTGAAACTCCTAGGACACCTATAAGACCATTCTAGTGGCTTGATAATATCCTTATTATTGACTTAAAAAATTCTCCAATTTTCCTTAAAAAAGATAGAAAACTCTTTAGTGCAAGACTTAAACTCATAACTCATGATTTCATTTTTCTTTATATAGTTGGTTGAGAGTGGGATGCACTACATTTATACATCTCAAACAATCTTGATTGGATGATAGTATGGATTGAACGATGTCAACAATCTAGTCGCGCATTAACATGGGAAGGTGTGGCTTCATTGGTTAAAGAAGCTCATTGTAATGGAGATTCTAATGTTACACCAAGGGAAATTGATTTAGCATATGGTTTAAGATATAAATAGGTATATATAAATATATTAATCACCCATATTATATAATTGTTTTCAATTATATTGATGTATATATATGTTGAGATTTTTTTTCTTTGCATACACTCGACCAAGAATAAATATGTTTATCAACTGACGATATTGCAATATTTTTTTCATGTTTAACATATTGCAGGTGAAACACCACAAGGCTATATGATGCAATGGTCATAAATTTTTAATCAAAAATTTGGATGACATGAAGAAAACTTGTGATTCTGGGATAACTGTAGTCTTTCAGGTGACTAATGTTTCATCTAGAAGTGACATACAACCAAAAGTCTCAAAAAATTGATACTATGGGATTTTGGATGATATACTTGAGTGTGACTTTAATTCCTTTAAATTAGTTATGTTCATCATCCTATGGTATAGGCTGTGATTGAATGAAAATGATCCCGAGAGAACTATTATTAAACATGATAATGGATTTACCATGGTTCATACAAGGTCGATCCAGCGAGCTAGAAATGAGCCCTATGTTCTTCCAAGCCAATGTGAGCAGGTATTTTACTCAGATGTTCTAGGTAAACTGGGTTGGTCATTTTTTGTTAGACATGATCCAAGAGGAAGGGTGGTAAAGTATAATATGGTGGAAGAAGAAGATACCAAAGAACTAGAAAATGATATAGATGATGATCAGGATTAACAGTTAGTTGATGATGTGCCTGACGAAGATGTCGAAGAGGAGGAACTAGATCATGATGATGTAGGAGTTAATGTTCATGAAGATGATATCTGTGTGGATGATGACATTATCAAAAATGATATCAATGATGATGATGATAATATGACCAATCCTTACAATGTCGAATCTGGATTGGATGATATAGACAAAGAGTTGGATGAAGAAGAAGATCAATGAAATTGAAATGTATGAGTTATGTGATTGTATTATCTATTTGATATTCATTTCTTGATAGAATTATATTTTACTTATGTGGTTACATAATTAATTCATGATGCTTTTAATTTTTATGCCATTAAATAATTAATTTATGATGTACCTTTTAATGTTTAATTTTAATTCATAATGTTACAACTATTGTAGTTATCCTAGAAATTTCCATATGATCATATTAATGAATAGTGTTTTGGGAAATTTCATGAAAGATGACACATTGATCGTAGTAGTGAAATAATTGCAAAGTCGTTTAGATTTTTTAGACCAATCACCCTTCATAATGTCATTTTTAGGATCATCTCTAATTTGATTACTAGGACACATAAGGTTGGATTTATTGTCTTATCTCTGAGGAACATTGTGGCTTTGTGTAATGTGAGCAAATTTTGGATGGGGTAGTTGCTATTGCTAAGGTGGATCACTCCTTTCTGTAAAGGCCATACACTTATGATTGGGTGAAGTGTTCTTTTTTTTAGAAAATTCCTATTGCCTTTTTGATAGGTTATGAAGCACTTATTTCAAGTAATTTATGTCTATTTTAATTTGTAATTTATTAAATTCAAACACATCCAAAATTATGTCCCTTGCTTTAATTGATTATTACATTATTTAATTATTAACTCAAATGACACCTCCAATTTAACTATATATATCTAATTGAATATATCTAAAGTGTTGAACATTTTTAGATCAAATTTAGCAATTAACTCAAACAACTTTTCCAATTTAACTAACATCTAATTTTAAGATATTAAAAAAATATGATTTATGAAAGAAGTATATTGGTGCGAAATTAAATATGATTTGTATTCCAACGCAAAAACGACAAAGAATGGAAACAATTCTTTCAACACAAACTATTATGTAGTAGTCAATTAAAATGAAAAATCTTACTCTATATTAGTTAGGATACACAACTAAGAAAATGATCTAAATAGTCTAATAATTTTACCATTAGCATATAGCAATTTCTATGTAGAACTCTTCCATTTCAAAAACACAAAACAATATTAGGTAGATAATCAAACATCTTTCATTTTTATAGTGACTTATTTATCCTAGAGAAACTAAGTATATAGTATACAAAGAAAATGAACAAACCCACAACTACCCCTATTTTGAAGGAATTTAGTTTTCTCCCTGTAGACATCCAAATTTGGACACTTAATTTATCCAAATTTATCACTTTTCGTCTAAACATCCTCTTATCTGACTTAATTAAATAATATTACTATTATTTAATTAATATCTTCAATTCTGCCAAATCCCTAAGGTATCTAATTAATAATTAAATACCTTACCCTCCTTAATCCTCTTTTCATCAAATAAATTAAATAAATATTACATTTATTTAATTCCTCACATGTCATTTTCATCTAATCCTAATCCATTTCCTAATCTCTTCATTAGGATGTGCACATGCCTAATCCTTGATTAGGATGTGTCACATCCTCCAACTTTTGCAAGTTGGCTTCTAATCCTTATTTATCCTCTAATTACAGATTAATTAAGCCTAATCATTCTCCAAAGAATTTTTAATTTCTTTTTATTCTTCCTAGATTCCTCCTTTATATGTGAATTTTAATTCACATTCCATCCTTCCAAGGCTTCTAGAACCTTGGACTTGTCACAATCTCACATGTGACCAACCTTGGACTTGTCACAATCTCCACATGTGACCAAGTCCCACCTTTTTGGAGCCCACCTTTTATCCTCTAGATCATCCTAGGAATGTGAATTTTTAATTCACATTTATATCCCCAACCACCTTTCCTTTTTCCATGTAGATTTTTGAGGAATTCCAAAATTTCTCAAATGTCTCTTTCACTCCCACTTGGAGACAAGAAATCCCTTTTTGTGGAAATCTTCTCACTCCCCAAGGTGCATGTCCTTTTTCCACCTCATGTAGCTTCTTGACAACTCATCTCCACCTCATCTTCTCTTGGCCACTTCACCCTCCACATGTCAAGATGTGAGGGCTTGTGGGTTCTCAACCCACCATAGTCCTTCATCTTGGCCTTGTTGGAGCAATCTTGACCGTTGAATTCTTTAGAGAATTCAAATTCTTCTATAAATACCCCCTCCTCAAGGGCATTTTGAGAACACTTCTTCATTTGAGCAACCTTATGCTGCTAATTTTCCTTCTCAACACTTTGCACTCTCATAACTACATGCTGTCCATTTGAACTCTCAATCCTTTTGCCATCATTTAGTTATCTTTGTTAATCATCTTGCACCTACAATCTTGCATATAGTCACTCAATCCATCATCTAAAGAGCACACAACCAATCAAAGCAAGGGCCAATCAAAGAGGTATCAACAATAAGGGAGGTAAAAGTGTTTGTGTTTTATCTTATTTGCATTCCTTTTCGTTGAACCACTCTTTCAGCTAATCTTGAGGTGTCCTTGGTATTTTGTTATTTCCATTTCTTAGTTAGTTTACACATTTAGAGCAGTAAAAATATCAAGGTATACATTTCTGGCACGCCCGGTGGGACCCACACACGGGTCTTGCATTTAATGTTTCTTTGAGTTAAGAATTTTACAGGAAAAGCTCACAAAAAAGGCCCGCAAACTACGCGCCCCTTCACGTAACCGCAGACTTTCATGTGGTGAACCATGGCGTCAGCTCTTCACAGTAAATCCATGCGCGCTTCTTCGCCGTAAATGCGGTAGCGCCCCTTCATGGAACCGCGCGGATACGCCTTTCATTGTGAAAAGCGGGTAGCGCTTCTTCATGCACTCGCGGGTTCTTTTCACAGTATTCGCCAGAAGCGCCTCTTCACGTAACCGGCGGTAGCCAGCTTCTTCATTTAACTGTGGTAGCGCCCTTCACAGAAGTGCGGTAGCGCCCTTCACAGAACTACGGCAGTGCCCTTCACAGAAGTGCGGTAGCGCTCTTCATAGAATTGCGGCAACGCCCTTCACAGAAGTGCGGCAGCGCCCTTCACAGAACTGCGGCAGCGCCCTTCACAGCACAGTTCGGAAGGTAAAATAGGCATTTTGGCTGCATTTTTGTTCTAGTTTTTTACAGCTTTTACGTAATAACTCGCTAACATTGTAGTGGCAAGGATATTGTTGTTTTTCGCTAACGTTTTGCAGCATATTGTGGCAAAATTTGACCAAAGACGAAAAAGAGGACAACTAACATTTGTTTACAGGGTCATCTACATAATCAGACTTTCAAAAAATTATCTTTGTTATTTTCAAACATAGTCTAATTAGAGGGATTAAACCTCATTGTTTACTGTGGTTGTTTACTTTTGTGTTACCCAAGGGGGCATTGATTTGTTTTCACTTTCCCCTTGCACTTCGTGTGAGCCTGGGGAGTAGTTGGAAATAGTTAGTGTCTTCCTTTTAGTGGGACCTGCTTGGGGATTTCATCACCCCAAGAAACGATTCCAACCACATGTACCGGCGGGGTATATAAAGGGGGGAGAACGAAAGTTGTACCCTAATCTAGTTGCGTCATAATTGGCGGAGCGTCGAAGCTAGGGTGATACCTAGATAGACGTGAAGAGTTGGTCCGAGCCCTTCAGTATCTCGCTGGGGTTCCCGACTCACACTTGTGATAGACTGGTGTTCACGGTTGTGTCTCACGTACCGAGAGTATATCGATGACTCCCTAGAAGCCTTGTGCATCCTAGATTAAGACTTTGCCTTGCCATACCCATAATATTAATCATAAGATTGTGCTTGCTTGAGGTGTTATCTCGTGAAAAATCTGTCAAGTTTTTGATACTTTGGATTTGTTTTATCATTCTGTGTCCTTGCCATAGCCTTTGCCATAAAAAAACCAAGCTTTGTCCCTGCAGAAACGTGGTAGCACCCCTACAGAAACACGGTAGCGCCCCCTGCAGAAATGCGGTAGCGCCCTAAGTAGAAACGCAGTAGCGCCCTCGCTGAAATGCGGTAGCGCCCTATGCAGAAACGTGGTAGCGCCCTACGCAGAAACGCGGCAGCGCCCTACGTAGAAACGCGGTAGCACCCTCGCAGAAACACGGTAGCGCCCTACGCAGAAACGCAGCAGCGCCCTAGCAGAAACGCGGTAGTGCCTACGCAGAAACGCAGTAGCACCCCCGCAGAAATGCGGTAGCGCCCCTGATTTACTGCAGAAGGCTGTTTACACCCCTGATTTGCTGCAGAATGCTGGCTACGCCCCTTTAACTTCCCGGGGCTGTCGTTTACAAACCGTGCATCGAATCAACTTCATTCAAAAACCAAAATTGCTTAATTTTTTGAGTTCTATCTAGTGGTACCTTTTGTTTCTTCCTATCTAATCAAACCAATCCATTCCTCTGATCATCTAATCAATCTAAGCACACCAATCCGATCAAGTTCATCTAATCACAATTATCCAATCAATATCATCTAATCATTTAATCTTATCCAATCAAACTGATCTAGCACTTTAATCAAATTCATCAAATCATCTACCTGATCCAATCATCCGTTTACCAAATCCCATCAAAATCAAAATCAATCCCACCCAATCATCCTAATCTGAGCTTTTGTCCAATCCTGATCTGAGCTTGACCAAAATCTCGATTTGAGCTTTAATCCGTTCCCATTCAAAATATTTTATCCATCCTCTTTATCCTTTCACTATCATGAATCCTCATCCTCCATCAATAGTAGTGAAGGGAAACCCTAATTACGTGGACGACGATAACGAAAGTCTTGTCGATCAAGAAGAATATGACATAGATCCCCTTGATGCTATTGTCACTAGTAAGATCTCTCCACCCGCTTTCCAAAATTTGATTACTCCTATGAGTCATCTCGTTATGTCTTCATCCATGCCTAGTCATGCTCCTAATGCCACCCTTGACAATGGATATCCAGTATCTTCTTCATCCCCATATTTGTCATTTCCTTCATCTACATCATCCCCTTACACAACATCTACATCCTCTTATCCTCATCTTCCATCCCAATACTCCTATTACAATTCCCCATCCATGTCCCCCTATCATAATCCTCTTTTCCAATCTTCCCATACTAATCCTACATCCACACCCTTTTACCTTAATCCTACATCCATGTCTCCTCATCATAATTCATCATCCCAATACCTTTATTATAATCCATCCCCCACATCCTCTTGTCCCACTACACCACCTATATCCTCTTGTCCTAATCCACAATCCATGTCCCCCTATCTTAATTCACCACTCCAATATCCTTACCTTAACTCTCCATCCAATCCTAGTCCTCCATCTACTCCTAGTCCTCCATCCAATCCTGTTCCTCCATCTACCCCAGCCCCATCCAACCCCCCATCTACTCATGGTCCTACATTAATCCCATTCCTCCATTTAACCCTAGTCCACCAATCCATAATCCCTCACCATTTCTACCACCCTAGCCAAGCCAACCATATGCAAGTCTCTCATTTTAGAAGTTCTCCAAGGACTCATGCAAAGAAGCCATCCCCAACTCCACATCTTGAAGTCATGGAACAATGCCATCCCAATCCATCATCCACAGTCACTAGTGATGAGACCCTTCTCCATACCACACCTATCATTGTTGTTACCACCCCTAGCACTGATCAAACCATTGAACCTACTAAATCCATTGAACCCACATCTCCCACTATGAGAGCCACCAAATCCATCAAAGACACCCAAGTCCAATCCACTCCCTCTACTCCTAGATCCACCCAAACCAATCCAATTTCTACCTGCAAGAGTTAACCAAACACATTCCTAATGAACCCTATGAATCTTTCTATCCTCTCCATCTTCCTTAAATGAAGAAGTCCTAACAAGATTCTATTACTGCCCCACAAACGATGAGTCACGCCAAGAGTCTAATCCAAAGCATACCAACATATCCCCTTCTCCAGATCAAGATCCTACCATCCCATCTAGTCCACCTCAAGATCACAGTCCCCCATCCATTCCATCCCATGATCCCCTTGTCATTCAAGCTTCCACTACTCCATCTCCATCTCCATCGCATGAGCCTACTACCACAAATCCAGATCCTATCATAGTCCCTACTCCCTCTCCTGATGCTGCTATCCCATCATCTCCTTCTCATGATCCCCCATCATTGCCTAAAAATGCTATCCCCAGACCGCTTGCATATCCCCTTGGTCCTCTCACATTCCTCCATGGTGGTCTCCTTGCAGAAGAAAAACAAAGCATATACACCAACCCTCCTCTTCCACCTAATAATGAACTCGCATCATTCTTCCAAAATAAAAAAAATCTTGTCCTAGATCGAATGCTCAAGAGAATGAACTATCAAGAAAAAGGTTTAGGCCTTCATGAGCAAGGTATTATAGAGCCCATCCAAGCTAAAGAACATTTGTATCCACGAGGTCTTGGATGTACTACTCATGACTCACAATCCAAAAATGTTGGTACAACCTCTAGACGTCCTCAACAAGCCTTTTCCAAAAGACATGTCGGCTCTTCTCATTGCCCCACCAGATCATATGTTGCCATCCCTCCTCCTCTATCATATCACCTCAAAACAACCATCCATCTTCCTCCTTCATCCGCTCCATCCATATTGGGTCCTTATGTCCCCTCATCCCCCATCCCATATCCTCCAAGTCCTAAGTCTATTTTGGGCCCCTATATCCCAAAATCACCTCCTCCATCTCGTCCTATCCATCATTTCATCCATTCATCACCTATCCATCTCATCCATCATAAACATCCCTCTCACATACCCCATAGTCAGGATCAACAAAGGCACTTACCTACACATTCTCCATCTACACGTAATCCTTATAATCCTACCTCCATCACTCCACATCATCCATCTCCTCACACCCATCCCATTGCTACTAAAAGCACTTTGGTTGTTAAAGAAAAAATGCATAAATCCAAACATCCACATGAATCTAAGGCTCCCCATGTCCCCTCCAAAAGACATGGTGAAGAAAAGAAAAATCTACATCAAATCCATAGGCCACAAAGGCCCACCAAAGCAAAGATTAAAACCATGTGGATCCCAAAGAACAAAGATACAATACCATCACATGAAAAATCAGTAAGAACATCCAAAGTCGCTAATCCACAAGCTAATCATACACCCCTTTCATCTCCTACGTCTGTTTTGGGTCCCTATGTCCCGAAATTCACCATTCCATCTCCTCCATTATCCCCACATTCTCCATCCCTTAATCCTCTTATCTTTTCACATCCACCACCACATGTGCCAATGTTGGTCCTGAATGCATCTCCCCATCACATATCCACCCCATCATTCCATCCATACCCTTTGCAGTATCCCATCCATTATCCCATGTATCTCCCCTCTCAAATCCCCCTAGTTCATCCTCTTGCATAATTCATTTATTCTCATAAGGTTGTACCAACATCCAATAGTCGGTTTGAATATGGGCTCTTACTACCTAGTATAGAACTTGATGCTTGAGTCTTTCATTCGTATCCTTATCGTTTGTCTTCTAAATCCCCTTATCAACATCCTTATCCTTACCCATCTCCTTCTGCATGACATCCAAAAAAATCCAAAAAAGTCCAAAAATTCAAAAAATAAAAAATAAAAAAATAAAAAAATAAAAAAATAGTAAAGAGAAATACTTCGTCCAATGGTGAAAACTTGGCAAACAAGCACCTTGGATAAGTACCATGATGAAAACCTGGCAAACAGGCGTCATGCGTAAATCCCCATCTGCACTTGGGGGAAACTTCCTGATATGCATTCCCTCCATCCGCTATGCTTCTAGCTATGCACCCGTCTTCCTGTTATCCGTCCTCTTCATAAATCCCTCCATCCCTCCTATTTTCCACATCCTACCATCATATCCCATTTATCTCCCATTCCCTCCATCTTTCTTGTGATCTTGATCAAAATTGGGGCACTTATCTATGCATGCTTTGGATACCTATTGGTATACATTCCCTTCATCCATGCTCTATCATATTCCTTAGTCACCCATCCTATCCTCATCTAGTTATCTCCTTTATCTTCCCATCCACTTGTCTTCCATCCCTCATGCCTCCTCATATATGACATATCTAGAGTGGGGGCATATGCTTTCTTTGTGACATAGTCCTTGGAGAAATCATCTATCATAACATCCCTTCATCTCTCTATCCATCTATCATAGCATCCCTTCCATCTCCCCATTCTTATCTTCGTATCCATCTATCCTAGCATCCCTTTCATCTCCCAATCCTTCTATCCCTATTCATCTATCATAACATCCCTTCATCTCCCTATCCATCTATCACAGCATCCCTTCCATCTGCCTATCCTTGTCTTCGTATCCCTCTATCCTAGCATCCCTTTCATCTCCCAATCCTTTTGTCCCTATCCATTTATCATAGCATCCCTTCCATCTCCCCATCTATCCTAGCATCCCTTTCATCTCCCAATCCTTCTGTCCCTATTCATCTATCATAACATCCCTTCATCTCCCTATCCATCTATCACAGCATCTCTTCCATCTGCCCATCCTTGTCTTCGTATCCCTCTATCCTAGCATCCTCTTTATCTCCCAATCCTTTCATCCCTATCCATCTATCATAGCATCCCTTCCATCTCCCCATCTATCCTAGCATCCCTTCCATCTCTCCATCTATCCTAGCATCCCTTTCATCTCCCAATCCTTATATTCCTATCCACCCAAACAATCCCTCATATCCCCATCCCTATATCTCTATCCATTCTTTCCTTTTTGTCCTCATCCCATCTGACAATCCCTTGTCATTGGTATCTAGCTATAGACCTCCCCCCATGCAACCCAATGTCATTTATCTACTCATCATCACTCCTACTTCTCTTGCACATCTTTCCAGTCCCTATCACTTTTCATCACTCATCTCATCCTTTCAAGTCATTTTAATGATTTGGATAACTATCCCAGCCCTGAGCTTTATGTGATCGTCATCATCCTATCCAATCCACTAGGTCTATCCTATCTTGTCGTATCGGTCCCACCTTTTTATCCACTTGTCCTATCATCTTATCATCCTTTATCTATTGTTTGCCTTTGGTCTTGTCGAACTACGTTGCCCCTGCATTTTCATGTAGGCAAGGTCGATCATTTGATCCGCCCCCGGGGTTCCATCATCAATCTTCATTGTCCACTTTGGTCCTCTATCATCTATCATCAGTCTTTCTCCTTTTTTCCATCCTATCTTTACCATCCATCAATGTCTCCATCTTGGTCAGTCATCTGCCTTTCATCGAACTACGAGG
The DNA here is from genome assembly GCA_007258455.2 of Sequoia sempervirens. Taxonomy (NCBI): domain Eukaryota; kingdom Viridiplantae; phylum Streptophyta; class Pinopsida; order Cupressales; family Cupressaceae; genus Sequoia; species Sequoia sempervirens. Next base: position 265,909,415 of record VDFB02271358.1, read on the forward strand.
GCTCTTCGCTTTCACGTAGGCAAGGCTAATTTTTTATCAGCCCCCGAGCCCCTAGGTCATTAGGGTGTGTCAGTCCCATGTCTTGTCTTCCTTGTGTCGTGCCATCAAGCTATGCCCTTATCTAGCCAGTTCTTCACAAATGAGATCCATTTGTATCAACAAATCCAATCAATTTTGAACATCCCGCGTCATAACGATCTTTTAGTTTAGTATCCATCATCTTAGGTCTCAACATGATGCATCCTTCCTAATAGACCTCATCAATCCCATCCATCCCCTTGATCCTATGGCAAAGGATGTTGTGATCTTTTAATGCTTTTGGATTTTGTTTGTCATCTGAGCTCCCTATCATCACTTGTCAAGGCCGCCATGATCCATCGTATTATGGTGTGTTTTGATTGGTCAACATAGGGGCATATCTTGCTTTTTTGTTTGCTTATGTCTTCTTGGTTGTCCCACATAGTACCCACCAAGATTCCCGAGGTGTTGTGTTATGCTGGGGCATCCTTTTGTGCTTGTGGTTATCTCAATACCTGGCCCGACCAAGGTCTTCGTGACTTTGGGGTGTTGGGATAGCCTTCTTGTCTGTTGTGTTTGTTTCATGCATTTGACACTAATTCGCCTTGGTTCCACATACCCTGGCACTTGGTGTCTTATGCTATAGCAAAAATCAGTGCTCCAAAGATGATCAATTGCATTTAGAATTGCATTTCATTTTCCATTTCATCATCTTGCATGTATCCCCCCATCCCCCCCATCCTTTTTCCTATCTCTTCGTCCTTTCTCTCACCTCTTACATTCTTCTTCCCTTCCCCCCCGTCCTCTCTTTTATTTCTTTCCTCTTGCTCTGTCAGCTCTCGGGCTTTCATGGCCGTGGTTCTGTTGTTGGCAGGAGGCCAGCTTCACAGGCAGTTTTAAGACTGGCCTCAGATGGTTAAGGGCCACTTCCCACTCATGGTGGCTCCGCCACAAGGATGGCAGATCGCCTTCAAGGCAGCTTAGGACATTTCTCCACTTTAGGTGGCTTTTCTGCCTGGCAGAGCCGCCTATATGCATCATTGGCAAGATGAGTGAGCAAGACTGCCATTGACAGGCTGGCTACACTGGGCCTGAGTAGGCATGTATGGACTGCCTCTGGCTACTGACTTTTTCTTTCCCCCAATTTTTCACTAATTTTTGACCTTTTTTAAACAAAACCAATTTCGACCCATTTCCTAATTTTCCCCCGCAAACAAAACCCATGTCTTCAATTTTTCAAAATTGATTTTTGATTTTTACCCCAACACTTCCGGAGACCATAACTTTTGACTCGGGTGTTCGTTTGAGCTGAAATTTGACGGGTAGTTGCGTTTCGCGATAACGAGTGGATTTCTGACTAGTTATGATGAAAATTGTTGGAACCCGTGTTGACCCATTTTCGGGGCCTCAAAGTTTCATCTTGACCCTCAAAATCTCAATTTAGTGTTTTTTTCCAACATTTTGAAAAATTATTTTCGCCCATAACTCAAAATGCATATATCGAATTTGGGATGTTAGTTGGAAATTCATCCTATCTCACCAATGGGTATTTCTTGGAAAAATTGGGACTCTCAAACATACATCCATGAGGTTTCCTAAAATGGCAAAATTTGACAATTTTTGAAAATTGCCAAATCGGAAAAAATCTGATTGTCAACACCTTACGCCCATTTAAACCCCGGAACTCGGTGTAGAATCATTCCAGTCATATCCTTCACTCATTATAGTCTTCAATCCAATCCTAATATGAGCTTTGATCTTATCCCAACCTGAGCTTAACCAAACCCCTAATCTGAGCTAACCAAATCTTAAGATCCTTCTCCCCATCTCACATATCAATCCTCTCCTCATCTGTTCAATCTCACACAAATCACCTAATCAAATCCTTGGTCTTGTCCCCAGTCTCGTTACCATCCTTAACACTTTCATCATCATCTATTAGTATCCTTCCCTATCCCTTTGGTGTTGTTTTGGATGTATCCTTCCCTCATCAACAACACTTTCATCATTATCCATTAGTATCCTTCCCTATCCCTTTGGTGTTGTTTTGGGATGTATCCTTCCCTCATCATCAACACTCTCATCATCATCCATTAGTATCTTTCCCTATCCCTTTGGTGTTGTTTTGGGATGTATCCTTCCCTCATCAACAACACTCTCATCCTTCCCTATCCCTTTGGTGTTGTTTTGGGATGTATCCTTCCCTCATCAACAACACTTTCATCATCATCATCGGGAGGTATTCTTCCCTATCCTTTAGTGGTGTTTTGGGATGTATCATTCCCTATCAATACCACTCATGCTGTATCCCCATCCTGCTTGGACCTACCCTCTATCACAACACTCCATCCATCATCAACCCATTTTGGCTTGTACCTTGACTGGGGCAACATCACCTTTTGTCCTCAAATCCATTTGTGCTTCATCCATCTCATATCGCTTCTCCTTCTCTCTTATCCATCCCTTTACATCCTATTCCTCATCTCCCATTTCTTCATCATCATCTATTTCAAGAGCACACATGTGTTCTCTTTAACCCGCATGTCCTCTCGAGGGGGCATCAATCCCTACTCTTCATTTTCACCCCCATCATCTTTCTTCCTAGTCATCCCTTTGATGACTGGGGCATCTTTTCTAATCTAACCATCTTCTTCTAGGTTCTATGTTTTAATATTCTTTGAAATGATGCTACTTCGTAACACCATCTCAAAGAGGGGCAAAATGTAGACATCCAAATTTGGACACTTAATTTATCCAAATTTATCACTTTTCTACTTAAACATCCTTCTTATTTGTTAATTAAATACATTTCATATTTAATTAATATCTTTAATTCTCGCTTAACTCCTATTAAAAATTAAAATGAAAATTAAATACCTACCTCTCTTTAATCCTCTTCTCTTTTTTTTGACAAATAAACTAAATAAATATTACATTTATTTTAATTCTACATGTCATTTCATCTAGTCCCAACTGGCTTCCTACTTTTTCTATTAGGGATACAGTCAGCTTGCCTAACCCTGATTATTATATGTCACATCCTCCAAACCTTTGGTAAGTTGGCCTCAACCTTATTTATCCTAATTCATGTGACACCTGTTTAATCATTCTCCAAGGAATTTTTAATCTTTTTATTCTTCCTAGATTCCTCCTTTTATATGTGAATTTTAATTCACATTCCATCCTCCTGCAAGTACTTCTAGAACCTGGACTGTCACACCCTATGCACTCAAACTCTGGACTGTCACAATCTCCCACATGCACCAAGTCCCACCTCCTTTTTACTCAATCTCACCTCTGGGATCAGGTCTCTAGGAATGTGAATTTTAATTCACATTTATATCCCCAACCACCTTTCCTTTTCCCATGTAGATTTTTGAGGAATTCCAAAATTTCTCAAATGTCTCTTTCACTCCCACTTGGGGACAAGAAATCCCTTTTTGTGGAAATCTTCTCACTCCCCAAGGTGCATGTCCTTTTTCCACCTCATGTACCTTCTTGACAACTCATCTCCACCTCATCTTCTCTTGGCCACTTCACCCTCCACATGTCAAGATGTGAGGGCTTGTGGGTTCTCAACCCACCATAGCCCTTCATCTTGGCCTTGTTGGAGAAATCTTGACCATTGAATTCTCTAGAGAATTCAAATTCTTCTATAAATACCCCCTCCTCAAGGGAATTTTGAGAACACTTCTTCATTTGAGCAACCTTATGCTGCTAATTTTCCTTCTCAACACTTTGCACTCTCATAACTACATGCTATCCATTTGAACTCTCAATCCTTTTGCCATCATTTAGCCATCTTTTTTAATCATCTTGCACCTACAATATTGCATATAGTCACTCAATCCATCATCTAAGGATCACACAACCAATCAAAGCAAGGGCCAATCAAAGAGGTATCAACAACAAGGGAGGTAAAAGTGTTTGTGTTTTATCTTATTTGCATTCTTTTTCGTTGAACCACTCTTTTGGCTAATCTTGAGGTGTCCTTGGTATTTTGTTATTTCCATTTCTTAGTTAGTTTACACATTTAGAGCAATAGAAATATCAAGGTATACACTCCCCTTCCTGGTCTCCCTAGTATTGTCTAATTATTTTAAAGAGACTATAAAACACTATTTTTAGAAGGCTTGACATTAGAGAGATAAAGAAGAGGGGGAGAGAGGGAGAGATAGGTTGAAGAGGAAGAGAGAGAAGAGATGGAGATAGATAGGTAGAAAAGGGAGAGAAAGGGGAGGGGGAGAGGGAGAGCGATATGTAGAAAGGGAGAGAGAAGAAGATAGGGGAGTGAGGGAGAGATAGCTCAATATATATAGAGGGAGAGGGAGAGACATAGAAAGGGGGTGAGTTTAGTTCTCTCTTTCTCTTCCCATAGATCTCCATCTATCTTCTCAGCTATCTCCCCCTCTCTATCTCTCACCATCTCTCCCTCCCTATATATCCCCCATATCCATCAACTCTCTATCTCCACCTCTCTTCCTTTCTCGTCCCATATATCTCCATCTCTCTTTCTCTTTGACCCATATATCTCTATCTCTCTCTCACCATCCCTGTCTATAATCTCTCTATATCACCCCCTTTCTATGTCTCTTCCTCTCCCTCTATATTTATTGAACTATCTCTCCCTCTCTCCCCTATATTCTTCTCTCTCCCTTTTCACATATCGCTCGAGACCATAAAACACTATTTTTAGAAGGCTTGACATTACAAAGATAGAGAAGAGGGGTGGAGAGGGAGAGATAGGTTGAAGAGTAAGAAAGAGAAGAGATGGAGATAGATAGGTAGAAAAGGGAGAGAAAGGAGAGGAGGATATGGAGAGAGATATGTAGAAAGGGAGAGAGAAGAAGATAGGGGAGAGAGGGAGAGATAGATCAATATATATAGAGGGGGAGGGAGAGACATAGAAAGGGGATGAGTTTAGTTCTCTCTTTCTAGATTCCCATATATCTCCATCTCTCTTCTCAGCTATCTCCCCCTCTCTATCTCTCACCATCTCTCCCTCCCTATATATCCCCCATATCCATCAACTCTCTATCTCCATCTCTCTTCCTCCCTCTTCCCATATATCTCCATCTCTCTTTCTCTTCGACCCATATATCTCTATCTCTCTCTCACCATCCCCCTCTATAATCTCTCTATATCACCCCATTTCTATGTCTCTCCCTCTCCCTCTATATATATTGAGCTATCTCTCCCTCTCCCCCCTATGTTCTTCTTTCTCCCTTTCTACATATTGCTTGAGACCGTAAAACACTATTTTTAGAAGGCTTGACATTAGAGATATACAGAGATTATAGAGGGCGATGGTGAGATAGAGAGATAGAGATATATGGTTCGAAGAGAAAGAAAGATGGAGATATATGGGAAGAGGAAGGAATAGAGGTGGAGATAGAGAGTTGATGGATGGGGGGACATATAGGGAGGGAGAGATGGTGAGAGATAGAGGGGGAGATAGCTGAGAAGAGAGAGAAAGGAGAGGGGGAGAGGGAGAGCGATATGTAGAAACGGAGAGAGAATAAGATAGGGGAGAGAAGGAGAGATAGCTCAATATATATAGAGGGAGAGGGAGAGACATAGAAAGGGGGGAGTTTAGTTTTCTCCCCTTCCTGATCTCCCTAATATTGTCTAATTATTTTAAAGAGACCATAAAATACTATTTTTAGAAGGCTTGACATTAGAGAGATGGAGAAGAGGGGGAGAGAGGGAGAGATCGGTTGAAGAGGAAGAGAGAGAATAGATGGAGATAGATAGGTAGAAAAGGGAGAGAAAGGAGAGGGGGAGAGGGAGAGTGATATGTAGAAAGGGAGAGAGAAGAAGATAGGGGAGAGAGGGAGAGACAGCTCAATATATATAGAGGGAGAGGGAGAGACATAGAAAGGGGGTGATATAGAGAGATTATAGAGGAGGATGGTGAGAGAGAGAGATAGAGATAAATGGGTCAAAGAGAAAGAGAGATGGAGATATATGGGAAGAGAAAGGAAGAGAGATGGAGATAGAGAGTCGATGGATAGGGGGGATATATAGGGATGGAGAGATGGTGAGAGATAGAGGGGGAGATAGTTGAGAAGAGAGAGAAAGGAGAGGTGGAGAGGGAGAGCGATATGTAGAAAGGGAGAGAGAAGAAGATAGGGAAGAGAGGGAGAGGGAGAGACATAGAAAGGGGGGGAGTTTAATTTTCTCCCCTTCCTGATCTCCCTAATATTGTCTAATTATTTTGAAGAGATCATAAACACTATTTTAGAAGGCTCACACTTGTATATTTTATAGAAGAGGTGGAGAGGGACAGAGAGGCTGAAGAGGAAGAGAGAGAAGAGGATGGAGACAGTGGCAGCATGGAGAGAAAGGAGAGGGGAGAGGGAGAGCAATATGTAGAAAGGGAGAAAGAAGAAGATAGGGGAGAGAGGGAGAGATAGCTCAATATATATAGAGGGAGAGGGAGAAACATAGAAAGGGGGTGATATAGAGAGATTATAGATGGGGATGGTGAGAGAGAGATAGAGATATATGGGAAGAGAAAGAGAGATGGAGATATATGGAAGGAGAAAGGAAGAGAGGTGGAGATAGAGATTCTATGGATAGGGGGGATAGGGAGAGAGGGATGGTGAGAGATAGAGAGGGGGAGGGAGAGAAAGGGATATAGATAGGTAGAGGAGGAGAGATAGAGAAGAGGGGGAGAGGGATATATAGGTTGAAGAGGAAGAGAGAGAAAGGGGGGAGAGGGAGAGATAGCTCAATAGATAGAGGGGGGAAGAGGGAGTCACATAGATAGTGGGAGATATAGAGAGATAATTATATTAATTATATTATAATAATTATAATATTATATTAATTATATTATAATAATTATATGGTATGTGCAGGATCATCATGGAAAAAATAGGCCATTAAATGGAAATTTTTTTAGAAAAAACAGAGTAAGGCAACTTGACATAAAAATTTGAATAAGTTATATATTATTTCAAAAATATGTAAGAATAGAATCTATAGAAAATTGAATGTAGTTTCTCAACAACTAGGTTTATTTAAAAAATAAATAAATTTATTTGGTGAAAATTTGAAATTTCAATGCAATCGTACTTAAATTTCAGGGAAAAAATAAGTAGGTATCTGTCTGACCACCCTAACCACAATAAAATCATAATTTTTTTATAAGATTTTAGATATAACTAGAGGACTCATTTCTAGATGTGATGCATATTTTTTTGTAATTGTTTTCCAAGTAAATAACATTATGAATTTTTATTACAACGCTTAAAAAATATAAAAAACTTGTATGTCTGACCACCTTAAATTGGTCAAAACTTCATGAATTTCATTTTTTATTTTTTTAATCCTATAGTATGTGAAGCTATAGAATGTGACGCATGTTTTAGATTCAAAAAATATGATACCATTTGAAAGCTAAGATTTTTTTCCATCAACCTATCAATCGACTTTCAGTCGTAATTCAAATAGAAAATGAATAATAATAATTTATTAAATTCAAGTAAAGCATAATTTATATTGGTGGAAAGCAAGGAATCTCCTTTAAAAACCCTTTTTGTTTCATCAATTTTGGGTAAAAACAAAGTTGTCAGCCACATACCCTACACATACCCATCATATCACCACTTTTTGGCCCATCATGATCCTACACATACTCTATATTAATTATATATAATTTATTATGTAAAATTTAACATGGCACCACAATTTTCATTTTAATTGACATAATCTAAAAACCTAGCTCATCAAGAGAAAAGAGTCGCTCGCCAGTGGAGGAAAGGTTGCAGGAAGCCCACAGATCGAGCTTGCTTAGCTACAAAAATTGGAATTTTTGTGATTTGTTTTGTCGTGAAGGCCTCTGCATCTCATCCATCGCCAAAATGGTCTGTATATTTCATCTAAAATTTATGAATCAGAGTGCTATAGGGTTTTTTATTTGATTTGGTTTGTGAATATTACTCTTTATAATTGTATTTTGTATATTTGTCTTCAATTCTAGTGGGACAAACCATAACTCAGTGCTTTCTATCACTTTGTAACTCCATTATTGGTGACTCTATTGTTTTCTTGTGAGAATCACAAGTTGGAATGCATGTCTGTTGTTTGCAAGTGAGAATCATAGTTCACCACCTTGTCTATGCTATGACATTTGGGTCCCAAACTAGACATCATCCTTTTTCACAATCACACAAGCTATCCTATTGCAAGGAGAACACATAAATTTCTATGCTACGATATTTTCCATACATGTCTACCAAAGCATTTTATCAAACAGTTCAGTGCCTTGCTGCTATGGGCTAAAAGCCTGAAACAAGTGCTTTTGAACAAGCTATAGGAAAAAAATCTATCAAAGCATAATAGCAATAGCATAGACAAAGCAGTGAACTATTTGGAAATATGCCTTAAAAAATTTTGGTCTCATGGTGATGGAATACCATGATGAATGCCTATGGCTATGGATTTCCATGGCATTCCATCTTCATGAGACTACATTTTTTTGAGGCATTTCTTCAAACAAATCATTGCCTTGCTATGCTACGACATTTTTCATACATGACTACCAAAGCATTTTAACAAACAACTTAAACTCTTTCGATCTTTCTAAGGCAAGCTCTTGGGCATATTTTTATTACCTAGAATTATCCTTGAAACAAAACAAGAAGAGCAAGCTCATTGTTGAAAAAGGGCATATATGTAAGGATACCAACATATGCCTCACTAGAATGAGAGTCCTCCAATTTGTCAAGAATCTCATCTAAAGTATCAAAATCATTCTCGTGAATTTTTCTATTGTCTATTTTATTATTTCCTACACAATCAAGGATGAAATTCTATTAGCTACAAGTCTATTAATATTCTTAATAATTTTTGGGCCATGCCTTCTTTGATGACCATCCATTTTACATAGAAAACAGGCATTCAAACCTCTCAAAACTTCAATATCATGTTTAGTTTCATTATCACTCAATTGAAAGCACAAAATATGTAGAATACACTCATCAAATTTAAGAGATATAAAAACCATAGAGTTTTAAGATGGGGAAGAGTAGACCTTGTTTCCTCCACTTGCAACACATTACCCAAAGATTCGAGGACTTGAGGGATAAATGTTCACATCTAAGTAGAGATATTTTAGAATTCTAACCACCTTAACATATAATTGGCTAAAGCATTACATAGGGTAGAATCAAGGGTTCAAAGATGGACCTAAAAATAAAATTTCCCATATTCTAAAACTCTTTCTTTTAAAAATCTTGATTGCATACCATGATTTTTGAAGAAGAAAGTGAATAAATATTTATGTATCATTCTATAGAAAGAAACACAGATGCCCATAAAACTTGGGAAACCACAAACACAAAAATCTAGAAATAAACATGACACACAAAAATATAAATTCAAAGAATCACACCAATGACTCTTTGTGATTATATTTTGCATAATTGTCTTCAATGTTGGTGGGACAAACCATAACTCAGTGCTTTCAATCACTTTGCAACTCCATTAGTGGTGACTCTATTGTTTTCTTGTGAGAATCACAAGTTGGAATTCATGTTTGTTGTTTGCAAGTGAGAATCACAGTTCAACGCCTTGTCTATGCTACAACATTTTTCATACATGTCTACCAAAGCATTTTATCAAACAGTTCACTGTCTTGCTGCTATGGGATAAAATCCTAAAACAAGTGCTTTTGAACAAGCTATGGGAAAAACTCTATCAAAGCATAATACCAATAGCATAGACAAGGCAATGAACTGTTTGGAAAAAGGCCTCAAATAATTGTGGTCTCATTGATGGAATGGCATGACAAATGCCTATGGCTATGGATTGTCATGGCATTCCATACTCATGAGACTACATTTCTTTGAGGCATTTTTTCAAACAATTCATTGCCTTGCTATGCTACGACATTTTTCATAAATGACTACCAAATCATTTTAACAAACAACTTAAACTCTTTCAATCTTTCTAAGGCAAGCTCTTGGGCATATTTTTATTACCTAGAATTATCCTTGAAAGAAAACAAGAAGAGCAAGCTCATTGTTGAAAAAAGGCATATATGCAAGGATACCAACATATGCCTCACTAGAATGAGAGTCCTCCAATTTTTCAAGAATCTCATCTAAAGTATCAAAATCATTCTTGTAAATTTTTCTATTGTCTATTTTATTATTTCCTACACAATCAAGGATGAAATTTTATTAGCTACAAGTCTATTAATATTCTTAATAATTTTTGGGCCATGCCTTCTTTGATGACCATCCATTTTACATAGAAAACAAGCATTCAAACCTCTCAAAACTTCAATATCATGTTTAGTTTGATTATCACTCAATTGAATACACTCATTAGATTTGAGAGATATAAAAACCCTAGAGTTAAGATGGAGAAGAGTAGACCTTGTTTCTTCCACTTGCAACACATTACCCAAAGATTTGAGGACTTGAGGGATAAAAGTTCACATCTAAGTAGAGACATTTTAAAATTCTAACCACCTTAACATATAATTGGCTAATAGCATAATATCAATAGCATAGACAAGGTAGTGAACTGTTTTGAAAAATGCCTCAAAGAATTGTGGTCTCATGGTGATGGAATGCCATAATGAATTCCTATGGCTATGGATTGTCATGGAACTCCATCTTCATGAGACTACATTTATTTGAGGCATTTTTTCAAATAGTTCATTGCCTTGCTATGCTACGACATTTTTCATACATGACTACCAAACCATTTTATCAAACAATTCACTGCCTTAATGCTATGGCTAAAATCCAAAAACAGGTGCTTTTGAACAAGATGTGGGTGCTTGGAAAAAAAAATTCTAAGCATAATAGTAAGAAATAGCATAGACAATGCAATGAGCTGTTTGAAAAAATGCCTCAATGGTGATGGAATGCCATGACAAGTCATATACAAGGCAGTGAACTATTTGAAAAAATGCCTCAAAGAAATGTGGTCTCATGGTGATGGCATAGAGAACTAGAACATTGATGAAACCACTCATCCTACCTTAAAACATACCAAAAGTCTCCTAGAAATTAAACATATGAAGATTTAAGATGACTTAAACAATTTTTATTGCCAAAGCATAAACTTATGATGACTTAACCAGTCCTAGTACACATTGCCTCCCCGTTAACCACTTATACATATGGAGTTTATCAGTGGACAGCTGAACCACCTCACATGTGCACCCGAATTATGTCTATTAGTGTTCTAGCGATGGAATGATAGAATAATCATAATGTCACCTTGGGATCACATCACCATGAAAGAACTTCATCCAACATCCTTATGAGTGTAGGTAACACCAAATAGGTTTTTGTCAGATTTTTCTTCCTCGAGCGAGGGAAATTTAGGAGGAGAAGAGGAAAGCGAGACATGTAGTAGGTATAAAAGAGGGAGATCAACTAGAGGTCAAAAGATTAGAAGATAATTCCGTAAACACATGGAATTTTTTCTTGTAAAAGGGGGGTCATGTTCTTATGATGATGAGAGAATAGGCAACATCGAGGTGCCCTTGAGGTACAAAAATCTATGGAAACAATGGGTACCCAGGGAACTTCCTCTAATAAACACTAATTTTTGTGTCAATGAGAGGATATATCGCATAGCACCGTCGTTATTACATGGTTTGGGCCTATTTTACATGGACGGAATAAAGGTCTGTTATGACAAAGTTACTGAATTGATGGAGTATGTCGGACCCTATTATAGTTACAAATATTGGATGCAACTAGTTCGATATACACGAAGTATGCGTAGGTATGCACTGTCAGCAAATTATATACAGCTAAAAGATAAGGATCAAAATAAAGGAGTGGCTATGTACATTGACGGAAGGCCAAAAGCATCAGGGAATATTGCAGGGTTTATAAACAGTACATGACCTGGGTCAACAAATAAGCAACCCAATTGAATATTCAAGGTGAGGGAAACCATGTATTGATATGTGCGATAAAAATAATAACTACAGGGGAAGAGTTGTTAATCGATTAGAATTTGAATCATTTAGATAAAAACATAGTTGCTATTGGGGTGGTACATACTATATACCATTTTACCCAACCTCCAATTAATGACTCCAATATACCATTTTATTATTATTTTTTCTTTTCGTAAGTCTATTGGTTTCATTTCGGTAATATTTTTTTATATTTAATTTTTGTCACAGTGGGACATTGATCGTATAGGGAAGGCTCCAACCCAGACCATAGATTGTGATGCATCTTCAGGTGCTTCTACCCGATAGGTTTACCTCATTGTTATTGTACAAATTAGATATGGGAAAAATGTTTTATTATTATGTGTTTTTCATAAGTTTATTGGGTTAATTTCTATAATGTTTTTAATATTCTTGTTGTAGTCGACTGATCGGGGAAAGGCACCAGTAGTAGAGGAGAGCATCCATAGGGTCGAGGTGCAGTCACTGTTATTGGATGATGACATTGCATATTCAACAAACCCTCTCAATATGATAAGGAAGACACAAAAAAATGGAATGAAGAAATCCTTCAATTGTTATTCATAGTCCCTCAAATAGATGAGATAAGAGAGAGGGTTAAAATGTTGACTGAGAAAGTACAAAACTTGCAAGTAAGTTGTCATGAGGTCTTTAATTATAAGTTCATTCATGGTTTTATAATTTGTACTCTTTTATGTCATGAACTAAATATGTGTTGTTTTAATAGGATTTTTTGCATCCTCATGATGATGCTGCACATGATCAGGGTATTGTAGGTGTTGCCCACAGAGTAGGGGTTGGTACAAGTTTCCATCCTGATCTTCCTGCACATACATCAGATCATTTGACCCCATCATTCGTGCCTATATTGTCGACAACACATAGCATGCAGGGATCGGGTAGTACTTGTGATTGAGAGGCCACTAGTAGTGGTGATGTTTTAGCGGCATTTCCTGGATCTTCCAATATTACTAGTATGGGAACATTTCTGGTCACATTTGTGGAGACCGAGGTTTTTTTCCCATAAAGATAGAGAAGGTCCCAGGTAATTTAAAATGTTTTAATTATTATTATATATAATCCAATTCAATTTTACTTATTGATCACTCTTTTTAGACTAATGATCCCATAATCATTTTGTAGAAAATGATGTTTTTTATAAACATCTAGGTGATATAACATTGGAGCTCTTCAGGCCCACCATACATACATGGTGGAATGCCCAAAATCAAGATTTAAAGGATGAGCTCATTAACCATTTAGTTGTGTTGTTCAGTGAAAAAACATTCAACCGAACCAAGGTCCTTAAGAAAGTTGGTACATATCTAAAGTATGTGAGGGACCAATATAGGTCACATTTAGAGAAGAACAAAAAGTAAGAGTAAGAGCATCCCTATATGATTTCAGAGAGGGAGTGGAAGGAGCTGGTCTCAAATGGAAAGGAGAAAGCTAAAAAGAAAAAAGGAAAGACACCACCAAGCCAAGGAAGGTATGTGATACTATCAACAATGTAATTATATATTGATTACTCTTTCTTTTTACATAATCTAATGTATTTCAAAATTTGCATAGGTTTCCCAACACATCGAAGGCAACAAAGGCAAGACTAGAAAAACATGGGCAGCACAAACTTGGCTCTGGTGGTTATGTAAAAGTAGCCACAAGAATTGTAACTATCAATAAATGAAATATTGCATCCAAATAATAAATTGCAAAGAATTTTGGTTTTATCACACCATAGAAGCAAAATTCATGATCTTATGCAAAGATGTAGGGCTTTGAATTCAACAGAGTGCCCACAGAAGAGGAAATGAAGATTTCCTTCCAGTATGGCTATGAAGCTGTGGCTAAATGCCTAAGAGTCTTGACTGGGAAAACACAATCTTCCACTGCATCTGACACAAAGGTAAATAAACTCAATAAAGTTTATTTAAAATTGAATACTTGTGCAATCTATTCAATATTAATTTCCACTGCACATAACATTGGAATGCAGCCTAGTGAGGGTGGAGCACAACCTATAGATGAAGGTCATGGTGTGCATCCCGGTACTGGATGTATTCATGTGCTATACAAAACGCAGTATGGATTAATACAATTAAACATCTTTAATTGAAATTGGTGTATTAATTAATGTAACCTTTTGAGTTTCAACTTTAGAGCATGTAGAGCATGATCAACATGTTGAGCATGATCATGCTAGAGAAGATTAGGAACATGATGTGGCCCCATCAGGTAAAGAGGACCACTCTAATGTTCTTTTAAACATATTTAATTGCAATTGGTGTATTAATTAATGTAACCTTTTGTGTTTCAACTCCAAATCAGGATTTAGAGGGTGTTGAGCATGAGGCTATAAGACAAGATCAGGAACATGATGTTTCCCCATAAAGTAAAGAGCACCACTCTAATATTCTTTTAATTAATAAAATACTTGTAACAATAATAACAAAACATATCAATTTCACATTTCTTTGTTATTGTAGCAGACCCCCCTTGCAGTGGCCTCCACGTCATGATCAGTACACAACTAGGCATACATTAAGATCATGAGCAGAGGGCAGAACAAATGAAGGGGGGATAGATGAATTAGAAAATGATACTCCACTTCAGTGTTTTTTAGCTTCAAAAAAGAAAAAAGAAAAAAATTGATTGTAATCATATTATGACAACCATATTTTTTATGATATGTAAAAACTGAATGAATGAATGTTATACGTTAATGAATGAATGTTATATGTTATTAATGGATGAATGAATGAATGTGAATATGTCAATGAATGAATGTTATATGTTAATGAATGAATGTTATATGTTATTAATGGATGATTGAATGATTAATGTTTTATGATCGGGTATGGGGAATTGAGAGTGATGTGAGGGGGGGAGGGGCCAAATGAGCTTCCACCATCATGTGGTTGGCCCTATTAAGTAGAGAATATTAAACTATTCTCGAAACAAAGAGAAGCTCAATCCAACTACATCCAAGTATCTTTTTAATTCCTCTATCTTTCATCAATCTCTTTACTATTTAAATCTTGTACATATGTTTTACATGAAGAACCCATTATTGTGAAATGTGCCTCCAGTTGAGTAAACTGAATCCATGCTCTACATCATAATTTCAAGTTGTTTCCATTCCAATGTTTTGAGTTTAGTTTGTTTGAATGGCTTTGTATGAATACCACATTATGTTGTGTGTGGATTTGGTTTCAAAGCTCCGTTTCTTTTGTTTTTAGTGGTGACATAACTCTAAAATTTGACCTTTTTTGCATAACAGGATAGTGGAAAATTTGACAACTCTAAAGGGTTTCGAGGCTCAATTGAGATAGATACACGGATATTTGGATCTTGTTGTTGATGGGAGGCTTCCACTTAACCATGAAGTTTTGTACCATCTACAGGTATGCAAAAATATCTCTACTTACATTCATTCAACTTACTATCTTCCTTACCAAAATCTACCCTTGTTAAGCCACAACCATAACTAGCTGATGTAGAGTCAAGGTGGGGGAGACTCAAACAAATCAAATTTCAGTAGAGGAAAAAGGAAAACCATTTTATAAAGAAACCATGGAGTGTAGATAAAAGTTTAAAAGGGCAGTCAAGTATGAATAATATTATGGATAGTGAAACATGTACTTCCCTCAATATATTGAAATAAAGGATAGTCATAAGTCCTTATGACTATCATAAAGGGCATTCAGATGTAACAAAATACAAGTCTTTCCATTTCTTATTCTCCATGTCTCATATTGCTAGGACTAGAGGATTTATTTCCAATTTCTCATATAGGAGAATACACCTATGGCTCAGATGCATTCCTTTGTATAAATTGGAAGGTATAAGATGTAGAAAATGCATATAGATATTACTTCCTTTACTTGAATTCTACACCTTGATGGATGGATGAGTTTTCTTTTAGATTCTATACTTACTAAATTATTTGTTCTAGTAATTTTGGAATGCCCAAAAGGATAGTCATTCCAAACGGTCTAAAGAGGGGAAGAAGTATGTGATAATTTTGGTCATAGGTAGAAGGAAATGAAGCAAGAAGGACAATCAAAGGCAGTCTAATGATAGTCAAGCCACAATGTACATGGAAGAGTGGGCAGTACTTTCAAATGAGTAGTCCTAAGTTCACATGGAACAAAGGATATAACCTTGAAATATACCATAAGGGAAGTCAAGTTCAAAGAGATCATTGTCATAGGTATGCAGATCATAGAGGATCACTATCATTCAAGAGGATCACAGTCATAAAAAGAAGATCATAGCTAGCTGTATGAAAATCAAGTGCAGTTTAAAAGCCATGAGGATAGTCTTACATAAGGGAGGCATAAAATAGTTGAAAACAATCATTATGAGCATCCAGAATGCAAGAAAAGGAGGCACAAAGAAATACAATATAAAACATTCCAAGGGAAGTCATGTATTAAGGAGAGACAATTATGGTTCATGGTTAGGTAGGGTCTTGGAGAAAGCTTATTTAAGAACAAAGTCAAAGGAACAATCAATGTATAACTAAGTTATGAGGGTAGTTTGGAGGAATTTTTAGAAGATTGTTATAAAGGATTTTAACTATACCATTATACAAAGACTTGGAAAACATTTAATGTGACTCTCAGTCATATTGAAACAAATCCCATAATTTTTAGGCTAAGGAATATCAAATGAACTATGATAGTGACTATGAATCCTTGAGAAGCAAAGAAGACAATCACTATGAAGGCTCAAATAGGTTGTTCTGAGGAATATATTAAATTGACAAGAGCTTGGGGTAGTCACCTTTGTATGTACAGTCCACCATATGCATAAACCGGTGATTTATGATAGTAGGTAAGGTTCCTACGTGGTTGACAGAGGACAACGCTTTAAAGAAGGACACTACCATATGCTTGGTAAATATTTTAAGTGCTTAAACAAAGGAATTGTGAACAACACCATGACTATGATCATTGAAAGCCAAATGCACAATTTTGAAGGAGGCAGAGGTATATAAAGCATGACAGTCATACCTTGAAAATGATAGTGTTTGACTATCAAGGGCAGTAAGAGTAAATGAAGCTTGATACAAACATTGTTATGATGGTCAAGCATAAGCTATTTATGAACTTTCATAAGTTAAATGGCAAGAGTAATTCAAGACACCTTGCAAGGGAAAAAGTACACAAAGGACAATAGGTTCTTGACATTATGAGGGAAGTATTTTTAATGAATACATGGAAGACCTTCAAATGGTAGCTATCAAGGATAATGTTAAAGGATAATTAAAGGTTTCCAAGAGAGAGGTTTATATTTATGAATGACCTTACACAGTTGACATGGACAATGCCATGAGTAAAAAATATGACCAACAAAATTCTATGACAAGCCTATTAGATACATAGATAGCTAAAGGAGCATGCTAAGGGAAGACTTCATGGAAAAACCACGATAAGTACAGTCACCTTGAATACAACCCACCATGTACACAATAAAGACAGAGCCAAGGCCAAGGAGTTCACCTAGACAGTTAAAGGGACAACATTGAGTATAGAGTTATCAATGTGATAGTCATGAAGGGCTAGACCTTTTGCTTATCAAATTCATTCCATCACTGTGTAGAGTGCCATGGACAAAAGGGAAACAAGTTTTTTAAGGCATAATCATTAAGTAACAATAGACATTATAGATAGGATAGTCATAATGATAGATGGGAAAACCATCTGTCAAAAGGGTAGACATCATTAGCATATCCTGATGTGTGAATGTCTACGTGACACGTGGTCTTGCTCATGAGTTGTAGTCTTAGTCCCATGTATCATCCCAAAAGTTATGAATATGAAATTCGATGTCTACAAGGATTAACTAGTGTGTATGTGAATGACAAATGGAAATGGAGTTCCCTCCTTCCTTGTGCCAACTACAAAAGCTACACATTACATAAGCATACAATAGCAATAAGGTGAATGAAAAGTAAAGAATGAGTTTCAAATAGTCACCTCAAATGTTGGAATGGAGATGAGACCACGTAGATATCACAAATGCAAAATAATTGTTTGGAGCAAAGTCAAGAGGACCAATTTTGGAAAGTGTGGCTTGCTTAGGAAGCCCAAAATGTTGAAGGTTGCTTCATAATCACATGAAAAGCTTCAAAGAATAGAGTTGCTTGAAAATAGTATGATCCTTGAAAATTTTATGATGCTTGAAACAAACATATTAAGTAATAAAAAACTATACGAGTAGCAATATTGAATAACATAAAACTTGCAATATAGATGCATTAAAAAAATATAGCCTACACACAAGCATTAGCAACTCACATATAGTTTAATACATAGATGACATATACATAAAAGGAACATAAACAAATGAAACACACAAGAAACATACATAGACATGAAGAAGACAAATAAAATCTAGCATTTTCTAATGTGCTTTGTTGTTAGAAAGTAGGAAGTAATAGTCCCAACATGCTCTCTTATTAGGAAAAATGTGGGGTAACTATGTAATGCCTTTATGAATTATAACCACTAACATGTTCTATAATTATATGACACAGAAAAGAGCATAAAAGTAGCTACTATGAGTTACATGTATTAGTGTATATCTTGCTACTAGGCGGCTCATTTTGCAAATACAATAGTAGGAATGACATGGGACTAGTGTGCTTTGTTGCTTAGGTAATTTTGATAAGGACAACGCTTTAAAGAAGGAAACTACCATATGCTTGGTAAATATTTTAAGTGCTTAAACAAAGGAATTGTAAATAATACCATGACTATGATCATTGAAACAAAGTTATGAATATGATGATCTGTGATGTAGATACTTTTTTTATAAAAAAAAATTGCACAGTTTAGTCAAAATTTCGACGAAAACCACCAAAAAAATATAAAAAAGTCTGACGCAATCGTTGTACCTTCAACAAAAGATAGAAGTTCCTAAATGTCGACATTTCGACGAAAGATACCGATGAAATTTTCCGACGAATAGACATCTTGTCGCAATTTCAACGTTTTCAGAGTCTGTCGAAAGTTCGACAAAAAAGTTCCAACAAAAATTGTTTCAATGTTTCGTCAGTATTCCAACAAGCTTCTGTCAAAAATTCAACAAATGTTCATCGAAAATTGAACCCAAACATTGTAGTGTGTTATGGTTTGCATATCTTTTGTAATCTTGTTCCAGCTATGATTTATTACTTTGTAAATTTGGATGCATAAAATTATCAACATATTTTTATTGCAAGTTTTATCATGTTTTATCAACATTTGGTATTAGAGCCAAGTTGGCTTGATTAGAGAAGGGGACGCCTTTCTTGGAGTGTTTGATTGGGTTTTTTACAGTAGTGGGAGTGTGTTGTTTTTTCTTACAGTTTCAGATTCAACATGATAAGAGATCATAGCTGACTCATCTCAGCTAGACATTAAGAATTTCAACGGTACTGACCCGTATGATCTTTGTAAGTTAAAGATGGAGGATCTCTTGGAAGAAAGAGATCAATGGGTTTCTATTAATAAAGAGAAGAAACCAAAAACTACATGTCACATGAAGATTGGGTTAAGTTAGATAAAAAGGCTCGAGCACCATTCGTTTGTGTTTATCTAATTCTATTCTATTGATTGTATCTAATAAGACTATTGCATATAAGTTATGGAATAGAATAGGAGAGATATACCAAACTAAGAGTCTCATTAACAAGTTATTTCTGAAAAGAAAGTTATATTCTCTTAAAATGAATAATGGAGACTCGATTGTAGAACACTTGAATTCATTCAATCTAATCTTGAGTTAGTTATAGTCAATTAATGTAAAGATAGATGAGGAGGATAAATGCATTTTACTATTATATTCACTACCTGAATCCCAAGATAATCTTATTATTGCAATCAGTGGTTCTTTTTCAGATGATTTAAAGTTGGATTCCCTCATTTCCACTCTACTTTCAGAGGAAATGAGGAGAAATACTTCAAAGGGGTCTAAAGATGCATTGCATGTATGAGGTAGATCTAAGGAGAAAGGTAAGGACAAAAAGAAAGGTGAAAATGGCAAGTCAAAGGATCGTTCTTTAAGTCTAAGGGAAGGTCAAAATCACCTGGTAAGCATAGATTGAGGTATTAGAACTATGGTAATCAGGGGCATCTCAAAAAAGAATGTAAGAATAAAAAGAAAAAAATGATGATTCCTCTATAGATAAATCCTCTTATAATGAAGCTATTGATGCTTTTATTATTTCTACTAATATGATTTATGATGACTCTTGGTTAATAGATTCAGGTGCTTCCTACCACATGACTCCTCACAAGGAATGGTTTTCAGCATATTCAACTTATGATGGTGGGAAATTTTTCCTCAGGGATAATAGCACACGGGAAATTGTAGGCCAAGGGGAGGTAAAATTGGTCTTCAATGATGGAAGGGTTAAAACCCTTAAAGATGTATTGCACATTCCTGGTTTAGCTAGAAATTTAACTTTTGTATCTAAAATGAATGATTCAGGAGTGCATGTTACTTTTGAAAAGAATGGTTGCAAGTTAATCAAAGGGAATTTGGTTAAATTAGCTAAGGGTAATAGGTGTGGCACCTTATTTAGACGTGATGCTTCTACTTTTTGTAACTTTGTTAATGTAACTGATAACTCTGTATCATGTAAGTTATGGCACCACAAGATGGGTCATATTGATGAAAAGGGTCTCAAAACTCCCATAAATAAAAAAACATGGTTGATGGTTTGTCAAGTTACTCTACTGATTATGATTTTTGTGAACACTACGAGTATGGAAAACAACATAGAGTTTCATTTAAATCTGGAAGTACTAGAGCTAAATAAATTTTGGAGGTATTTCATAATGATGTCTTTAGTCCTACGGATATACCATCTATTGGAAAGTCTCGATACTATTTTTCCTTTATTGATGATTATTCTAGATATTCATGGATTTACTTTTTGAAGGAGAAATCTGATATTTTTTCTATATTTAAAGAATTTAAAACACTTGTTGAGAGACAGACAGATAAAAAAGTAAAGGTTTTAAGAATGGATAATGGTGGTGAATATTGCTCTAGGGAATTTGATGATTATTGTAAGCATGTAGGAATTGTTAGGCAGGAAACAACTCCATATACTCCACAACAAAATGGAGTGGCATAGAGGATGAATAGGACTTTAATGCATAGAGCTAGAAGCATGTTGAGTAGTGCAAAGCTTGAACAATGCTTTTGGGCTAAAGTAGTTCACACTACTTGTTATCTGGTTAATAGGTCACCTACTTCTACTCTTGATGATAAAACTCCCTATGAGGTATGGAAAGGTAAATGACCATCAACTTTTCTCATGTTAGATTTTTTGGCAGTGAGGCATATGTTCATGTTCCTAAAGAAAAATGTTCTAATCTTGACTTCAGAGCTAACAAATATGTTTTTGTGGGTTATCCAGATAGAACGTTAAGGGTTATAAGCTTTCGGATCCTGTAGCAATGAAAATGATATATTCTAAGGATGTAATTTTCAGGGAGCTTAAGGAATTTTAAAATGATGAACAACCTCATGTAAATCCTAACAAAATAGTGCATTTTGATATTAAGGTTGAACCACAGAAAGATACATAGGTAGAACAACCACAAGAAGATGCACATGTAGATCAACCACAAGAAGATGCACATGTTGAACAACATGATGAACATGAAGGTGAAGATGAAGGAAATTAGAAGAAAATTCTGAAGAGGAACAACTTAAGCATCTTGTTACAACTCTAAGAAAATCCACTAGACAATGTATACCTATTGATAGGACTGGATATAGTCCATCTGATTTTCGTTGTGTTTTTGCTTTATCTTGTATAGAAAATGAACCTAGATTTCTGAAAGAGGCCTTATCTTCAAATGAGCATGATTATTGGTTAGAAGCAATGAAAGATGAAATAAAGGCCTTGAAAAAATGTGACACATGGGATCTAGTTGAGCTGCCTAAGGGTAGGAAAGCCATTGGATGCAAATGGGTGTTTAAAAAGAAATTTAAAGTAGATGGTAAGTTGGAATGGTACAAGGCCCGATTAGTGGTAAAAGGTTACTCTCAAGTTGAGGGAGTGGATTTTGGCAATATTTTTTCTCCTGTGGCTAAACTAACCACCATTAGATTCCTTTTATCTATTGCTTGTGCTTTTGATTTGGAAGTAGAGCAAATGGACGTTAAAACCGCTTTCTTACATGGGGATCTTGATGAGGAAATATTTATGAAATAGCCTGATAATTTTATTGTGAAGGGACAAGAACACTTGGTTTGTACTTGTTAAAGAGATCTTTGTATGGTTTGAAGCAGTCACCAAGAATGTGGTATCAAAAATTTGATTCTTTTGCTTTGAATCATGACTTTATTAGAGGTGAAGAAGATCATTGTGTCTATTTTAAATTAATTGATGACCGATTACTAATAATTGTCCTATATGTTGATGATATGTTATTTATTGGAAATGATAAGGGAATGATTAGAGAACTTAAGAGTCAGTTATCTAGTACTTTTGACATGAAAGATTTAGGGGCTGCAAAATATATCTTGGGTATGGAAATCAACAGGGATTAGGTTAACAAAAAATTATGCTTAAATAAAAAGAAGTATGTTAACACTATTTTGCAGCATTTTGGCATGCATGATTGTAAACTAGTTAGTATTCCCTTTCCAATTGGCACTAAAATATCTCTAGAGAAATTTCCTAGAATAGATGATGAATTTGAAGAGATGTATAAAGTTTCATATGCTAGTGTTGTAGGAAGCCTTATGTATGTTATGATTTGTACAAGACCTGATATTGCCCAAGCAGTGGGAGTTCTTAGTAGATCTATGGAAAATCCTAGTAAAGAACATTGGACTTATGTGAAAAGGTTTTTCAAATATTTATGTGGTACTTCTAATCATTGTATTTGTTATCATGGATCTTATGATATGAGTAAGGTGATTGATTTGCATGGTTTTGTTGATTCAGATTTTGGTGGTGATCTAGATTGTAGAAGGTCTACAAGTGGCTACATCTTTACTTTGTTTGGAGGAGCAATTAGTTGGATGAGCAAAAGGCAACCTACAATTGCATTCTCCACTATAGAAGCAGAGTACATGGTTGTGACACATGCTTGTAAGGAGGCAGTGTGGTTAGAGAGATTGTGTTCAGGTATTGAATTTTAATGTAAACAAGTAAGAATTGGATGTGATAGTCAAAGTGTCATTTGTTTGGCTAAAAACCCAATGTATCATGCCCGCACAAAGCAAATAGATGTTTAGTATCACTTTGTTTGAGAAATGGTTAAAAGTGGTAAAGTCATGTTACAAAAAATAGACACTGTAGAGATTGTTGCAAATTTTCTTACTAAACCTATGAGCACAAAATAGTTTAGTTCGTTCAAAGAGGCCATGAGCCTACTAGCTTCTAAAGCTTGCAAATATGTTCCCTTTATGCTTTTTGCAAGGTGTTCGACAAGTGGGAGAATGTTGAGAAAATGTCTAACCCTTACTTTGTTTTTTAATTATTAATTGGCAATTTGTAATTATCTTTTAGCTGTCATGAAAGTTGCTAAATAAAACTATGAAAACTTGCAAAGTGTTTTAATTTTCAAATAAGAAGGAGCATGAAAAAAGGGAAGATAAATGTGAGTTTGGAAAATGATAAAACATATTTTTTAGTTGCATGTGCACATTACTAAAAAATGGATAAATCACAAGTTGGAAGAGAAATTTTATTTTCTTTGTGATTTATGACTAAATGGTTTTGGAAACCATTCTTGATTTATGTTTTCTCTCATGCAAAGCGCAAAGCTATACACTTTCAACCAACTTATCAACACAACTGAATTTAAGTATTTCTAACTAAAATCAATTTTGGTCAAACATATGATCTAGTAAGATTCATTCTAGCTAAGTTAGATACTTCCACAACTTTTTCAACTAAAATTGTTGGCTAAAAATAATGGAGCACCACTTTGAGTCCAATTTACCAAAAAAAAAAAATTATTTGAAAAACTTGAAGTTTCAATAACTCTCTAATGTAAAAACTTTTTTAAATATAAAAATACCCTTTGTAATCCATAAGTGTAGTTTTCAAAATATATTTATTTTAATAGTTTAATTATTATTTATATTTATTTTTTATTTTTTCTAAAATTAGGTTATCAACAAAATATTAGGTTGCTACCATGCCAAGGAAAAATACTAAAACTATTTTATAAAAATGATGCACTAGATAAAAGAATATATTTCAAGATGGTATAAATTTTTCCATTTTATTTAAATATTTAATATGAAAGTTGATGTCCAACGAAACCAACTATTTTTTTATTCACACACATTTTAATATTTATTTAAAAATATATATTTATCAAAATTGGGAAAAATGTATCCATGCACTAAAGTTTCAAGTTATAAATACACACAAAAATTTGAAAAAAAAAAAATACTATAAAAAGTTTGACGTCCCATACAACTTCATTTTTCGCATTTTATCAGCAACTAAATTATAGTGTTAATTTATTAAAAACTAGTTTAAAATTTTTTTTTTTAAAAAAAAATACAAACATAAAATATACTAAAAAATACACATTTTACTAGTTTACATCATTTCAAAATTCAAAACATATATGACTTTTTAGTGATTCAAGTTTAAAAGTTGGATCAGCGTTGGAATTTCCTTTATAAAATGTGACACAACTTTGTGCTTTTACCACTATATATTTAGTGCTTGAGTTGAAGAGAAAATAAGTTAAGTTGTAGGTTGTTGAAGCCATGAAGTGGTGCAGTGATTCAAAGGGAGAAGTTATATTAATGTAACTTGTTTGAAGGATTAATATAAGTCTTGGATCTCTTTGGATGTGAAGTTTTTTTTCCGCAAGCGTTTCTCCACGTAATTCTTGTGTTATGGTTTTCATATCTTTTGTAATCATATTCCAGCTATGATTTATTACTTTGTAAATTTGTTTGCATAAAATTATCAACATATTTTTATTGCAAGTATTATCTCGTTTCTTCAACAGCCAATTGATAAACCACATTAAAAAATCTTGACTTCTCTCTTGCTTTCGTTATGTGTTATTTTATGTGTTTGATTATTATATGCTTTTTCCTATATTGTTTTTCTTCCGTTCAACACAACAGGTGTATAATTTTTTCACGAATCCATTTGTTGCAGCTTATATCCTCGTAACATCTCTAGAGGTGTTTAAGTTCTCCAGTTTATTGTTTTAATGACTTAATAAACCAGGACATGTGTCAAAGGCCTCGCTGATTTGAGGACCACATCCTCTTTAATTTTAGAGATCAAACCAATATGACAAAATAATGGCAAGTTATTAGAGATGAATTAAAATGTAGGCCATATCACACTTTGAAAGAATAAAAATTTATTTATGGAAAAAATGAATTGAATTATATATAGCCTCCCATCTGTATTAGTGGTTGGAGGAACCAGGATTAGAAGATAGAACCCCTAAGTCAGATAGCGCAAGACCAAAATGAAACAAATGCAACAATGCCACATAGAATAAAGAGAACATTCAGATGACCTTCAATCCTCATCTTTTCTTCCCTCAGTTTCCTCTGTTCTCTCAAATATTTTTGATAAGTTTCCAAAATTTCATTGTGGTTCTTAGTCCTTTTGCAATCTAGAGCTCTTTCCAAGATAGCCAAAACATGTCTCCCATTAATACAACCTCCCATCATGTCATCCAATTGCATGCTCAGTTCAGTTATCTCCACGCTGCTATCATCACTATCAAAGACTCTACATTTCATCACCAACTTACATTGTAGAGCTTTGTAAGGAAATATTTTGTGGGCAGGTAATATGGAGCCAAAGGATATTACAAAATCATTATCTGATGGCCAATCTCTCATCCCATTCAAAGGACTCCAGCTTGAAAGATTAATGGCTTTCCCTATTCTCATGTTGATAACAATCTAGCTTAACCTAATATTCTCCATAAATTGTCCCCAAAATTCACCATCCTTCCTCTACTTGTCGACAGGCACAATTGTCAGTATCCCATCTATAATGGTGTGGTGCTCATCACTATTAACAATGTCAATCCTGAAAGGGTAGCTACAGAACCACCCCTCAAAATCTCCAGCAGAAGAGATTCCCCAAACAACTTTTGAAAATATCACTTTATCCTTGTATATTGTATGTCCACAACTAAGACAAAATCAGAGGGAACAACAGTGCTATCACATAGCCTTTTTAGATCATTTCCCTTGGATTCCCATTGAGTAGTTTCATAAGAAATGAATTGGAAGCAGCTTCCATAAAATTTTCTAAATCCACCCAATGAAGCAGAGATCAAAGCTTTAACATTTGTGTCCTCTACAGAAGGCAACATAGAACAACAAGCTTCTTCCCATATCCTTTCTTCTCTTGCAGTAGACCAAAACTCTGAAGAAACACATCCATCTTTTGCAATTGTTATGCCATCCACGCAGCCTCGGATTCCTGAAATGAGCTCATTGTTCAACACCATGGTTGTCAGAGGTATGAGAGTCCAACACCAGGGACTCAGGGAAAATCACCCTCGCAACCGAGTGCAGACCTATCCTGGATCTCGCACCAGTGTTCCAATAAGGTGAGCACGCTAGGGAGTGGAACTCATAGCCAAAGGAGCTCAAGTTGGATTCAACAAAGGAGTTTTGATCAAGTCACATCGGACAGGTCCCGAGTGTGCATCGGGGTGAGCTGGGCTCACACCCTTGATTCGGACCAAGTATGGGACGCACTAAGCCGGACACCTAGAGAGGTGGACACAGCCCAACAGGGCTCATCCGTGGTTGCAAACACAAAGAGTTCACTAAGGTTGGAAAGTAGGGTTGCTACCTGAGTATCGAGTACTAGGGACTGAATGATAAAGGAGGAAATTGGGGGATTGGCCCATTCCTTGGTGTCATCCTACCGTGGTCTGGGATTCATACAAATAGCTTATATAGGGGAGCATACATCCTCAAAGTAGTTGAAACACTACACCCAAGAAACATCGTTATCAAAGCCCTCAAAGCGAAGGTCCATACTGCAATGAATGCTCCCACTGCAGAGAGTTTTGAAAAGTACAATCAAAAAACTGTGTTGAGGTCAGCCTATTCCCAAAGCATAAGGGACAGTGGGTTGTGGATGGGGTAAGCAGTCGTGTAGCTCAATTCGGAGAACACGACGCTCCTCCTAGAAGATCAACCAATCAGATCAGTATTCAGAAACAACAAGAGCTAGTCAAAAGTAGCTCAGGGTTCAGAGTTCTACGTGAAGGGTCAGTCAGCATCCTGATGAGTGGTCGTGTTCCTAAGGGCAGTTGTTCCAGTGAGTCAGGGACTCATTGTTTAATATCAAGTCTTGTGAGAGTAAGAAAGACTATATTTTATTGTAAATGGGCCCGAGGCCTTTTAAGATAATAAAGCTTGTTATTTTCCCTACATTCGGAATAGTAGCCGCCTAGCTAAGGATTCGGGATTACTGTCGGTTCTAGTGTGACCCTGCGCTAGAGTCGTGATTAGCATTCTGTTGCAAAAGAAAGAGAACTCAGTGTGCATAAGTGAAGGCGTAATCCAGATTGGTCCCAAAGAGGTAGCATCCCTTGGAGTAGCTCAAGTAAGCTAAAAACGGTGCCTTGCGTGGTTGGAAAAGTGTGCGATTTGAGTGAATAAAGCTAGCCCCTTGATAGCTAGTATAAGAGCTCAGTCTCTCGATACACCGAGTTGAGATTTAGAAAGAAATATTGAATTTGAAAGATCCATGTCGATGGATATAGCAATAGAAGATCCAGGAGGCTACGATGCAGAGCGTATCCCTCAAGAGGAAGAAAATCCTCCGGTGGATTAGATTCCACAAGATGAGCAGTCACCAAGAGCAAGGGGAGGATTCCGTGTGAACCCCCATTGCTTGAGGACAAGGACTAGAGACTGGTTAAGTGATCTGGAAGACCGAATGGAGTCCATTGAGGACGTTGGATTGGCATACAAAATTGGTCATTTGGAGAATGAAGTCTCTACACTGTAGAGCCAGATAAGTGTTGGTGTTAGAGATTAGCAGAGATTAGAGGACGACATGAAGTTCTTAAAGAACCTCATTATGACAATGTCTCAAGGAGGCATTGGCTCTAGACTCCAAGCTAAGTACCCGATTGAATATAACGGGCAATAGGATAATAAGGTCCTAGAGAATTTTTTTGGGATATGAAGCAGTTCTTGGACACAATGTCAAGCTTATCAGAAGAAGCCAAAGTCAAGAATGTCATGACATACCTTACAGATGTGGCAAAGCTCTGGTGGAGAAACAGAGTGGAGGATCTGAAAGTAGGAAAATTAGTGCCAGTGGTGGATACCTAGACCAAGTTTCAGGAAGCATTGAAAGTGCAGTTTAAACCCTAGAATTCATCTTGGACTACAAGGATGCGACTCATGGAGTTGAAATATGTCGGTAAGATGCAAGACTATATAAAGGCATTTACCAGTATAATGTTGGAAATCAAAGACATGTCGAAGCAAGATCAGCTCTTTCAATTCATGAGGGGATTACCACCATGGGCTCAAACCGAGCTCAGGCGCTCTAATGTGCAGACCCTAGTTGCAACTATCGCAGCTGCATACTGATTAACTGACTATAGTAGAGAGTCAAACAAAGAATTTGATGGTCAGCAAAAGTTCAAAAAGAAGACTTCATCTGTGTCAAAGGAAAGTAAAGACCTAGTGAAGGTGGGACAGAGTACTTCAACTAAAGCCAGTGCAAATAATAAAAAGGCTTCTGGAAAAGATTCGACAAAAGGATCTGGAGGAGGATCGAAGAGCACTCCAAAGACACCTGGTACATGCTTTATCTACAACAAAGGATCCCATTAGGCTAGAGAATGTCCAGATAGACAGAGGCTAAACAACATAGAGGTTCAAGTTGAGCAAGATGGATCAGCGACAAAGTTGGGAGTTGTTTAGTTGCACGCGCTTAATGTGTCAACATTAGATCAGTTGAAGGCCACAGTGGCCAAACCTATGGACAAGCATAAGTTGTGCTTTGTGGATGCATGTCTAGATGGAAGAGGCATTGTTGCATTGGTGGATTCAGGGGCCACCCACAACTGCATATCGACTAAGAAAGACAAAGCAATGGGACTCAAGGTGCATCCAGGCACAAGTACCTTTAAGGCAGTCACCTCTCCAGCATGTAGAAGATCGGTGGTATCATCTGGGATGTACCCACATCAGTTGGGAGTTGGCATAGTAAGATGGATATGATGGCCATAGAAATGGATGACTTTGAATTGATCCTAGGCTAGGAGTTCCTGAGAGTCAGAAAAGTAGCAGTAATCTCACACCTGGAAAGTCTCATGTTTATGGACCCAGTTCAGACGAGTCTAGTAAAGACAACATAAAGGAGACAAAGTGGGAAAGGCCAAGTGGTCTTGACTCTGTGCATGAAGAAGTCGGCGAAGAACAACAAGGAACCTATTTTCTTAGCCACCTTGCTTGGAGGGTGGGATGAAATGGATGGTGTCACTCAGGCACCCATTCCACCAGATGTCGCCGAGATCATACTTGAATTCGAGGAAAAAATGCCTGAGAAGCTACTGATGGAACTTCCACCCAGAAGAGCGGTGGACTATCGAATAGAATTACAACCAGGAGCTAGACCTCATGCCCAGGCACCATATCGGTTGTCTGGCCCTGAGATGGTGGAGCTTAAGTGGCAGCTAGAAGAGTTGCTAGAGGCGGGTTACATAAGACCGTCTTGTTCGCCATATGGAGCGCCAGTTTTGTTCCAAAAGAAGAAAGACGGGACACTAAGGCTATGTGTAGACTTCAGGGCACTCAACAAGCTCACTATCAAAAACAAGTATCCCCTACTATTAATAGCAGACTGCTTCGATCGCCTATCTGGGGTGAAGGTTTTCACCAAGTTGGATACAAAGCAGGGCTACTATCAGGTCAAAATTGTTGCAAGGGATGAAGAAAAGTTGAACTGTGTGACTAGATATGGGTCATACGAATTTATGATCATGCCCTTTGGGTTGTGCAATGCTCTGGCGACCTTTTGCACTCTTATGAATGATGTGTTTCGGCCTCTACTCGACAAGTCAGTAGTTGTGTATCTAGATGATATCCTAGTATACAACAAGACAATGGAGGAACACAAGGTTCACCTGGTGGAGGTGTTTGAGTTGCTCCGGGAGCACTAACTCTTCGTGAAAAAGGAAAAATGTGTATTCACCCAAGAGGAAGTTCACTTCCTTGGCCATATCGTGGGCAAAGGTATGATTAGGCCGGATCCAGAAAAGCTCCATGCAATCAAGGATTGGGAGCCACTTCAAAATGTGCATGAAGTGAGACAATTTTTGGGCCTGACAAATTACTACCATAAGTTTTTAGCAAGGTACAACAAGATTGCGGCCTCATTGATAGACCTCCTCAAGAAAGACCAAAATGGAATTGGTCAGATAAGTGCAAGGAAACATTCGAGTTACTCAAGGAGAAGCTCACCACGGAACTAGTGCTTGCTCTACCTTACTTCAGTAAGCCTTTTGAGGTGCAAAGTGACACATCAGACTATGCAGTTGGGGGCGTTCTTATGCAAGGACATCCAGTGGCTTACAAGTCGAGAAAGTTGAAGGATAGGGAAAGGATCTATCCCGCCCATGAAAAGAAAATGAATGGGATCATACATTGTCTTCAAACTTGGAGGCATTACCTCTTGGGTGCACCGATCGTTGTCAAGACAGATAACATTAGTTCAACATACTTCAAGACTCAGGCTAAGCTTACTCTCAAGGAGGCTAGATGGCAGGAATTTCTAGCCGAGTTCGACTATGAGATCCAATACAACCCTGGAAAGCAGAATGTTGTTGCAAATGCACTGAGCAGAAAAACACAGTTAATGGTAGTAGTGGCGGAGTCAGAAAGTGACGCACTCAGTGCAAGTCAGGTGACTCTCTCGATAGAAATGATTGAAAATATCAAGTAGGGCTTGGTGGATGACCCTCTGGCTGCAGAGCTGTGGAAGCAGTGCAAGGAAGGGAAGACTTGAAAGTTCAGTAATCAGGATGGGATAATGATTTTCACCTAGAACCGAGTCTATGTCCCAAAATATAAGAGCTCGTGTAGAGACCTAATGCATGAATGTCATGACACCCTGTGGGTAGGACACCCAGGATAGAAGAGGACTCTAGCTCTCTTGGAAAGAGGTTTCTACTGGCCGATGATGCGGAAGGATGTGGATGACTATGTCTGAAGTTGCCTCATTTTTTAGCAAAATAAGGTTGTGACAGTCTCCGGGAGGCTTGCTCCAACCCCTACCAGTTCCGATTCAACCTTGGGCCAGTGTATCAATGGACTTCATAATGAGTCTACCCAACGTCGATGGTTTTACAAGCATAATGGTTGTAATCGACATATTTTCAAAGTATGGGATCTTTGTGCCATGTCAAACACTGTGCATAGCGGAGGTTGTCGCGGACTATTTTTATCGAAACATGGTAAAGTATTGGGGAGTTCCACTAAGTATCATCAGTGATAGGGATCCCCATTTCACATCAAATTTTTGGGCAGAATTGTTTAAGCTCATAGGAACGAAGCTCCTCATGTCCACAAGCCATCACCTGGAGACCAACAGTCAGACCGAGCAGGTCAATGCAGTGTTGGAGGATTATTTGAGACACTTTGTGTGGTCGGACCAGTCAAATTGGCCAAAGCTTCTAGATTTCGTATAGTTCTACTACAACCTACAAAAGTCGGGATCAAGCCAATATTCGCCGTTGCATTTGGCAATAGGACAACTCTTGACCCCGGATACAATTCTCAGTGGATACATAGGACCATGTCCAATAGTAGTAGAGCGCTTGAAAGTTTGGCAAGATAGAGTGGATTTGGCACGCCATCACTTGGTTCAGGCTACAGAGAGAATGAAGATGTACATGGATGCAAACAGGCAAGCCGTTGACTTCAAGATAGGAGACAAGGTACTCCTAAAGTTGGATTTAGTTCAGTTCAAGCCACTCAAAGGCTTGAGTCATGCTCTCACAGGAAGGTTTGAAGGGCCTTACGAGATCATTGACAAGGTGGGAAAAGTAGACTACAAGTTGAAGCTTCTAAATCACATGTGAATACACAACGTGTTCCAGGTGAGCCAACTCCATCAAATGCACCAATATGCAAAAGATCCAAGTAGAAGCATTCCTAGCAAAGGGCCAACAAATGTGTTGGATAAGCCTAATGTGCAGATACATGAAATACTTGCAGTAAGGGAGTGCAGATTTAGAGACTACAGGTGGAAAGAGTTCTTGGTGCACTGGCAGGGCTAGCCCAGGGATGGTGCTACATGGGAAAGAGCAGAGAGCCCGTGGAAGTTTGAAGATGAGGTCTTGGAGTTCCTCTGCAGGGACTCCCAAGAAAAGTTTAAGCCTTGAAAGAAAGTCGGGTGCATTCTCCGCACTAGTCCATCAAGGTGATTTGTGTGCAGGCGTCAGGGACATCGCCTATTTTTAAGTGGGGGAGAATGTCAGAGGTATGAGATTCCAACACCAAGGATGCAAGGAAAATCACCCTCGCGACCGAGTGCAGACCTATCCTGGGTCTCGCACCAGTGTTCCAATAAAGCGAGCACGCTAGGGAGTGGAACTCATAGCCAAAGGAGCTCAAGTCGAATTCAACAAAGGAGTTCGCATCAAGTCACATCATCGCGGTGAGCTAGGCTCACACCCTTAAGTCGGACCAAGTATGGGACGCACTAAGCCGGACACCCAAAGAGGTGGACATAGCCCAACAAGGCTCATCCGTGGTTGCAAACACAGAGAGTTCACTAAGGTTGGAAAGTAGAGTTGCGACCTGAGGATCGAGTACTAGGGAGTGAATGATAAAGGAGGAAATTGGGGGATTCGCCCATTCCTCGGTGTCATCCTACCGTGGTCTGGGATTCATACAAATAGCTTATATAGGGGAGCATACATCTTCGAAGTAGTTGAAACACTACACCCAAGAAAAATCGTTATCAAAGCCCTCAAAGCGAAGGTCCATACTACAGTGAATGCTCCGACTGCAAAGAGTTCCAAAAAGTGCAATCAAAGCGCCGCGTTGAGGTTAGCCTATTCCCAAAGCAGAAGGGGCAGTGGGCTGTGGACAGGGTAAGTCGTCATGTAGCTCGATTGGGAGAACGCGACGCTCCTCCTAGAAGATCAACCAATTAGATCAGTATTCAGAAACAACAAGAGCTAGTCAGAAGTAGCTCAGGGTTCAGAGTTCCATGTGAAGGGGTCAGTTAGCACCCTGAAGACTGGTCGTGTTCCTAAGGGCAGTTGTTCCAGTGAGTCAGGGACTCATTGTTTAATATCAAGTCTTGTGAGAGTAAGAAAGACTCTCTCTTATTGTAAATGGGCCCGAGGCCTTTTAAGATAATAAAGCTTGTTATTTGCCCTACATTCAGATCAATAGCCGCTCGGCTAAGGATTCGTGATTACCATCAGTTCTAGTGTGACCCTGCGCTAGAGTCGTGATTAGCATTCCGCTGCAAAAGAAAGAGAAATCGGTGTGCATAAGTGAAGGCATAATCCCGATTGGTCCCAAAGAGCTAGCATCCCTTGGAGTAGCTCAAATAAGCTAAAAATGGTGCCACGCGTGGTTGGAAAAGTGTGTGATTTGAGTGCAAAAAGCTAGCCACGTGACGATGGCTATCTCGGTATTTTGACCAGCAGAGCTACTAATATTAACAACTAATCTGGAGCATATACATAATGGGAAAAGCCTTTGATAGAGAGAAACTTCGAGAATCCCTCTTTCCAAGAAAAGATATAAACTGGTATAAAAACCAATGTCCTTCAGGTGCTGCAGCCCATTACCAAATGTCTAATTTTTTGTTCAGAAATCCAACAGCCAACCAAAGTGTAGGAATGGGGAAACTCGCCAAATTGGACTGAGTGAAGCAGAGCCTCATTTAACGTTTTAAAGCATTTGAAGAAAAAGCTGCCAGTTCACCGCATGGCAGATTGTGTTGGAACCTATCCATTACCGAAGCTTCTATAACATGCATAACACGTGGAAAGAGCTCGCTTCAAACTCTATCCTTTGGTATTTAAAAATGTGATTCTAAGTTATCCGCAATATTGAATCCGAATGAAACAAAATACCATCTAACGGTGAGAATTCGACGTGCATTTACGAGCATCAACCTTTTCTGTCAATTCGGTTCATAGAGTGTGCCTTTGTAAGGCCGGTTCTTTGGACTACGTATTTGGCTATAGATTTTGTCGGCCTAAGAACAGTCCGAAAGGGTATCCTCCTTGTCCCTCTCGACGTGTTTGCTGCGTTTTTGCGCTCTTGTTGTATGCTTTAAGAGCGCCTTATTTTAGGAGTTTTTAATCCCGTTGTTTTTATCTTTCGCCCCTAATCATCGCCGGTTTTTCAGGAAAACGCCCTCTAGATGAAGTAGATCAAAATTCTTTGGCTTCTTCCCACTCTGAACAAAGGTGGATAGAGGTGAAAAGGAAGAAACCCCTCGTGGTAAGCACCAATGCTACTCAGATCTGCCACGAAAGGGGCCACGAAGGGGGGATTGTGTGGTCAGGAGGAAGCCTCTCAACGAAGGGGATTGAGGAGAACACTCCGAAATAATGATTTGTCAAAGCAGCGAATTTGTTTTTAGTGCTGCGTCATAAACAATTTTTTTTAATTTGAACCTGCTTTGTGTGGCTTAAAGCATGATCCCATTCCGACCATTTTTAAAGATAATTAATGAGAACATATAGCACTATTTCTTTTTTTCTAGAAGAAGGAGCCGGCGTATAGAATCTTCACAAATACATTTTGTGCAGCTTGTACCCTCGTAAGATTCTCGAAGGTGTTAAGTTGTCGAGTTTATTGTTTGAATGACTTAATGAACTAGTAAATGTGTCGAAGGCCTAGCTGATTTGAGGCCCACTTCCTCTTTCATTTTAGAGATCAAAGAAATATGACAAAATAATGACAAGTTATTAGAGATGAATTAAAATGTAGGTCATCTCGACACTTTTGAAAGAATAAAAAATGGATACATGGAAAAAATGAATTGAATTATCTATAGCCTTCCATCTGTATTAATGGCTGGAGGATCCAGGATTAGAAGATAGAACACCTGAGTTGGATAGCGCAGGACCAAAATGAAACAAATGCAACAATGCCACACAGAATAAAGAGAGCATTCAGACGGCCTTCACTCCTCATCTTTTCTTCCCTCAGTTTGCTCTGTTCTCTCAAATATTTTCGGTAAGTTTCCAAAATTTGATTGTGGTTCTTAGTCCTTTTGCAATCTAGAGCTCTTTCCAGGATAGCCAGACTCTGTCTCCCATTAATACGACCTCCCATCATGTCTTCCAACTGCATGCTCAGTTCAGTGATCTCCAAGCTGCTATCATCGCTATCTGAGACTCTACACTTCATCACCAACTTACATTGCACAGCTTTGTAAGGCAATATTTTGTGGGCAGGTAATATGGAGCCAAAGGATATTACAAAATCCTTATCTGATGGCCAATCTCTCATCCCATTCAAAGGACTCCAGCTTGAAAGATTAGCGGCTTTCCCTGTTCTCCTGTTGATAACAATCCAGCTTAACCTAATATTCTCCATAAATTGTCCCCAAAATCCACCATCCTTCCTCTGCTTGTCGACAGGCACAACTGTCGGCAGCCCATCTGTAATGGTGTGGTGCTCATCACTGTTAAGGATGTCAATCCTGAAAGGGCAGCTACAGAACCACCCCTCAAAATCTCCAGCAGAAGGGATTCCCCAAACAACTTTGGAAAATATCACTTTATCCTTGTATTGTACATCCACAACTGAGACAAAATCAGAGGGAACAGCAGTGCTATCACATAGCCTTTTCAGATCATTGCCCTTGGATTCCCATTGAGTAGTTTCATAAGAAACGAACGGGAAGCAGCTTCCATAAAATTTTCTAAATCCACCTAACGAAGAAGAGATCAAAGCTTTAACATGTGTGTCCTCTACAGAAGGCCACATAGAACGGCAAGCTTCTTCCCATATCCTTTCTTCTCTTGCAACAGACCAAAACTCTGAAGAAACACATCCAGCTTTTGCAATTGTTATGCCATCCACGCGGCCTAGGATTCCTGAAATAAGGTCACTGTTCAACACCATGGCTCTCTCGGTATTTTGACCGACTCTGCAGTAGAGCTACCAATATTAACAACTAATCTGGAGCATATATAGAATGGGCAAAGCCTTTGACAGAGAGAAACTTCGAGAATCCCTCTTTCCAAGAAAATATATGCAGTGGTATAAAAACCGATGTCCTTCATGCGCTGCAGCCCATTAATAAATGTCTAATTTTTTGTTCAGAAATCCAACAGCCAACCAAAGTGTAGGAATGGGGAAACTCGCCAAATTGCACTGAGTGAAGCAGAGCCTCATTTAACGTTTTAAAGCATTTGAAGAGACAGCTGCCAGTTCACCGCATGGCAGATTGTGTGTGAACCTATCCATTACCGAAGCTTCTATAACATGCATAACACGTGGAAAGAGCTCGCTTCAAACTCTATCCTTTGGCATTTAAAAATGTGATTCTAAGTTATCTGCATTATCGAATCCGAAAGAAACAAAATGCCATCTCACGGTGAGAATTCGATGTGCATTTACAAGCATCAACCTTTTCTGTCAATTCGGTTCGTAGAGTGTGCCTTTGTAAGGCCGGTTCTTTGGATTACGTATTTGGCTATAGATTTTGTCGGCCTGACTCCGCCTGAGAACAATCCGAAAGGGTATTCTCCTTTTCCCCCTCAACGTGTTGCGGCCTTTTTGCGCTCTCGTTGTATGCTTCAAGAGCGCCATATTTTAGGAGTCTTTAATTCCCTTGTTTTTAGCTTTCGCCCCTAATCGTCGCCGGCTTTTCAGGAAAACGTGGGTAAAATTTATCTTTCGACCTTAAATGTGATAGTCGACGATGCTTATTAGGTAATTCTTGTGTGAGGATTAATTGTTTGAAGTTGTTTTTTTTTTTTTCAATATGAAAATGGTAGTTGTTTAATTTTGTAAATATAGTTGGTCACATTAAAGGTATATTTTTTATTATGTTATTTATTAAGGTTTATTTTTTTTATATGTTAGAAGAGATGAAAGCAAAGATCATGTTTTAATTGGCTTTGTCAAAATGGATAATGCTTTGTAAAAGTAATCCAAGTTTGAAATAAAACTTTCCAATTTAAAAAAATGTCTTTTAATATTAGGATTAAAATTGAGATCATATCTTAATTGATTTTTGTAAAGTAGATACTCCTCATTCTTTTGAAAAATATTAATTTGAACTATGGTTCCAACATCAACAAATTATAAACAGATCTAAATTTACTATAAACCTTCTAATAAAAAGATTACTCTTCAAATATTAAAACATACTTTATTTAATAAATTATATAAAAATAATCTCATATTTAAAAATATATTGTTTTAAGAAATTTTTAGTTTACAATTTTATTATTTTAACTTTGTCTTATAATAAAAAATGTTTAAACATAATTATATGACCATCAAATTTTAATTATGCCCACAATAATCTTCGACTATTTTTTTACAATAATATATTTTTGAAAGAAATGCTACTTATGAACCCACATCTTTTTCAATGCCATCCCTATTCATTTTTTGAGATCTTGTTTTGTCATGTATTTTGTTTCTTCTATTTGTCAATTATTTATATTGAAGTGGCATCCAAAAGTGTATTAGTGCTTCGATTTATTTTGTCAACAATAAACTTAGAGTTCAATTTTATTCATTAATGATTTTTTCTTACTTTTTCAATTACTTTTTTGACATTTTCTTGTTTTTCATGTATGTTGTTCTCTTCTATTTGTCAATTATTTATGTTAAAGAGACATCCAAATATATGTTAGTGTTAGTGTTTCAGTTTACTTTCTCAACAATAAATTTCTAGTTAAATTTTTTAAAATTATTAAAAGAGAAAAATATTACTTCAAATAAATATTTGGATAAATTAAATAATTAAAATGAAATTTAGAAATAGTAATATATAAATTAAATGAATATAAATATGACTTTTAGGTAGATTATGAAGGTGAAAAAATGATGTCAAAGACATTAATAATTGATCCACCACAATAATTAATTTTTGGGGCTTGCTTCTAGATGATATTTGAGCCTGAAACAACTCTCACATTACAAACCACTATTGAGTTGTCAGGAAACAAATTTTAGTTGTCATTTAATAGCAAGCCAACTATCATTCAATGGTAGAATCCTCTAAAATATTAGGCGAAATCCTCAAAAATATCACTTGTCGCATAAAATCTTGATAAATATTGATTTTTCAACTGGATGGGAGCTTTCCATTTGTATTTGTAATATTTTTTGTCAATTTAATGACAACTTTATTTTTGCATTTGTAGTGTTTTACGTTTAAAATCTATATTCAAATATTTCAAAATCAGATAATACTTAATTTCTTTAAGGAAAATATCTAGATTTTTCTATTTTTATTTAATCCTATTATTTTTAACACTTATTATTAATTGTTTAATCCATCCACATACAACTAGAATTTACAGCACATGGCATCTATATGCACCCATGCATAAATATGTACTCTCTAACATATTAACATGCATTAAGTTTTCTATTAGAAAAATCCTTGAACCTCCTTTAGGTGCAAGTACTAGCCTCTACACATATGAAAAATGATCTAGCAAATGAATCCAAATGTGTAAGTGTGGGAATGGACTAACAATACAAATTCACACCTAAGAAATTAATATATGTGCATGTGAAAATTATCTAACATGTGTAACTAAACCAATTATACATGTGTGAAATAATTGGCAAAAGTATTATTGTAGACACCTAAAAAAATTATACAATTATTTTCACTAACTCGTCATCATTCCAACCATAATTAATTCAACAAATTAATTTAACTAATTTTTTAAATTATTCTCTCAACATTAATTATTAACTCGTTCTATAATTTGTCTAACATTAGTCAAATAAAATTGAACCTTTTATCCAATTAATTAATCACTTATCTATAGTTTAAATTTAAATAAATTAATTAAAGTTTATGTATTTAATTTCATTTAACATATTCATCCAACAATTTCAATATATGACCATACATATTTAATTCCCTAATTTGTATTTTTAATCCTAATTAATTAATCTACACAATCATTTTCACAACATTAAATTTGATTAATAAACCTAATCCAATATCACATATTAGCTAATCTACACATGAAATCTTGACCCTCCATCCTATCCTAGAAAATCTTGACCATCCATATTATCCCATGTGATCTCTCACACATGTGTGAGAGATCACTTGTTACATCTATCATCCTCATGTGGATTCTCACACATGCGAAAGAAGCCTCATGCCACCATTTTTATTCCCTGTGCATTCACTCTCTTCCCCAAAAATATTCTTACACTTGTAAGAAAAATGTTTTTTATCCATTTTATTAGAATAAGAAAATATTAGCATGTCATTCACTATCAATACTTATCCCACTAAAATTATCTCTTCACAAAGTGACACCTCTCATTTTACTAACAACACATTCCTTTCAATCAATATGAACCCTTAATCTCTGAAGATAATCCAAGCCTTCCAACCCACCATTGAAAAAAATAGAAATTGAGCCTAACCCAAGTTGTTTTCATCAATTTACCTTCATGTTGTTATTATGTTTTCTCTTTGTAGAGAAATCACATTCATTCCTCTCAATCAATCCTATCATTATGAGAAAATCAAGCATATTATTAGGTGCAACTCTTCTTCATGTAAGTCAATCCAAGGTGGTGAAGATGAATAGCATAAAAGGAGATTTGATTTTTTTGAAAGGATTTATTTTTCTTCATTCCACACTTTACTATTATAATAAAATTGCACCTTGATTTTTATATGCAAATTTAAACAAGGACTAATATTGTGTACAAGCATCTTCAGGGAATTTGTTAAATTGTAAGGGTCATGTTCTCCTTTATCAAACCACAAGAATAAATTTTTTAATGAATTTATAATAATGGTGGAGGACATAAAGAAAGCATGCAACAAACATATGGTTATTTATATTTCATTGTAATGTTTTAATAATATTGCTACAATGATTTAAATATTATTTAATTATTTATTTATTTATCGCTAGATTCCAAGGATTTCCCTCTAGTAGACAAATTAATGCAAATGTGTGCTAAGTTAACTCACAATGATTGAAGATCTATAAATCTTGATTGATAATGCATTGAATTACTGTGAACAAACTTATACAAGGGGGAGAGTGGAGTTATTTTAACTATATATAAATAAAGTATGCCAAGGAGTTGATGAGTAATGTAATAATAATATTATGCTAACATTCCCCCTCCCCCTTCGAGGTGGTGCCCCAAAAGTTGAATCCAAGTAGGGGTGACCGATCCCAAATTTGCTAAGGGATCAAAGCCAAGTTTCCATTTACATAACAAGAAATTCTTGATTTTTTGCCAAATGTCCATGGACCACTAGTTAGGACTTTAAGAAAGTATTTGTGAGTCTTGAAGCCAAACATAAATAAACCACTAGTCATAGCACTTATATTAACACTTCCTTTTAGTTTCTAAATAGAATCTACCCATTTCCTTACTTGGTCTATGTTAGGTCTAAAGGCAAGGAACTTACTGACCAGGGAGAATTGGAGACTAGTAATAGTATCATTCATAATGTCGTCAAGAAAAGCAATCTCAAGGCCATCCACCAAGCAGGAAGCCTTCGAAGGAGGGGGGGCCTTAGGATGCCCCAAATTTGGGGATTTTCCATCGATCAACTTCTCCACATAGGAAGTAGGGTCTTTTATAAAAAAAATTAATCTAATCCAAAGGAGGGAGAAGAGGAAGACCTTTTAGCAAAATGAGCTTGAGACCCTAAGGAAAGTAAGGATAAATTATATTTCACACCAACAATCCTAAACACAGCGGTAGATAAAACACCACCTTTTATTGCCACAACAACAAAGACAGAGGATGGGGAAGACTACTGGCCCCCCCACCAACTAAACCCATAGCAATCCACAACAAGAATAAATGGTTTGCAATTTGAAAGTTATAGAGCACAGGAAAGTTGGAAACCTATCCAAGGTATGGGTAAACCCACAAAACTGGTTTACAATTTCAGTGAGGAAGGAAAAGTTGCAAAGAACAACCCCATGCAAAAAAAAAATGGTTTTTGGGGGTTCGAACAAACTTTTGGTTCAAGCAAACCCAAAGGGTATTCGCTAGAACCCTAGTTTGAGCAAACCCATTAAATGCAAGGTTTCACTATTCTCGAGAGAAAACAAAAAGAAAACCTTTGTGGAAAGGGGGTTTGCTCGAACCCCCCTAGTTCGAGCGAAACCCCCTTTCCCCACCTTCTCACCCTCTAGCACCAAAAAACTTCATATTTTTTCCCTTTGAAGCTAGGGTTGAGGATGAAAATGGAGGAGACTTCACAAACCCAACTGGATGATGGTATTCCTTAGAATGAGCTATCCAACAAATATGATTTTAATATGTTTTTCTTTTATTAGGTATTTGTTTATTTAGTGTTATTAAACATGGGTTTTTCACCAAAAATCAAGCTCTCGATTTTGCACATGTGGAAAAATAGAAGATTATCAAAACAAAATTTTGAAAAATATGCATGCACCAGATATTGAAGTCCTTGATCTAACCAAAAAAAGTTACGTTGTATACGGTCTGCCTATATTTGAATTGTAACTGGTTTGACTTTGAAACTTGATTAAGGAAAAAATATTTAACAAAACACCATAAAACCAATTGGAAGCACTAGATATCATAGTTACAAATCTAAATTCGAAAAAATTAGAATTTTATCCTTCATGGAAAAAGAGATAAGTTGTATACGGTGAGCGTCACTCCTTAAAAATGGCGTTTACTGAAAAAAACTTGTTTTCGAAGGAGATGGAAAAATAAGTGAAATTTGATTCAAAATTTTTTGAAAAAAATATGTTTACAATTTATAGACAAAATGTCACAAATCACTAGTTTGCATCATTTTCAAATTCCTCATACTTTAGCCACTATAGGTCCCCGAAAGTGAATATTTAGTTAACAAAAATTATTTCAATGTCTAGTTTGGCCAAAAATTGTAAACCAGTATTGTGGGATCACCCATGTAGCTGACTCCTTTGGCCATGTGCTAGCAATTGATAAAGTTACCCAACAAAAGTCGAGATTATTTTTTCAAAATATGCATTAATGTTGAAGTAAATAAGGTTTTACCCTCTATTATTTCCATTAGATCAAGATTTGGAGTATAGAATCAAATGATAGAGTATGAGAATGTTGGCATTTTTTTCCAATTTTGTAGGAAGTTGGGTCATCTTAGTGATTCTTGTAAGCTTGATTCACTGAAAAAAGTAAAATGATATCAAATCAATGGATTCATAATGTGGTTGAGGACTCTTTAACCACAGAGTTGGTTAATTCAGATAGTGGTGTGAAGGAGATGGATTATCCTCTATATACTAAAAATGGGAAGGAGAAGGAAGAACCAAAAGTTGGAAATAAAAAGGACCCCAATAACAAATTTGGTAAAGATTCCCCAAACTAACTCTCGAGGGCGGTAGCTTCAGTTAAAAATCTCACAAGTACTTGCCAACATGGGGACTATATTATCAATAATAAAATCGACAAGAATACTATTCCTCAAAATCATACTATAGACATATCTTTTAAGCATAATATTAGTCTCCCAAACAGTTTTGAGAGCTCTAAGGAAGGAGAAATTGAAATAGACCTAAATGAAGATCATAATAAGTTGGAGGTTAACTTATTACAACTAAATGGGGAGGAATATTTTAGTCTGCCTAGGGA
Organism: Sequoia sempervirens; assembly: GCA_007258455.2. Taxonomy (NCBI): domain Eukaryota; kingdom Viridiplantae; phylum Streptophyta; class Pinopsida; order Cupressales; family Cupressaceae; genus Sequoia; species Sequoia sempervirens. Next base: position 265,952,214 of record VDFB02271358.1, read on the forward strand.
TATTTCCAAAGGTATGCAAGATTCTCTGGAATTTCGGGGGTTTGAAGATAAAGGTTCTATCTCTTCTATGTTTCTATCTTATGGGGGATTATTGATTGTATATTGGTGATAGAAGTAGTAGTTGGCAAGTCATAATCAATCATCTTTCTTTCTTCTTTCACTTTATTCTTTTCTCTCTTTTAGAGAGGAGTTTTGTCCCATTGATTTTTCTCATTTTCTCCATTTGTGACATATTACATTTTTCCATGAGTACCTAACATGGCCTAGTAGTTGAGACCCATCAATCATATTTTCATCATTTGCATTGTTTACTTCTCCCTAAGTTACAATTAATAGGCATGTTGGTATGAACAAGGTATATTATCTATGCAGTTCACCTAGTTGGTCCTATTCACAAATGTTCATATGTTAAGTTTACTTAGGGCTTTAAGAATCATTTTTAAAAATATTAAGTATTCACATGATCTTATCTTATTTCATCACTAGTTGTCTCATTGCATAAGATTATGGGGCTCCAGATAAGATTGGAGATTTGGTGGAGGCTAAAGGAGGGGGGGGTGTGGGAAGAGCCCTTTAGAGGAAATAGATCAAAATTCTTTGGCTTCCTTCCATTATGAACAAAGGTGGATAGAGGTGAAATGGAAGAAAGCCCTCCTGGTAAGCACCAAATGCTACTCAGATCTGCCACGAAGGGGGGATTGTGTGGTCAGGAGGAAGCCTCTCAACGAAGGGGATTGAGGAGAACACTCCAAAATAATGATTTGTCAAAGCAGCTAATTTGTTTCTAGTGCTGCATCATAAACAAGTTTTATTAATTTGAACCTACTTTGTGTGCCTTAAAGCATTATCCCATTCCGACTGTTTTTAAAGATAATTAATGAGAACATATAGCACTATTTCTTTTTTTCTAAAAAGAAGTAGCCGTCGTTAGGGCTTAAATTTGATGGTCGACCCTGTCTATCAAGCAATTTTTTTGTGACGGTCATTTATTTGAAGTTGCCTTTCGAATATTAAAGGTTATCTATTTTAAGAAAAATATATGTAGATTGAAAAAACATATATAGAAATAATTACATAGAAATTTTGACAGTTTAACTAAAATTTTGCCTTTCAAGTGATACAGTCTTCCTAAAAATTTAATTGTATTTTACAGCTAAAATGACTAAATATGACCATATGACCATCAAATCTAAGCCCTTACCGGCGTATAGGATCTTCACAAATCCACAGGTTGCAGCTTGTACCCTCGTAAGATTCTCGAGGGTGCTTAGTTCTCGAGTTTACTGTTTGAATGACTTAATGAACTAGTACATGTGTCAAAGGCCTAGCTGATTTGAGGCCCACTTCCTCTTTCATTTGAGAGATCAAAGAAATATGACAAAATAATGACAAGTTATTAGAGATGAACTAAAATGTAGGCCATATCGACACTTTTGAAAGAATAAAAAATGTATTCATGGAAAAAATGAATTGAATTATCTATAGCCTCCCATCTGTATTAAAGGCTGGAGGATCCAGGATTAGAAGATAGAACCCCTGAGTCGGATAGCGCAAGACCAAAATGAAACAAATGCAACAATGCCACACAGAATAAAGAGAGCATTCAGACGGCCTTCACTCCTCATCTTTTCTTCCCTCAGTTTGCTCTGTTCTCTCAAATATTTTTGATAAGTTTCCAAAATCTGATTGTGGTTCTTAGTCCTTTTGCAATCTAGAGCTCTTTCCAGGATAGCCAGACTGTGTCTCCCATTAATACGACCTCCCATCATGTCTTCCAACTGCATGCTCAGTTCAGTGATCTCCAAGCCGTTATCATCGCTATCTGAGACTCTACACTTCATCACCAACTTACATTGCACGGCTTTGTAAGGCAAAATTGTGTGGGAAGGTAATATGGAGCCAAAGGATATTACAAAATCCTTATCTGATGGCCAGTCTCTCATCCCATTCAAAGGACTCCAGCTTGAAAGATTAGCGGCTTTCCCTGTTCTCCTGTTTATAACAATCCAGCTTAACTTAATATTCTCCATAAATTGTCCCCAAAATTCACCATCCTTCCTCTGCTTGTCGACAGGCACAACTGTCGGCAGCCCATCCGTAATGATGTAGTGCTCATCACTGTTAAGGATGTCAATCCTGAAAGGGCAGCTACAAAACCACCCCTCAAAATCTCCAGCAGAAGGGATTCCCCAAACAACTTTGGAAAATATCACTTTATCCTTGTATTGTACGTCCACAACTGAGACAAAATCAGAGGGAACAGCAGTGCTATCACATAGTTTTTTCAGATCATTGCCCTTGGATTCCCATTGAGTAGTTTCATAAGAAACGAACGGGAAGCAGCTTCCATAAAATTTCCTAAATCCACCCAAAGAAGCAGAGATCAAATCTTTAACATTTGTGTCCTCTACAGAAGGCCACATGGAACAGCAAGCTTCTTCCCATATCCTTTCTTCTCTTGCAACAGACCAAAACTCTGAAGAAACACATCCAGCTTTTGCAATTGTTATTCCATCCACGCGGCCTAGGATTCCTGAAATAAGGTCACTGTTCAACACCATGGCTATCTCGGTATTTTGACCGACTCTGCACTAGAACTACTAATATTAACAACTAATCTGGAACATATACAAAATGGGCAAAGATAGAGAAAACTTCGAGAATTCCTCCTTCCAAGAAAAGATATGCAGTGGTACAAGAACCAATGTCCTTCATGCGCTGCAGCCCATTAACAAATGTCTAATTTTTTGTTCAGAAATCCAACAGCCAACCAAAGTGTAGGAATGGGGAAACTCGCCAAATTGGGCTGAGTGAAACAGAGCCTCATTTAACGTTTTAAAGCATTTGAAGAGACAGCTGCCAGTTCAACGCTGGCAGATTGTGTGTGAACCTATCCATACCGAAGCTTCTATAACATGCATAACACGTGGAAAGAGCTCGCTTCAAACTCTATCCTTTGGTGTTTAAAAATGTGATTCTAAGTTATCTGCAATATTGAATCCGAATGAAACAAAATGCCATCTAACGGTGAGAATTCGATGTGCATTTACAAGCATCAACCTTTTCTGTCCATTCGGTCCGTAGAGTGTGCCTTTGTAAGGCCGGTTCTTTGGATTACGTATTTGGCAATAGATTTTGTCGGCCTGAGAACAATCCGAAAGGGTATCCTTCTTGTCCCTTCCAACGTGTTTGCTGCGTTTTTGCGCTCTTGTTGTATGCTTTAAGAGCGCCTTATTTTAGGAGTTTTTAATCCCCTTGTTTCTAGCTTTCGCCCCTAATCATCGCCGGCTTTTCAGGAAAACGTGGGTAAAATTTAGCTTTTGACCTAAAATGTGACGGTCGACCATGCTTATTAAGAATTTTTTTTGTGAGGATTAATTGTTTAAAGTTGTTTCTTTGAAAAAGGTGGTTGTTTAATTTTATAAATTTAGTTGGTCACATTGATGGTATAATTTTTTATTACCTTATTTATTAAGGTTTACTTTTTATACATGCAAGAAGAGATGAAAACATGATGTTGTAAAAGTAATCTAAGTTTGAAATAAAACCTTTCAACTAAAAATAATTATCTTTTAATATTAAAGATTAAATTTAAGACCAATCTTAATTGATTTTGGTAGAGTAAATACTCCTCATTCTTTTGAAAAGGTATCAATTTAAACTATGATTCTAACATCAACAAATTACAAAAGGATTTAGATTTACTATAAATCATTTAATAAAAAAATTACTCTTCAATTATTAAAAGGTACTTTATTTAATAAAATATATAAATATAATCTAATATATTTCAAAAAATATATGTTATGCTACAATTTGATGATTTTATAATATTATTTTTATCTTATAAAAAATACTTAAATATATTTATATGACCATCAAGCATAAATTATGCCCATAATAATCTCTAACCAATTTTTGACAGTATTATATGCTTGAAAGACATGCTACTTGTGAACCCACATCTTTGGCAATGTTATCCCTATTCATTTTTTGAAATCTTCTTGTTTTGTAATGTATGGTGTTTCTTCTATTTGTCAACAATTTATATTGACTTGTGGCATCCAAAAATGTGTTAGCGCTTCAATTTACTTTGTCAACAATAAAATTAGAGTTCAACTTTGTTCATTAATGATATTTTTTTACTTTGTCAATCCATTTTTTGATATCTTGTTTTGTCATGTATGTTGTTTACTTCTATTTTTCCATTATTTATGTTAAAGTGGCAACCAAATATGTGTTAGTGTTAGTGTTAACGTTCTAGTTTACTTTCTCAACAATAAATTTAGAGTTGATTTTTAAAAATTATTGAAAGAGAAAATTAATACTTCAAATAAATAGTTGGATTAATTAAATAATTAAAATTAAGTTTAAAAATAATAAATGAATATAAATATGAATTTTAAGTAGATTATGAAGGTGGAAAAATGATGTAAAAGACATTAATAATCAATCCACTATACAATAATTATATTTTAAGGCTTTCTTAGATGATTCTTTTGAATTCTATATTGACTATGGTTGTTCATATCCATGCATTTAGAACTAATCTCTACACATACGAAAATGATCTAGCACATGGATCTAAACATGTAAGTGTGGGAATGTACAGACAAAAAAAATTCACACCTATGAAATTAATATATATGCATGTGAAAATTATCTAACATGTGGAACTAAATTAATACATGTTGGAAGGAATTGACAAAAAAATTATTGTAGACACCTAAAAAAAATCTACAATTAATTGTACTAATTTTGCATCTTTCCAACCATAATTAATCAAATAAATTTATTCAACTATTCTCTAAACAATAATTATTAACCCATTCTATAATTTTTCTAGCATTAGTCAAATACATGTGAACCTTTTATCCAATTGATTAAGTGTTTCTCTAAGGTTCAAATTTAAATAAATTAATTAAAATTTATGTATTTAATCCCATTTAACACATTCATCCAATAGTTTAAATTACCATATTTATTTAACTCCCTAATTTGTACATTTTTAAAATCCTAATTAATTAATCTACACAAATATGATTAATAAACACAATTCAATATCACATCTTAGCTCATCTACACATAAAATCCCATAACAAAATCTTGACCCTCCATCCTATCCTAGAAAATATTGACCATCCATATTACCCCATATGGTCTCTCACACATGTGTGATAGATCACTAGACACATTTTTCATCCTCATGTGGCTTCTCACACATGTATAAGAAGCCTCATGCCACAATTTTTATTCCTCGTGAATTCATTCTCTTCCCCAAAAATCTGCTCACACATGTTTAAGAATAAGTGATTTTTTATCGATTAGATTAGAATAAGAAAATATTGGCCTTTCATTCCCTATCAATCCTTGTCCCACTCAAATCATCTCTTGAAAAAGTGACACTTGTCATTTTACTAACAACACATCCATTTCAATCAATATGGACCCTTGATCTCTCAAGATAATCTGATCTATTCAACACACTATTGAAGAAACTAGAAATTGAACCTAACCCAAGCCATTTTATCAATTTACCTTTATTTTGTTATTATTATGTTGGTGCTTTATAGATATATCACATTCATTCCACTCAATCAATCATATCTTTGTGAGAAAATCAAGTAGAGTATTGGGTACAACTCTTCTTCACCTAAGTCAATCTAACGTAGTGAAGATGAATAGGGTGAAAAGAGATTAGATATTTTTGTCAAATGATTTATTTTTCTTCATTCCGCACCATGCTCACATTGATTTTTTATATTTAAATTTAAACAAAAAGAGATAGTGTGTATGAACATATTTAGGGAATTTCTTTAATTGTAAGGGTCATGTTCTTAATCAAACCCCTAGGATAACTAATTCAATAAATTTTTAATGATGGTGGAGGAAATAAAGAAATAATGAAATGGACCTATGGTTATTTATATTTCAATTTAATCCTCTAATAATATTGTGATGATGCTCTAACTATTCTTTGTTTATTTATTACTAGATTCTTAGGATGTCCTAGCATAAAAACCAATGAAATTTTTTGCTAAGCTAACACAAAATGACTAGTAGAATGTTTAATGTAAATTTAAAATTTAAAATTCATAATTGTAACTACAAAAGTGGCTTGGGTCAATTCCACACCTACGAATACAGTCTAGAGTAATGAGGGGGGGTCTAGTGTTGATAAAATTAGTTTAACTATTACAAATGCAAGCTTCAAAAAATAAAAAATCTAATTTAATCATTAAAGTAACTACTTGTCACCAATAACTTATTCACCAAATTGTCAAGAACCTCATCATAACCACTTGCAAGCCAAAAAGGAATCCCTCTAATTTGGAGTTCTCTATTGCCTTATCCTGGAACCTTTTATGAGGCCCTCAATGCTTTGAGATCTCGTATCCCTCTGGAGAGGAGGAACACTCCCTAGTCCCCCCAAGCTTGACTAGCTTAAGCTTAATTTTGATAGCTTAGCCAAAGGTAACCCAGGTCGAGTGAGTGGGGTGATGTCATCAAAGACCATCATGGGAAAATGATGTTGGTGTGTGTAGTGAATTTGGGAGTTCAAACTTCAAATTTTGTGGAGGTAACGGTTGTTTGGCATGGTATGATCCATATAGCCAAGAACATGAGTATATCCAACCTAGCAATTGAAGGTGATTCTAGAAATACCATAATGATGTTATGTGGGATGGTGAATCCTTGTTGGTCTCTTCGGGACCCCATCCTATTGGCTCAAAATATGATGATGAATTTTGATAATTACAAATATACTCACGTGTTTCATACAGGGAATAAAGTGGTGAATGCCCTCACCAACTTGGGAGCTTTCAATTTTGAAGTGATTATTTGAGATAATATTTCTCATATCCCTAGACATGTGCATGATTTACTTTTGAATGATGAAAAATTACTACAACCTTGATCTCGAGTTGGATTCCTTGTCAACTCCTCTAGATAGATAGTGTGGATTACATTTATGGAATTATATCTCTCCTAGCTACTCTTTTCATAATCCTTCTTGTCTTTGGCTTACACATTATTCTGGGTATTTCTATAGAGTTATGAGGCTTGCTCTATTTGGTGTGAATTTCACTATAGGAAGAAATCCTGTTCAAGATGAACCTACCTCCTGTAAGGTGTGGAAAAATGATAGGGATGTTTGGACTATCCTCCAACAAGGAAAGATGGCATCATATGTTGAAGGTATGATGGGGCACAACCCCAATCTTTTGATGGAATTTTCTAACTCCTAGAATGAGGGCAATGTCACCATTGGTGATCACAGCTTCCACGTCAATGTGGGGATAATTATTGAAGTCATTATTCTTTCCTTGGATGGGGCTTGCATTCCTCAAAAGTTAAAGAGTCATTATTAGAAGGATATGGATAGGTTCCTAAAGGATGGTGAAAAATTAAGTTGATTTGAACTGTAAATTTTTGTAGGAAAGCTTCTCTCTTACATTTCTAGGGTTTTTCACCTAAAAGGAGAAGGGTATCCCACAAAAAACTTGGAGGTTCACTAAAGACTAATGCTATTATGATTGAAATATGCCCAAATGCAATGTTCTAAATGAAAAGAACTGATAAAAGATAATGAATATTGATGCAAAATCTAAGAAATGCAAGTTGTTTGAAAACATAGTGATGTATGCAAAATGACCTAAGAATGCAAGTAAACAATAATAGAAATAAACAAGAATAAAGAGGTGCATCTGGAAACTGAAATGTAAAGTGGAGAGGCTCTGGAATATTGTAGATTTTGTTATTGAAGCCAACTGGGACACTTACGCCAAGTTGGGCAACTTAGTCTTGTTTAGGGGAGATTCTGCTCGAATGAGTTTCTACCAAATGGGTACTCATAAATGTAAAAAATGATTTTCAGGCTTGGTAATGGGACTAATCCACCATAGATGGTGACTTAGTCCACTTGGGAATCTCAGGAAATTCAAGGTAGGAATCTGTAGTTCTTTTTGTCTGTACTTCCCTTCTTGACAGGTGTCTGGTTCAGATTCTACAGAAAATGAGCTGAAAGAGGTCTCCAAGCTTCAATTAGGGATTTGTTGACTTGAATGAATTTGATGAGTTGACAACACATTGTTAACACCTTGCTCTTTGACAAATCTGCATACAAGACTTGCAAACACACATGCAAAGAGGGGGAAAAGGGTTAAGGGTTAGAGAATAGGGGTTTGCCTTGGTCAAACCCTGATTTGGTAATCAAACCCTATAAAATGAAATGAAATAAAAAGAGAGTGATGAATCAATAACATGCAATGCCACAAACTCACCAAACCCTTAATGTTGAAATCTAAAGATATGCAAGAAGATGCTCCAATGGATTCTTGATGATGCCTTGAATGCTTGAGAATTATGAGTGAAAGTAAGCTAATGTGTGAATGAATGCACTAAAACTAATTGGGGGTGAAAATGAGAGAAAAACCCTTTATTTATGGGTATGTGCAGGATCATCATGGAAAAAACAGGCCCTTAAGTGGCAATGAAAATTCAGAAAAATCAGAGTTAGGCAACTTGACATAAAAATTTGAATAAGTTATCTATATTATTTCAAAAATATGTAAGAATAGAATCTGTGGAAAATTGAATGTAGTTTCTAAACTACTAAGTCTATTTTATTTTTAAAATTCTATTTGGTGAAAATTTGAAATTTCAATGCAGTACTTAAATTTCAGGGAAAAAGAAGTAGGTGTCCGTCTGACCACCCTAACCACAATAAAATGATAATATTTTTTTATAAGATTTTAGATATAAGTAGAGGACTCATGTCCAGATGTGACGATATATTTTTGTAATTTTTTTCCAAGTAAATAATAATTATGATTTTTTTATTACAACATTTAAAAATATAAAACTTTATGTCTAACCACATTTAACTTGGTCAAAATTTCATGAATTTTTTTTTTTTTTTAATCCTATAGTATGTGATAGAATGTGACACATTTTTTGGATTCAAAAATGATACTGTTGAAAGTTATAGATGTTTTAATCCCTATCAATCAGGACTTTAGTTGTAATTCTAATAGAAAATGAATAATAATTATTTATTAAATTCAAAGTAAAGAATAATTTATATTGGTGGAAAGTTGAGAGTCTCCTCTACAAACCCTTTTCGTTTCATCAATTTTGGCTAAAACTAAAGTCATCAGCCACATGGACGAAGTCTAGAAAAACAAGGTAAGTTGTCAAACACGTTTTTTACGTTGACTTCTTAGGATTGGCATGTCCAAGCCAAATACCAAAGCAAGGCCGAGGCTAATCCCTAGGCAATAAATTTTGTGTCAGAAATATCGGATATCTGTTTCAAATCGGATATCCATTTCAAATCGGATATCCATTTTGAATCGGATATCCGATTTGGTTTATATATGATTTTAAAAAATGTTATACACTTTATAATATATGATTTATAAAATGAAATAAATATTTTATAGTTTATTTTAATATATCTAGTTTAGAATATACAATATAGTTTATAATTTAATATATAGTATATTATATTATTATATATAATATTTAAATATTATTTCTATAATTCAGTTAATGTATATATATATTACTAATATATAAAATATTATATAACTAATTAATATATTACTAACATATAAAATTGTAGACATGCAAAATTTACATTCTGCATTTGATCAGGTTCATTCATCAACTGAACTGGATGTTGCATTATATCCATTCATCACTTTAAACCATTCATTAAATAATCTTATAAACATTATCATTCAAGCTTCATCTTGCATCATCCATTTAATTAAATAAATCAGGACTTCATTTAAATCAAATCCTAAATCATATTCCATCATTTTCTGATTTAAATAAATCAGAATTTAAGTCCAAAATGTCAACTCACCTAATCAGCATTAAATCAGCATGATCATCATCTAATCCTAATCTAATACTAATCACATTCCACTTGCATTATCTAGACCTAGCCACTTGCACAATAAATCAATTTTATTGATTTATTAAAACCTCATTTTCTCTCAACATGACAAGTCAAACAGGGCATTTATTGCTCTCCTTTCTTGTCCCCCTCTCAAAATTTATTGCAAATTTGAATTCAAAAATTCCCCCTCTTGGGCACTCTTCCCAAATCTTGCATATACATCAACTAATCACATGATGACAAGTGTCCTCAACTCATTGGCTTGTTTTTGATCCCACATTGGTCCCTCTTCAACACTTGGCATTTTGAAAATCTTTAAATAGGTGCTTCATCTTTGAGCAAATCCTCCACAATTTGATGCAAGGTTACTCTCTTCATTTGAGATTTGATCTTGTTCACCATCGCTCCACCATCTCCATAGCATTTTCAATTTGAGCTTTGATCAAGGGTTGGGAAAGGGTCACTAGCACATGTGACACCAATCCAACATGGAATAAGTGTTTATCTTGCTTTTAAAATGTCTTCTTAATGCTGTTTTTGTTACTTGTGGCATTTCTTTAGCATAGATATTCTATTTCATGGAGGTATTTGCAGATTTGTGTGTTTAGATTAACATTTCTAATGAGTATTTGAAGTGGTCTTACATGCAGATTTAAGGTACTTCATCTTGGCGCTAGAAGGAGGGCTAAAAGTTTACAAATCTGGTTTCTAACGAATTTTTTATCTTTTGTATTTTGTTTACTGCTGTAAAGCTCTAGCAGAAGGTCAATCAACGAAAAATGTTCTTGCCTCCTCTATTTTTCCAATTTCAGAATCATTTACTTTCTTAGGAATGGTTTTTAATGGATAAATTTTGTATGTTGTAGACATTTTCTCTGATTCTGAAGATGTCATTTCTACATGTTTGAAGTGTATTATTGTCTGTTTTTAGCAAATTTGAGAGCATTTCTGAACTGTAAAAGGAAATTTTGACTAAGTGGCCAGAAACACAGTCTGGATAGCAGTATTTCATGGGAAAATTGATATATTCTTGATAAATTTTGGGCAGATACTTCTTTGCGGCCCTTTTCTATTTCATACAGTATGGTTCATTCCAGTTGGGCAGTCAATTACTCTTGAGATTTGCTCATTTTTAGTCTTTAAAAGTTTTTATTGTATTACTCTTAAGCATACCCTAGATTTACTGTGTTTTCTTTTGCTTCACGTAAATTCCATAGCTTGCAAATACAAGCGTCTTGACTCAGGCTTCAACAAAGACAATTTTTTTTTTCTTGTCAGAACTGTTGAAATAAAAATTTTCTCTAGTATACAAATACTTGTGTTTTCAGTAAAGATAAACTAAGAAAAGGATTCTCAATGTTTTCCGTCTTTCAAATGCAAATTTTCTTTTTATTAGTCTCCACGGCTCCGAAACATAGCTTGTTTAAAAGTTTTCATAGCAGTTATACTTGTCATCTGCACAAATTTGTAATCTTTTGACAGTATAGCACAAAGGCGTACAAGATTTTTTCAATCAGCCGCTGTAGTGAGATCGTTGGTAGGTTATGACAGGAGGAGAGCAAGGAAACATCAGAAGTGTGAAGATTTCAAATTTTCTTTACAACATCAAAAGTGTGAAGATTTCAAATTTTCTTTACATTTGATCACTCATGATGAATGAATCAAAGGTTGAAAATCGGCTTTACACCTGCTAATTGCATTTGAAATTTATTTGTTTGCAGGAATTTTTGAGGGGAGAGAATCAAAACCACACAAGAATAGTTCACTGCCTAGTGTGCCATCATTCTTGACATTATATTGTCATAAAGTGCACTGTCTTCTTTCCATCATCTTGTCATAAAGCTGTCTTGAAAATGGCATCTGGCTGGACCATTGGTTCTACCCTGTTTTAATGTGACAATTTTGGAGAGTGGCTCCTAGTCCGTTGGTCCTCTTTAATCTTGTAGAGACACAGAGTATGCTGGAGAAGTCTACGCACTAAAAGATGGGATAGAAGCAGCTTTAAACAGTTCACTCGCCTTGTCTACGCTTGCACATCTCGCTGTCAACATTTCACACGCCCTGTCTAGGCTTCAACATGAGGCAATCTGTCAAACAGTTTATGGTTCTTGTCTCATTCGCACAGGGTGGCTCTACACTTGATAATTACACTTGACAAGGGTGTTGCTATAAGATAAACGTGATCACAACTGCTCATTTATTGTTGAAGAAGAGTTAAGACTTGCAGTTCGGCCTGTATGGTGTTGGAAGGAGCACTGCAAATCTTAAGGGAGATTTCTGCACCCTATAAAAAGTTATTATTGTCAGGAGAAAGGATCGATGCGTAAGACTTTGTGAATTTTCTCTTAAAACGTATCTTTTAAAATCTCTGACCTTTTTACAGTGCGAACCAAGTGCAGGACTGCGAAGTTAATACAAAGGACCAACAGAGAGGCAGCCAATGGCATTAGCTTGTAGTACATTGAGAGACTCCAATCAGAATGCATTTATGCGCATTTAATCTCTGTGATTTTATATATGTGCATTTAAATGTTTCAAATTTCAGTCTTCATGGATGATGCATTATGTTGACCCCCTGACAAACTTATCATATCATATACGCTGTGAGCTTTGAAAGTGATTTTATAGATCTCAAAATTAAATCTCGTCTTCGCTTCTATTTACTAGGCATTAAATGGAAGTGACGGTCTTAGATGGGATAGGTCATTTTTATATTTGACTAAAGCATTCATTGGAAGTGGCAACTTTAGGAGCTTGTGCAAGATTTAATTAAAATAATTTTTTCCAATGGTATCAAATGTCAAATTTTCTAGTATTGTGAGACCTTGTTAAATGTTCTTTATCTTTAACAAGGCTTGTAGATAAAATGTCTTTGCATCTTACAATCTCATCTTGCTAGAAAATAGAATAAAGGATTATTGATCATCTTTAAAATTTTGTTGAAAGTACGTCTATTGAAATTAATTTCTTTCAATATTTATTTCTCAATAATTAATTCTCATATGTTTTTATCATGAAGGAGGGATTTCATCTGCACATGGAGCTTGCAACATTTAAACATTGGACACAATCTTGGAAGACTTTTGGAGTTGTAAAAATTAAGCACTTAAGTTGAACTTGACAAAAGCATTTTTTAATGCTTGGAGCCTCCATTTACTACCTTAATTTTCTATTTTAAGCCAACTACATCATTGTTTCTTTTCAAAGTTGGATTAAAAAATTGAACCTTAGAAATTGCCTAGACATTATTTTTTGGGACTAAAATTAAACAAAGCAAATTCACACTCAAGTTTGGTGCTTTAAAACGAATTCACAATTGCTTTGAAGGTTATAAAATGAACAAGTGTTTGAATTGTGTGATTGTCTTTTGAGTATGTATCCTCTCCCCTTGTGCTTCGTGCGATCTAGGGTGCAAGAGAAACACTCAAAATACATTTTATTGATTTGAAACACTTCAATTTGGGCTTAAAAAATTGAACATCTTGTGCGAGTGTGAGTAGGGGCGTTTTTGCGTACATTCTCTTTCTTTGTGCCATCAAAGATCGATCAAGTTACGGATTGTGTCTTTGCTCGCTTTTGTTTATCTTAGAGGGCCTGCCTTGGGGAAAAAGTACTCACCCAAGGGACGACTCAACCGTAACACTCTTAAAGCCAGCAGTATCAACCGGGATATAAACAGGGTTTTGTTTAAAGCCATAATCACGCTGTTGGCTCGACAAGATGGATCCTAGGGGACCCTGTCATGGGTCAATCTCCAATTTAACGAAAGTCCCATAGAACCTATGTGTTAGAATTTACAAAATCCTTAATCTATTTGTTGGTGCAAGAACGGTCATTTTAGCCACCCCACACTCTTACGGCCTTCTAGGTAGAGATGAAAGCATGCCATGGGAGTTTCATGGTGTCGGGATAGCTTGGCTGCCCGATTGGGATCTAATGAGCCTGGAGGAAGCTGGGGTCAAGCATCTAACCATCCGCTTAGGGGATACGTAGCTGGACTTGTCCAAGTGGGGACTCAACAAACATTGTCTATCACATCCATAGGGCTTGTAATTATTCTTTGTTTGAAAACATAGTGTGTATTCGAAAACATTTTGCAAACAAACATTCAACATGGTTCTCAAAATTTCAAACCCTCTTTAAGACAAATATCATTGACTCAATCCATATGTTACTGCTTTCCCTGCGGATTCACATTCGTAGAGGTTCCTAAGCATTGGATTATATCTCAATTTGTCTTTTTGAGTAAACAATAGGAAAACCCTTGCCTTAAGTTCGTTGAATTTCCACATAAAATATCTTGTGGGGTTTAAAGAAATTAAGACATTGGTACATCTTAGTTTGAAACTTTAATCAAGAGTGTGTTTGTGGTAAAAGGAATACACTAAGCAAAGATAACAAATTGGACCCCACACATGTGCTTGATATCTCTTGGTCATATTGGTCTTTTGATTGCTCTTAGAGAAAAGTGTGTTCTTCAATACCTTGGCCTAGTAAACAAAGTCTCTCTAAGTCTCTTAGGATCAAAATCAAACACTTCATCCACCTCAAACATTTATCAACATCATCCCACAAACAACTTTAGAGCTTTGAAAACATCATTACCTAGACTTGGGTACATTTATAAACCAAATCAAAATCACTTGTTTAGCTAGGTGTGTTTGGATGAATCCTTCCACACACACTTAGTTAAATTATCAACCATCCTTTGAACAAGTTCATCCTAAGATCACATCCAACATCTTAGGGTTTACAAGTTCATCATCCAAATCAACCAATCGAAATCAAAATTCCTAAGTCTAGCATTGATACAAAGTCCCTAAACGTTCATCATTCATATCATTTACACCTTTCGTCCTTCATCTCATCATTGGTCCTAAGAACCTTAGAGGTCACTTTGCAACAAGGTCAAAACACAAGAGGAACATGGAATATACACTTGATCCATACATCTTGAGTAATCTAAATCAATTGAATCCTCAAAGCCTTGCATTTCCTATCAATTATCAAATTCCATGCATGGGATCATTGCCTTCGACAAATGTCAATGGTACAACAATTGTGAGTATGCCCAAGTCAAAGTTTGGAACATATTTCCCAATGATAAATCCAAGTCCAAACCTACAAATCCACCAATCGAATAATCAATGCATGAGCCTTGAAACAAACAACGTCATTCCACCAAATCCCTACAAACCAAATGTGGATGTACCAAGTGCAACTTTTCGAAACATGAATCCTAACTCGGAAAACTTTGGAAGAATGATTCCCAATACCAACAATGTTCATCCTATCATGCCAAATCTAACATCATCCCAAATCAGAACATTATCCAAAGTCAATTTTCCCATAATCCCATTCAAAAACCGCAAGCATGCATGCCAAAACTACTTGAACACAAGCCAAATCAACTATCTCAAGTGAGGCAAGATCAAAATCAAGAACAAATTTGGCGAGATCAAATTGCAGAACTTTCCAAAATAGTTGAGGCATTGCGCCAAGGGAAATCTCCACCACCATTACCTACATCATTCCTTGGTTTAGGGCTTCCCCCTTTACCTAACACCAATCACGCCACCCAAATCAATCCACCTAACGTCAATCAAACCATCATGTCAAATCCTTCGAATATACCATCGACATCGCACCAATGGATGGTATCTAATCAAACAACAACATTGATCCCAAATCAAAATACGGTCTCCCAAGGACCTATCACCTCGGTCAATCCAACCATCACTATCCCTTCAATCATTCCAAACGCCACTATCACACCCATCACATCTCAACCTCTCACTACCATGATCGCTCCGAGCGTATCTCAAACACTTGTCACTACATCCAACATGATTCTAAATCCACCACCACCCCCACCACACCAATTTCCACTACATCAATCCAATACAACGCGACATTACAAGCTGCTTTTCAAAAGGGATTCCAACAATATCTAGCCATGCAACAAGCAACACAAGCTCAACAAGTGAAACAATCCTCTCAAGTTGCCCAAGCCTCTCAAGCTACCCAACCAACACGAGCACAAACACAAAAGATGACAACTATTGAAAACAATGGTCAAAATCCATCCATCAAAGAGCACATTGGAAATGTTTCTATCTCATCCGAAGATCAAATAAACATAGGTCAAGAGTCACTTTTCAATCGTGATCAAAATCCACCAATGATACCTAACAATGAGCCAATTCAAGAAATATCAACATCACTTGACTCTATGGTCGAAGACATTCACAATCTCTCCACCGCAATTGTCAAAAACAATGATCAAAACCTCTCCATTGAGGAGCACATTGAGGATGTATCTACACAATCCGATGATAAACTCACCATACATCAAGAGCCACTTTTTAGTGATCTCTTTCAAGGAGTGTTAGGGTTATTTGATCCTATTGACATAATGCACGATCCATCGACCTATGATCATGTTGAAAATGACTCTACATCGCCTTATGAGGTAGAGGACATATCTCAAGAATTTATTCCAAAGCATGATCAAAATCTTTCACCAAAGTCTAGAAATGGTCATTTTCAAAACATGTTGATCCCCTTTGACCTCATGGTTACAGATGTTGAAAGAACCTTGAACTTGACCATGCCTAATGTCGACATCCAAAAGTCCTTTGTAAGAAATCCATCCTTTGAAGCTGTCTCATGTCAAGAACTTGATCCAAAGCATGTCGAAAGCAACTCTGAAATTAATCAAGATCAAGAATTTGTATCTTCAAGATACTATAATAATCTAATGGATACTCTCTTATCTCTGCAAGACGATAATATCCATGTAGCACATACTCCTCCATCTACCTATGAGATGCTTTCTATGGATGGACACATAGATGATCTTCATCTAGAACAAGATCTTGCTACACAAAAAGAGCAGATTACTAATTCCTATAATCAAACAGAGTGGTCAAAATCAAGATCAAATATGTCCCAAAGTCAGATTGAGGACATCATGAATAAAGATATCCAACATTATCTGCTCAAGGAAACAAGTCAGATAGAACAGGATATTCCAGAGTTAGCAAAGCAGCAAATTGAAATGTCACCTACGATGGTCATTTATCAAAAAAAGCATTTTAAACAAGAGCTCTTGGAACAAGAAAAATCAAAACATGAAGGTACTACTACCACCATATTGGGGGCAACTTCATCTCAAGCAAACGTCAACATAGGGAGCACGAAGAATCCTTATGATGAAACTAGTGTCAATACTACAACCAACCACGTCATGAATCTTCATCCACCCATCACCCCATCCATGAATTGGGACCAACTTCAAGGAAAACTTTGAATCAAAGTACCTAAGAATTACTAAAGCAAAAGAAGTTTCAGAAGCATACTGAAAAATCAAATACAAATGGATACCCAAGAATACAAAGAAGATTATCCTATCAAATTCCATCACCAAAGAAACTATGGGGAAAATAAAAGAGGGAAAGGTATCCACTAAAGATGTTCAAGAAATCAAAAGGTGTTTCGCTGACGCATACAGTATATCAAGCAATTGGTCCTAATTCCATGCATACTGTGATTCCACCCATCATTGCTCATCTTCCCAAGTTTGAGAGTCAAAGGTTCCAAACTCACAACCAATCCATCTCTTATCCCTAAACACACTCCATCCACGCCTCCATGCATAATATCCAATTATTACATTGACCGTGTATTGGCAACAACCCTTCATCATAAGGATTCTGAAGGCAATCTATCGCGATGTGCGCAACAAGACAAAGTTAACTCCGGTATCGACGAAGCAGATCAAGAATACCAAAGTTTATCTGCAATTTATCTTAGCAGCAGCCCTTCTCGTAGGATATCGATGGCACATTATGACAGGCATCTACATCAAAGAACACCTTGTGATTCAAGATGAGCTTGCAACCTTTCGTAAAAATACAAAAAAATCAAAAAATATGAAAATCCAAAAAAATTAGAAAAGGATCGAAACAAGAAAGAAAAAATCGTCTCTCTAGTGAAAACCAAGACATGCATGCTTTGTTAATCCATGATGAAAAACCTGCAAATAGGCGCCATGAGTAGAATCGAGCATCTAATGCAGCGCCTTGGGATGAAAGCATTTTATCCCATCCATAATAAATCGAGCATTCCATCCATCTTATCCATATAATAAATCGAGCATTCCATCCATCTTATCCATAATAAATCCATCCATCCATAAACCATTGATCCAATCCATTTGCATATATTTGCATCCATCATCTCGGTTATCTTGATCTTGATGACATTTTGGGGCACACTTTACACTTGCTTACAGTAAAACATCTTGACATGGGTCATTTTCATCAATCCTATCCTATGCAGTGTTATCTGAGCCATGAAGCATTGTCTAATGAGCATTCTTTATCCGAACACCTTATCTTATCGCAAGATAATCTGTCACATCCTTCGTATGCTTACCATATCCATCCATCCATACACCTATCCAAGCATCCATCCGTAACATTCCATACATTGCTAGACATTGGGGGCAGATATATACATCTTGCTTCTGGAATAAATCTTGGTCTATATCCTCCAGCTTATGTGGTGATCCGAACAGTGGAAAACATGAAATAAAATTGGTAAAAGCATTTTGTATCAGTAGCCCATGGCATATTTTGACGAGAAGACATTCCTTATCAGTTTTCATCTTTCATCAAACATCAATCAATATCAGTCGCATATAAGCTGCACGTCAAATGTCACATCAAATCATCCAAACATCTTTTGTTCGAAACCAAGCTTCATCAAACATGATCAATCGAATCCAATCAACCCATCATCTCAAGATATCCTTGTGTTGCTTAACACTATCCTTGCATTGTTGTGTATCCTCAACAATGTTATCATCATCAATCCCATCAACATCCCAATCCTTGTGTTGCTTAACACTATCCTCGCATTGTCATGTATCCTTGACAATGTTATCATCATCAATCAAATCCTTGCATTGTTGTGTATCCTCAATAATGTTATCATTATCATCAATCCATCGACCTCGATCATTCAACCTTAGCTTGGTTTTCAACAAAATCCCAAAACAGAGCACTGATATCATCACACACATCCATATCAAAATCGTCAAAATCATGCAAAAATCCAAAAACATCAGAAAATCAGAAAAAACCAAAAAAAAAAAACATCCAAAACATATCAAAATCCAAAAAACACTCAAAAAGTAGAAAACATCAAAAACATTGAAATCCGAACTACG
>VDFB02271358.1:265971458-266040978 GCA_007258455.2 Sequoia sempervirens
TTGATGGTTACAAATGGACCACCAAATTTACTAAGGCATGGGAAAGTTGACAAAGAAGAAAATCAGATGGTGTAGGGTTAATCATATGAGTATCTAGTTGTTACTTATGCAATGTGAAATAATGCTTTGGGTTTGAAATATGTGCAATGCAATGTAATTAGCAATATGAATATAAACTACATAATATTTAACCATTCTTTTTATGCTATTGTACATTGATATTTAACCATTGCTTCAAAGAGTTTAATCATGCACATGAGGAGGAAACTAAATATCGATTGTCAACTTCTATATATATCAAATTATCCAATAATCAAGTGTATGTCCATATACAAAAATGGCATCAATGCCAACTCAGACAAAGTTTTACAATATGTGGCATATGCCATCTCGGTATCTATTCAAAATTTACATGCCAAAACGTCTTTCTCATCCTAAACTACTGGTGGATCATCAAAATGGAGCCTCTTTGAAGCACTCGTTAGCTCTGAAGGTAGCTGCACAAGAAAAATTCAAACCACAATTGATATTAGTTATACTATATAATTTAAAATTGAATAATTAACGTAAAAATCAATACACATTGAATTATAATTGAACTCTAAAATTGAAATCTTGATTACCTGAAATATATGTCTCTTTGAAGGGTCATGAGTCCTACAATACACCCCTAGATCTCAAAGAACTAACCAAACCAAATTTTGTAACGTCAATCTATATATGTGAACAAAAACATGAAATTGATCCAAGTTAGCATAGAATTGTCAGTAATAATAATATATTTACCAAGCACAAAATAAAATAAACACATACCTCTTTAGGTTGATCTTTTTTTGTATTTCCTTTAGGTGTCTCAACACCTCCTCCTTGAGGTGTTTCAACACCTCCTCCTTCAGGTGTTTTAACACCTCCTCCTTCAGGTGTTCGAATACCTACTCCTTCGAGTGTTGTGGCACTTAACAACAATGATGTATAGCTCACGACCACCTGTACATAAAAATGGCAAGTACATATGAAACTACAAATCTATGTCAATGTATGCATAATCAATAAAAGATCTTATAAATTTTAATTCAATCAAATTTGAGTTCAATTACCTTTCCCTTATCTAACATTGTGCTTCCATAGTATGGAGAACATCACACCTCACTCAGAATAGGTGTTTCCTACAAGCAAAGAGTAAGATAAACATATAAATTAATATGTAATTTCATTATTGGAAATTCAAATGACAAGCAAATATACAGTAAAAAAATGTAAATGAGTGAGTGCAAAAATACATACTGTGTGTGTGTCGAGGCCAAATGAAATGGCCCTAAGGGTGCTATTAGTCACCTGTGTGAGCTCCTCCTCAGACATTAACTGTTAAATAGACCGTGTAAATAAATATCAGTACTTGATACTATCTCTTATTAATATTCATTTTTAAAAAAATGCAAGTTATGAATTTACACCTTAAATGTTACCTGTGTAACTACTCCAATGTCCAACTCTCTAGCAGGAGAGGACTCTATAGGGTGTGCTTCACTTCCCTGCGTGTGATTTGTTATAATCTTCGCATCGTGGATGTCATAATCAGAAGTGTCTAATGGATGCTCAGGGGGCTGTACAATAGGACCCAAACATATTTTCTGGCACGTATTGCAAATATGTGGCACACAAATATGTGGACCCGAGGAGGATGATGCAGTAGCACTGGATCCATCGCCAAGATCACTAGACTATGGCTGAGCTACTGAAGAAGCATGGGAAACCAAAAGACCACTCAAAGAGTGAATGGCCTGGATAGTTTGTGTGGTTGCATCCTCCATAATATCTGGATGTTGTACTGGAGGTGGTGGAGGAAGGGGAGGAGGGGGAACATATGGGCACCTAACTACTCTAGCTACCCCTGGCCTATCCTGAGGCATACCTCTACCAACACCCTGAAAGGGTTTAATGTCAAAGTAATTGATATGATGCCCTAACAAAAACTCATCATATAATTTTTTAATAAAGTAAAAAAGGTACATCAAGATTATTGTTGGGTGGTTTATCAAAAACCATACACCAACGATCCCAAAATTTATCTACTATGCCCCTATGCATGCACCATTTTATAGAAATTTTTGGCTTGTTAACATTAACTGGCAAACCAGTGCTGGGGTTAATAAATAAAGAGGCTATTTGGGCTTTTGTTATTTGGAGATCTTTCACATCATCATATGACAATCCACATGCATAATATTGCCTCATGGTTTCTTGCCACGAATGAAAGGCATTATGTTAGGTGGAGAGGGTTTCTACATTTGTAATTATTCCTGTCAATGTGTTTGACATACGGGATAATTGAGGGATTTGCTTATAAACATCACAAATGCCCCTCAATTGCTCCAATTTTTCATTAATTAAGTCTTCAATTGATGGCTGTGGAGGTGGTGGAGCATTTGGCATTTTTGCATTTTGATTGTTGGCTGGTGGATTTTCATTCTCAACTGGTGGAATTTGTGCATTCTCATTTTCGGCTGCCATAATTCCTAATTAAATTTAAAAAATAATTAATCTAAAATTAGACAATATAAATGAAACACTATTTTTAAATCAAAATCCATTAAAAACATTCATTTTTTTATCAAAATCTATTTTGAACTCAATTGTTTCACAAAAATTCAATCAAAAGCCCTATTTTGAAAAATAATCCACAAAAAACATTCATTTTTTTATCAAAATCCATTCTCAATTCAATTTTTTCATAAAAATTCAATCAAAAACCCTATTGTGAAAAAAAATCCACAAAAAACATTCATTTTTTTTATCAAAATCTATTCTAAACTCAATTTTTTCACAAAAAATCAATCAAAAACTCTATTTTAAAAAAAAATCAACAAAAAACCATATGAAATTATTCAAATATAAATCAAAATTGAATCAAATCAAATAAAAATAAAAAAACTTACCTTTCCAAATCGAATTTAGCCTAAATTGGATATCCGTTATGTGAAGAATGGATGCACTATGCGCCCGCGGGTTCTTCTTAGCTGAATGACTTCAAAAAAATGACAAAAGTTTTTAATATATGATTTTTACAAATCGGATATCCAATTTGTAAAAGTAGGCTTGGTGTTTGGTATGGTGACACCCGAGCCTAAAAAAAGAAAACACTTTCCTTTCGTATTTTTTCAAGAGTGCAAGGCCTGTTTTTTCCCTCATTGCCACTTTTTAGCCCACCATTAACCTGCACATACCCATAAAGAATATTAATGGTACATATTTCATCCTTTATTTACTAGTGATGAACTAACAACAATTAAAATAGATGAAAAAAGATGACATACATGACATACCTTAACATCCATGAGATTGCTATGTTCGATAAACCATTCATAACCTTCAAGTTCAATAGCAACAATATAGCAGAGAGAAGAGTTGTTTGGGAGCCTTCAGAAAGGGGCTTGTATGCCTTCTCAAGTACAGGTAAATCATGAACATCATCAAAGTCATCTCGATCATCATGATCAGCTCTACCACTAAATGTGTCATGGATTAATGTATTTGTACCATCATCTTCAACTATGTTTTCTAGCGCATGATCATCTTCTTCCATAGGATCATTAACTTCATCTTCGATATTCACAGCTCCATGTTTGTCCGCTTGCAAAACCACATTCTTTGGGCCGTGATAATCAATATCATATTCCCTAGAGCATCCCACCTTTATAATAATGATAGACACAAATAAACCATGATCATGATCAAGTGATTTTATATATATATATATATATATATAAAATGTTAAAACAATATAAACATTTACAAATTCAATCAATATAAACATATATAATGAACAACTTACCAATGGACGATAATCATGCCCCCCTTCAATGTGACCATGCTGCCTACAATTTTTTCAGTTGTTGTGATTAAAAGTCGTCTCATCTTTAAACCATTGTGATTATTGCAAGGACAATAACATTTCCCATCACCCTTTCTTTTCAAACTAGCCCACAATCTAACAAGTGTCTCTTCATTTTGTTCTAGACTAATATTATCTAACATGATTTTTCTTTACCAAGCTTGATTATTTAGATCTTCAAAAAATATCAAACTCACACTCCAATAATTTTTATTCATAGACAAGTAACAAAATCTAATAATTTTGATATTTTACACCAAAAAATTTTGGCATGCAACCACCCCTACAAAAGAGAAGATAGTCTGAAGTTAATGACCCTAAAAAACACTTTAAAATGCTAATTTCAAAACTTATTAAATTATGATTTTACTATGATTTTCAGCCGTTAGACTCCTAAAATCAAAATATTGAACTTAATCGAAAACTTCCTACAACAATGAAGGTAGTGAGCTAGTAAGAGCAAGTGACCCATTCCTAAGGAGGAACAAGTCAGAATCATCATTGCTAATGTCAATATGGATTTATCCTTTTAGTTAAAGATGTAATGTGTCACTTATTATGACAAGCTTATCCCTAGGGTCCTCAACATTGAGAGAGCCTTAATCGCACAAGGAAGCACACACTAGTAGAATTTGGCAAATAAATGACTAGGTGACTAAAACTTTTAGTCACAACAACTAAAAAATGTCTAAATTCTACTCATTTTTTGCAACTCGGCTATAAATGAGTAAATAAATTACTAGTTTGGTCGTTGATTAAAAATTATTTAGTCACACAAATAGAATTGACTAAATAGTTAGTCATTTATTTAGTCACAATCTATTTGAATAAATCATTTAAGGAATCAAGAATATAGCCCGCCAAAATACTCTAAAACTTTAATAAACATACCCTAAAAATTTTGTCAAAATCTTATTTTTCAAGTGTAACCCACTAGAATGGAGTTTTCATTTTAATAAACATACTCTAAAACCTTCGTCAAAACATTATTTTCAAGCATAGACTACCAAAATGGAGAAGTGTTTCAGTAAAAAATGACAGAGAACGGTGAGGAGATGTGCGTGAAAGGAGGAATATGATTCATTGCTACTTATCTCATTCCTGCTCTGCTCAACAAATCTTACATTGTTCTTGCTACTATTTGTAATCTAGGTATTTACTTGACATATATTTGCATAATCTCAAATTCTTTCAGAGGCTTTTGAAGTATCAATGTATCTTATATAGGGTTTAGAATGATTTCTTTTAATTAAAAAAATAAATAAATAATGTATTTCCCTATAATTAGATAATGTGGAGACCTCCTAAATCTACCCCAACACACTATCCTCTTTGGCACTGTATTCATTACTCTAGCTACTAGGGTTTTGCATGTGACATCTTTAATATCTTCATGACTGTGGCTTTTAAATAGATCTCAGTCTTTTCTTTAATCCTTTTCATGGTAACCCTTGAGTTCCATAATCCACCTTCAATCTCTTCTAAGAACGTTGCCTTAAGCTAGACTGCATAGTATGCATATAAAGCAAGTCCTTCATACCTTCCATTGTTCCAAACCACCACTCACTTCCTTGCTAAAAATGTTGCCTCCATAAGCACAATAACATGTTTTAAAATCATGGTTGCCAGTGATTGACCATTAAGGTCACCACTTCCATCAAGATACAATGAGATTTTTGTCTTCAAACTCAAAGCATTATGCATGATAACATTGTGAATTGTTTTTTGTGTGTGATTTGATTTTCTTGCACATTTACTGCTTTGCTAACTTCCTTTAATACTAGGTATTGCACCCTCAGCTACAATCTCAAACAACTCACTCACTATCACTTGAAGATTTCTTTCATGAGCATCCTTCTATAAAATCAAACTATGCCCTATAGACTGCCTACTTACTACAAGGGACTCATTGTTTCATGGTATTGTAGATCTTAAGATACTTCAACCTTATTGACACTACTTCACAGTCCACAAGGTATTATTCACTATTCTCCCATCTTTGATGAGTCTCAAACACTGCTCAAACATGTAATCCACTACCTCCATTATACATTAATGGCTAAGAAGAAACATTGAACCTATGATTACCACTGTTACTTCATTTGGACAGTCATTCCTTGATTGCATTTGCCCTGTCTAACACTACCAAAAGCATTTGAAAAACTCTTAAGGTCAACAAGGGGGTAAGGAAACTCACTGTTAAAATATTCACTTTACTATGCAAGGCTTGAGCTTTATTATCTTGTCACTACTCAGCCTCTTTTTTACCGTCACATCTCAAGCGACTACCATTCTTCTTACCATAGATTGCATTTACAAATGTCACTAAGCTACATAGTGTGCTTGTTATTGGCTACAATCCTTAGATTGCAAGATTTTTTTATTAGCTACAATGTCTCAATCTTTCTAGTATTGCAACCTCACTAATCCGCTAGAGTTATTGTTTATGTTTCTACATAGTCCTAGGGTTTGTACCCTAATCATGCTCTTACCAATGCTTTTGTTGGTATTAAAAAACAACATTAAATCTTGGGTCAAAAAATTAGTTGTCTTGAAAAAGTTGTGGTATGATCTTGGATTGTATCCTAGAGTGTGGGAAGCTTGTGTTTGATCATTAAGGTATGTTAACCTTATCAGGGAAATGTATCATATATAGTATGGGTCTTGCTTTAATAATTTCCATAATGGTTATTAGCAGATCACATTATTATATTTTGCGGGAACCCAAGATTGCATTCAAGTATCTAAAAAACTTGGTTTACAGTCTAAGCTATACTCTTTTAAGTAACATTCATAAGGTTTAGAAAATCTCGATCACTCTCTAGAATAGCCCATTAAACATGGGTTGTGCTTGAATGCACGACATAATTGATATAACACAACCACTCTGCATATCAACTAGAGTTATAGGCTCTTTATTGCAGCAAGAGGTAATCACTCTTGGATCATGCTATAATTACATCATAACCTGTTCAACTTGAGACAACCTGAATGTACCCAATGATGATTGACACCTACATTATACAGCCTAAATTAACTACATTATATGAGTTCCTCCATTTCTATCACAATATAGCCACATTAAACTTGGGTCACACATGAATGCATCTTGTATTTGTTATAGCACAACTATGCCACATGACCAATAGAGTTATGGATCACATAATTACAGTCACAAGAATTTTTTTCTTGGTTGTGATCTTATGGTGATTCCACACAACAAAATTTGGACATGAAATTCTCAAAACCCTAAACCTCTAAAAATGAAATCTAATGAGACATTGCTTTAAAATATGATTTTCAAACCTAGAACTACAAATCTAACTTCACAATTGAATTCTACAAAAAGACAATGACTACCCTCAACCTGGCAATATCTTCTTGAATTTTTTCTAATTTTTCCCAAGAAAATCATCCTTAGTTCTCCACAAATTGTCTCAAGTAGAGAAAAACATTGTCGCAATAAATCAGTGAACTCATTTTTCGTTATGTCGGCCACAATTTGATTTTTTTCTTATTTTTCATGTTTGTCGAAATTTCAACGAAACCCAAGTTCAGCGAAATTTCAACGAACATCAGGGATAAACTTTTAAAATTTTGAAAATTACACATCAAATTTTATAAGCACCCGATGATACATAAAATTATACATATTTCATAAATCTGTGTAGCTTCTAGATTTGATTGTGTCAAAATATTTTGCATCACAATCAAATCCAAAAGCTACACAAATTTATGATATGGATTGTGGGAACTTATTATCATTAATTATACATATTTCGTTAGAAATTTTCACCATATTTTGCAGTCAAATGAGTTAGTGTGTGTAATCTCATCTCCATTGCACACTTGATCTATCTCTTCTCCCTACTTATCTGACTCCTCTTCAAGTTCATTCTCCTCACTTCATGGGAAAGGAGTGTGATTCATCACTAGCACATGTGAGTCATAGGGAGTGTATGGGACTAACTCATGATTGTTGGCATTATTCTTCACCTCATACTAGAAAATAGAAGCAGCAGTCTGAAATTTTGGACAATCTAGCTTAGAATGCTGACTCATTTTATGAATTTTGCACCAACTATACATAGCTTCCTCTGTCAAAAACACACCACTAGAATGCTTTTCTTGAGTGGGAGGCTGATCTAATGGAGTAGGAACACCTCCATTAGTCAACCTCATATTCCATGTTTTATTTTGTCTAGGTGGCTATCTTTGATCAAACCGTTTTCCACCAGTCTATCCCCTATCAAAGTTTTGTCTAGAAGTCTTCCCTCTTTCAAAGTTCTATCCTCTATCAAAATGTTGTCCTCTATCAGAATTTTGTCCTCAGTCAAATTTTTTCCCTTGTTGGGAATCCATATTCTCTCTATTGAAATTAGAATGCATACTCCTTTGGGGAGCCTGGAGTTGACTGTTATGATTTCTTAGATAGGTGACCTCCATGTTCAACTTCTTCACCTATTCAGTTAGCTCATCCAACCTCTCCTTGTCAGGATTATTATAGGGATGTTGATTCACATTGCCTTGGGGATATCCCGTTGTTGCACTAGAGCTCAAGGACTAGTTCAAGACTTCAAAATTTGATAGATATATAGGGAAACCAACTTGCTGTTGTGGGTGAAGGGGTTGATTAACACTTTGTTGAGGATAATTGATCACTAGTGTGACTATATTTATAGGAGGTCCTAGATGAGGGACTAGAGGAAACTGAGGTATCAAATTCATAATAGGAGTATAATTGGTAAGAGCCTAGTTGAGATCCTGAACTTGTCCTAGGTGAGTAGTAGGTCCTAATGATCGTAAAGGGCTAGATAAGTGTTGTCTTAAATCAGTAATAACCTTGACAACAACTTTGTATGCATCAAGGTAGGTATTTGGAGGGTTAGGTCTCCATTTTTGGAAGTTAGCCATGAGACTGCCCAACCCTTCATAGTAGACCTCCAAAGTAGTAGCATCATCTACAACATAAGGGGATTGCAATCTAGTGTATTCCTGATGAAATTTGTTATTAAAAGACCCTATTGGCTCATGAACTTCTCTCTTAACTTTGGTGAATTGCAGATAAAGCTCATTAGCACTAATGGGAATGTTAAATTTATGTAAAAATGCAGCTTCCAACTTAGTCCAGTTATGAATTGACCCAGCAGACAAATGATTGTACCAATAAAATGTATCTTCTCCTAGAGAATAAGAAAAGAGTCTATGGGAAACATCCTCATGGTTAATTCCCCTATCCCTGAGGCAAGTCTGAAAAATCCTGATATGTTCCTCTACAATCCTATTAGGGTCATTAATTTGGAACTTCGAACAGAAATGTTCAAGGTTCTTGGGCATGACATTGTAATTGTTGAAGGATAATGGAGATGGGTTATTAGCTAGGAAAGCCATTTGTGGATGCGGGGGTGGTAAAGGTTGATTTATGGCCGATTGAGGCTGTTGAATGGGAATGGTTTCAAAATCAAAATCAAATGGACTTGATGAAGGTGAGGATGATGGAGATGATGGAAGTGGTTGGCTGGATGATGATTCTTCCCTTCTAGTCCTTCTCGACTTGGTAGGAGCTTGCAATTCTTTAAATTTCTCTTCTCTTGGTGTAGATCTGGTTCTTCTTCAAAAACTTTCAGGGGAAATGGCAGACAGAAATTGATCTAGCTTGCTTATTCAGGCCCTCCATCTAGTGCCAATCTATTGATGGTGTTTTCTGCACAACAACAACTTAGACAAAAAATGGAAATCATATCTCTCTTGAAATGTAAATCTCTATCAGCAAGCCTCAAGAGATAACCCCAAGGTGTCTAATGTCAGGTCTTGACAATGCAAAAACAACTTAGTGATAAATGTGAAAATGTTGGTAATTACAAAGGGACCTTACAAACAAATGTTGGAACTTCAAACATATCATATTTTGTAATGTATTGATACTTGAAATCCTAAATCTAACCCAATTTCAAAGAAATAGAAAAAGATAAGGGTTTAAGAGAGATCCTAAGATTAAAATTACACCTAAGATAAACAATTCAAATGATAAAATATTTGAAATGGACCAATCCCTCAAAATTAATTCTTGCTTAACCCAGATTTCATCAGAAATCTTACAAAAATAGTGCAATCTTCTAAGGAATTAAAGATTTTCAGAACATGAGACAATTCATTCATACCAACCCTATTTTTCAATTGAAACAAATAAATACTCACAATTGAACTAAGCACATAAATATAAGGTCCAGAATAACTTTACACAACAACTCACAATCAACCAGTTGCTAAAAGTATGGACCAGGGATAGCTACCAACACTTCAAACATCAAACAACAAGCACCATCGAATTAAATCTAACTCTAAATATAACATATATCCAATGTTTTCAAAGTAATATTGAAAGATAGAATAACAAGAACCATCAAAGATAAACCAATACAAGAAAGAGCACCAAAATCACAATGTCTTTACTTATATTCAATCATCCAAAAGTTGCAACAATTCTAGTATCCAGTATTGCAACACTTGCTTTCAGAATAACTAACTCCTATCTCTAGCTCTTGCTCTATCAATTAGCTTTCTCCATAATATAACTCTTACAAATGAAGCAAAATACCCCATTTCTATAAATTCCATGCTAGGTTGGCATAATTATGGTTACAAGAAGGTCAGCCAAGAAACTTCTTTCAAAATAATAATTATGGCATTAAATGCTTGAGACTTCCTTCCAGGTCAACTTGGACTCTCCAATGAAAATTGCTCCAATGAATGTAGAGGTTGGAAGAAGAAATGTGTAGTAAACCATGGATAAATGGGAAGCAAAAATATTGATGCAATCATGCATTAACTGGCCCCTTTTCCTTATCTTGACCCAATTTATCCCACACCTTAAGAAAGATATCCTCCAAGTCAACCAATGGTGGAGTGATCAACACTTTAAATATTCTTTCAATTGATTTAATCTCCTCCCTTGATTATTTGATGACCTTATCCCATTCTACCTTGAGATCTTGAAACTTCTCCATAATAGCAATATATGTGGCCGCATCATCCAGATGGTGGGTTGTGGTTGGACCATCATCAATTGGAGCATAAACTTCATGCCACCATTTCCTTAATTGTTCTAGGCTCAGATGTTTTGGTGCAATTTTTTTCCTTCCAATCATTACTTCAAAGAATGAGATGCCTCTATTATAAATACCATTCAATGTATTTCCCACTTGTTGACTCTATTTACGAATCTTCTTTTGGACTCTTAGTTTGATCGGTAGGGCTTCATACCACTCCCAAGGCTCTGAAACCTTTGAGGAAGGTAGGATTCCATCACTTATCAACTTTCTGTAGTATAATCCATGATTTCCTTTGTTTTCTACAGGAGAAAATCTACATCATCTTTATCTTGTGCCAAAAAATTCTACAACCACTCACACGATCTATGTGCATCTCCACAAGTTGAAAAAATTCCCTTGATCATGTTGTCTCCTCTAATCCCTACTTCTTGTAGCCATTCATGCATAACCTATGTAAAAGTTTTCATCTTTTCAAGCTCATTGACTGCCTCTTTAGGCAACAATCCTTCTGGGACTATTCCCTCACTTCCCATTGCTTTCAGAGGTTTCATCAAATTTTTCACATACTTGTACACATCATTCAACTAGTTTTTCAACTTCTCCTTTTCCTCTTTTTTTTTATCCAATCTCCTCATAATGGCTTGGGAGGACTCCTAGAATTCTTCCTTCTCTTGATCTTTACTTGTGGGCCCCAAGTTTATTGTTTGAATGATATAATCTTGAGGAGCTACCTCATCTTTATTCTTATCTACAGCAAGAGTGGCAATATGAATCACACTATTATTTGACTCATCCCTGGATATTTTAGAAA
Source organism: Sequoia sempervirens (assembly GCA_007258455.2). Classification (NCBI taxonomy): domain Eukaryota; kingdom Viridiplantae; phylum Streptophyta; class Pinopsida; order Cupressales; family Cupressaceae; genus Sequoia; species Sequoia sempervirens. The sequence goes on from VDFB02271358.1 coordinate 265,983,214, forward strand.
CAACTCTAGCCTTCTCCTTTATTTTACCCTTTCTAATATTAGCGAGTAAATCATCCCAATTTGGAGGAGTATCATCTACAACTATTTTCTTTCTTTTCAACTCCTCATTGAGCCACCTAGGAATAGAAATGTTTGAATGTTGCTCACCTTGTTTATCCATTTCCTGCTGAATAGTGGGGGAGTTAAAATTTGAACCATGCACTTCAAGAACTTGTTCATCTTTATCTTCCTTTTCCTTATCTTTCTCTGTCTTCTTTTGGATTCTCATTTTTTTCCTAGTCATGCAACTTTGTCACATCATGAATTAGAGAGGGAGTTCTTTCATGTACCTCTTCTTTCTCGAGGGATTTCTCTCCTTCATCCTTGATAGGTTATTCTTCTTGTGATACTAAAGAAGATTGCAGAATCCTATCAGTATATGCCTCTGCACTGTGAAGATCCTCCTTAAATTATTTTGTATTCTCATCTTGATGGCTATCCTCAACAATAGCACCTATTGGTTCCTTTTCTTCAACATGAAATTCTTGAGTAGAAGGAAAGGAAAAAGTAACCTTTTGTTGCTATGTAATAGAGGGAATCATAGTAGCACCTTCTTTCACTAAACCTTCCCAAGGGGATGGAATTCTTTCCTTTTGGGTATAAACCTATGTTTTCTCTTCAAAAATCTCAACATTTATCAACTATGGTCCTATCCCATCCTCTCCCCTAGGAGGCTCATTTTTCTTCTTTGATGTTCTTGTTACCCTTCTCCATTTAGGCATAGGGGAATCACCCTTCTTTCCCTCTTCCTCAAGTTCCTCTTCTTGAGCAAACTTCTTTTCTTTGGAGGAAATCCTTCTCTTCTTTGCAATGGGCTTTCTTTTCTTTTCCTTCATAGTCTCTATTTTACCACCTTTGATCCTAATTCAAAAAGGAGATCTCACCTTTTCCTTTCCTTTAGGGACCTGTTCTACCTCAAAAGAAGATTGAGATTCTGAGCTTCCCATCAAGTCATAGGAACATTGTTTCCCTTCATTGTCTAGCTCTCAAATCTTATGCTTGGCCCACAACTTAGTATATTTGATTACAAGGGCATTGATTTGGTCTAGTTTTTGGAAAATGTGCCTCAAGATTACTGACATGAAACTCCTTAAAGCACAAAGTTAGTGAGACCCTCTTAATGTCTTACCAACTAGCAGTTGTGTTCTAAACTTTTGAAGTGCTCAAATCATTGATACTTTGATTTTTTCTTGCCGACAGGAGTCATCGGCAAGAAATGTCTATCGCTGTGAATTTCCTAATTCTTTCCACCCAAGCAGACCTCTTGCCAATGGGTTGGTTCCTATTGGATATCAGGGAGACTCTCGGCAATGAGTGGCATCAGGGAGAGACATGAGGCTTCAGAGTGATTCATTTCGAAAGAGTATGTCTTGCTACGGTCTTACACAAGAATTTCTTCGAGGTGACATGAAGGTTCAATAAGAGTCTAACCAACAGATGTGGGGACCACTTGGAATTTTGGGATACTTGTTGAGAATATTGTAGATTCTCAACTTAATTCTCTAGAAATGCACAAGTAGTGAACACATGTCATTGGTGAAGGATGTCATCGGGGAGATGGTATGAACCTTTAGAGTGACTCATTTTGATAGTGCTAGTCTCGCCAATGGGTTGGCTCCTAGTGATCATCGGGGAGACTCTTGGCTAGTAGGTTTTCATTCAGTATGAACTCTTGTCGAGAGTGCTAGTCTCGCTAACGGATTTGTTTATGAACTACCAATGGATCTCCACGTGATGAACTTTGGTGTAACTTCTTGCCGATGGTGTTCCTCTTGCTGATAGACTGGTCATAGTGACATGAACTGTCAATGACATTGGTGTAACTCTAGCTAATGATACTTGGTCAGGTTTGCATTCAGTAAGAACTCTTGCCAATGGATGTGGTCTCACCAACAAGTTGGTGAATTTGATATGAATTCTCAGGGTGTTGCCGATAGTGATGATCATGCCGATGGTTCTGTGATCAGGCATTTTGGCATCGGGGAGGCATAGTCTAGTGTCTCACTGAAATGAGATTCTATTAAACCATTTTGACCGAATGACTATCCTACGTGGTTTGTTTTGAACCAATCAAAAAAGAAGAATGTGAACCATTGGCAGTTGAATTGTTGTGATTGTTCCTATGTGGAAGATGAACAGATTGTGAGGAAAACAACTATGCTTTGCAATTGTCGATGATTGTGAACAGTTGGAGAGTGTAGTGCTATTCGATATTGAACACGGATTGATCTGAGTGGACTCATAGTATGCATCTGAGAGCATTGTGAGATTAATGTTTTGTACAAGATTGATTAGTGAATTTTGTTGTTGTAAAATTGACATCAGAAAGTGAAGTTTGTACTCTGTATGTAATTTTGTTTACTATAATACAAAGAGGCTTTACTTGGTGTGGTGGGTTTTTCTCCCGTAAGGGTTTTCCCACGTAAATCTGGTGTCCAATTGTGTATGTGTTCATTTCTCTTTTCTATTAATTCTTTTCATGTGTATCTTATTGAACTATGATTACAAAATTTAAAGTCATATCTGCATTCTTCCTTGAGGTTTTGATGTTAGGGAGTTTGTTCCGCACCTAAGCTTTCCTTACAAGTGGTATCAGAGCCTAGCCAGTTGCGTTATCCTTGTGGGTACGTTGGGTTTTTTGTGTCAATTTTATTCAGTGGGAGTCTTGTAGAAGTCTGGTAATTCAAATTACAAATTAAGATGGCAAGCACATCAAGAAAGATTGAAATTGAGAAATTCAATGGAAGTAATTTTGAGTTGTGGAAACTCAAAATGGAAGATCTATTGGTTGATCATGATCTTTGGCTTGTTGTGTCTAGAACGAAGCCTATAGGTATGAAGCAAGAGGATTGGGACCTTGCAGATTGAAAATCAAAGGGGTTGATAAGGCTATGTTTAGCAGACTCTATTCTTTTGAATGTTCATGAAGAAAATACTACATCTTCTTTGTGGAAAAGACTGGGAGCTATTTATCAGGGAAAGTCCTTGGTGAATAAGTTGTTCTTGAGAAAGAATTTGTACTCTTTGAAAATTTAGGAAGGAGCATTTGTTGCTAATCATTTGAATGCTTTCAACATGTTGATTGCTCAATTAGCATCTATGGGTGTGAAGATTGATGAAGAAGATCAATGTATGCTATTGTTATGTTCTTTGTTGGATTCTTGGGATCACTTGGTGATGGCTATTGGGAGTATGAAATCCACTTTTAAGATGGAATATGTTGTTGCTTCTTTTTTATCACAAGAGATGAGAAGAAAATCTTTTGAGATGGAAAAGGAGGCTCTTGTTGTTTGAGGGAGATTGAAAGAAAAAGGCAAGAAGAAGGACAAGAAATCAAAATCAAAATCAGAAGGGAGATCAAAGTCTCTTGGCAAGAAGTCCAAGGTGAAGTGTTGGAATTGTGGACAGCATGGTCATGTTTGAAAGGATTGTAAAGAGGAGGAGGAGGAGGAGAAGAAGAAGAAGAAGAAGAAGAAGAAGAAGAAGAAGAAGAAGAAGAAGAAGAAGAAGAATTTTGACAATGATTCTTCTCAGAGTGATGTAGATGCCTTCATTGCAGCCTTGGCAACTCAGGCATCACATGATGTTTGGAGCATCTGTCCACATGAAATCTCATAGAGACTGGTTCACTAAGTATGAAAAATACGATGGTGGAATGGTGTATTTGGAAAGCGATTCATCTCTGTAAATTGTTGGTCATGGAAGAGTAATAATTCAGTTCCTTGATGGAAGAGTGAAGGGAATCAATGATGTAATGCATATACCAAGTCTGGATTGAAATTTACTTTCTGTTAGTAAGCTAAACAATGTTGGAGTTCAAGTCTCATTCTCTAGAAATGGCTGCAAAATGACTAGAGGCTCAATGGTGCTAGCTAGGGGTACTCGTATTGGTACCTTGTATAAGCTGGATGCACTTGTTGTACAATGCAATAGTGTCTCTGCAAAGTCAAAAAAGGCTACTTATGGAGAAAAGGGGAAAAATGTTCCTGATAGTGCAAACTCTATGGAAGTTAAACTTCCAGCAGAAAAGACTATGCTCTGGCATCATAGGCTAGGCCATATTGGAGAAAAAGGTTTAAAAACCTTGAAAAATAAAAACCCGGTTGAGGGGCTTCATGACTGTAACCTTGAATTCAAATTTTGTGAACATTGTATATATGGTAAACAACAATGTGTTTCATTTTACTCCAGACCTCACAAATCTTCTAGTTTACTTGATTACATACATTCTGATTTTTTTGGTCCAGTAAATGTTCCTTCTTTGTCTAAATCAAGATATTATGTATCATTTATTGATGATTATTCAAGAAGAGAATTTGTTTATTTTTTGAAAATTAAATCAAAAGTGTCCAATTGTTTTAAGGAATTTAAAAACCTTGTGGAAAATCAGACTGGAAGAAAAATAAAATGTTTAAGGATTGATAATGGTGGTGAGTTTTGTTTTGATGAGTTCGAAAGGTAATATAAAGATGATGGGATTAAAAGACATAAAACTATGCCCTACACTCCACAGCATAATGGAGTTGTTGAAACATTCAATAGGACAATGATGGAAAGAGCACAAAGTATGTTGAGCAGTGCTAGCTTGAGGGAGAAGTTCTAAGCTGAGGCAGTTGCAACAACATGTTACTTAATAAATTGTTCTCCTAATTTTTCTCTTGTTGAGAAAACACCTTTGGAAGCATGGTCTAGAAAGAAGCCCTCTTTGAGACACATTCATGTCTTTGGCTGAGGCATATGCATATGTGCCGAATGAAAAAATATCTAAATTGGAAAACAAGGTTGTGAAATGCATTTTTATTGGTTATAGTGTAAGAATAAAAGGATACAAGCTTTGGAATCCTAATATGGAGAAGGTTCTATACAACAGAAGTGTTATCTTTCGTGAGTTGAAGCCTTCTACTTTGGATCTACAGTCAAAGACAAAATCAAAAAATAAAAAGGATGTAGTTGAAATTCCTCCAACACCAGATAAAGAGGAATTCAAAATTCAAAATGTACCTGAAACTGAGGAGAGCTCAAGTAGTTCTGAGAGTTTTGAAGAAGAATAACAACCTCAGCCTCAGCCCATAACGAGGTCAACACGTGAAAGAAAGCAACCTAATAGGTATGCATTTTCTTTGTTAGATTCTACTTGTGCGTATGCTTTAATTTCTAGCACTGATGAGCCTAGGACTGTGAAAGAGGCATTTAGAATGTTTGATTCAAAATCTTGTTTGGAAGCCATGAATGAAGAAATGGCATCATTAGAAAAGAATGATACTTGGAGTTTGGTGCCCTTACCTGACGGCAGAAAAGTTTTTGGCTATAAATGGGTGTTTAAAAAGAAAATAGGTCTAGATGGAAGTGTGGAAAAGTATAAGGCGAGGTTGGTTGCGAAGGGGTATTCCCAGGTAGAGGGAATTTATTATGGAGAAATTTTTTCTCCTGTAGCTAAGCTGATGTCCATCAGATTTATTTTGTCACTTGCAGCAATGTATGACTTAGAGATTGAACAGATGGATGTGAAGAAAACATTTCTTCATGGTGATCTTGAAGAATAAATTTATATGTCCCAGCCTAAGCACTTTTTGGAAAAAGGTAAAGAAAATCTGGTTTACAAGTTGAAAAATCTCTATATGGATTAAAACAATCTCCTAGAATGTGGTACCATAAGTTTGACATGTTTGTTTTGTCATTGGGATTTGTAAGATCAAAATCTGATCATTGTGTGTACTACAAAGTTGAAAATGATCATGTTCTTATTATTTCTCTCTATGTTGATGATATGTTGTTCATAGGCAACAGTAAGTTAATGATTTTTTATCTAAAATCCCAGTTGTTTGCAAAGTTCAAAAAAAAATATCTTGGTGCAGCTAGGTATATTCTGGGAATGGAAATAACCAAGGATAGGAAGATTAGAAAACTTTGGCTCAGTCAGAGTAAGTATATTAATACTGTTCTGGAGAGATTTTGTATGACTAATTACAAGCAGCTAGTTGTTACATTTTTGCAAGAAAATAAGCTATCTATTGAAGACTATCCAAAATCTCCTACTAATATGGAGGACATGACCAGAGTGTCTTATGCTAGTGCAATTGGAATTTTAATGTATGCAATGGTTTGTACGAGGCTAGACATTGCCCAAGCAGTGGGAGTACTTAGTCGTTTTATGGAAAATCCTAGAAGGACACATTGGGATGTTGTGAAAAGAGTGTTTAGATATCTGAAGGGCACTTCAAAATATGCCTTGTGTTACCATGGAAATTTTATTGAATCACATAGGACTCTCAGCATTTGAGGCTATGTGGATTCTGATTGGGCAGGGGACATTGACAGCAGAAGATTCACAAGTGGATATATTTTCATGGTGAATGGTGGTGTAGTTAGTTGGATGAGTAAGCAGCAAGCTATAATCGCTTTGTCCACTACAGAGGCAGAATACATGGCAGCAACACATTCTTGTAAAGAAGCAATCTAGTTAAAATGTTTGTGTTCTAACATTGGGTTTGATGCAAGGAAAATCACAATTTACTGTGACAGTCAGAGTGCTATTTTTTTGGCAAAAAATCCTACTTTCCATGCTAGGATGAAACATATAGATGTACAGTATCATTTTGTAAGGTATATGGTGGAGGATGGGAAGGTCTCTTTGGAGAAAGTGGATACTCTGGAAAATGTTGCAAATGCATTGATGAAGCCTGTGAGCACAGACAAATAAAGGTGGTGTGCCAGTTCAATGGGCCTTAGAGCCCATAAATTTTAGTAGTTTTGTTGTGCTCTAGAGGTGTCAGTAAGATCTTCGTCAAGTGGGAGATTGTTGGAAAATGTGCCTCAAGCTTACTGACATGAAACTCCTGAAAATGCAAAGTAAGTGAGACCCTCTAAATGTCTTACCAATTAGCAGCTATGTTCTAAACTTCTAAAGTGCTTAGATCACCGAGACTTTGATTTTGTATTTCCAATGGGAGTCATCGAAAAGACATGCCTATTGTTGTGAATTTCCTAACTCTTTTTGCCCAAGAAGACATCTTACCTACGGGTTGGTTCCTATTGGATATCGGGGAGACTCTTGGTGACGAGTGGCATCAGGGAGAGACATGAAGCTTCATAGTGATTCATTCTGACAGAGTATGTCTCATCGACGGTCTTACACAAGAATGTCTTTGGGGTGACATGAAGGCTCGATAACATTCTAACCGACGGATGTGGGGACCACTTGGAATTCTAGGAGACTTGTTGAGAATATTGTAGATTCCCAGCTTGATTCTCCAGAAATGCACAAGCAGTGAACGGTATGAACCTTCTAAGTGACTCATTCTAATAGCACTAGTCTCGCCGATGGGTTGGCTCCTAACGATCATCGAGGAGACTCTTGGCTGATAGGTTTGCAGTCGGTATGAACTCTTTTCGAGAGTGCTAGTCTCACCGATGGACTTTTTTATGAACTGCCAATGGATCTCCACATGATGAACTTCAGTGTAACTTCTTGCCAATGGTGTTGCTCTTGTCGATATACTGGTCAGAGTGACATAAACTATCAATGAATTGGTGTAACTCTAGCCGATGATACTTGGTTAGGTTTGTATTCGATAAGAACTCTTGTCGATGGATGTGGTCTCACCGACAGGCTAGTGAATTCAATATGACTTCTCAGGGTGTTTCCAATAGCGATGATCATGCCGATGGTTCTATGATTGGGAATTTTATCATCGGGGAGACATGATCTAGTGTCTAACCAACATGCAATTTTGTTGAACCATTTTGACTAAATTACTATCCTACATGGTTTGTATTGAACCAATTAGAAAAGAAGAATGTGAACCATTGCTAGTTGAACTACTATGACCGTTCCTGTGTGGAAGATGAATAGATTGTGAGGAAAATGACTATGCTTTGCAATTTTCAATGATTGTGAATAGTTGGAGAGTGTAGTGTTGTTCGATACTGAACATGGATTGATTTGAGTGGATTCATAGTATGTGTCTTAGAGCATTGTGAGATTAATGTTCTGTACAAGATTGATCAGTGAATATTGTTGCTATAAAATTGACATCAGAAAGTGAAGTATGTACTCTATATGTAATTTTTTTCACTGTAATACAAAGAGGCTTTACTTGGTGTGGTGGGTTTTTCTCCTGTAAGGGTTTTCCCATGTAAATCTGGTGTCCAATTGTGTGCGTTCATTTCTCTTTTCTATTAATTATTTCATGTGTATCTTATTGAACTATAATTGCAAAATTTAAATTCATATATGCATTCTTCCCTGAGGTTTTGATGTTAGGAGAGTTTGTTTTGCACCTAAGCTTTCCTTACACTAGTTATGTTATTTCCTCTTTCATCCAATCAATCTCATCGATAGGCTTGTCTTTGACTGATTCATAATCATAGGTTTGTATGACTTCTCCATCATCACCAATTTGATTTAGGATGGCCTTTATATTATACAATCTAATCAAATTGGCAGGAAACCTAGAGAAATTCCTCTTCAGAACCTCGAATTCATCCTTGCAATTTTCCCAATAATCTTCAAAGTCATCCTTATGTCTGAATTCCCTGTTGGATTTCTTTTGAGCCCCACTTGTTCTATCAAATCTAGGCCTCTTAATATGAAAAGATAGGTTGAAGGTGCCCATCTCTTCATTAAAAAACTATTTTGAGGCCAAGGAAGGGAAAGCCTCATGAACTCCAATCCTTAGTGGGAATTCATTACCAAAACTAGTTGTTTGCATATCCTTTTTCACAATTGCATCAAAGGCACAAATTTACTTTGTAACCTCCAAAAGAAAGATATGATTTATAGGATACCTACGCAATCTGAATGGAGCTCTTAGACAACCATCAATCTTGATGTAGGAAAATGTAGGAAATTGTATAAACCATGCTCTGAACTTTTGAATCAATTCCCTGGTAGCATCAAAAATTCTAACATGTTTTGCACCCTAGAGCAATCTTGTGATATACATGGTAAATGCATCACTCATCCTTCTATAGCTAGAACTATCCAAATGCAGCTGGGGATAGACTTCATAAATTACATCCTAGCCAAAGACCCCTCGAGTGCTCAAACCCTTATATGGATGGAACCTTGCAAAAGCATAGACCAAATAAGATGTCATAGTGAAAGTTTTGGTCTACAACACCTTGCACAATTGCTCATGAATCATCCTACTAATTATTCCTTCCCAATGGTAGTCTATACCTTCCTCCATTCTCCCTATCAAATGAAACATCCCTACACTCTTTAGACCCATCACTCTACTAAGAAGAGTGATTTCCTTATAGTAATTTGACTTGAACTTGGCCCTGAACAACTATTTTGGCAATCTAGAAATATATGCCTTTTGTTTCTGTAGCCATGAATTAATAACCTCCAGAGCCTTATTTATATCCTACTCATAATACCTCTTGGCTATATCAATATCAAATTGTACCACCTGAGACCTATCTAGCATGTAAAATGTTTGTGCAACTAAGACAAGGGAGAAGTTTGCAAGCACTCTTCCCTATGGACCAATTACTCTCTATGTACCTTGATCATAGTGTCTAGCACATTCAAAGACAAGCTCATAACATTTCATTGTGGAATGAAAACCGACCACATGAGCCAACCCAGAGTCTAACATTCTCCTTACTAAAATAGAAGGGTCACCTCCTGCCATTCTTTCGTTAAATTCTTCATAGTCCCACTTTCCCACATTGGTGTCAGTCACCTCTAACCAAATGGAAACAAGTCTACTCTAAGGAATATTTCTCTTTGTATCCAACCTAATCCTTTTAGCCTCTAAAATAGGAGCTTCCTCGACATTAGAATCCATCTCTTTTCCCTTATCCTTCCCAGTAATAGCTTTGCTTGATTCATCCTACACTCAGCAAGAAGTCACAATCAATGTTCATTACAACATAGGAGTTAAGGTTAGTCCATCATAAATAACATATTCATCATCCAAATAATCCCAAACAATAATCAAAATCCCTTAAAATCTCATAGACATAATTCCTTAAAAATCTCAATATTTTCACTCCTTCACGGAAATCAAACCAGGGAGGAAATTTGGGGATTTCATGACTAGGTGGAAATCAGCGAAGAACACATAGCCATCACCCAAAAAATCAATCAATCAACATTGCATCTCAAAAAAGGAAATACCTAACCTTTAATTCATCAAACCAATCATGAAATACCAAAATCATGCAATATCGAATCATCCATTTATCATTTTCACAAAGTTTCAGGGATTTCCATTGAGGACCAAAATTAGCAAAAAAAGCACAACTTTCACATTTACATGCAATCTCGGGTAATGACAAGGTGATGGGAATTTCATAGATTTCTTAAGGTGAGGGAAGTCTATGGGATGCTAAAATCTCTTAAAATCCCCACTTTTTCACAGTTTGGCCAAATTGATCGAATGATCATAAATTTGGGATTTGGCTCAGATTTTGTGTTTGTTTCAAATCGTTCATCCATAATTTAAACTAGTAACTCATCCAAGTGTAGTTCAATTGATATTAGCAAGGAATTCAAAATACACAACCCTAGAGTTCTGCCATGAATAACCAGTTAAAGGCTTACTACACTCACTCATTTGATCAAACCATAACCAATTCTTCAGAAAATATCAAGGCAAGTATCGATCAAATACAAATGGGAAATGATAGCTCAAATTCACACTTAGATAATCAATTTTTCAAACATGCATAACCCTAGATTGATCAAACCAAATCATCATCATGCACAACAATAAATTCAAGGGCCCAAATCTAGCAAGGATTGGCATTGATAAATTATCAATTCAAAGAAGGGTTGCGACATTAACACTCAGAGGAAGCATTGAAATGAAAAGGGGATAACCCTAGTTTGATCACAGAACTCCAAATTTGCAAAAACCCAAGCATAAAATATGCATAATACCATAAAACCACACATAGTCATCAATAAAAAGAAAAGCCATCATGCACATGCCATTGATGAAGAAAACTCAAGAAGATAATTACTGGCAACAAGTTTTAAATTCCAAACAAATGTGAATGATGCCAAGGAGATGCCACCAAAACTAACAATCCACAACTCCAACAATCAAACTCACATGCAACTCCCTAAGACAAATCTTTTGCAAATTTGATGTGAGACAAACATTCACCAATTTTTCAAGATAAAAATTTCTTAAAATTCCATTAAAAGCAAGCTGCAATGTTCATGCGATAGGCATAAATGAGGTGAAATGATTGCACAAAACCAACTTCAAGAATCTGAGGGAGTGATGGAAATTAGGGATTTTGAAGGCACAAGGAAGTTTGAGGAATTCTACTAGACATAGAATTTTGAGAAATACCAAAATCTCTAAAATGCAATAACAAAACCACTAGGCATCCAAGAAGCCAATGGCAATCAAACATTTGCACAGAGAGAGGAAATACCCAAAACCCGTGAAAAACCCGAAACTCACCCTTAACTTAGGATTTTCAATGAACCACCTTTAGGGATCATATGTACAGTAAACATAAGTGTTAAAGAATGTTTCATAATGGATAAACCTGCACAACTAGAAGCTTCCAAGATGAAAGAACAATCCAATAGGTAGGACTGTAGAAAACACCCAAAAGGCCAAAAGAGAGGGTCCCTTCTTTCAGTGGGGCATGTGTGCGAAAATTGCACAACAATACTAATGTTTCCCTACACCAACAACACAGTCGAATATGAATCATTGATCATTGGAATCAAAGTAGCAGTCAAATGGAGGATCACAAAATTGCATGTCTATGGTGATTCACAACTAGTCATTATCTAGGTGAACGATGATTACCAAACAAAAGATGACATGTTGATGCCCTATAAAAGAATGGTTGACGACCTCAAAAAGTGCTTTGTGGAGATAAAGTTTGAGTAGATTCCTAGGGTTGACAACAAAGCTGTAGATTCCATGGCTACCATTGCTTCTCTATTGTAAATACCTAAAAAAGTGAGCTCGTTATGAGTTTATGGTGGAACAAGTACTCGACCCTTCCTACAAAAACCTTGAGTTCCAAGTCATCTATCATTTAGCTAAAGTCGATGCTTCTATCTACGGGAAAATTTACACTTACCTCAAAGACAATACCCTCCCACCTAATTTATCCTACAATCAGAAATGAAATCTTATATGACAAGCAGCTCGCCACACCTTAATAGTTGGTGTGCTTTATAGATGAGGTATTGGCGGTACTCTCCTTCAGTGTCTGGAACACACCAAAGTTGAAACCACTTTACATGAGGTCCATGACGGTATTTTTGGTACACATTCAAGTGGCCTAACTTTAGCAAAGAAACTCCTACGTTTAGGGTATTACTGGCTGAATATGGAGGAGACATTTCAATATGTTAAGAGGTTCCAAAAATGTCAAGTCCATGGGAACCTGATACATATGTTGGCCTCCTACAATGATCCCATAACTAAGCCTTTACAACCATGATTTATAGATTGGACATCTAACCTAAATAGCTACTTCAACCATCATGAAGGTGCATATAAATTGTCAACCCAGGGACGTGAACTCGAAATGGGCCAACAATGTATGTGCAATAGGGACTCAAGTAGGAATTGCATTCTATAGCTAAGAAACACAATGTTGAAAGTAAATTGCTAAAAAAAGAAATAAAGCAAGTACTAAACATCAACCAACAACTATGCTAAAATGAATTGCATGAAGAAAAAAAAAGATATGGGCAACAAATAGGAAACTACTCAATCTGCTTTGGTTACAAGAACAGACACAGAATGGAGTTCTAGTGGTTGCAGGAACAGTCAATGTCAGATTTCCAACTAAGTACTAAAAATAAAGTAACACTAAACTAATGAAATGGATTACTCACCAAGTGGCCCCCTTGGATAAGTATCCTCTAAACTAACAAGAACTCAAATGCTCAAACTCATAACTTTATTTCATTCACTATAAAATGAAACTGAAATAAGATATCAAATTGTGCATCCTCTTCCTCTACTCTTACTAATCAACTAACTAACTAACTCTGAGGAAGGAACATTAGATTATTATTTATGCTAACAACTAAACAAGGTAGTCAACTCCACGACTAGGAGGATGCCATTTAGGGAAAATAGAGAAATTGGAGAAATGGCGATTACGCATGCATGGAATTCGGTCAGACATGCAAGTTAGATGTAGACTCGGCACAGTAGTAACACCCATGCATGCCCAAAAATTTAAAATTCCATTACAGCAAGGCGGTTACACTCAACTACATGGAGAATCTTTTGCCACTAGTCTTCTTTGACTTGGAGTGATTTCTTTGTTGGTTGTTATGGTGCATGCCTAACTGGCGGTGTCTTCAAATTAGCACATTAAATCTACATGGTAAGGTCAGTACACATAATAACTACACATCTATAACCACCTTAAGAAATGTTCAATAACCATATGCAAAATTAATATAGATAGTTCACATTCTATGTGAAATATCATTAAAGTTTGTAGAGGTCAAATGTCAATGGTTTGAGGGAAACATTATGCCAATACCAATACTTAAGCATTAAATTTCTTGACATCTATGATCAAATAGACTATAGATTCTCCCCAAAACTAAACCAAAAACTAAGCTCATCACTCCCCCCAACCTAACGTCTTGTTGGTCCTCTAGTAGGGAAAGGGTTGTTCTTTTGCTTGGTCAAAGCTCTAAAATTTGAAACTGAGAGTTGTCTGACATTAGTGGCTATAGTATGTGAATCAGGATCCCAATAGAATCCTCCCAATCTATCAATTTTTTCCCATCTCTAGCTCTCTGTAGTAGGGTCATACTAGTAGAATTTAAAATTTGGCACTGGCCACATGAGCATGGGTGGCTGGAAAGTCAAGGGAAGCCAAAATATTCCCTCTGTTCTACCAATCTAGATATATCTCTTAATTATTTTTAATGTTGTAGCATAATTGTGGATGGAATGGGGCTCAGCTTGTTTGAGCTCATCAGTCAAACTATTCCATCTTTGTGATAGGTATCTCCTCATGAATTCCTCCTTTGTTGTTTTCTTTACCTCATACTCATTGTAAAGTGCCTCAATCCAAGGCATAATCTAATTGCCATAACTTAGTCTAAGCAGCATTCTATGCCATACTCTATAAATATCCCTTGGGTTGCTTGACTCAGCCCTAATAGGCAGAGGGATATTAGACTCCAATTATTTATAAGCACCATGTTGTTGTCCCCAACTAATCTCATTTTTCACACAAGACATGAATGCTCTCAATTGAATATCCCCAACATACAATAGTGGGTTCCAATCATGGTCTTTTGTGAACACATAATTATGTAAATAAAATTTGCATAGCAAATTCTTCATTTCAGAGTAGGCAATCCTATAAGCATTGAAAAATTCCATAGGGGTATCAATAGATGAGTTCAAACCTGAGGCAAGTCTTGACATATTAAAGGAGAAATATTTCTCTTTTAGGAGTAGAGAATAGACCCTTGGAGGGTCTCTACATTCTAGAATCTTTGGTATCAAGGTTGCCATATCATCTACCCTCTGCTTCAGGGTAGCAATTTCTGCATTTTTATCCTCAATCTCTTCATCCTTCTTTTGAATTTCCTCTTTCAATTTTTATTTTTCCTTTTTCCATTCTTCCTCCCTTCTTTGTATTTCTTTCCATAGATTCAAGATTGCTACATGTACCGTAAAATCAAGAGGATTATGAATTACTACTAGTCTTTTTTGTGGATGATGGCTCCTCATATTGCATTATTTGTATAGACTCTGGTTTTCTAGTTATCTCTAGCTATAGGGGTGTTGTTTCTTCTTCCTTTTTTTGTAGGGATTCTCTTTCTTGTTGCAGTTGTTGGAACTCCTACTCTAGTTCTAGTTGTTGTTGTTGTAGGACCTCTTGCTCATGATGTAGGAGGTTCTAATTTTCCTCCAATTCTTCTGCAATGCTAGCAAGATCAGCCAGTGTTATATTTACTACTTTCTTAAACATGTCTTGTCCTTCTTCAACATTGTTCTACTCATATGAGGTCTCACTAGGTTTAGGGCTTTCCTGCAATGGCATACCAATCACAGGCCCAATTGGTCTTGATTTCCTAGAAGGTCTCTCACATTTTCCTTTGGCTGCAGGATGAACAGTATCGACTTTCCTCTTCTTAGAACTTGGCCTTTTTCTTTCTACATGTCATGTTTTAGCCTTTCCTTTTCTCATTTCTACCTCTCTCTATTGTGCCCTAGTTCTCATGAGGGTTTCAAGTGGAACTTCATCATTAGAATCCATGGAAGAAGAGCTTCCTTTTTCTGAGTACCCAATTTCAGAAGAGATAATTTCTATAGCTTCTTCTGCTATAGGAGGATTCATACTAGAGGTTGAAGCACTCGAAATGGCTTTAGCCATGATTACTCTCCTGCTAGACCTATGGGATTGAGGTAAAGCCCTAGATTGCAAGTGCTCAGGTCTAATTTGATCAACATTTATAAACTCTTCCCAAGTCATTACAGATACATCACATAGATATTTTTCAATCAACAACTTAATCAAGCAATGGTGAGAAATAGATTTATCCCTACCTTTCTAGGTCTTGGTCACCATGATTGAGAGAAGATTGTACAACACATTAGGTACATTCATCCTTGTCCTAGGCCTCATGTGATTCAAAATATTGAAATGGATAGAACGAAAATTTGATTGGCGACCCTCACAAGTGATGTATTTGATAACATACAAGTCTATCTACTTCCACAGCTTAGGCAAGGACATTCTCTTTGCACCCTGTTTGTCTACGCTCAATGGGGGGTCATTTGGCTCTATGAATTCATCCCTAGATGACCTGGCATCTCTAGAAATAGGCTAATTTTCACCATTAGTGGGTAACCCTATAACTCCTACAATTCTTTCCTCTGTTGCCACAACTTCTAACCCTCTTACTATGGCTTTTCCTTCTACAGATGTCTAGGAAAATTCAAGGTAAATTCCTTCATCAAAATCATCCAATTTCAAAAAGTAATCTATACATCCACAGTTTTGAAATTCGGCTAGGAACTATGCATCTTGCAGTAAAATATCATGCATCATGGGTTCGTTTTGAGTTAACCCACCTCCCATTATCTTCAATCAAACAAATGCTCTGCAACTTATTTTCCTAGAATTCTCCCTCTGAAAAATCAAATGCACCTCCCTGCAGTGTCTACTAATTTTTAGTGCTAGTGTCGATTGAATTTCCTTTCTTTTCTTTTTCCCTTTTTTCTTACAACTCAATACTATGGTAGGGTAATAATGATAAGAAAAGGAGTAATAAATGGCAATCACGATAGGAAGAAATGGTGGTTGTAGCCATTGTCACTTCACACATGCAAGCTATCGTTCCTTGGATTTCAAATTGTCTCATTTTTAAATTTTTGACACAAACCAATATGATTTGACACTTGGACAATAAAATATTTGCATATTTTTTGTTCCCCTCCCCCTAATCTAAATTTGGACACGTGTCCACACATGCAAGATGGGAGCAGTGATGTGATAGGGAATGATGGCATTTTATGCAAATGTCTATACTAATGTGATTAAATGAACATACTTAAAAGATGATTAAAGATAGCAATTAATGCACACATACCTAAGTGTGTGGAAGATTCTCCACAAAGATCACAAATAAAGTAATGCTCGCCTTGTTGAAAAAAATAATTGAGCAATAAATGAAGATGATGTGGAATGAGGTGAGGTGGAAGAGAGAGAAAGGTGGTGATCGATGGTTGGATGGGCAGACAATGAAGAAGTGGACTTCCACACAAGTGAAATTCTTTATTATGGAAAGTGTGTACCTCAATTAGGCTAAAGGAGGGACACTAGGTCCACCACCTTTATCTCTAGGAAGCTCTGAGTGTTGGATGAATTGCTACAGGAACTCTTCTTAGGAAGCTGGCTTATGGTATAATATGAGGCGGTGACCATTGACAAGTAATTTAAACCTGACAGGGTCAATGGCGGTGAGCTGAACAACTCCATTAGGAAAGACCTCAACAAATTTGTATGATCCTATCCACCTTGTCTGCAATTTTCCTACATTATCCTAGTATCTTGAATCATAGAGCAAAGCCCAATCTCCTGGTTTGAACTTTGTGTCCTTAATGAATTTGTCATGCCACTTGATTCTTTGATTTTACACTACCTCTGTATTTTGCAGGGCTGCTCTTCTTATCTCATCCAAAGCATTTAGCTGCATGATTCTTTCTCTCTATGCTACAAAAATATTCATCCCCAAATTTACTACAATTTGTATAGTCTTATGTTCAAATTTGACTGGCATCATGGCTGTCTTTCCATACAGTAATTCAAATGGGGTGAAGCCTGTAGTTGTTTTCCATGTTGTCCTATAGGCCCAAATAGATTCTAGTAATCTTTTTTCCCAATCCTTCCTATGAACAACTACTATTTTAGTCAGAATGGCTTCAATTTCCCTGTTGGTCACCTCAACTTGGCCATTGGCCTGGGGTGATAATGAGCAAACATTTTGTGCCTTATATTGTACTCATTAACTAGTGTTGCAACAAGAGTTGATGTGAATTGTGGCCCTTGATCAATCACTATTTATCTTGGGACTCCATATCTTATGAAAATATCCTCATAAAGAAACTTTGCAACCTTGTTATCTCTTGCATGTTTCATGGCCTTAACTTCTACCTATTTAGTTACATAATCAGTGCATATACTATATAAGACTTACCATTTTATGGAGGGTCAATTGGTCCCACAAAATCTAATCCCCAATTGTTAAAGGGAGTGATTACTACCTGAGGGAATAGTGGCATCTCATTAGATCTTGTTGGTCTACCCATTCTTTGGCATCTATCACATTTTCTGGTATAGCTTCATGCATCCTTGTGGAGTGTTGGTCAGTAATATCTTATGTTCAAAATCTTCATTGTTGTCCTCTTGGCTGCAAAGTGTCCTCTGCATGGTTTTTTGTGTCATGCATGTAAAATTTCATATGTCTCATCTTCTCTCACACATCTTCTCATGACATGGTCAGGTCTAGTATAAAACAAACATCCAGCAATCCAAGAGAAAGGAAAATATCTTTCAATAAGTGTCCTTTTCTCTTTTGGAGAGAACTGAAAAGGAATTCTACCTGTAACCAAGTAATTGGCTATGTCAGCATACCATGGCATTTGTACATTGAGAGAGAATGGATACTCATCAGGGAAAGAGTCATCTATGAGCTGATTATCTTCTAATGTAGTTAGTCTTGAAAGAAAATCTGCAACAACATTAGCCTTCCTTGGCTTGTCTACAATGGTTATATCAAACTCCTGCATCAACAATAACCATCTTGCCAATCTCCTTGTGATCAAAGGTTTATTCATGAGATATCTAATGGTTGCAGGATTAGTGTGTACAAATATTTGGTAGCCCATTATGTAATGTCTCAATTTGTTCAGTGCATAAATTACTGTCACCATCTCTTTCTTTGTCACTATATAATTGAATTCATCTCCTTGCAAATTTTTGCTGACAAAGTAAATAGCATTTTCAACAACTCCCTCCTTTTGTCCTAAGACTGCTCCTATGGCATAGTCTAATGCATTAGTGTGAATGTGGAAAGAAAACTCGTAATTCGGTCCCTTAAGTATAGGAGCATTTGTCAAAGTTTCCTTCAAGTTAGAAAATGCCTTGTCACAAGCTTCATTCCACTAAAATCCAACATCTTTAGTGAGGAGATTATACAATGGTGCTGCTACCTTACTGAAATATTTGATGAATCTTCTGTAATATCCTGCATAACCCAAGAAAATCCTAACATCCTTCTATTTTGCAGGTGTAGGTAGATTTGTGATTACCTCAATTTTTGCAGGGTCTACTTGAATTCCTTTGTGAGAGATGTAGTGGCCAAGAACTACACCTTCTTGCATCATCATGAAACACTTTCCACTATTCAAGGAAAATTTTTAATTCTCACATCTCTGTAAAACTCTCTTGAGATTTTCCAATGCTTGATCAAATTCAACACCATAAGTGGTGAAGTCATCCATATAAATCTTTATGCAATCATGAGAAATGTCTAAAAATATACTAATGATTTCCCTCTAGAAAGTTGTAAGTGCATTGCACAAACCAAATGGGAGCACCGAATAGGCATAGGTCTTCCATGGATAGGTAAATGCGGTCTTCTCCTAGTCTTCTGGTGTAATTTTGATCTGGTTGTACCCACTGAATTCATCTAGAAAAGAGAATTATTTTTTTCCTACAAGTGTGTCCAAAACCTAGCCAATGAAGGGTAAAGGAAAATGATCATTTTTGGTGGGAGCATTAAGTTCTCTGTAATCAACACAAACTCACCACTTTCCTCCTTTCTTGGGAACAATCACTAATGGAGATACCCACTGACTATCTGAAATGGGGTATATAAATCATGTATCTAGCAATTTCTGCAGTTCTCCT
Organism: Sequoia sempervirens; assembly: GCA_007258455.2. Taxonomy (NCBI): domain Eukaryota; kingdom Viridiplantae; phylum Streptophyta; class Pinopsida; order Cupressales; family Cupressaceae; genus Sequoia; species Sequoia sempervirens. The sequence continues at coordinate 266,002,645 of VDFB02271358.1, forward strand.
TTCACAATCTCTCTTAGTATAGGGTTGATTCTTCTTTTTGGCTGTCTTAATGGAGTGCAATCATTTCTAATATAAATTTTGTGTGTACAAATTTTAGAATCCAAAACTTTCATATCATGATAGTCCCATGCAAATGCAATTCATTCAATTTACTATTAACATTTAGGTATTTTCCTTCAGACACCTGGATTTGTGTAGTTAATTCTATCATGGTTGCTTCATTAATACATGGTACCTTTAGTTCACATGGAAAAAATGAATGGAACATACATCTTGCTATAGGAAGAGTGTGCACAGGAATAGTTGGTGCAGGAAGAGTGGTTGTAGGAAAAACGTCTATAGGAATAGTGGCTACAGGAAGAGCAGGCAAAAGTGTCCTGACTGAAGTAGAATATGATGCTTCTTCCACTTCATAGTGGTTTAGAATGAGATTAGCCAACACTTCATCCTCATCTTGGAGCTGCATGAAAGAGCTTCTTCCTATCATCATAAGTTATGCCACAGAATTAACTTCCTCATCCTTTTCACCAACTTGTGGCCATACAGAATCTTCTTCAGCATTAGATGGCTGAGCAGGTGGATAGAGAACAAAAATTTTAGTACTCCTTCCATCTAAGATGGTCATGCCACTAGAACGACATCCAATGTATGCATCTACAGTCGCCAACCAAGGTCTTCCAAGGATGATGGGGTACCTGCCTAGTGTAGCCTTAAGAGAAAGAATCATAAAGTCTAATGAATATTCTCAAAATTCTAGAACTACCACAACATCCTCCACTATGACATCATGCTTGACAGTAGAGCTATCAGCAAGTTGTAGGATAGTAGGAGTAGACTGCATACTTAAAATATTTAGTTGTTGCAGGATGTTGTTGGTCATTACATTGATTGCTACCCCTAGATCAATTAGAGAATTCTTCACTTTGATCTCGTTTATGGAAACTACTACCATAGGACTGCCTAGGTCATTATATTTGACAATAGTCATTTTTCCAACATGATATCAACTAGCTAGCCCACCACATGAACTATAGTTGTGTCTTTCTTCTTCCTTCCTAGCTTCATAAGACAAGATTCCTTGATAGCTTTGTCGTAGATTGGAACATCCTTTATGGCTTGAAATAGGGGTATCTGAACACATATATGCTTTAGTTGATCCAGGATATCAAAAGTGGTATCCTCCTTTTCTTCTTTCTTCTTGGAAACTTCTAATCTCTAAGGAAATGGTGGTTCTTGCTCAGCCTGTTTGACTGGGACTGGTTCAGGATTTTTAGGTGCATTTGGCTGAATGGGGTCATTCTGAGGCTCCTCCTCTTCCAAAGGGAGCTTAGTGATGATGGGTTTGGAAATTCCTAGTAGAGTGGTTCCTGAATGCAATTGAATATCACTTACACTGACAACATATGCAAGGAATTGATTTGAATCAGCTGAGTATGTAGGCTACTATTATGGTTTGTTATTAGGATTGGGTGTGGGCAGAGTTGGTTTAGGTGTATTTGAGCTTGGATTAGTAGCTAGAGGCATTAGATCAAGCTGCTAGGACTAAGAAGGTGGCTGCATGTAATTGGTTGTTTGAGTAGGCCATTGTTGCCCTCCTCTCCATTGATTTGTTTGTTGTCAATTTCCTAGAGGTGGTCACCAGTTTCCTTGGAATTACTGTCAATTCCCCTGAGGGTGCTTCCACTAAGGTGGAGAACTCTAATGAATGGGCTAAGAATTTGGATGGTACTCCAAGGTTGTGGTGGATATCCCCCATAACTGGGTGGGTATTGGGGCTGACATTGGTTACTAGATGAATAAGAGTTAAAATATGGCTCAGCATAGGATAGTGGATTTGGTGGCATACCTTGTATTGGAGCCCAAGGATTTCTTCGTGCAACATAGTAAACTTGGTCTTCTTCAATCTGAATTGGCTTGAACTTAGGTGAAATATGTTTTCTTTCCAGGTTAGCTACCATCTTACATCTTTAGTCCTTCTTCTTTTGTCTGCAATGGGGACAATACTCTGTCAACATCATCTTTTCCTCCTCTTGCTTTTTCTTGGACTGAAGTGTATCTAGCTGAGTAGATAGATTACTGATAATGTCTTGCTTGAATTTTGCTAGCAAAAGAGTGATCTATATCCTTGAAACTCCACCGGTAGTTGACTTACACATGGAAGACCGATAAGCTCTCCCTTTCTTTGAAACTTCCCTAGAGTAATTCTGGCATATTTTCTTGATATCCTCCCAAGGAACTTGGGAGATATCTCCTCCTACCATGAGGTCCAAGGCATCAGTGTAGATGTCATTGATTCCTCTCAGGAAGAGAAACTTTTGTGAATCCTCATTAAGTGCATGGTGTGGAGATTTTTGTAGGAAAAACATAAATCTTGCAATGTAGTCTTCCAGGCTCTCATCTTCCTTTTGTTGCATCCTAAAAATGTCACCTCCTCTCATGTCACTACCCCTGCAATATTCCTTGTATTTCTCAAGGAACTTGGTCTTCATGTCTTCCCAAGTTTCCACAGTATTTCTTCCCAAGCTCATGAACCATCTCAATGTAGCTTCCTTTAAAGTGGTGGGAAATAACTTAAGTTGATGGAAATTAGTAGTATAATCATAACTCCTGCAAAGTATGTCAAACTCAAATAAAATGGTATCAGGATCTTCTGTGATGAGTCCATAAAAACTTTGGGAGTGCTAAAGTAGGGATGTTCTTGATGTTTCCAACTTCATTCTACTGGGCAATGGGAAAAGGAAAAGCTGGTTGATTGGGTCTATTCCCATTTGCGTCACCCATGCTTGCTTGATGTGATTCCAAAGCAAGGGGGTTCTCAGGATGATTTTGATCTTCAGAGGAGACTTCAGAATTGGTCAAATCAGGATATGTGTCTACAAAGGGTGTGTATTTTCTTCTTCTGATAAGTTTTGATATTCAACTAGCTGGAATGGATTAGGATTGTAAGGAAGGAATCTCCCATAAGCATCCCTTCTCCTTCCTCTATGCATGCGGTTTTACTCACTATTAGTTAGCTCACACAAAAAATTGGTAACAAATAAAGGGTCATTACTTTCTAAATGAAGATATGCTAAGAACAACTTCAAAAACACTATGGCAAGAAACTAACAATGACTCCCAAAAATTCCTAGCTTGACACCATCCCCGACAACGACACCAAAAATGTTGGCCTCGTACAATGATTTCATAACTAAGCCTTTGTATCCATGATTCATAGATTGGACATCTAACCTGGATAGCTACTTCAATCATCATGAAGGTGCATTTAAATTGTCAACCTAGGGACATGAACTTGAAATGGGCTAGCATTGTATGTGCACTAGGGGCCCAAGTAGTCATTGCATTCTATAGCTAAGAAACACAATGTTGAAAGTAAATTGTTGAAAAAGGAAATAAAGAAAGTACTAAACATCAACCAACAACTATGCTAAACTGAAAAGCATGATAGAAATAAAAGATCTAGGAAACAAACAGGAAACTACTCTATATGCTTTGGTTGCAGGAATAGACATAGAATGGACTTCTAGTGGTTGTAGGAACAATTGATGCCATATTTCCAACTAAGTACTGAACAACAAGTAACACTAAACTAATGCTAAACTAATGAAAAAACTTACTCACCAAGTGGGGCCCCTTGGATAATTATCCTCTAAACTAACAAGAACTCAAATGCTCAAACTCATAACTTTATTTCATTCACTATAAATCAAAATTGGAATACAATATCAAATCATGCAACCTCTTCCTCTGCTCTTACTAATCAATTGACTGACTAACTAACTAACTCACTAACTCTGAGGAAGGAGAATCTAATTATTATTTATGCTAACAACTAAACAAGGCGGTCAACTCCACGACTAGGAGGACGCCATTTATGGAAAACAAAGAAAGTGGAGTGATGGAGGTTACACATGCATGGAATCTGGTCAGACATGCAAGTCAGACACAGACTCAGCATAGTAGTAATGTTTGTGCATGCTCGAACATTTAAAAGTTAGTTACAACAAGGTAGTTACAGTCGACTTCATGGAGAATCTTTTGTCGCCGGTCTTCTTTGACTTGGAGCAATTCCTTTGCTGGTCATCATGGTGCATGCCTAGCTGACGGTGTCTTCCTCAACTTCGCACATTAAATCTACATGGCAAGGTCACTATGCATAATAACTACACATCTCTAACCACCTTAAGAAATGTTCAATAACCACATGCAAAATCAATATAGATAGTTCACATTCTATGCCAAATATCATTAAAGTTCGCAGAGGTCAAATGTCAATGGTTTGAGGGAAACATTATGCCAATACCAATACTTAAGCATTAAATTCCATGACATCTATGAGGAAATAGACTATAGATTCTCCCTAAAACTGGACAAAAAACTAGGCTCATCAACATGCACCAACACAAGAGTGCAACCTTTCACATCAATATGGCCATTTTTTCAGTGGGGATTGGATCTCATAGGAAAAATACACCCATCTTCACCCAATGGTCACAAATTTATCATCACATCCATGAAGTAATTTACAAAGTGCATTGAAGTGATTCCCCTAACCACCATCATAGGAAAGAAAACCTCATCCTTCATCCTGAACTATATCATTTGTCGATACAGTATTCCATAATCCATTATCACAAATAATGGTAGACCCTTCAAGAATCAGGATGTCCAGGAACTTTATGAGAGGTTCCACATCCAACATCAATTTTCTACACCCTACTATCCCCAAGGAAATGGCCAAGTAGAGGCCTCAAACAAGACTATCCTAAAAATCCAAGAGAAAACTATCACTAAGGCTAGACGTGAATGGCATATTCAACTAAACCTTTCCTTATGGGCCTACAGAACCAATATCTATAGCCCGACAGGTGTAACACCCTATTCTTTATTTTTTAGATCAGAGGCTATTCTACCTATTGAGGTTGAAATACCATCACTTTGGGTGTCACTAAAGGGGATCATTTCATATGAGGATTTCAGAGTGTCTAGGTTACAAGAGCTAGAACTGTTGGATGAACATCATTAGCAAGTAGTTGATCACCTAAAGGCCTATCAACAGATGATTTCTAGAAGCTACAATCATAGGTTAAAGCCTAGAACATTTCAGGTTAGTGATTTAGTCCTAAAAGAAAATCCCCGCAATCAACAAGATTGAGAAAAGAAGGGGAAATTTGAACCAAACTGGCTAGGTCCCTTTGTCATTGTATCAATCTTTGGATCGGGAGCATATTAGCTCTCCACACTAGAAGGGGACCTATTTAATGAACCCCTTAATAGCCTACATCTCAAGAAGTTCTACACTTGAATCATCTAGTGCATCAGAAAAAGTCCTAAAAAAATACAAAACATCAAAAATTGTCCTAAAAAAAATGGGTCTTGATGAAAACCTAGCAAATAGGCGTCATGGTAACAACAAAAAAATCAAAAAAGAGATAAAATACAAAAAAAAAGTGAAAAATCAAGAAAAATATAAAAAAAGGTGCAATTAAAGTAAGTAGTGAAAACCTGGCAATAGGTGCTATTTGTGATAGGTTAGCTTTTCCATCTATTTGAGCATTTTTACCACTCACTTTCACCATTCTCTTTCACCATCCATCTGCCTATCATTGGAAAGCTCCATGTACATATCTTGGCATCACAATGTGTCTCACCCTAGACTGGGGGAAAAATCTTGAACTCACTAGGGGCAATAAACTTTGAGCTTGAACCAACAGAAAAATAGCAGTAATACAACACAACCCAAAACATGATCATAGTGCAACCAAACATTAAACATCAAACACCATCAGAAACACATCAACCATCCAAATCAAATAGCCAAATCAATCAAACCAAAATCACATTTCAAATGGATGATGTCCTTCTAAATCAAGGGTTTATCACGTCAAACACAAATTTTAAATTGTTGTACTTTGATTTTTTTTGCTATCATATGTTTGGAGCACCTCGATGATGTATCAAACTAGAGGATCCAAGAAGGAGTGTGATTTTTCTTTTTCTAAATTCTATGAGTTGATCACTATTACTGTGCAAATTATCGTGGGACATCCTCTACAAAGTATCACTAATGACATTATGAATTTGCATAGGAAAATGGTTAACTCTTGTCTGTTTACGCAAGCAATACTCAGGTCATCTTGGTTTAATTATACTTAGATGCTTGTGTTAACTTGCAATATCAAACATCATGGAAGTAGTACTCAAGGCATCATGGTCTAAAATATGTCATCAATGCTTGTACTCACTTTCAACATTTTAAAGGCTCAATGATGATAAAAAACACAACAAATCGACTATTATGAATGACAACATTTGAATATGAGATCTGCATGGTTATAGTAGATTGCATCCATGTTAGCTTGCATCTATAAGGTTTCCAAAGCTGCAACAATGAGGTTATCTCTCTTTTCAATGGATTGAGTACACTTGATGTTACCAAAAACACATCATTTTCATATAGTTGTGTTTCAGTTTCATCATCATTTGCATACATTAGAAAACACATCATAGTTGCATCATCATTCGCATTCATCCATCCATACATCCTATCATAATATTTGCATCAGAAAACACAAAAATGCATACATCACATCTCATTTACATAATGATGAGATTGATGTTTTCCTTAATTGGACTCCTTGATGTCGATGATGTTGATAGGTTAGATGTCCATTGATCTCATGATAGGTGAGATTCAATGATATGATGATGATAATTGACCTCATGATAGGCGATGATCAATTATAGGTTGATTGATCTGATAAACCTCATGATAGGTGAGGTTGAGTTGATTGATTTGATACACCTCATGATAGGCAGGGTGCATTGATTGATTTGATAAACCTCATGATAGGCGAGGTTGAATTGATTGATGAGCCTCATGATAGGCGAGGTGCATTGATTGATATGATAAACCTCATGATAGGCGAGGTTGAATTGATTGATGAACCTCTTGATAGGTGAGGTGCATTGATTGATTTGATAAACCTCATGATAGGATAGGTTGATTTGATTTATTTGATAAACCTCATGATAGGCGAGATTGATTTGATTGATTTGATAAACCTCATGATAGGTGAGGTTGAATTGATTGATGAACCTCATGATAGGTGAGGTGCATTGATTGATTTGATAAACCTCATGATAGGAGAGGTTGATTTGATTGATTTGATAAACCTCATGATCGGCGAGGATGAATTGATTGGTGAACCTCATGATAGGTGAGGTGCATTGATTGATTTGATAAACCTCATGATAGGTGAGGTTGATTTGATTGATTGATAGGTTGATTGATTTGCATTGATTGATAGGTTGATTTGTGATTTTGTGATGATAGGAGCCATTGACTAGTCTACATATCAGAGAGAGGTTCCTGAGGACATGGGAGTTGATGCAGCATTTGACATAGCCTGAGACAAACATTATTACATGATGTGGGTTTTCATCTCTCATCGATATGCCCCAGATTAGGATCAACAGGGGGTTATTGATAGCCTTAGCTCAGAGATGGCACAATGATCATAATACCTTCCATTTTCCCAATAGTGAGATCATGGTGACTCTTGAGGATGTATACTAGATTCTGCAGATTCTTGTGGTGGGAGAGCTTATGATATATGATGTACATGAGCAGGGTGGGATCGATGTGATTTGATGATTTTTCCAAGATGATCATATATGTGGGTATGAGATTTTTTGGTGGGACATGGTCGATGGATATGCTACTTTGTCGTATGTATTAGCTAGTTTCATTGGAGGGTTCATTTGTCCTGACCACAAGTCAAAGGGACTCTCATTTGGATGGGGTAGGATCTTAGAGAGCATGATTGTGCATGGGATGAGATATTCCTAGAGTTCCATGCTATCCCATCTATACCATGATTTTCATCATGTCGTTTATCTGCATAGGGCCAGTCTATCAATGGGAGTCACATTGTTCCAAGTCTGGGCCTAGGACCATATAGCAGTCAGTCATCCCATGGGAGATAGATAGAGACCAGCCATGAGGCCCTATGTTAACATCTATGTAGGTAAACTTACTCAGCCTAGGTTGGGAAAGTTGGAGTATTGGAGGAGAGAGCTGGATGATTTGGAGGTTGTTGTGTGGAGGCCCTACATTGATTGCAAGCAATGGCTCGAGGATGACATGGAGATGCCATATTTTTTTTAGTCAATGTATCTGATTGGTCGGACTCGCTTCATCATTGAGAGGTTCATGTTACTGATAGTTCTAAGACAATATGGCTGGGTTCAGCCCATTCCCCACGGGGGGCGCCATTTTGTGTGTGTGTGAAATGTTGAAATATTAGTAAATCAACACAAACCTTAATGAAATGAATTACTTGAAAGATTTGAATCAAATAAACTACTCTAAGTTGCAAAAAAACAAATCTTTAAAGATGTCTCATTGTCCTCTATTTCCAAGGATTCATTAAACCATTTGGCCCTCAAATTTCTATGTGAGCACTTTTATTGTTAGAATGACACTTGAAAAAAGAGATAATATTCAACATGCAAGCCAATTAAACTCCTACATGAAACTATATGATGACAATGATGATGGATATTATGATGAATGGATGATGGTGTTATATTATACAATGTAAATGCTATGATATGAAACTAGGATGATACTCCATATGCTCAAATACTAACTATGAATATGCTAACTATGATGCAAAGGATGACATAAAATGCAACCATGAAGCAAAGTATGATTCTAAGATTTAACTATGATGTAAAAAATGATATGAAATTTAACTATAAGACTCCAAAATTCTCCAATGATTAAATGATAGACTTGCATGATAACTCTACTCAAATATGGGATGAAAAATACAATGCCAAAGGGTTGTATTTATAGGCTTTTTCAACCATCTTGTGATGTAGCAAAGATTGATGGTCCAGATTCGAACAAGAGGGATGAATAGTGGAGATGAAGAGAATCAAGAAATTGTCCCCCTGACCAAAGACACCATGTGAAATGGATGGAGGAATCTCTTGACCAAAGGCAACATGCCAAATGGATGGAAGAATCAAGTGTGGGAAGAAAATACCATGTGTTTGAAAATTGGTTGAAGAAGTGTGTGAGGAATAAGCCATGTGTTTGAAAATAATTCTAATTTAAAAATTAGAATTATATAATTTCATGTGACCTTGGTGAGGTGGCACAAAAAGTTGTAGACATGTGCTTGAATTCCTAAATGAGATTAGTGAAACTTAATTAAATAGAACAAACTTTAGAAATTCATTTATTTAATTAAATTAGAAGAATATTATTTTTATATTTGAAGAATTAAAGAATATGAACAATATAAATAAATTGGGAATTTATTTATATGTAGTTGAATATTAATTAAATAACTAGTATTTAATTAATTAGATGTTGTGACCAATTTTAGGTGTATACACCAAGCACCAAAGACACATAATCATCATCTTCAACACTTCCACAACCATATATAGAATCTTACCAAAGAAACACTAGAGGTTGACACTAGTAGCTTTAGTAATGACAACATAATGCAACTAATCAAAGCATGGATAACATCAATTTATCACACTCTTGCAACAATCTTAATAGACATCAATGACAACACTGACTTCTCATACTTGCAACACATGTCTTTCTTTTCCTTGAGGAGGTCCAGCTTTTGGAGTCTTACCCTCATGACTTTGTGCCCAATGGACTAATAAGGCCTCTAGATTCCATGATTAGTAGGTAATCATCTCATAGAAATTGCCATAAATGTTGAAATTGCATGCCACCCTTTCATGGCCCATTGTTGATAACCAATCTAAGAGATCCTACATGGGCCATCTTGCATGAATTTTCCTTGAAGGTTCCTAAAATTGGCCAAGTCCTAGTGTTTTGGGCTTTTGGTCATTTTCTTACCTCTCTACTTGCATGCCTTCTTCATCGCTGCCACTCCTTCTCTTTCTTTTATTTCCCCTGAGTGCTTTAGGTGTCAGCCTTTGGCCTTACCTCTTAAGCCTTACCTCATAAGCCTACCATCCAACCTCTAAAGCCTGATCAAAGGCTTTCAATATTTTTCTAAGTATTGGATTTTTGGACTTTGGGGTTCAATCTTCCCTCTTAGCACTTTCCATATTTTCATCGTAAGGTGTAAGCCTTCCTCCCAACCCTCAATCCTAGAAATTTTATCACTAGCTTTCAAGCTTCGAACTTTCATCTTCCACCTTTCTTCCTTCTCACTTTCACTCCTTCCTTTGAAAATTTGATTAAGTATCAAGTTTTTGGACTTTTGGCTTTGGCCTTATCCTTTACCTCTTACCTTTCTTCAAAAAGAGGTAACTCTTCCCTCCAAACCCCAATGGCTCATTTCCAGCTTTGGCCTTCGGTCTTCCCTTTTACCATTTTCATCTCTACGATAAGGCATAAGCATCCTTAAACCAATCTCCAAACTTTTTTGTACTTTGTGGATCACTCCTACTTTCTTCCTTCTTCCTTCTCTAGCATGCGGTAAGCAGTATGCCTAAGGCCCAATTCTTGATGGTCCAATGCTAATGAAGAATAAAGTATGAAGGGTTGAGATCTGACCCCCACTAAAGATGCTTTTCATAGTTTTAGACCATTTAATACATAGAAAAAGTTTTCTTTCGGGCCAAACACCTTGACCTTTCAACAAATTTGACATAATTTCTAGGTGACGCCATTAATGCTCGATCCAACTTCTGAGTAGCCTCTTTCAATTTATGGACTTCAAGGATGAAATTTATTGCTCCCCATGACTTTTGCAAGTGTATTTTATGGTCTTCCATGCTCATTAATTGATGTTTGAACTAATTTTCCTATAGATCCATGCCCTAATCATGATTTTCACAAGAGGGCTTATTTATTTCATGCAAATACTCCATTGTTAACCCTAGTTAGTGTTAGGATTCAGTTTATGGTTCTAAGTTATTCATCATCTAAAAATACAAGAAATGTATTCATTTCAAGGGTACTTCCTCTAGCTCCTCCAAGGTTTTTCTTTGGAATATTTGCATTTTGTACTCTACAATTCTAAAGATTGGCTTTTTGCCTCTACATCAATGAAATCGACCAATCTTGCCTCCTCTCAACTCTTTTATGTTTGTGCAAGTTTATTAAATTCATATCTAAGTATTTTTTCTCTCTTTCCATGCATGTATGTTTGAGTTAAATCATTTACATTTATTGCTTGAGAATATGCTTTTCCTTCCAACACCTTGTCAAACCCTAACCTCCATGCTTGCCTTTAAGAATCTACCAAATAGAGATCTATGTGAGCCCCTTGGTCCTTCTTCAATGTGTTGTTGTGCAATCTCAGCTAGGAAGAAACAACTTTCAATCTTGGTATACCACCTCAATTTCCCTTTCATGCTTTCTTTCTCCCCTTTTCCCCTATGAGTTGTTAGAGTAGGATAGTGGTAGGCTTTCATGTTTTTGGTTGGACCAATACATTGCACTTGGATTGAAATAGGAAGACAACCTTCTCTAGAGATCCAACCACATATGCGCAAAGGTCACACACCTTGAGGTTGTTTCCACTATGTCATTGGAATGTAGAACTTTGTGTTTAGTAGGGTGAAATTTCATGTGACAACATGAACCAACCCTAATGTGATTTCATGTAGAATGATGCATCAAATTAATAATCCATGCATCTTTTGATGCATGCATAGCCAAGGTTTTGACAAAGGATTTGTCATAATTTTGGGAGGATCTATTAGATTCATCATCAAAAATATTTTTCTTGTTATTCATTCTTCTTCTACTCTTCTTTGTAATCCTTTAAAAATGGACCAAGTTTGTTGTATCTCCAACATAGTTCCTTGGACTTACCAAGAGACTTAGATCTTCTATGAGATTTGGGTCCTGACTTGTCTTCCTTTCTATCCTTCTTGTCTTTTTCTTTGGATCACCCATGGATTTCAATGGCCTCCTTAGCTATTTCAAAAAATTTCCTTCACATCTCTTCAAAAATTAATGATGCAACCACCTCATCTATCTTGAAATTGGTGGTAATGCTCCCAATGGTCATCACAAGGTAGTCCCATAATTTAGGAAAAGAATATAATAGAGTCATAAAATAATTTCCTCACCTCCATTTTACACCAATGGAACTTAGCTCGATAACTAACATATTAAATGAATTTAAATGACTAACTACAAATACACTGTACTCCATTCTAAGAGAATATAACATTTTTCTTAAAAATAACATTCACCAAGGATTTAGCTTGATAAATTTCACTAATATTTTTCTAAAGTCTTGTTGTAGTAGTCTTTTCATGAATTCAAAAAAAATAAAACTATAAAATAGATTCTCACAAGATGCTTTACTTTTCTATCCATCAAGTCCCAATTTTATTTTTTCATACCGAATGGATTGGTACTAGATATTACAATCCATAGATCTCTATCCATGAGCACATCCTCCCTATCAAGTTTTCACAACTCAAAATTACTATCATTAAAATTCTTCATTTCTATTCTTTTTTATGTGCTTTCCATATAATCTTGTAGTAAGATAATAAAAAAATCTTCGTGGAAGCTCCCACTCAATTAAAGATTACTACAAAAACCCTCTACCCAAAAACTAGGATCAAGGGTGATTGAGTTTTGATACCAACTAAAAGGAAGCAAGTTAAGTATAAATTATTTATACAACAATCTAATGAGGAGAGTATTGTACAAATTCATAAATTTTCACAACTACAAAAAGAAGAAACACATATGAACAAAAAATGAATAATATAATACAACATAGGTGTACATGGGAAAACCCCCACTCCAAAGTAGCCCAATTTATTATTCAATAAATTAAATAATTTACAATACACTTGTAGAGAAAGTCTTTATAGGAGTATCACCAACATGTAAATTTAAAGTGAATCCAATAACATTAATACTTTTGAATCAGCCATACAAACTAAAACTCCAAGAACTAATAAGGAGATGAAGTACAAACTATAAAAAAATGATTTTGAAAAATAATTTGAAAACCCATTAGAGGTATGAAATCCAAATGCATGGATTCAAATTCCTATGCCCCTCCTTGGTCATATTATTTTTAGCTTTTTCTTTGCATGTTCTTTACACCTCTTACATTGCCATATTTTTTCATATTTGACCACCCAAACTTGGGCGCCCCAAATTTTTATCATTCTTGCATTCAAAAGATGCTCCATTAAAAGTGTACCAACTTTTCATAATGTTGGTCAAGATTCCAATGTAACCTCTCTTTTACATCCTCTTATGCGTCATAGAATCTATCATATGTAACTACCTTCATGATGACCTTACACATACCACATGATGCTAACACATTCCCAAACTTGTGCCATAGAAAAAAGGACCCTTTTCTTGGCATGGGATTAATTTATAATAATTGGACTTAATGAGCCCTTGATTCAAGTGTTGTGAGGAATTTTATGCATCTACACTAAGTTTTGGACCCTTGAAAACTAAATAAAATCTATTTAATGATGTCTTGTGAAGGTGTTGTGAAGTGTTGTAAGAAATTTCTACATTCTTCTTGACTCTTTTTATTATGATTCACCTAAAAATCACCTTTTTATTCATAAACAAGTCCTATTTTGAAGTGTTGTAAATTCTTGTAACAAGATTTCACGCTTTTCTAAGCACATCTTCACGATTTATCCCTTTTTCATGCTTTATTTGGCCCCTTTATGCTCGCATATGCTTAATTAAGTGTATTTTGTGCATTATCCCAACAAACAACATTAAATACAACATATTTGTTGACACATATTTTCAAGTCCTAGGTGGGACCCATTTTTCACGAGTGGCGAATGAGTCCCCCTTGGCCCCAAATTCAAAATATTTTAAATTTCCTTTCGATATTTTATTCAAAAACACTTGATGTCGGCCTATGATGAGGTATGAACAGGTTACTAATGCACAAGAGTGTATAAATAGGTGTTTTTCTTCTCATTTCACATCTTTCTAATCTCTCTATTCATTCTTCATTATTCATCCACCAATCCTCTCTCTCAAGTCAAGCAACTTAGGGTTTTATCATTTCAAGGCATTAGGAGATCAATTTGTAGACTTTCAAGGGAAGATTATACATGTTATGTAGCATATTTTCAACATAAATCACCATGGCAAGGTAATCAACTCCATTGTTGCATTCTTCATTCCTTTATTTCATCATTTTGGTTTAATTACCTAAAAGGGGTTTGACCAAGGCAAACCCCTATGCCCTAACATTCAACATTTCTTCTTCTCCTCTTGTGTGTTTGAAAATTTAGGTCTCTTGGAAGCTTGTAAATCATTGAATATAAAGTTTCAAATTCATTCAATTCATCTCTTCATTATTCAAGTCAAAATATCAACAAAAAGACACTTTCAGACCTGAATCTGACAATTTTAGAAGCGAACACCTATAGGAAGCAGAAGTGTAGATCTGGCTCCACATAATCAACTCCTAAATTTTCTTATTCTTGTAGGTGGAATAATTTTCCACCCATGGATAATTAGTCCCATATGTAGGCCTAAAATGTGATTTTATCATAATTTAGCTCTCGACAATCAGAAACCTGTTTCTAGGACTTTTCATCAAAAGCAGGACTGATTCGCCATGCATGGTGAATCAGTCCCAGTGGCCATTAACAGTGACTTTTGGAACATTTAAAAACCTTCCAGTAATAGTAATCTACCTCCAAGTGCACTCTATTCAATTTCATCAATTTATGTTTTCATTTGTTTAGGTTTCTAGTTCACATTTGCAATCAACACTGTGTTTTCCAGCATCTTTTATTAGATTAGTTTATATTCACTTATTTGCATTTGTAAACATCTAAAAATATCCACACATACTTCACATCAATATCCCATCGATCCTTACATTAATCTTGATTGAAAAATTATGTATTTTGGTCCATCTTTCCCCTTTTAGGTGAAAAATCCTAAAAGAGCAAGGATTTGGGTAACAAAATCCTCCGTTTCAAAACTATACTACCTCAAAGTAGGTTTCCTAACTCTTCATGTGAGGCCAAAAAATAATTAAAGAAAAAATTTAATTGTCCCCTAAATAGGACATCAACTGTCCTACAAGAAGACAAAATCATTAGAAAATGAAATAGCAAGTGCATATAAAATGTATTAAGATTAATATTAGGAATGCAAGATTAAGGCACCTTTTACCATAATATTGATGATTACAAGTCCATATCTAGGTATATTTTACACCTTATTTTTAATCCCATTTTCTCATAGAGCAAGAAGAAACATGTTATTTCTCTCTCTTCAATTAAGATTGAATATTGGGGGTTCATAATTTCATCACTTAGGGGCGGGTGCAAAAAGATGGGCCAAATTGTGGCCAAAATTTCAAAAAAAAAATTGATAGGCTATAAAACAAGCATGGTATAGCTTGTTGTGTCGAACCTAAGGCTTAGCCACATTGAGTATAACATGAGAAAGGAATAATGTGCTCATGTTATGAGCTATTACAACAAAAAAAATAAAAAATGAATTCATTTGTATGTTGACTATTTGTTTTGTTGTTTGTGGCCAAAAACCATTCTCTTTCATCCTTGCATTCTAGGAGGAGACAATCTTGCAATTTTTTCATCAATTTGTTGCTATTTCATCACCAAGATGCTGCCACGTCAACGGGGAGGTCAAATAGGTAAGGATTGTTTTTTTTGTTGTGAATTTATTAGTTTTTGGTTGTTTTTATATTCATTTGTTGAATTTGTAGGAAATGTTAATGATCTTCGAAACCCTCCTAAAAATCTTCAACAACTAGAGCAACAACAACATGAAAAAAATGCTCAAGTTCAACAATCAAAACAACAATCTCCTCCACCAATCCCTCAACATCCTCCTTGCACTTAGCAAAATTTAATGGGGGTAATTGAAAACAATAAAAAAAAATTGAGGATTTAATCACGAGGTTGAATGATCCAGTAGGTTCAACCATGGAGAGAAGAAAACATGTGAATTCACTTAAAGAATTGTTAAAAAATGTAGATGCAATCAACAAAAAATTAAGTGGTTGGAAAGATAGGAGGCAAGTGGCTACAAATTTTTACCAGGATAAGTTATATCATAAAAATATGTAAAAGATAAAAAAAATACAAAATTAGATTTGTGCTCATTATTCACCGACCCACGCACAAATCAAAATCTTGACCTAAATGCGAAGAGGTTTCCTATCCATTGGTTCCACCACAAAGGGATCAATAATTTTTTTTGGGATATGTGGTACATGGTTTTTTATTTCCCACCATGCAACAATTGTGAAGTCCCACAATATTTCCTGAGGAAACTATACTATGAGTTCATCCTAAACAAAATCCTGAATTATTTTGATATGAGGGACTTCCAAGGGAGAGGTGGGGATTCAGCTCAAGATAGACCTGGTGCATGTTAGGATCCTAGGTAGCAAGTGAGACGAGCTCCCTCTAGGTCAGATCATGAGCACATTGTTATCCCTTCCACTGCGAAGGAGAGTGCCAAGGTAGACACTTTTCAGGCTATCACCTCTTTGACCCAAAGGGTCATCTAGCATGCCAGTCCTATACTACAATGCCATATAGTGGAGTCTTTGAGTGGTAGGCTTCCACCCTACTCATGTCAAGCTTGCGGGGTGACTTTTTCATATGACCCCACCGACACTTAGGAGGCTACTATGTAGGATACATCTGTAGCTATGGAGATGGTGAGGGTAGCTGAAAATTTGAATGAGGCTTATGGGATCGATACTCAGGTATTTGTTAGCATGTTCATTGAATTTAATTTATTAAATTTCAATTTTGAAATGCAAGATTAACTAATTTAGTTTTATGATTTTAATAAATTTCAGGGTCAAAGTGGTGATACTAGATAGACTAGCCCTACACCTACTTATTACTCCACTGCATCTATCGCTAAGGTATGTAACTAGTAAACAATTATAAATTTATTACATGTTTTAATAGCATTATTTTATGAATGGTATTCTAATATCTGATTTTGGATGTTGAATAGACTAATATTGTAGGTTTTGTGGGAACACCTCCCAGTGCCAGTGGAGTTAGACAAACCTACACGTAGGTAATGGAATAAAGAGTTTAACTAATGAATTTTACTTAATAGATTTTTGTATCTTATATTCATATCGTTGATTACATTGCATTGCACATCTTTCAAACTCAAAGCATTACTTCACATTCCATATTTAATAACTAGATTTTGATAGATAACAAAATTTTAAAGTTACAATATAGTTGTTTAGAAAGTCAATATAAGCAGTGATGCAATTACTTCACATGGCATAAGTAATAACTAGGAGTAACCGCCAATTGCATTTTCTTGTCATGGCATTCCATGACACCACTTTTTATTGAAGAACCTTTTCAAATAGTTCACTATCTTGTCTATGCTATGGATGCTTGGAAGAAATATATGAAAGAATATTAGTAAGCAATAGCATAGACAAGGCAATGAGTTATTTGAAAAAAATCCTCAAAGAAATGTGGACATCACCATGAAACCCAATTTTTTTAAGGCATTTTTTCAAACAATGCACCACTTTTTCTATGCTACCACATTTTCCATACATTTCTACCAAATAATTTTATCAAATAGCTCACTTCCTTGCTACTATGGCTAAAAGCCTAAAAAAAGGTGCTTTCCAACAAACTATGGGTTCTTGGGAAAAAATCTATCAAATAATAATAGTAAGCAATAGCATAGACAATCCAGTGAGTAGTTTGAAAAAATGCCTCCAATAAATGTGGTCTCATGGTGATGGAATGACATTCCATGACCATAAGACCACATTTCTTTGAGGCATTTTTTCAAATAGGTCACCGCATTTTCTATGCTACCACATTTTTCATACATGTCTACCAAAGCATTTTATCAAACTACTTGAACTTCCTTGCCGCTATGGCTAAAATCCTAAAAAAGGTGCTTTCCAACAAACTATGGATGGTTGGAAAAAATATATCAAAGCATAATAGTAAGCAATAGCATAGACAAGGCAGTGAGTAGCTTGAAAAAATGCCTCGAAGAAATGTGGTCTCAAGGTGATGGAATGTCATTCCATCACCATGAGACCACATTTCCTTGAGACATTTTCTGAAACAACTCACAACATTTTCTATGCTACCACATTTTCCATACACATCTACCAAAGAATTTAATCAATCTACTTACTTCCTTGCTATTATGGCTAAAATCCTAAATTAGGTGCTTTCCAAAAAACTATGGATGCTTGGAAAAAAATTATCAAAACATAATAGTAAGCAATAACATAGAAAAGGCAGTGAGTAGTGTGAAAAAATTCTTCGAAGAAATGTGGTCTCATGGTGATGGAATGTCATTCCATCACCATGAGACCACATTTATTTGGGGTATTTTTTCAAATATCTCACTTCCTTTATATGCTACCACATTTTCCATACATGTCTACCAAAGCATTTTATCAAACTACTTGAACTTCCTTGGTGCTATTGCTAAAAGCCTAAAAAGGGTGTTATCCAACAAACTATGGATGCTTGGAAAAAATATATCAAAGCATAATAGTAAGCAATAGCATAGAAAAGGAAGTGAGTAGTTAGAAAAATGCCTCAAAGAAATGCGGTCTCATGGTGATGGAATGGCATTCCATCACCACGAGACCACATTTATTTGAGGCATTTTTTCAAACAGCTCACCGCCTTTTCTATGCTACCACATTTTGCATACATGTCTATCGAAGCATTTTATAAAACTACTCACTTTCTTGCTGCTATGGCTAAAAGCCTAAAATAGGTGCTTTCCAACAAACTATGGATGCTTGGAAAAAATCTATGAAAGCATAATAGTAAGCAATATCATAGTCAAGGTATGAGTAGTTTGAAAAAATGCCTTGAAGAAATGTGGTCTCATGGTGATGGAATGCCATGACACATTTGTTTGTAATGGTATTCCATCACCATGAGACCCCATTTCTTTGAGGCATTTTTTAAAACAGTTCACTGCCTTCTCTATTCTACCATAGTTATCGTATATGTCTAGCAAAGCATTTTATCAAACAGTTCACCACCTTGCTACTATGGATAAAAGCCTAAAAATAGGTGCTTTTGAACAAGCTATGGATAGGGAAAATAGTAAGCATGATAGTTAGAAATATATAGTTTAATAAGCACTCAAAATTTTGTTCATTATCTCATACATTATAAGCCATGATATGCATCACTATTGTAGTTTTTGTGATTGAATAATTTGTTTTTTTTATTTTCAAATGTTGGAAGTGGATACACCTCCAAATTTTCATAGGGAAATGGAACTTGGTGTTTCATTTTCTATAGACTCCTTGATGCCCCTCGTGGAGGTATGAGGCAGATTACTAAATTTCAATTTACATTTGTTGTTATAGTTGTTAGTTAGTGAAAAATCAAACCATTAATGATTCGTAGTTTAATTTCTCTTTGGATGGTTTCTACAAGGCTTCAACACGCCTCAGCATGGGCATTTGAATATTTCCCTCATGGAGAGTGATCATCAGATGGAGGTAAATGATTATTTTGTTAAATATATAATTTTTTATAATGTAATTTCTATATATTAATGTCTTTACATGTTACTGTAACAAATAAGGCTTGACCAAGAACTAAACCCTAGGAGGAGCACTAGGAGCACTCCTCAGCCTCAAAATAAACAAGTGATAGACCTATCACCATCTGATCAACAAGCAAAGGGAAAGAGTTTATTTTGAGAGCATGGAGAGCGATGAATTTTGATTCCAAAGCCCTTTGTTGTATTCCTATATGGTATATTTGTACATATTGTGTATTGCATGTATTTGGCATTATATGCCTATATGGCATTCTCATAAGCCTCTATGGCTATTTTGTATATATTTTATACTTATATCAACATATATTGATATATGCCTACATGGCTATTTGGTTAATACAAATCTTTTTTATCGATGGTGTTCATATTTGCATTATAAATCCACAGTTCAATAGATATGAGTTACGTGTATTCAAGTGTATACTTTTCAAATTACATGTATACTTTGTGACTTACATGTATTCCAATGTATACTTTGCAACTTATATTTTTTCATGTGTATACCTTGTATTCATGCATATACTTTGTATTAATTTGTGTATACTATGTATTCATGTGTATACTTCAAGAATTATGTCTATTTTAGTACTTTTTGCTTCCCTTATTCACATGTATGCTTGACTTATTCATGTGTATACTTATTAATTGGTTAGACCTATCATTGATCATTGTTGTCCTTCATGGTTTGTCTTGAATATTTATTGATTGATGTTAAACAACTTTATTAGTTGATGCTAAAAAACTTCAATATTTCAAGGAATACTAGTGGAGTTACAAATTACAAAATTGCATAAATTGAAAAGAAAAGATTAATTATAAATAAATCCACCGATTATTAACTTTATAATTGATTAAGAATTAGTATAATATATATATCAAGAGGTGAGCCTTCTAGAATGGCAACTACCAACTAGAAAATAGGCAAAGCATTCTCAATACCTTGAAAGCAATAATCCACCCAAAATTGCAATAGGAGATAAGGAAAATGAACCCACATAGGCATAACTAAATAAGAATAGTTCACCCTTCACAGCTTGGTGAAACCATTTCCAAACTTAGAAGACCTTAAAGATAAAGAAGAATTATGATCTACATAATATATAATTAGTACCCACTTTGATGACTACAAAATTTTCAACCATGGGCTTATCATGCTTTTTCAAATTTGGTAAAAAGGATTATTTAAGATCCTTGATCAATGTATTTCCCAATGATCCCTTGTTCTTGCATATATCAATTTAATTTAATTCAAAGAGTTCCATCAAATGCTTTACCTAAGTTGTTAATTGAGGAAAAATAAAATGTTTTCAAGTTCTACCATTGTACTCATTTATAATTGGTTGTATTTTGTTGTAAGGGCAAGGAGGATAATTAAAAAATGTCTTACACTTGCTAAAATTGAGGATGATCATATGTTTTTTGTGTGGAAAACTCATACTTCTCAACTATTGTGTGGATGTTTCTTTTTTTGAGCATTTTTCTTTCCATCGTAAGAGATCGAGCCAGTTGAATGTGGCTTGGAGTGATTTAACATGTTTGGGTGCAAAAGAGGACCATGCCTAGGGTAAACATGCCCATCTGGATGCATTGGAATAGTTCTTTTGGTCACACAAGTTGCAAAACAAAAATTTGCATCACTTTGTAACTTTACACTGCTTGCATTTGACACTTTTCCCATCAAGTGAAAATTGGACACCACAGGAAAATGACTCTAAGATAACAAAAACTGAGAGAGGTTATAATAGAAGGTCCCAATGTGATCTTGTATTCTTAGATGGAGAGTTCGTAAGCATCACGATTTCTGAGTAATAGCCCATCAAAGATTGTAGCCATTTTGCACTTTGGACCCTTAAGGGATCGAGTCGATTGAACATAGCTCAGAGTGATTCAGCGTGTTTGGGTGTGAAAGAGGACCATTCCTAGAATAAACATATCCATCTGGACACATTGGAATAGTTTTTTTGGTCACACGAGTTGCAAAACGAAAGCTCCACCACTTTGCAACTTTACACTGCTTGCATTTTATACTTTTTCCATCAAGTGAAAATTGGACACCACAAGAAAACGACTTCGAGATAACAAAAACCAAGAGAGGTTATTTTAGAGGGGCCCAACATGATCCTATAGGCTCATATGAAGATCTCATAAGCATCATGTTTTATGAGTAGTAACCCATAAAACACTGCTACCCTTTTGCACTTTGGACCCTTAAGGGATCGAGCTGATTGAACGTAGCTTGGAGTGATTCAGCACTTTTGGGTTGAAAGAGGACCATTCCTAGATTAAACATACCCATCTGAACACGTTGAAATATTCTATTTAGTCACATGAATTGCAAAACGAAAGTTGCACCACTTTGCAACTTTACACTAATTGCATTTGACACTTTTTCCATCAAGTGAAAATTGGACACCACAGGAAAATGACTCCGAGATAACAAAAACTAAGAGAGGTTACTGTAGAGGGCCCCCAACGCAATCCCATAGGCTTAGATGGAGATTTCATAAGCATCATGATTTCCAAGTAGTAGCATGTCAAAGATTGTTTCCCTTTTGCACTTTGGACCCTTAAGGGATCAAGTCGGTTGAACGTAGCTCAGGGTGATTCGGCATGTTTGGGTGTGAAAGAGGACTATGCCTAGTGTAAATGTACCCATTCAGATGTGTTGGAACAATCTGTTTGGTCACACGAGTTGTAGAACAAAAGTTACACCATTTTGCAACCTTACACTACTTGCATTTGACACTTTTTCCATCAAGTGAAAACTAGAAACCATGGGAAAATGACTCTGAGATAACAAAAACTGAGAGAGGTTACTGTAGAGGGGCCCAAAAAAATTTCATAGGTTTAGATGGAGCATTCGTAAGCATCACAGTTTTTGATTAGTAGCCTGTCAAATATTGCAGTCATTTTGTACTTTGGACCCTTAAGGGATCGAGTTGATTGAGAATAGCTCAAAGTGATTCATCGTGTTTGGGTGTGAAAGACGACCATACCTAGCATAAAAATACCCATTTAGATGCATTGGATTAGTCCATTTGGTCAAATGAGTTGTAGAATGAAAGTTACAACACTTTGCAACTTTACACTGCTTGCATTTGACACTTTCTCCATCAAGTGAAAACTAGACACCACGGGAAAACAACTTTGAAATAACTAAAAATGAGATAGGTTATTATAGAGGTTCCCAATTGCGATCTTATAGACTCGGATGAAGAGTTCATATGTGTCAGTTTTTGAGTAGTATCATGTCAAAGATTGCTTCCCTTTTGCACTTTGGACCCTTAAGGGACGAGTCGGTTGAACATAGCTTGGAGTGATTCGGTGTTTTTGGGTGTGAAAGAGGTCCATTCCTAGCATAAATGTACCCATATGGACACGTTGGAACAGTCTGTTTGGTTACACAAGTTGCAAGACGAAAGTTACACCACTTTGTAACTTTACACTGCTTGCATTTGACACTTTTTCCATCAAGTGAAAATTGGACACCGCAGGAAAACAACTTTGAGATATCAAAAATTGATAGAGGTTATTGTATATGGTCCTAATGTGATCCCATAGGCTCATAAGGAGAGTTTGTAAGCATCATGGTTTCTAAGTAATAACCCATCAAAGATTGCAGCCATTTTGCACTTTGGACCCTCAAGGGATCGAGCCAGTTGAACGTAGCTTGGAGTGATTTGACATGTTTGGGTACAAAAGAGGACTATGCCTAGCATAAATGTACCCATCCAAATGCATTGGAATAGTCTATTTTGTCACACGAGTTGCAGAATGAAATTTGCACCACTTTGTAACTTTACACTACTTGTAATTGACACTTTTTTCATCAAGTCAAAATTGGACACCACGGAAAAATGACTCTGAGATAACAAAAACTAAGATAGGTTATTGTAGAGGTACCCTACATGATCTCGATCCCTCAGACATAATACCTATAACTGACACAGTATCTGGGTAACAGGTCATCAAAGATTGATGCTCTTTTATAATTTGGACTGTTAAGGGATTATGTTGCATGAATTTCAAATTTTGAGTAAATATCATTACAAATGTTTATGTGAATAGATGGTATGCTATATTGATATTAATATATAATCATTAGGTTTATTTTTTTAATAAATGATTTTTTTATAATAAGTTAGTCGATTGGTGCTAGTTATAATAGGGAGAGAATAAAAGAAAAAAAAAGAATGATTGGTAACCATCAATGGTTATTACACTCACTATATTAATAATATGATGTTTACAATAAAATGAGATTTATTTGGTAGTCATAATTCTTCTATTTGTGCTATAATTGTCTAGTATGCTTCATACACTGTTATGAAACCCAAGTGCTTGTACTTTTAGGCACAATGCTTTCTCAAAACTATCAAGTGGTAATACAAAATCATGAGAAAAAAATCAAACTATATGAATTCCAACACCCCACTTAAATCAAATAAAGAATCAATGTGCCCCATTTTCATGCAGACAAACTCAACTTATAAGATTCTAATATGATTCAAGGATGTCGTAGGCACTCCATTCTCATAGATCTTTTACAATGTCACTCATACATTCAAGATTCTCTTATAATGTCTACATCATAGGTGCTCATTATGAGGTTAACTTCAAATGAATAACTTGAAATTCCCTTGCTAAGCTTCACACGCTCTTTTATAATGGCTTCAAATTAGAATTGAGATTTGTCAAGATCATCAAAATAAGGATGTTGCATTGCTTTTTTGGCTAAGATTCTCTTGGATGGCTCATAAATCAGCATTTTTTGCAAGGAGACACCAATCAATTTTTAGTAGTTTACTTACAAATAGGCAAAGTAAAAGAAGAAAAAGAAAGAGCATCCATAATGAAAATGAAATGAAAATAGATGGAGGGCACTTATAGACAACAAATCCACACCATTTGGTTCCAAGTCATGAATAGCAAGGCTTAAATCTTGATGCTTCCATTGAGGATAGGCATGCCAGTCTCTCAACTTAGTCACTCCTAGTCATACATCTTCATTGGGAGTTTCAAGATACCTATTGCACACAACACCTCTCATGAATAGAATAACTTGAAATTTGATATTCTCTTATAATTTCTACATCATAGGTGCTCATGATGAGGTTAACTTCAAATGAATAGCTTGAAATTCCCTCTCTAAGCTTCACACACACTTTTATAATGGCTTAAAATAATAATTGAAATTTGTTAAGATCATCAAAATAAGGATGGTGCATTGCTTTCTTGGTTGATATTATCTTGGATGGCTCATAACTCAACATTTTTTCTAAGGGGACACCAATCAATTTTTAGTAGGTTACAAATAGGAAAAGTAAAAGAAGAAAAAGAAAGAGCACCCAAAACAAAAAAGAAATGAAAATATATGGAAGGAACTTATAGAAAACAAATCCACACCATTTGGTTCCAACTCAAGAACATCAAGGCTTATGCTTCCATTGTGGATAGGCATGCCAGTCTCTCCTATTAGTCACTCCTATCCCATCCTCATTGGGAGTTCCAAGATACCTATTGCACACAACAACCTCTCATGAATAGAACATGAATAGAATGTAACCAAAATATTACTTTCCAACCTTTTGGAAACTTGTAACCTTTTATAAAAACAACACAATTTGATCTTCCACTTAGTTTACTAATCTATTGAGAATATCCTACATCATTTTTTGCATATTTTTGAGAAAAAATAAATTACCATTGAACTCTGTATCCTTTACATTTTTTCACGTTGCCCCTACCTTGTCAACCCTACCCCATTTTATTGTGGCATGCCATGATTGCAAGATAGGTTGCACCTTTCCCCATGTTGCTGACTTAGCCTTGAATAACAAGTCTTGAAACAGTGGAGAGAAGGGTTAGAATCCCTTGTAGGTGTACTAATCAAGGAAAAATTTAAAATATATCACAACATAAGTGATGAGGTAAATTTAGAAATAGAGATAAAAACCAAAATAGATTCAAAGATCTATCAATGTGGAAGGAGTATATTCCAATTTTGTAGAGACATTTATGGAAAATTTGGTAGCATAGACAATGCAATCAGTTGGTTGATAAAATGTACATCACCATGAGACCCCATTTCTTTGAGTCATTTCTTCAAATAATTGATTTCATTGTCTATGTTTTCTGATAAAATGCTTCGGTAGACATGTATGGAAAATTTGGTAGCATAGATAAGGCAATCAACTACTTGGTATAACTTTTTGAAAAAATACCTCAATGAGATATGTCCTCATGGACTAGAATGATTGCAGGATATGCATAAAATAGATTTATTGAAAATTCTTTAGAAAATTTCAAGCATATGAAAATTGTAGGTGTAAAACCAAATTCAACTACATTTTCCAACATCCCACACGCCTATACCAAAATGAAAGCTTTGAAGAGTGGTATGCACATCCATAGTAAAGGATTGAGAAATGATGTATTATTTTACTTCCTTATAACTTATGTCATATGTGTGTGTGTGTGTATACAATATGTGGAAGCATACACAAGGTAAGTCAATTGTTTAAAAAATTTCCTCAAAGAGATGTGGTTTAAAAATGTAATTGGCAAGTGTAATTTAAGATGTGCATTGACAAGCTAAGGTTATAATGACAAACAAACAATGATCAACAATATGCAAAATAACAAAAATCAAAGCAAGCCAAAATAGAATGAAAGAAAATGTGCAAAGACTTCACATACCTAAAAAACTAGATTTTCAAATGGAGGAGTTATACCCAATTATGTAGCCTTTGCTTCCTCTTTCTTCAAACTCCTCAACAATTTGAATTTTTCAAAAGATTTTTCCCCTCCAAACTTCAATTGTGTATCACTCTTGAATGGAATTCAAACTTCAATTGATATTATATGCCTTTTAACATGAAAAATATGTTATTTCATGCAAAGGTGATGGAATGTGAAAAACATGCATGCACACTTCACAAAATCATACAAAAATCTTTTTTTTTTTGTCGAAACACACGCAGAACCACAATAATATGCAAATTGTAGGCCTTGAGATCATAGGTATATTGATTTTTTTACCATTTTTAGAGCAAGACAAAATGTGCTCATGTTATAATGTGAGCACATTATGTCTTGCTAAAATAACAGCCATATCTCTACTACTTTAAAATGTGCTTGCATTATGAGAAAGTTGATTTTTATAGGTTTATTTTATCTCTTTCTCTCTATCCTCTACCCTCTACCCTTAAACCCTTAAACCCTATACCCTATATCTCTCTCCCACTCCCTCCCTCTCTCTCTCTCAAGTATCTCCCTCCTACCCCCTCTCCTCCTCTCAGGATCCTATCTCTCTCCTCCTCCTCTATCTCTCTCCCTCTACCCTCTGCCACTCCTAATCTTCCATACTCCTTCTATCCTCTCCCTCTCCCTTGTTCCATCACCATTGTCTCCCATCTCTCCCTCACCAACCCTCTTAACCCTCCTTCCTCTCCCCTCTCTCCAGATCTCCTCCACTGTCCTTTTCCTTCCCTCCACCCCTCCCTCCACCCCTCCTTCCCTCCATTCCTAAACCTAAAACCCTCAACCATAAACCTAATCCCTCCACCTATATCCATCTCTCTCCATTATCTCCCTCCTACCCCTCTCCTATCTCAAGTTTATCTCTCACTCCTCCATTTTTACATCTCTCCTCTGCCCTCTTGCCATCTGCCCTCTGTCTCTCCACTCCTCCCTCTTCCCTCCACCCCTCTCCACCACTCCTCTCTCCCTTCAGCCCCTCCACCATCCCTCAACCCTCCATTTATTTAAACCCTCCAGCCTAAACATGTCCCTCCAGCCCCTATACCTTCTCTCTGGGCTCTTTCTTCCCCTACCCCCCTATACTCTCTCAAATTGTCCACTATCCACTTGCTCCTCTATCTCTCTCCCTCTACCCATGTAATCCCTCCAGCTCTATACCCTCCAGCCTCTTACTTGCCCTAGACCCTAGGCCCTCGGCCTTAGACCCTAGGCCTTAGGCCCTCGGCCCTTAGGCCTGATCCCTCAGCCCCTCATACCCCTCTCCCTTCCCCCCTCTCCCCTATCTCTCACTCACTCCATATCTCTCCCCCACTCCCTCCCTCTCTCTCTCTCTCAAAACTCTCCCTCCTACCCCCTCTCCCTCTCTCAAGTCTATATCTCTCTCACTTACTCCTATCTCTCTCCCCTCTACCCTCTACCCTTAACCCTCAAACCCTCTACCCTATATCTCTCTCCCACTCCTTCCCTCTCTCTCTCTCTTGACTCTCCCTTCTACCCACTCTCCCTCTCTTAATTCTCTCTCTCTCACTCGCTCACTCCTATCTCTCTCTCCCTCTTTCTCCTCAGCCTCTGCCAGCCAAACCTTGAGCCATTAGGCCATGGAAGCATTTGTGCCCTCTGCCTCATCTCTGCCACTCCTCCCTCTCTCTCTCCCACCCTCCCTCTCTCTCTCTCTACCCCTCCCTCCCCCTCTCTCTCTCTCCCACTCACTCCCTCCCTCTTTCTCACTCTCTCCCACTCACTCCCCCCCTCTTTCTCACTCTCTCTCACTAGCTTTCCAATTCGGTGAAATTGGCAACCTAACTTGGCTTGATTGAAAAAATGGTTCCAAGAAATGGGGTCTCTCAATGATGTAAATCACCACGAGACCCCATTTCTTGGACCTATTTTTTCAAATAGGCCACTACATTACCAATTTCACTGAATTGGCAAGCTAGTGGGCCCACAAACTTGCCAACTCAGTGAAATTGGAAGCCTAACTTGGCTTGTTTGGAAAAAAGGGTCCAAGAAATGGGGTCTCTCTCTCCCCTCTACCCTTAACCCTAAACCCTTAAACCTCTAACATCTATCTCTCTCCCACTCCCTCCTCTCTCACTCACTCCCTCTATCTCTCTCCTCTCTACCCTTTATCCCACTCACTCCCTCTCTCTCTCTACCCTCTATCCTAGTCAACCCAATACCCTATGTTAAAACAGAATGATCTATTGAGAGGGGGTGAATCAGTAGATATTAAAACTTTCAATTCTTAAATACTTTTGTAGATTCAATCCTAAACTCAGATGTGGAAATTGAAACATGAAAAAATATAATAACCACAAGCACACAAGAGAGATCAACACATAACATCAGATATATGTGGAAAACCCAAGATGGGAAAAAAAATGATGAGAAATGTTGCTAGGATCTACTATCCTAATCCAGCCTCATAGTTAATGAAGTTCAGTTACAATGTTTAGGGCTGCAATCCAAGGGAGAAACAACTCCCTGTTTAGAAGCTACAACTTCAAGGATGCTACTACACCCTATTATGAGCTACCACTCAGTGCAAATGGGGGCTACAACCTCTTGAAAAATTACAAGTTACAAATATGCATATGAGTGGTCCTACATAAACCTAAGATGGATCAATACACACAATACTTTGTTGCACTTATTCCAACTTGCACTCTATTGTTGTAGCTACATTCTCAGAAGCACATACTTCTGTTCTGCACACTTTTCTGCTCTACACTCTCAGTTGTACTTTTCTTTGTTCAACACACAGTGTGCTTGCAGAATTCTCTATCCCTGTCTAAAACAAACTTCAATCCATAGACCATGCCTAATTGTCTTACATTTTCACCAAACTGCAATTACTACCTTGGGATCCACATCATCATCCAAATCAACCCTAGCATCATATTAGGGTTTCCCTTATTTGTTAGCTTCACCAGCAGGCTACATGTTCATCGAGCCACACAACATCATAAAGACATTTGATAAGGTTTATCAGATATCACCATGCCCTACATCAACTAATGCTCTCTTCTGATCCTTCAATTTGATTTTGATCTCAATCACTTCTACAATATTTTTTGCTACCTATGAGATCAAATCTTCATTCAATTGGTCACTAGGAGTAGTTGGACCAATCAACTCTTCTTTGTGTCAATTTCCAGCTAAAACCCTATTCACATAGAGTTACCCATTTCAGATCTCTTTGTTTGAACTCTGACCGTCGATCTATTCCTTTTGTGCCTTGATCATGTGATCCTCATTTACTTTTGTATCTTTAAATCACAACCATTCAATAAACGGTTGCCAAATCTCCATCGTCGATCTAACATATCACTCTATCGTTGGGACATCCAATATAGTCTCACCGATGTCCATCATTCTTACCGATAAGAACCACCTTTGAGTGCATGGGCCCATATTCCATCTATCTTCCATGTTTTTGGCACATCATTTGCAACACCAATTGCGAAATGACATATTGAGAAATAATCTATTACCATCGGGTAGCTATCATCACATTTGGGTCCCACATAGCACCACACACTCCTATCTCCCTACTGAAGAGACCTTCTTCAAGGTCTTGGCGATACACCAATGTCTCACTGATGAAAGGGTCATCAGTTTGTTGGGGAGACATCCTTCAATGTCTTGCCAACACCACTATGTCATGCTGATGAAGACCATTTATGACGTCATCAATCCACTTCATCACCATGTGGCTACATTGTAATCCACAACAAGGATGTGGATTACGGTTCATCCAATCTCATTATGCCATGCATCTGCTTCATCATCATAGTCACCCACATCATTATGACTTCATCCCACTCAACCACTGCCTTCACATTGCAATGTCGGGGAGATATTTACAAAAGTCTCACCGATGCCATACAGTCTCATCGACAACACTTTTATACCCATTATCGCTCCATTGAGGAGACTTCTCCCAAACTCTCACCAATACATCAATGTCTCACTGAAAAGATAGCTATTGGTATGTCAAAGAGGCATGGATGAAACTCTTCTTGACACTGTATTGTCTCATCGATAAATCTCCATAGTGTCACCATCGCTATGTCGAAGAGACATAGCCCATTCTCTCACTAATATAGAACTGTCACGCCAATGGTATAGCCATCGGGTTGTAGGAGAGACTCTTGGGCGAGTCTCACCGAAATACTCGTGTCATGCTGATAACCCTTAAGAACACCACCAACTAGTTTCCAAGAAGTGAGGGGTCGATCATGGGATGAACATAAAGGGATTAAATCATTACTTAATCTCCCTACAACCACCAAACACAAGTCACTGTCAAAAATAGAAGACGTGTTCAAATGCCATGACTGCAAACGACCTAGGGTTTAACTAATAAACTCTAAAACACCTGAAGGATAATATAATTCATTTATAGGCATGATATACTTCCTCTAGGCCTACACAATACCTTTCTGGAAAGCTCTCGAAAAACCCATCATGAATCAACCACTCAATTCGCCATCAGATCCACCACTCTCTTGTCCATCTTCTGTCATCATGCCAACAAAATCCTTTTCCTAATTTTCATTTTTGATATCAATGATAGCAATATGCACATCTGCACAGGGTCAATACACTTCACTTATGATCCCCTTTTGACATCAACATGACAACATATTCCAATAATCTCCCCCTTTGGAATTGATGGAAAAACTCTAGCTACTCAATTAGATACCACTGAAGCTCTGCACCGATTTGATTATACACACTATAACATAGCAACTCCCCCTATGACATACATCTCTTCTCTTCTCTTCTCAACATGCTTCTATTTTTTATCACATTTCTCCCCCTTTTACATCAATGGAAAAGGGTACACTCCTCCTAAGGAAAGGCTCCAATCTTGACAAACTTTGTGACCATCAAATCGTTAGAAATTGTAAAACTAGATTTTACATGATTTGATCACATTATGCTTAACCAATGTTAAATAAGTGATCAATGAAGCCCCCCCTAGATAAATTCCCTATCACTAATGGTTAGTGACATGTGGTGGGAGAAACTACTCCCAGATTTTTCAAGTATTCAAATTGTTTTGTAGGAAGAGGCTTTGTAAATATATCAGCCACTTGTTCCTTTGTTGGAACATACTCCATGTTGACTTCCTTATCTGTAACCTTTTCTCTGATGAAGTGATCCTTGATTGATATGTGCTTTGTTTTGGAGTGCATCATTGGATTCTTTGAGACATTAATGGCACTCAAGTTGTCACAAAGAATCGAGATAGGTTCATTGAACTCTACCTTGATTTCCTTTAATGTTTGTTTCAACCATAAGACTTGAGTGCAACATGCAACTACTACAACATATTTTTCTTTTGTTGTAGAAAGAGTGATAGACTCTTGCTTTTTACTCATCTAGGAAACTAATTTGTTTCCCAAAAAGAAAGCTCTGCCACTAGTACTCTTTATGTCATCCACACTTCCTGCCCAATATGCTAAAGTCAAATGTTTTCCTTTGGGATACCATAAACCATAGTCAATAGTACTTTTGATGTATCTAAATATTCTCTTTACTACATTTATGTGTGATTCTTCTAGTTTTTCCTGAAACTTTACTACATTGGGGCTTACTTCATACCATACAATTATTTACTTCATACCATCCAACTTTCTTATTTATTGGCTTCATCAAAGCTTTTTGGTTCAATCTGTGATAAGAGGGAAAATTTCACTTGTTCCTTGTTCTTTGCAAGTCTTCTTCTAGTTTGCACACCTTCATTCTTATCACCAATTATTTGATCTGCAAGATGATCTTTTTGCACATATTTTGTAGGAGCACGTTCAACCTCTTGCTCATTCTCTGCTTTCTATTCTTCTTCTTCCTCTACTACACCTATATCCTCATCATCTAATTCTCTTTCAAGATTGTTTTTGCTAGGCTTACCTTGATTTTCACTTTCATCAACCCTGACATGTACACTCTCTACAAGTCTATGCAATCTCTTATTATAACACTTATAAGCTTTGATTTGGCTGGAAAAACCCAAAAATATCCCTTCATCACATCTTGACTCAAAAATTCCTAAATTTTCATCTTCTCTCTTAATATAGAATTTACTTCCAAATACTTTGAAATTATTGATTGATGTGGGCCTACCAAACCACAATTCATATGGCGTTCTACCACTGTTAAATCTTATAAGTGCTTTGTTCTAAATGTATACAATAGTTTTTACTACTTATTTCCAAAAATTATCTGCCAAGTTTGCTTCATTCAACATGGATCTAGCCATCTCCTTCACAATTATATTTCTTCTCTCTACCACACCATTTTATTGTGGTGTTCTTGGAGCTGAATACTGGCGTTTGATTCCATGATCTTCACAATATTCCATGAATTCACTTGACATGAATTCTCCACCTCTTTCCAACTTGAGACATTTGATTCTTCTCCTAGTCTCATTTTCTACCAACTTCTTATAACCTTTAAAAGCTTCAAGCGCCTTAGTCTTCTCCTTCAAAAATGTGACATATTAAATTCTGGTATAATCATAAATCAACAACATGAAATATCTTTCTCCTTGAAACACCCTTGTCCCCATTTTACCACATAGATCATTATGAATTATCTCTAAGGGATTCGTAGTAGAATAATCCTTTGTGGGAAACTTGAACTTAGTTTACTTTCCTTGCTAGCATCCTTTGTAGATTATATTTTCAGGATTTACAATCTTAGGAATATTTCTTACCAGACCTTTTGAACTAATCTTTACCAAATTGTCAAATTTTACATGTCCCAGTCTTTTATGCCACATCAAACTCTCATTTGTTTGGCTAATTAGACATGTTTGTCCTTCCACGTCACATAAATTATAGAGATTACTATCAGTCCTTATCCCTTGAGCAATTGTTTTACCATTCAATCTTATCTTATAGCCTTCAGAATCAAATACAACTTTGTATCTATTATCACACATCTAGCTAACACTAAGAAGATTATGGTTTATACCTTCCACATATAGCACATCTTTAGTTTTGTTCTTCCCATCTATGCTCAGAATTCCTTTACCACAAATCTTAACAATAGTATTATCATCTAGGCTTACTAGACCTCCTTTTCTCATTTCAAGCTTAATGAATTTCTTTTTATCTTCATTCATGTGCTTGGAGTAGCCACTATCAATTATCATACATCTTGTTCATTTTCATGCAATGTTGTTTGAGCAATCATAGACTAAGCATAATTCTTCTTTTACTCCTTCCATACCTTCTTAGGTTTATTTTCAACCTTTTCTTCCTTTTTCTCAAGGACCTCAGTTTTCTTTTCAGCTTTGGGAGGTGTGTTTTTCTTCTTCTCAAATGAGAATTAGGTCTTACAAAGTTTTCTCTACAATTTCTAGCTAGATGACCAAAAATATTATAGTTGAAACAAACTACATTCATATCAACTAACAAAGCAAATGGACTTTTTCTTAAAAAAAATTATTTCTCCTTGAAATAACTTTACACTCTCTAGCCCTATGACCAAATTTTTTATAGGTATAGCAATACCCATTAAAATATGATGAGTACCTAGTCATGGAGTTTCCTTTTTCTAGATAGGGAAATCTTCTTTTTCTAGGTCTCTTTGGATAGTGTACTCTTGTGAAACCATCATTGTCTATTCTCTTAGTATTTTACTTCTTCTTTAGTTGATCAAAAATCAGCATATTAATTTTCTTGTCTTCAAATGTTTCGTTCTCATTAATGGATTTCTTAGCTACAGTTGACTTTTTTTCATCTTTAGAGGCTTCTCATTTGTCAGATATTTCACCATAGGGGACTGATTTTTCTTCTCCTTTGAATCTTTCATAGAGCTTTGCAGAAGCATCAATAAATGAAAATTTTCATTTTTCAAGTCTTAAGCCTGATTTCTCTTTATTAGCTAGCTTTTGGGTACTTAGCAATTCATCTAGAATATTAGTACCACCTTTTAACTTCAAACCTTTATTGATCTACTCATTATCTTTCTCCAATTCTTTTCTTAAGGAAACTATTTTTGCCTCAAGTTTCGAGCATCTATCCATGTTTGATTGTAATTTAGATTTCATAACATCTTCAACTCTTTTGAGTTATTCTACATGAAATTTCAAACCAACTATCACCTTATTAGATTCCTCAAGTTCTTGAGTTACTCTGTCAGTCTCCTTTTGAACATTCTTTTTTAGTTTCTTGTTTTCCTTCTTAAGATCATATTTATCTCTTAACTCATCAAGGTCTTCAAGAGCACTGATTAATTCTCCTTCAAGATCAACAATTTCCTCCTCTTCTTCTTCAAGTGAATCTTCAATTTGTGCATCTTCCTGATCCTTAGTTTCTTTAGCCATAAATAGAAAATATCTTCTATCTTCTCTCATTATAAGAGCACAATCTTGATCCTCTTTTGAACTATCACTAGCATTAGATGCTTCACATTCTTCGTTGATGTATAGACTCTTCTTCTTTCCAAATTTCTTTCTTTTTGGATAAGTCGTTTTCTTCTTTTTTCTATCTTATTCTTGCTTGGAACTATCTTCTTTACCATATGGACACTTTAAAGCCAAATGACCTATTATGCCACAATTAAAACACTTGAAAGGGAGTTTTCCTTTATACTTGTCGGATCCTCTCCTTAGCCTTCTTATGAATTTTACTTCTTCCTTATTGATTTCTTCATGATCAAATGCAATAATAGGAGCTTTGTCTTTCTTATCAGCTTCATCTTTTTATTTCTTGACAATCTTAAATGTAGCTTCTCTCCTAAATGATTCAATACGTGGCATCCTCATTTCATAAGCAGTAAATATACCATGTAACTCATCTAGAGTGAGTTTATCAATTTCTCTTCCTTCTTCAATGGCATAAATTTTGGCATCATACTTATTTGTCAGACTTGACAACTTTCAGCACAACATCTTCTTCTTTCAGATCTACACCATATCCCTTAATAGCATTCACTATATCATCAACTCTCAAAAGATAATTTTCAATTTTTTCTTCTTCAGTCATTTGTAAGCTTTCAAATTTAGCTCTCAGTATTTGTAACTTTGCCAGCTTCACCTTGGAATCTCTTTCATAGATTGTATTCAGCTTTTCCCATACATCATAAGCAGTTTCACAATGCATAACCTTGTTATGCACATAATCAGATAAGTTATTCATAATAGCGAACCAAGCTTTCTCATTATTCTCATAGTCTTTCTTCATTGGAGCATCAGTAGGAGGAGTAGTAGGAGGAACATATTTTTTCTTGACTAACATCCAAACATCAAGTCCAAGAGAACCTAAGTATCATTTCATCAGAGAGCTCCATTTAGTATAGTTTGTTCCATTGAATCTAGTTGGCTTGCTTGAACCTTCCTGACATGCCATTGTGTTTTCTTAACCAAGATCTACCTGAGCTAATTAGGCTTCTCCTAAGGAACCTAGGGCTCTAATACCAATTGTTAGAACACAATGATCGACTGAGAGAAGGGTGAATTAGTAGATATTAAAACTTTTGGTTCTTAAAGACTTTGTAGATTCAATCCTAAACTCAGATGTCCAAATTGAAACATGACCAAATATAATAACCACAAGCACACAAGAGAGATCAACACATAACACCAAATATAAGTGGAAAACCCAAGATGGGAAAAACCATGGTGAGAAATGCTGCTAGGATCTACTATCCTTATCCAACCTCACAGTCAATTAAGTTTAGTTACAATGTTTAGGGTTGCAACCCAAGGAAGCAACAACTCCCTGTTTAGAACCTACAACTTCAAGGATGCTACTACACCCTATTCTCAGCTACAAATTTGCACAAATGGAGGCTACAACCTCTTGCAAAATTACAAGTTACAAATATGCATATGAGTGGTCCTACATAAACTTGAGATGCATCAATACACACAATACTTTGTTGCACTTATTGCAACTTACACTCTGTTGCTATAGATGCACTCTCGGTAGCACATACTTCTGTTCTACACACTACTCTACTCTACACTCTCAAATGTACTTCTCTTTGTTCAACGCACAATGCACTTATAGAATTCTCTCTCCCTGTCTACAACACACTACAATCCACAAATAGTGCCTAATTGTCTTACATTTTCACCAAACTGAAATTTCTATTCAAGATCCACATCATCATCTAAATCATCCCTAACATCATATTAGGGTTTCCCTTATTCATTAGCTTCATCAGTAGGCTACCAGTTCATTGAGCCACACACCATCATAAAGACATCTAATAAGGTTTATCAGATATCACCATGCCCTACATCAAGCCATACAACATTAAATTCAATTTCAAAGAATTTTCCTTTGTCTCCTTATTGAATCCTAAAGTTTAATTGTGCATTTAATGGTCTCCTTTGATCCTTCGATCTAATATTGATATCAATCACTTCTACAAGCTATTTCAATGCCTACAAGGTCAAATCTTCATTCAATTGGTCATTGGGAGCAGTTGGACCAATTAACACTACTCTATGTCAATTTCTAGCTGAAACCCTATTCACACAGAGTTAGCCATTTCAGATCTCTGCATTTGAACTCTGACCATTGATCTATTCCTTTCACACCATAATCCTATGATCCTCATTTATTGTTGTATCTTTAAATCACAACCATTCAATAAATAGTTTCCAAATCTCCATCGTCGATCTAACATATCGCTCTATTGTTGGGACATCCAACATAGTCTCACTGATGCCCATTGTTCTCATAGATGAGAATTTCGTTTGAGTGCATGGGCCCATATGCCATTTGTCTTCCATGTTGTCACCACATCATTCACAACACCAATTGTGAAATGACATATTGAGCAATCATCCATTGCCATCTATTAGCCATCATCGCATTCAGGTCCCACTTAGCACCACACACTCCTATCACCCTATCAAAGAGACCTTCAAGGTCTTGGCGATACGCCAATGTCTCACTAATGAAAGGGTCATTGATTTTTTAGGGAGACATCCTTCAATGTCTCGTCGACACCACTCTCTCATGCCGATGAAGACCATTTATGACATCACCAATCCACTTCATCACCAGGTGGCTGCATCATAATCCACAACAAGGATGCGGATTATGGTTCATACAATCTCATTACACCATGCATTTGCTTCGTCATCATAGTCACCCATATCATTATGACTTGGTCCCACTTGACCACTTCCTTCACATTGCCATGTTAGGGAGACATTTTAAAAAGTCTCACCGATGCCATATAGTCTCATCGACAACACTTCCATACCCCTTATCGCTCCATCGAGGAGACTTCTCCCAAACTCTCGTTGAAAAGATAGCTATTGATCTATCAAAGAGACATGGATGAAAATCTTCCCAACACCATATTTCTCAACAATAAATCTCCATAGTCCAATCATCGCTATGTTGAAGAGACATAGCCCATTCTCTCGCCGATATAGAACTGTCATGCTAATGGTATAGCCATCAAGTTGTCAGAAATACTCTTGTGTGAGTCTCATCAAAATACTCTTGTCATGTTGATAACCCTTAAGAACACTGACAACTAGTTTCCAAAAAGTGAGGGGTCGATCACAGGATGAACACAAAGGGCTTAAGTCATTACTTAAGCATCCTGCAACTGCCAAACACAAGTCACCATTGAAAATAGAAGATATATTCAGATGACATGACTGCAAATGACCTAGGGTTTAACTGATAAACCCTAAAACACCTGAAGGTGAATATAATTCATTTCTAGGTGTGATATACATCCTTTGGGCCTACACAATACCTTTCTAGAAAGCTCTCAAAAAACCCATCATGAATCAGCCACTCAATTTTCCATCAAATCCATTGCTCTCTCATCCATCTTCTATCATCATGCCAACAAACTCCTTTGCCTAATTTGCACTTTTGACATCAATGATAGCAATATGCACATCTGCACAGGGTCAATACACTTCTCTTTTGATCTCCTTTCAACATCAATGACAACATATTCCAACACCCTAAACCCTCAACCCTTAAACACTAAACCCTTAAACCCTCTACCCT
>VDFB02271358.1:266042654-266117138 GCA_007258455.2 Sequoia sempervirens
ACATAACTCTCTCTTTCTCTCCCTCTCTCTCAATTATCTCTCCCTCTATCCCTCCCACCCTACCTAGCTAAGTCCCTCTCATTCCAACCCCTTCTCTCCCACTCCCTCTCTCTTAGACTATCCCTTCCACCCCCTCTCCCTCTCTCAAGACTCTCTCTCACTACCTCTCTACCTCTCTCTCTCTCTCTCTTAGGTCTCTCCTTCCCTCTCTCCCTCCCACCCTACCTAGACAAAACTCTCTCTCTCTCTCTCTCTCTCTCTCTCTCTCTCTCTCTCTCTCTTAAAATTGTCCCTCCTTATAAAGACATACATAAATACATACATACTTACATGCATACAAGCATAAGACATATGTACATACAATCCTTCATACATACAAGCATACATGTACATATGTAGATACAATCTTACATACATATAGGCATATATACATACATGTATTGATACATGCATACATGCATACATACATACATACATGACATACAAGCATACATGTACAGACAAACATACAACTATATAAACATACATTCAATAGAGTAGCATTTAACATAAAGCAAGACATAACGTGAGCGCGTAATACCACACTCGTGTTATGTCTTGCTAGACATGTCCCGCACAAATGCAAAAAACCATGTCAAAACTAAGATATAATGTGAGCACATTATAATGAACTGGCATTATGTCTTGCTTTGGGAATCCCCAAGCCTTAGGTTTGGTATTTTCCTTGGAATACCAACCCAAAGGCTTGGAGAGTCTTCCCAATGACTAGAGACGTGTTTTTGCAAATTCTACAATATTTCACATAATCGAGTTCGTGCTCACCGTCAGGATTGCATGTGTTTCAATGTCGAACAAATCAAACACCTAGGTAATGTTAGGCTCTCTCTTAGCTATCCAACAATGAAATATTTTTTACTTTTTGACAATGTTAAGCCTTTCATCTATAATTTCTTTTGTTTGTGTCTCTTTTTGGCAAAAAATAGTGTTTGGTGTTTTTTCGTTATAAATTAACCATTCATCAGAATTTCAAATAAATTAAATTTTTAGAAACTAGACTCCATTCTACAATTTTATTTTTTTTAAATAAAATTTCAATTAGTTTCCAAAATTTGTAGAGGTAGCACGACCAAAATTCTATCTTTCAGGAAGTGTCCACTTTGAAAATTAGTAAAAAATCAAATATTCATTAAAAATTTATTAGAAAAATTGAGCATCAACTACATACTATTAGCTAATTTCTCACTGAAGAAATTTTAAAAATACTAAAAAATGTTCACCGTGCTAGGTATGCACAAAAGTTGCTATGTTATGTTTTTCTGAAAAAAACAACACCAATTTTTGTGCATCCCTCTTTTGAACTCCTTAATCTCAACCATTTTCAAAATAAATTAGTAGTTTAGAAAGTAGACTCGGAGCATTGCGATCCTTGTTTTTGTTGTATCTCAAATTTTTGAGTGTAACTATCCTCAATTTCACGTCCAAGTTCAGTATTTCCTGATTTCAGAAAAAAGTGGCCACTTAAGCCCCTTTTTGGCCCCCCATCTTTTTGCACTTACCCTTAGGTTATTTGGATTCAAAATATCCTCATTAAACTGAGCATCACTTTTCATAAGCCACCAGTCATCTATTATGTCAACTAGAGTGCCATCTAGATCTTAAAGAATTGTATTCATCATAAATAGACCAAACATTTCAAGGTTCACATATATTTTATCAACAATTTGATTCAAGAGAAAGTCATTGATTTGTGCTATTATCCTATAGTAGAGAAAGATGCATATATCTTCATCAAACCCTTCACTAAGAGCAAGTACATCCATATTTTGGCTCTCTTGGGGGTATGAGACATTTCTTCAAGGGGGTCACTTAGCCCTCCATGCTTCATCCTCTCAAGGGTGATTTTTTTCCATTGGGTTTTTTTATTCTTCTCTATTTGAGGGAATCTTGTGTACACCGATACCTCATCAAGCCTTATTGTCAAGACCCATCTTTGAGTGTTTTTTATTTTTCCTTCCCATGTTGCACTTAAGGGAGGTGTTAGTATAAATGGGACACTTTGCCTATTTGATTCTTTATTTAGGTCCACCTAGTTAAGTTTACTTAGGGACATTTTCATTTTATCTCATATTGGTTACGTTTTTATTTTCTTGGTGGAATATCCTATATATACCCACATATTGCTCTCATATGGGCATCTCATTGTAGTCTAGCTTTTGCATTCCTATTGAATATAATGTAATTTATTATATCATTTTTTAATTTTTGTTATTGTTCTCCTTTTACTCATTTGTATTTTTGGGTGGTTGTATAGCTAAATCTTAAACTAATTATAAATTTAGAGGAATGGTATCTTTTATCCTTTAGTGAATTGGATAGTTCGTTTGTTGCTTTGATTACACATATAGAGAATTTATTGATTCTCATCTTGTGAGAAGAAATTGAAGATGATAAGACTGCTTTTGATTGATTTCCCCTTTCTAAACCTTTTACCACTTAATATCCTTAGCAAGATTGTGACCAGCTATGAGGGTGGAGAAAGTGGCTCATTTATTAATGAGTCATGTTGGCATCAATGGATCAGGAACTATGGCATTAGGAGTAGGTTCAATTGGATAAGGACGAATTCCTATAGCCTTAGGGTTGTGAGTCCAATACCTCTAGAATTTTGTTTGTTTGTCTTGTTTTAATTTAAAGTTATTTCATATAATCTATAAAAAAAAGAGAGAGAGAGAGATAACTATAAGATTATGTTTTATCAATAGATTGTTTCATTGTAAACATTTTATTTTTAAATTATCTAATAAAATTTTTAAATACAATATAATATCCTTTAAAGCTAATATGAAAGAAGAACTTGCTTCTTATGCATTGATTAAAAAAAATAAAATAACATAAAATAAAAACTTAATAGTTGAAACTAAGAAATTAGGCACCTTCCTAATTCTAACTCTATATTTTATTAGAAACTTTCACCTAACAACGGTTACAATAATTCTGATTTTATATTTTACTGTGAATTTACTTTAGAAATAAATTGATCTATTTTCAAATCAGAAACATTTCAAACTCTATGCAAAACAATGTTTGAATGATGCTGTGTACAATAAACAAACAAATTATTAATGCCTCATCAAACCAGAAAAGAACTACAATAAATCAAGAAAATACACTATGTAAAACAGCATGAATTCCCAAAATATATAATAATATTCATGTGTATATTTTCTTCTTCAAGTTCGTTCACAACAGGGGCATTTGTTATTGGAGACCAGACTTCTTTCATGAACTTTTGACTCACACTTTAAAATCATAATTGCAAATAAAATTCTGTAATCAATTTTATATATATAAATACCCACAGAAATTTGTTTCAGTTATCTGCGTAACAATTTTATATATATCAAGAACATTGATTCCTGAGAGGTCAGAAGGCAAGACCAGTCTCTTTGAAAATGAAATACCCAAATGAAACACATGCAAAAAAGCCACTCAAAATACACAGACAATCCAGAAGAGTGTCCAGAGGACCTTCACAAGTGCTCAAGTTTGTTTCTATCAAGTTACCTTTTTCTTTGAAATACCTCTGATGAGATTCCAATATTTGTTTATGGTCCTTACTTTTCCTGCAACTTAGAGCTCTTTCTAGGATGAGAAGACTCTTATTCCCATTCACACTAGCTCCCATCATGCCTTCCAACTCCATGCTCAGTTCAGTTATCTTCAAACTCACATGATCACCATCTGAAACTCTACACTTCATCACAAGCTTACACTGTACAGAATTGAAAGCATCTATGTCATGAGCAGGCAATATAGAGCCAAAGCCTATTACAAACTCCTCATCAGAAGGCCACTCAATCTCCCCAACCAAGGGCCTCCAGCTTGAAAGATTAGCAGCTTGCCCTGTTTTCTTGTCTATGAGAATCCAACTTAACATAACATTCTCCATCAACTGCTCCAAAAATTTACCATCCTTCTCCTGCTT
Organism: Sequoia sempervirens; assembly: GCA_007258455.2. Taxonomy (NCBI): domain Eukaryota; kingdom Viridiplantae; phylum Streptophyta; class Pinopsida; order Cupressales; family Cupressaceae; genus Sequoia; species Sequoia sempervirens. Next base: position 266,046,640 of record VDFB02271358.1, read on the forward strand.
GTCAACTGACATAGTAATTGTTGGCAAATCATGTTCAATGTTATGATCTATATCTGCATAGAAGTCAATATCATTGAAGTTAATGAGATCTATCCTAAAAGGGCTATTACAGAACAAATCTGGAAACTCATCTGCTGAAGGGATGCCCCAAACAATATTGGAATAGATGGGCTTATTCTTGTATTTCACATCCACAACCCACACAAAATCAGAGTGAAGAGGACCATGGACTTGCAAGCTGTTGGACACAATTGTGCATTCCGAATTGCCACAATGCACAATTACTGGAAAGCAGCCTGCATAAAATGATTTGAATCCACCCAGTGAAGAAGAAATCAATTCTTTAATCTGTGTGCCCTTTATAGAAGGCCACACATTGCAGCATGCTTCTTCCCATAAACCCTCTTGCGGTGCAATGGACCAGAAGTCTGAAGACACACATCCTGCATTTGCAAGTGTTGTACCATCCACACGATCTAAGATTTCTCTGATAAGATCACCATTCAAAGACATTATGCAGAGAAATTTGATGCCTATGATCACAAACAAGGCGAGGGGAAATGGTGAAGTAAACCCCAAACACAGTTTATGTGATGTTGATTCAGTGAAACATATTACTAAAATGATGAAATTTTATCAAATTTTTGATCCCCTGTTCACTTCTAATCAATCAACATCCATTATTAGCTGTTTATTCCAAATATTGGTGTTGTTTAAATCCTTGTAACTTTCATATACAATCTTGGATTCAGGTGTTTCTTATTTTGAAAGTAAGTAATTTTTTCCTACTATATATTTGTTCCATTTTGAATCTATCATTCTAATCTAATACTATAGTTTCAATTTTTGGTCCATTTTAGACATTGTAAAACTCTAGAATCAACTTCAACAATGTACACACAATGATGTATAAAGTGTCAGTCATATTTTATATGGGGTTTTCTTTGTGTGATTTTATTATTTTATTTTTTTTGTTGTAGTGCACCTGGTAAACTTTTTTCACGTGACCAGTAGCACTGGAGCAACGTGCCTTCAGTACTACGGGTTTGTGTGATTTTATGATTGTGTATACCTTATCTTTCTATTTTTTCTATGCGTTTCCTTTACTCAACTCCCAAAAATTATGCATCATGGTATAAAAATGTATGGAATTCCTTAATACAACAAGGATTTACACCCTAAGTTGAACAAAGGGTTGATGAAACTAATGATGACGAGAAAAATATATAGTGGATGATTGGCATACTAGAACACTTGGATGTCTTCATAGCTATATTTCCCTTAATCTTATGTTTCAAATTATTGAAGCATGTACAATTTCAAATGATGCTTGGGAAAAACATTAAATTCTCTATGGTAAATTTGATAAAGTTAAAGGCTATTAGATTTACAATGATTTGATGAGTCTTGATCTAAAATTCTTTGACAACATCCAAGGTTATATCATAAAGGTCAATGAACTTAGAGCATAATCCAAAGCATGTGGCATTGATAAAAGGTACATTCAATTGGTTTATTGTGTCTTTAAAATAGTGGTCTTTAATATGCAACTTTTCTTTGTAGCTTTCACGCTCATAAGGTGACTATGGGATCAATGTATACTATGTCTTAATTTGCATCCTTCTCTAAGATGTTGAAGCATGAACAAAATAAACTATTTTTTATAAGTCACCTAAAACCATCTCAATCTTAGGCTTTGTTGGCCGGTGAACCTAAGTGAAAGAAATAGTTAGGTCAATTGACAAGAAACAAAAGAGGTCTAAGGAAAATTCAAAAAATAAATAAAACACAATCCTTGAAAAAAATCTCAAAATCATCTTCAACCAATGGGAATTTAAAGAAGGAAAGGCCAACTTGTGCCTACCACAATAAGGCTGGTCATGAGGAACATTCATTTCATGGGAAGCATATCAATAACCTAAAGCATCGTGTAAAAAAAAACAACATTAATATATCTTCCTCTATTGCAAATAAATCTTCCACTCCTTTCAAATCAAGTAAAGCGAAAGCAACGACACTTGTTTATTTGGTATATCCTTTCATATAGTAATTTTTTTACTTAGTTGCTTCACACTATATGGTTTCTAGTAGAGAACACATTTCCTTGTTAGAGCCTTGTTTCATTCCTTTCATTCTCATCAACAATGATTCTCTTGTGGATGTCATTGGGTAATTTTTAGTTAATATTATAATTGGTACATTTGACAAGCATCTCAAGGATAAACTTAACAAAGTGAAGGTTTGAAGGGCTTCGTAAATCATTGAATTGGTTCATAGTGGGTTAGTGAGTCTATTCCCAACCTTGTATTTCAGTTAGGTCTCATGTTCGCTCACTTTCATTCATGATTGTTCCCAATACACATGGGTCTTCTTCTTTTAGCAGAGATGTGAAATGTTTGACAAGTTTTGAGATTCTAAGGTTCATGCAAAAAAATAATCTTGAAAGTGTGTCAAGATTCTTCATATTGACAATGGTAGAGAACATGTGAAGCATTTCTTTGAGCAATTATGAACTTTGGAAGGGATTGATCTTTAAAATTTAATTGCCCGCATGCCTTAGCATAATGCTGTTGTAAAGATTAAAAAATAGATTTCTTAAAAAGATGGTTATCAACTATGTTGATTACATCCAAAATAAGGTTCGATATAAGGCATTGAAAGGAATCACTTCCTTTACATATTTGTAGTAGGAAACCCATCATGCAACATGTCAAAGTATTTCCCTTGCATTGTCTCACATTCCTTGAGAGAAAGCATCGAGCCTGGGAAACTTAGAACTAGCCTTGTATATCTATTGGATACCCTGATGGTGTCAAAGGATATCAACTCTTAGATCCTAAGACATGTGAGCTCTTCATTGAAAGTAATGTACATTTTGAGGAAATTGCTCCCAAATCTTCATCTCTCATTCTTTCTTCCTCCAAAATGGATTGAAATGACAATGATAGAGGAACTTCCTCTAACATATTTGACTCATAAAGATGATCATGAGGATTTGTGTTCCCCTCTGTTGAGTTCACATTCAAAGACTGAGGATTCTCCTCCTCCACTGCCTTCCTCTTATATGCCTTGCTAATCTTATTATACACTTGATTCTATAGATATTCTTTTTGGGGATCCTTTAAACACTTGAAGGATTCATTTATAACACCAATATATTATGCATTCCTAAATTCCATAACTTTAGATTCATAATAATTTTATTAAGCATCGAGTATTGCTCATTTGGATTCAACCATGAAAGAAGATTATAACTCTTTGATTAGGAACAACACATGGTAGCTTGTTCCAGTTCCTAAGAGAAGAATTTAGTAAATTGGTGTAAGTGGATGTATCAAACAAAATTTGCAATGGATGGAACTATCAACAAGTTCAAATTGACTTGTGGCCAAAGGTTTCTCACATGTTCTTGTTGTTGAATACACATGTACCTTTGTTATATCATTGATATGAAATACACTTGTCTAACCCTTTCTAAAGTTGTAGCACACATGGATGGGTTGTATATCAGATGGATGTAAAGAGTGCATTTCCTTACAAGGATCTACAAGGGAATATTTATGGAACAATCATAGAGATTCATTCAATATTTTTTATTGGTTTTTTTATTGAAGAAATCTCTTTTATGGCCTCATGTAGGCACCATATGCTTGGTATGCCAAGATGGATTCATTTTTTTCTCTTGATTGGATTGTATAGATGCCACATAGATCTTAATGTCTATATTTTCAGATAGGGGGATGCTCTTGTTTTTCTGGTCCTTTATGTTGATGAATTGATTATCATAGGGAGCATTAATCCATAATTGACAAAGTCAAGACTACTTTGTGCAATAAATTTTTCATAACTAACTTGGGTCTCTTGCAATTCTTTTTTGAGATTGAGATAATTCAAAATGCTTTCAAGATCTCTCTTGCACAACCCAACTATCCTCTTGATATTTTAGCTCATTTTCATATGGCTAATTATAAACCTATACTAACCCCCTTTCTATCTAGAATTGAGGATGAGGAAAAGTATTCCACACTACTTGTTGATGCTACTTTGTATGGTCAAATTGTTGGTAGCCTCATCTACTTAAATTATACATGCCTCTAAGACATTTTATTTGTAGTTGACATTATTTCATGCTTCATGTAGGATCAATGAGAGCTTCATTGGAAAGTAACCAAACACAATTTTCTCTACATACATGACACTCATACATATCGGATTCTCTTTGCAATAGTCATACGTTCATATTTGATTAGATACATGGATTTGATTTGGCTAGTAAATTTGATGATCACAAGTCCACATCTCGCTATAATTTTCACCTTGGTTTTAGGCCCAATTGTTGGCATATCAAGAGGTAGCATGTCGTTGCTCTCTCTTTCATTGAGGCTAAGTATCAAGGAGTTGTTAATTTGAAGGTTGTTTGATTCAAAAGATCCTTACTAAAATCAGCTTTGATTTTCCAAATCCATAGTCATCTACTATGACAACAAAAGAGCTATCTAGATCTCGAAGAACCTAGTTTGTTATTATCATTCCACACACATTGAGATTCACAAACATTTTCTCAAGGAGTTGATATAAGAGTAGGTCATTGATTTATGATATTATCCTATAGAAAAGTAGATTATAGATATTTTCACCAAACCCTTCACTAAGAACAAGTGCATCCATCTTCAAGCTCTCTTGGGAGTGTGGGACATTTCTTCAAAGGGGTCCACGTAGCCCTTCTTGCTTCATCCTCTCATGGGGGAGCTTTTCACCACATGGTTTTCTTTTATTTCTTTGTTTGAGAGGATATTTTCTAAATGGGTACATCACTAGGCTTTGTTACTAGCACCCATCTTTGGGTGTTTTCTTAGACTTTTCTTCCACCTAATTTGCACCTAAGAGGGGTTGTTGGTGTGAATGGAATGCTTTACCTATCAAGTTCTCTATTTAGGTTTTCTCCACATGCCTAGTTTACTTATATTTTTTTTTACTTTATCCTGTATTGGTTGTGTTTTTAGTCTCTTGGTGGAATATCCTATATACCCACCTATTGCTCTCATATGAGCATCTCATTGTAGTCTATCTTTTACATTCCTATTGAATATAAGATATTTATTCTATCATTTTTGGTTTTCTATTATTGCTTTACTTTCACTAATTTGCATTTTGGGGTGGCTTCATAGCCAAATCCTACATGAGAACTAAATTCAAAGGAATGGTATATTTTGCATACTTTAGCAAATTGGAGAGTTGGTTTGTTACTTTGGCTAAGTACATAGTGAATTTGTAGATTGTCATCTTGGAAGGAGAAACTGAAGGTGATATGTGGGCTTTTGATTTATTTTCCCTTTCTAAACCTTTTACAACTTAATCTTCTTGGAAAGATTGTGATATAGTTATGAGAGTGGAGTAAGCGGCTCATTTATTAACGAGGCATTCCGACGTCAATGGAGCAAGGATTATGCCATTAGGAGTAGGTTAAATTGGCGAAGGAAGAACCCCTATAGCCTTATGGTTGTGAGTCCAAGCTCTTGAGGTTTTGTTTGTTTGTCTTATTCTAATGTTTATAATATTATTTCATGTAAATTTATGAACAATTTCAATTTTTTTAATACTATTATAGAATTAATAAGATTATAAGGTTAGTGTTTTATAAATACATTATTCAATAAGCATTTTAAATACAATAAATAGAATATAATTTTTTTTTAAATTATTATGAAAGAAGAATAAATAGCTGAAAAATAAGAATTGAATTAGACACCCTCATAGTTCTAAATACATATTTTTAATGTGGAGAGACATTCTACAATGACAGCAAGGGAGTGAAGTGTAATGATATGAACGTGTTAACAAAAATTCTTACCTTTTATTTTAGAATTGACAGTCATTTACATGTCAAAATAGCAAATTTAATTATGAACATATAATTTTCAAAATAACTCCAAATATCTCTTAATATTTTTTAAATAAATGTATTTAAAATATCTATACTAGTATTAGAAACTTTGCCCTAACCATGATTACAATTAGGATGAATTTACTTTACAAATAAATTGATCCATGTTCAAATCCAAAGCATGTCATATTCTTTTGCTAACAAGTTTTGAATGAGGCTATGTACAATAAACAAACAAATTATTAATGCCTCATCAAACCAGAAAATAACTACAATACCTAAATCAAGAAAATACGATATGTAAAACAACATGAATTATCAAAAACATAATACTATTCCTGTGTATCATTTTCTTCTTCAAGTTCGTTCACAACAGGGTCATTTGGAATTTGAGATCAGACTTCTTTCATGAATTTTTGACTCACACTTTAAAATCAAATTTGCAAATAAAATTCTGTAATCAATTTTATATATATAAATACCCACAAATTTGTGTCAGTTATTTGTATAACAATTTTATATATATCAAGAACATTGATTCCTGAGAGATCAGAAGGCAATACCAGTCTCTTTGAAAATGAAATACCCAAATGAAACACATGCAAAAAAGCCACTCAAAATGCACAGACAATCCAGAAGAGTGTCCAGAGGACCTTCACTACTGCTCAAGTTTGTTTCTATCAAGTCACCCTTTGCTTTGAAATACCTCTGATGAGATTCCAATATTTGTTTATGGTCCTTACTTTTCCTGCAACTTAGAGCTCTTTCTAGGATGAGAAGACTCTTACTCCCATTCACACTGGCTCCCATCATGCCTTCCAACTCCATGCTCAGTTCAGTTATCTTCAAACTCACATGATCACCATCTGAAACTCTGCACTTCATCACAAGCTTACACTGTACAGAATTGAAAGCATCTATGTCATGAGCAGGCAATATAGAGCCAAAGCCTATTACAAACTCCTCATCAGAAGGCCACTCAATCTCCCCAACCAAGGGCCTCCAGCTTGAAAGGTTAGCAGCTTGCCCTGTTTTCTTGTCTATGAGAATCCAACTTAACATAACATTCTCCATCAACTGCTCCAAAAATTTGCCATCCTTCTCCTGCTTGTCAACTGACATAGTAATTGTTGGCAGCTCATGTTCAATGTTATGATCTATATCTGCATAGAAATCAATATCATTGAAGTTAATGAGATCTATCCTAAAAGGGCTATTACAGAACAAATCTGGAAACTCATCTGCTGAAGGAATCCCCCAAACAATATTGGAATAGATGGGCTTATTTTTGTATATCACATCCACAACCCACACAAAATCAGAGTGAAGAGGACCATGGACTTGCAAGCTGTTGGACTCAATTGTGCATTCTGAATCGCCACAATGCACAATTACTGGAAAGCAGTCTGGATAAAATGATTTGAATCCACCCAGTGATGAAGAAATCAATTCTTTAATCTGTGTGTCCTTTATAGAAGGCCACACAGAGCAGCATGCTTCTTCCCATAAACCCTCTTGTCGTGCAATGGACCAAAAGTCTGACGATACACATCCTGCATTTGCAAGTGTTATGCCATCCACACGATCTAAGATTTCTCTGATAAGATCACCATTCAAAGACATTATGCAGAGAACAAATTCGATGCCTATGATCACAAACAAGAGAAGGGGAAATGGTTAACTAAACCCCAAACACAGTTTATAAGATGGCGAGTCAGTGAAACATATTACTGAAATGATGAAATTTTATCAAATTTTCGATCCCCTGTTCACTTCTAATCAATCAACATCCGTTATTAGCTGTTTATTCCAAATATTTGTGTTGTTTAAATCCTTGTAACTTTCATATACAGTCTTGGATTCAGGTGTTTCTTATTTTGAAAGTAAGTAATTTTTTCCTGCTATGTATTTGTTCCATTTTGAATTTATCATTCTAATCTAATACTATAGTTTCAATTTTTGGTCCATTTTGAACACTGTAAAACTCTAGAAACAACTCCAACAATGTACAAACAATGATCTATAAAGTGTCAGTCTTATTTTTTATGGGGGTTTCTTTATGTGGTTTTATGATTGTGTATACCTTATCTTTCTATTTTTTCTATGCTTTTTGTTTAAAATGGGTAATTTTAATTTTATGTTATTAACTCTCAAAAATTATGCATCATGGTATCAAAATGTATGGAATTTCTTAATATAACAAGGTTTTACATCCTAAGTTGAACAAAGGGTTGATGAAACTAATGATGACGAGAAAAATATATAATGGTTGACTGACATACTAAAACACTTGGATGTCTTCGTAGTTATATCTCCCTTGATGTTATGTTTCAAAATATTGAAGCATGTACAACTTCAAATGATGCTTGGGACAAACTTTAAATTTTCTATGGTAAAATTGATGAAGTTAGAGGCTATTAGATTTACAATGATTTGATGAGTCTTGATCCAAAATTCTTTGACAACATCCAAGATTATATTATAAAGATCAATGAACTTAGAGCATAATCCAAAACATGTGGCATTGATAAAAAGTACATTCAATTGGTTTATTGTGTCTTTAAAATAGTGGTTCTTAATATGCAACTTTTCTTTCTAGCATCCACACTCATAGGGTGACTATGGGATCAATGTATACCATGTCTTCATTTGCATCCTTCTCCAAGATGTTGAAGCATGAACAAAATAAACTAGTTTTCATAGGTCACCTAAAACCATCTCAATCTTAGGCTTTGTTGGTTGGTGAACCTAAGTGAAAGAAATAGTTGGGTCAATTTGACAAGAAACAATTTAAGAGGCCTAAGAAAAATTCACAAAAAAATCAAGCACAATCCTTGAAAGAAAACTCAAAATCATCTTCATCCAATGGGAATTTTAAGAAGAAGGAAAGGCCAACTTGTGCCTACCACAATAAGGCTAGTCATGAGGAACATTCATTTCATGGGAAGCATATCAATGACCTATAGCATCTTTTAAAAAAAAACATTAATATACCTTCCTCTATTGCAGATAAATCCTCCACTCCTTTCAAATCAAGTAAAGGGAAAGCAATGAAACTTGTTTATTTGGTATATTCTTTCAAATAGTAAATTCTTTACTTAGTTGCTTCGCACTATATGGTTTCTAGTAGAGAACACATTTCCTTGTTAGAGCCTTGTTTCATTCCTTTCATTCTCATCAACAATGGTTCTCTTGTGGATGTCATTGGGTAATTTTTAGTTAATGCTATAATTGGTACATTTGATAAGCATCCCAAGGATAAATTTAACAAAGTGAAGGTTTGAAGGGCTTCATAAATCATTGAATTGGTTCATAGTGAGTTAGTGAGTCCATTTCCAATTGTGTATTTCAATAGGTCCCATGTTCGCTCACTTTCATTCATGATTGTTCCCAATACACATGGGTCTTCTTCTTTTAGTAGAGATGTGAAATGTTTGACAAGTTTTGAGATTCTAAGGTTCATGTAGAAAAATAATCTTGAAAGTGTGTCAAGATTCTTCACATTGACAATGGTAGAGAATATGTGAAGCATTTCTTTGAGCAATTATGAACTCTGAAAGGGATTAAACTTTAGAATTTAATTGCCTGCATGTCTTAGTAGAATGGTGTTGTAAAGATTAAAAATAGATTTCTTAAAAAGATGGTTAGCAACTATGTTGATTACATCCAAAATAAGGTTCCATATAAGGCATTGAAAGGAATCACTTCATTTATATATTTGTAGTAGGAAACCCATCATGTGTAACATGTCAAAGTTTTTCCGTTGCATGGTCTCACATTCCTTGAGAGAAGCATTGGGCCTTGGAAACTTAGAACTGGTCTTGTATCTCTATTGGATACCCCAATGGTGTCAAAGGATATCAACTTTTAGATCTTAAGACATGAGCACTTAATTGAAATTAATGTACATTTTGAGGAAATTGCTCCCAAATCTTCATCTCTCATTCTCTCTTCCTCCAAAATGGATTCAAATGACAATGATAGAGGAATTTCCTTTAACATATTTGACTCATATAGATGATCATGAGGATTCACATTCCCCTCTATTGAGTTCACATTCAAAGACTAATGATTCAAGCCTCCTCCACCACCTTCCTCTTTATGCCTTGCTAAGCTTATTATACACTTGATTCTATAGATAGTCTTTTTGGGGATCCTTTAAACACTTGAAGGACTCATTCATAACACCAATATATTCTACATTCCTAAATTTCCATAAATTTAGATCCATAATAATTTTATTAAGCATCAGGTATTGCTAATTTGGATTCAACCATGAAGGAAGATTATCTCTTTGATTAGGAGCAACACATGACAGCTTGTTCCACTTCCTAAGAGAAGAAAAGTAAATTGATGTAAGTGGATCTATAAAAAAAAAATTGTAGTGGATCAAACTATCAACAAGTTCAAATCATGAATTGTGGCCAAAGGTTTCTCACATGTTCTTGGTGTTTAATACACTTGTTCCTTTGTTATATCACTGATATGAACTTCACTTGTCTAACCCTTTCTGATGTTATAGCTCACATGGATGGGTTGTACATCAAATGGATGTAACTTAGAGTGCATTTCTTTACAAGGATCTACAAAAGAATATTTATGGAACAATCATAGGGATTCATTCAAGATTTTTTATTGGTTTTTTGATTGAGGAAATCTCTTTATGGCCTCAATTAGGCCCCATATGCTTGGTATGCCAAGATGGATTCATTCTTTTCTCTTGATTGGATTCTATAGATGCCACACAAATCTAAATGTCTATATTTTGAGATAGGAGGATGCTCTTCTCTTTTTGGTCCTTTATGTTGATGAATTGATTATCATAGGGAGCACTAATCCATAATTGACCAATTCAAGACTACTAGGTGATCCCACAATACTGGTTTACAATTTTTGGCCAAACTGGACACTGAACTAATTTTTTCTAACTAAATCTTCACTTTCGGGTACCTATAGTGGCAAAACCCTGAGGAATTTGGAGATAATGCAAACTACTTATTTGTGAAATTTTGTTTGTAGATTCTAAATATATATTTTTCAAAAAAATTGGAATCAGATTGCACTACTTTTTCCATCTCATTCGAAAACTAGTTTTCTTCAGTAAACCCCAGTTTTAATGAGTAATGCTCACCGTATAACACATAACTTTTTTTCTATGAAGGATAAAATTCTATTTTTTTCAAATTTAGATTTGTAACTACGATATCTAGTGCTTCTAATTGGTTTCATAGTGTTTTATTAAATATTTTTTCCTTAATCAAGTTTTGAAGTCAAACCAATTACAATTCAGAAATAGGCAGACTGTATAACACATAAATTTTCTTGTATGTATTGAAATTCAATTTTTTTTTTGTTGGATCAAGGACTTCAATATCTGGTGCAATCATATTTTTCAAAAAAAAAAATTGATAATCTTCTATTTTTCCACATGTGCAGAACATAGAACTTGATTTTCAGTGAAAAACCTAATAAAAAATAAATATAATAATAAAATTAAATTTATTTAAAATTATACTTTTTGGGAAGCTTATAATAATGACTACATACAAAAAATAAATTTTAAATGAATTCATTTGATCCCACAAAAGGTAAATCAAAAGTGGTTTTTTATTAGCATTTTGATAGGTGTAAAGGAGACTCTATTATAGGTATGGTTTAAAACTAGCGGCATTCTATCCAAAGGGATTTGATCTAAGGTAGTTTGATAAAACCCTCTTCATTGGAATGCTTTAAATGGAACTTTTTAAGGCTTAAATCATTATATTTTCTAAAAATATGTGATTTCAACAAAAATCAAAATCTCCTAGAAATTGTAAACCAGATTTGTATCATTACCTTACTTTGTGCAATAAATTTTTCATAACTAACTTGGGTCTTTTGCAATACTTTGTTGAGATTGAGATAATTCAAAACACTTTCAATATCTCTCTTGAACAACCCAAGTAGGCTCTTGATATTTTAGCTCATTTTCATATGGCTAATTGTAAACCTATATTGACTCCCTTTCTATCTAGAATTAAGGATGAGGAAAAGTATTCCATGCTACTTGTTGTTGCAACTTTGTATTGCCAAATTGTTGGTAGCCTCATCTACTTGAATTATACATGCCTAGACAATTTATTTGTAGTTGACATTATTTCATGCTTCATGTAGGATCCATGCGAGCTTCATTGGAAAGTAACCAAACACAATTTTCTCTACATGTACATGGCACTCATACATATGGGATTCTCTTGCAATAGTAATAAGTTTATATTTGATTAGATACATGGATTTGATTGGGCTAGTGAATTTGATGATCACAAGTCCACATCTCGCTACAATTTTCACCTTGGTTTTAGTCCCAATTGTTGGTATAGCAAGAGGTAGCATGTCATTGCTCTCTCTTTGATTGAGGCTAAGTATCAGGGAGTTGTTAATTTGAAGGCTATTTGATTCAAAATATCCTCACTAAACTCAGCTTTGATTTTCCAAATCCATTAGTCATCTACTATGACAACAAAAGTGCCATCTAGATCTCGAAGAACCCAGTCCATTATTATCATATCACACACATTGAGATTCACAAAAAAATTCTTAGGGAGTTGATCTAAGATTAGGTCATTGATTTATGATATTATCCTATAGCAAAGTAGATTATAGATATTTTCACCAAACCCTTCACTAAGAAGAAGTACATCCATCTTTAAGCTCTCTTAGGGGTGTGGGACATTTCTTCAAAGGGGGTCATGTAGCCCTTCTTGCCTCATCCTCTCATGGGGGAGTTTTTCACCACAGGTTTTCTTTTTTTCTTTGTTTGAGAGGATCTTTTCTAAATGGGAACCTCCCTAGGCATTATTAATAGGACCATCTTTGAGTGTTTTCTTCTTTTCTTCCACCTAATTTGCACTTAAGAAGGGTTGTTGGTGTCAATGGAATGTTTTACCTATCTAGTTCTCTATAAATAGGTTTTCTTCACATGCCTAGTTTACTTATAAAAGTTTTCACTTTATCCCGTATTGGTTGTGTTTTTAGTATCTTGGTGGAATAGCCTATATACCCACCTATTGCTCTCATATAAGCATCTCATTGTAGTCTATCTTTTAAATTCCTATTGAATATATAAGATATTTATTCTATCATTTTTGGTTTTCTATTCCTTTCACTCATTTGCATTTTGGGGTGGCTTCATAACCAAATCCTACATGAGAGCTAAATTCAAAGGAATGGTATATTTTGCATGCTTTAGTGAATTTGTAGAGTTGGTTTGTTACTTTGGTTAAGTACATAGTGAATTTGTAGATTGTCATCTTGGAAGGAGAAACTTAAGGTGATGCAAGGGCTTTTGATTTCTTTGTCCTTTCTAAACCTTTTACAACTTAATCTTCTTGGCAAGATTGTGAGATAGTTATGAGAGTGAGGTAGGTGGCTCATTTATTATGAGGCATGCTAACATCAATGGAGCAAGGATTATGCCATTAAGAGTAGGTTAAATTGGCGAAGGAAGAACCCCTATAGCCTTATGGTTGTGAGTCCAAGTTCTTGAGGTTTTGTTTGTTTGTCTTATTCTAATGTTTAAAATATTATTCCATGTAAATTTATGAACAATTTCAATTTTTTTAATTCTATTATAGAATTAATAAGATTATAAGGTTAGTGCTTTATAAATATATTATTCAATAAGCATTTTAAATACAATAAATAGAATAGAATATTTTTAAATTATTATGAAAGAAGAATAAATAGCTGAAAAATAAGAATTGAATTAGACACCCTCATAGTTCAAAATACTTATTTTTAATGTGGAGAGACATTCTACAATAACAGCAAGGGAGTGAAGTGTAATGATATTGACTAACAAAAATTCTTACCTTTTATTTTAGAATTGACAGTCATTTACATGTCAAAATAGCAATATTTAATTATAAACATATTATTTTCAAAATAACTCCAAATATCTCCTAATATTTTTTAGATAAATGTATTTAAAATATCTATACTAGTATTAGAAACTTTTCCCTAACAATAATTACAGTTAGGATGAATTTACTTTACAAATAAATTGATCCATGTTCAAATCCAAAGCATGTCATATTCTTTTGCAAACAAGTTTTGAATGAGGCTATGTACAATAAACAAACAAATTGTTAATGCCTCATCAAACCAGAAAATAACTACAATACCTAAATCAAGAAAATACGATATGTAAAACAACATGAATTATCAAAAACATAATACTATTCCTGTGTATCATTTTCTTCTTCAAGTTCGTTCACAACAGGGTCATTTGGAATTTGAGATCAGACTTCTTTCATGAATTTTTGACTCACACTTTAAAATCAAATTTGCAAATAAAATTCTGTAATCAATTTTATATATATAAATACCCACAAATTTGTGTCAGTTATCTGTATAACAATTTTATATATATCAAGAACATTGATTCCTGAGAGATCAGAAGGCAATACCAGTCTCTTTGAAAATGAAATACCCAAATGAAACACATGCAAAAAAGCCACTCAAAATGCACAGACAATCCAGAAGAGTGTCCAGAGGACCTTCACAAGTGCTCAAGTTTGCTTCTATCAAGTCACCCTTTGCTTTGAAATACCTCTGATGAGATTCCAATATTTGTTTATGGTCCTTACTTTTCCTGCAACTTAGAGCTCTTCCTAGGATGAGAAGACTCTTACTCCCATTGACACTGGCTCCCATCATGCCTTCCAACTCCATGCTCAGTTCAGTTATCTTCAAACTCACATGATCACCATCTGAAACTCTACACTTCATCACAAGCTTACACTGTACAGAACTGAAAGCATCTATGTCATGAGCAGGCAATATAGAGCCAAAGCCTATTACAAACTCCTCATCAGAAGGCCACTCAATCTCCCCAACCAAGGGCCTCCAGCTTGAAAGGTTAGCAGCTTGCCCTGTTTTCTTGTCTATGAGAATCCAACTTAACATAACATTCTCCATCAACTGCTCCAAAAATTTACCATCCTTCTCCTGCTTGTCAACTGACATAGTAATTGTTGGCAGCTCATGTTCAATGTTATGATCTATATCTGCATAGAAATCAATATCATTGAAGTTAATGAGATCTATCCTAAAAGGGCTATTACAGAACAAATCTGGAAACTCATCTGCTGAAGGGATGCCCCAAACAATATTGGAATAGATGGGCTTATTCTTGTATTTCACATCCACAACCCACACAAAATCAGAGTGAAGAGGGCCATGGACTTGCAAGCTGTTGGACTCAATTGTGCATTCCGAATTGCTACAATGCACAATTACTGGAAAGCAGCCTGCATAAAATGATTTGAATCCACCCAGTGAAGAAGAAATCAATTCTTTAATCTGCGTGTCCTTTATAGAAGGCCACACAGAGCAGCATGCTTCTTCCCATAAACCCTCTTGCCGTGCAATGGACCAGAAGTCTGAAGACACACATCCTGCATTTGCAAGTGTTATGCCATCCACACGATCTAAGATTTCTCTGATAAGATCACCATTCAAAGACATTATGCAGAGAACAAATTTGATGCCTATGATCACAAACAAGGGGGGGCACGGGAAATGGTTAACTAAACCCCAAACACAGTTTATAATGGCGATTCAGTAAAACATATTACTGAACTAACAGAATTTTATCAAATTTTCGATCCCCTGTTCACTTCCAATCAATCAACATCCGTTTTTAGCTGTTTATTCCAAAAATTGGTGCTTTCGAAACAAAATCGGGAAGAATTGTGAGAGAATGAAATTGGGCAATTCGGGAAGCGTTTGACATATGTCTGGCAAGTTCCTGGGCATTAAAACAGAGTGCCGTCAATTCAAAGAAAGCCCGAGCAGCATAATGTTCTATTATAAGCATTAAATTCTATAAGAATTTGGGCAATCTGGATAAAAGACTGCGTCTGGGTTACGTGGATAAGTAATTTACTGAATTGCGTATTCGGATGGATTGAGGTTGTTCAAGATCAAAGTGAAAAAGGGTATAACGAGCTTTTTGTCCCATACCCATGTCTTACCGTGCTGAATGCGCCTGTGTTACAGTTGGACATTGCGTATCCAACGCATTATTGCAGATAAAAAAAATTATCTATCCAATGTGTTGAGTGCCCCACTTGGGTGCATATTTCACCAGAAAAATTACTGTATATAATTGAAGGTTTATTATAATAAAAAATGGTTGGTAGGTGTATTATGCTTTATTAAAATATAAGTGGAAAAAAATAAATTGAATTAAAGATTATTAGTCAAAACAAGAAATACTATTGCTATTATGTACAAGTCATTGTATTGAAAGGAGGAAGATTGCCTTATCCAAAACCACCTATTGTGATTAAGGACAACTATTCAAAAGGGAGATTTAGGATTTCCCAATTGTTTTGGGATCCTATATAATTCATGGTACCAACACTACCTACCTTGGTAATGAAAACATGGCAATTATCTCAATGCTACTCTACATCTAGCCAAAAGTCTTGCCTTGAGGAGATGAAGTCTACCTCACTATTGAGAGGGAGGCAATACAAAACAACTATGACTATGCAATAGGCTTTGTAAGTGAGGAGTTGGTGGTAATGCACACTAAGTGTTACCATCAATGAGGACTTTACTCAAGGAGAACTCCCTCAATGCCTAACAACCGCCCCTCAATTGCTACTATTTTCTTTTTAAATCGAGAAATACCAACTCAATTCAAAACAATTACCAACTTTATCAACTAAGCATCTTCCATGTAGCTTAGATGTGCAATCTTCAAAACTTCTTCTTTACCCTAGTTGCATCAACACAACATCACAACTTATATGCTTACACCTAGAAGTGGTAAACTCCCAAGGTTAAGGTCATTCCTAGACCTAGACCTAAGCCTGAGGGGTCATTCTTGATGACCCTGTCTACGTATCCCTTCATTAGAAATTAGAGACTTCGTAGTTCGCCCACAAAGATTAGAGAGAGTTCATTCTCTCCTCTTGTATGAACGTCTTATTGTGTTGAATGTTTTGTGTGTTACAGTTGGACATTGTGTATCCAACGCATTATTGCAAATAAAAAAAATATATCTATCTAATGTGTTGAACGCCCCCTTTGGGTGCATATTCCATAAAAAAAAATTATTGTATATAATTGAAGGTTTAGTATAATAAAAAATGTTTGGTAGGTATATTATGCTTTATTAAAATATAAGTGCAAAAAAAATTGAATTAAAGATTATTAGTTAAAAAAAGAAATGCTATTCCTATTATGTACAAGTCATTGTATTGAAAGGAAGAGGAAGATTGCCTTCTCTAGAAACCACCAATTGGGATTGAGGACAACATTCAAAAGGGAGATTTAGGATCTCCCAATTATTTTGCAGAACCTACATAGTTAATGGTACCAAGATGCCCTACCTTGATGATGAAAACATGGCAATTGTCTATAACACTAATCTACATCTAGCCAAAATTCTTTCCTTGAGGAGATGAACTCCAACCTCACCGTTGAGACAGAAGAAATGCAATACAACTATGACTATGTTATAGGCTTTGTAAGTGGGGATTTGGTGGTGATGTACACTAAGTGTTACCATCAAGGAGGACTTAGCTCATGGAGAACTCGCTCAATGATTGAGAAGGCCCTAATGGTGTTGGAATTCTAGCACCAAATTTTATGCCTACTCTTAGATCTAAAAATAAGTACAGGTAACTATAATAAGTTTCTCATTAAGATGAAAACAAGAATCTATTACATTTGCATTAAATATAACACCACTTCTAATTTTCAAAGCTAAAACAAAATTGTTCCAAAGCTCTAAAGAAATTACAAAATGTAGCAATATAGCTAAGTCATGGTGTCATATCCTTACACAAAGAAACCCACTAAGAAAAAATCCTAAATGCAAAAGAAAGATAAGGAAAGTCCAAAAAAGGTGCAAGGAATTTAATATGCAACAAGTTGGGAACTTACGATGAGACCTAACATGAATAATCATTTCACCAACTGCAGTTATGATGAGACCTAACATGAATAAGCATTTCACCAAATAGAAGCCCTTGATAGATTAGACACACAAAAAAAGAGCAATCTTGGGCTTGAGTCTAACTTGCCAAACTTTGGTGGCTCTACAAATCCAAGTATGTGGGAGGAATTCAATCACCATAGCTTGTTAAGTTTCCCAAGTGCAAGGATAAATGACTAAGCACTATCTACATGAGGTTCAAGGTGTAATTCTTGAACATGGTCTTGACATTCCACCACCAATATTTCCACCAAACAAGAGTCCAGACTATAGCCCCAACTTGTATGGTATTGGCACCAAATAAGGCCACTCCTATGTTTTTCACGAGTTGTTAGCTAACCAACATCATTGTAAAGAAATTTGAATTTGTGCATATAGTTTTGTAAGTGATTTAACTACCTTTATAAGTTATAATTGTAAAACACGAAAAGGGTTTTAACTTTTGTTTACAGTAGGGGTCAATTAACCATGAGTTTGAGTGTTGAGGTAAACTGCTTACAAAACCTTGTATTGTAAAGTAACAAATAACTCTATTTTTAATACAAAGAATTTTTTATCATTAATTGAATGGACAAGAATTGTATGTAATTATAGAGATTAATGAGAATTTGGATTATTTATATCCATACAATTATTGGTCTTATGAATGCTTTACTATAATTATGCATCAATATTTATTTACTTTCAAGTTATAGTTTACCACATGAGTTTCTAATCAGGGTGTTGAGCCCTTCTCAAGCTTTAGGTGAGACCTATGATTGTATGTCAATATGTAAGGAACAATAGAAATGTGTCAATCATGGATATACTAAGAATAGAACTAATGATTAATATATTGGTTTCATTGCCAAGACCCTTTATGATACTCTATATTATTTAGAAAAATGCCTTGTAAAATTACATGTGATGAAACCTTCAAATGGTTTTCATATAAAGTTGAAAAAATCATTAAAGCAAAGATACTTGCAAGTGAAAGGATCTATAATGGCATGGAAAAGAGTTAATTGGTGATGATTTCTATGAAGAATTATGGGTTAAATTACTTGATCACATGTTTGACTATTTGTCTAGATGGTTTCATCAACAAAAACATATTCACCAACAACTTGTTACTTGGACACCTAAGTTAATTACTTGGATAAAGCATAATAATCTAGTATAGACACATGTTATAAAGATATTTGTGAAAGGCGCCATTGATTCCTATATTCTTCAATTTATGGTTTTGACCAACACCTTAGTCAAGGAATCATTGAGGGTGTTGCCACAATAATGGGTTACACATTTTGGGATATCCCCATTTTTGTTGAAATCACATATTTTTAGAAAATATAATGATTTATGCCTTGAAAAGTTTCATTTAAAGGATTCCATTGAAGAGGGTTTGATCAAACTATTGGGTGGTCTCACAACATGCCCCAAGACTGAAAAGACTTGGGGACCCAAGTGAAAAAATATAACTCTTATGGCAGAAGCTAGCAAATTGGAAGATCACCGGAAGTGAAAAGAGAAAATTATTGATAATAAATGTACTTCGTAAGGTAAGTGTGCTGGGCACGGGGTACCGGAAACATGCGAAAGGAAAAAGGTAATGTAAGTTCAAGCAGAATGCTCCAGTCCGATATGAAGCATTCCAGTATAATGGAGTTTCAATATAACTGAAGTCTGGGAAAGTAAGTGGGTACAGCTAAATACCGGGTATTGGGTATCTGGTTCTAGTGTGAAGTAAAATGTTAGAATTTTAAATTTATCTAATGATCTCACTAATCTGATATATATATATATATTCATGTTATGTTTTTTTTTGAAAGGTGTGTTGATTATGAAATTTTTGTACTAACATTTGAAGAATGGTTTTATTTACATGAGAAGCTATAAATGTTTTTTTTTTTTTTAAAAGGGCTTTAATGTATGGAATTTATGATTACAAGAGATGCAGATTGTGATGCAAAGCTCGGGTATGGACAGCCAGGCAAACTTGAATCGTGGATGGAATAATTTTCAATTCCATTTGATTACTCTGGGAGATTATAATTGAGAAGGTTTTGAGTCCACCTGAATGTTGAGGATCTTGGTATTTCACATGTGGTGGAAGCAAATGTCTATTCTTGCGAGAGACCATTCCCGAGAGTGATAGAACCAAAGCCAAGAGAAGTGTAGGGGGCAAAAATTCCACCTTATCATTTTGAATTTATGGGAAGCCCCTACACATTATCGTGATTCAAAGTATCATCCTGGCGAAGATTCTAGATCAACACCCAGAGAGCTTCAATGAGTGATTGGAGTTGACTTCCATTTACTTCAATTAAAATTCTCCTATTGGTCACAACATTCCACGTGACTTGACGAGATTGGTCCCTTGGATTTCCTCTCATGTATTTGTCTTATCTTGTTTGAACCTTGTGTTCTATAAAAGGTCAGAGGATCCTCATTTTTGTTTTTAAGTTCAGAATTTGTGGATGTCGGAGGAGCATAAACTTTTAGATTTTGTTCTTTTTCCTGTTTTCTTAACCATTTCGGCGTAAAAATTTGTATGCACATAGACATTAATTAATATCAAAGCTTGTTAGATAGCTACCTATCTCAATATCTATTGTAGCTGGTTTTGTTAGTTCGATTGAACAAGACTATATGTTGTGTCGTTTAAGGGTGCATACAGAACCTACTCAGTGTCCAGAAACGAAACCCCTCTCTTTAAAAGCTTGCACCATTTTATATGTAGTTGTGAAGCAATCTGGTGAAGTATAAAGTGGTTTGCTTTGTTTTGATTAATTCTTTCGGGTATCCATGAAGAATAACCGGGAGAAACTTTTAATTTTTAGTATTTTTATGCTTTGTTTTAGAATAGATGTTTAAATATTTTTAAAATGTTCCAAAATTTAAATGAATGGGAAGGATTTTATTGAAGATCTTTTGTTTTCCCTAAATTTTTTGAATGCTTAATGCTAAATCTACTTAAGTGATAGCAAAGAATCGGTTATGTTCATGAAATGTTATGGCAAATCTTTTCGTTTCATGATATTTGAACTTATTATTTCAATTTGGAAATCACCCCTAAAATATTCAAAGAACAACCATAGTCCCTTTGAGATTAATAGCAATATCGCATCAATACCTGAGAGTGACCCTAGTAAAACCATGACTTGGTTATCAAAGACTTGGGATTGAACGAAAGCCAATTTTTTCCCTATAATGGATAATTCACCCTTAGGTTGTCTTTGTTCCATATCTTTCAATAAGGATAGGCTCTTTGTAGTCTTGACTATGAAGAATTTATTCGCCATGTTTGTTGTGGTAAAATTGTCGTCAACAATATCTGGCGCTAGAAGGAGGGCCTCCATTTAATATTTTAGGTATCATTCCCTAGAGTTAAAGAATTGTGTTTCAAAAACACTGGTTCTAAGTTTGGTAAGGATTTTGTGAATGATAAATTGAATGTAAGTTGGTTTTCATTATAGAAGTTGCAAAAATTTGGAAAATATTTAATCATAAGTTTCATCCTTAGAGTTTGTTTACTTTTGGAAGAGTCACCGAGTGTAGAATTCATGTTACAACTGATCACAGTGAACTTGAATGTGAAATTATTTTAACTAGGCTAAGTTTGGCCATAAGTAAAGTGATTCCGTTAATAGAAGAAGTTTTAATTGCTAAAAGAAAAGGATTGTTAACAAGAAAAAAAAATTTCCCTAGTGGAGTTGGAAATATTAAAAAATCAACCAATATACCAAAATAGTTGGAAAATTGTGATTATTATAAAGAAAATTCTAATGCTTTGAAGGAAAATAGGCGAGGATGTCGAGATTCATAGATATTTCATCACAAACAAGGAAACGACATTGATGAATCATCATTTCCTATTTATGTGGAAAACACAGATAACAAGATGGAGCAGGAAAATCGAGCAAGAAACACATGTATTGTGCTTCAAGCTGGAAATTCACAAACTATAAAAAAGATATTTTCCTAATTTTATACAAGATACATAATATCAATTTTTTTCTTTTTCTCTCTCTAATAGCAATATAAATAGTGATGTATCTTGGTCTAACAAAATGCAAAGTGAAAACAGGGCCGAAGATATGAAGATTTTTAGAGGAGAAGGAAGCAGAGAAATAAATGCATTCATTCATGGAAATGGACTATGGTTGGAGGAAGGTACAG
Organism: Sequoia sempervirens; assembly: GCA_007258455.2. Taxonomy (NCBI): domain Eukaryota; kingdom Viridiplantae; phylum Streptophyta; class Pinopsida; order Cupressales; family Cupressaceae; genus Sequoia; species Sequoia sempervirens. Next base: position 266,068,677 of record VDFB02271358.1, read on the forward strand.
TATGGTCGCATCAGACGCAATGTGTGCAATCGGTCTCTAATGAGATCATTTTCATACATTTGAGCCAAATTATGGGTAAGTACACTTTTGAATTTACAATGTTTAAATGCAAAAAATTTAAGATAATTCATTGTTATAGTAGAATACTGAAAATGTTGATAAGTGAAATTAAAGACAAACCTGTTGTAATTTGTACCAAAACCGTAGAAGAAATAGCCATAAAAATTGAAGTAAATTGCTTTATTAGAATTAATCTTTTGTTATGTTAGAGTTAGGGTAGTTAGGGTTAGTTTGCTTTTTTGTAGGGTTTTGTGCTTGCTTTGATTTCTTTCTTCATTTTTTATTCTTTTCTTTTGTTTGGCATGTGTATTAACAAATTTTGCTTAAATGTATCTTACGCATGAGAGTGAATTTAAAACATTTGTAAAATTGAATTGAGAAAGAGAAATAATAAAGCCATACACAGTAAAACATGCTTTGAAAATGTACTAAAATATATTGTGTGAACCCCAATCCTAGTACTTGCAAAACAACAAGAATAAACAAGTTAAACAAGAGATTGCAAGCTAAAACAAGGATTCCCCATGAAATCCATTTGTAAACTTCAAATTAGGAAAGAAAACAACAAAGAACACAATGAAACAAAGAAATATAGATTCAATCCTAATTTAAATGTGCAAACTCATGTTCCCATGGGGGAATTGGTGCCAATTTGATGTGAAAATTGGCCCTTTCCCAATTCCTAAGATGCAAGCTTGATGTGTTGATGGAGATTGATCCACTTTGATGGAGAAGAATGAGAGCTCCAAGCCAAAATCTGCAAAAACCTAGTTGAGAACTCAATGGTGATGGAAAATGGCTAAATATTTTAGCATAATAACTTTGCATAATTTGTGGATGATCAAATGAGGATATGAGCTCTTTATTTATAGAATGCCAAGATGGATGAATGCCCAAATTTGAGCAATGTGGGACTAACATTCATCCAATGGCATGATGCCACTTGTCAATCTATGAATGGATGGACGATGTGCAAGATTTGAGAATTGTGTCAATAAATGCATATTTTTGAATTTCAAATTTGTTGAAATGACTTGCAAGAGGGAAGGGAAATTGCAATAAATTCCACTTGGCTCAAGGCAAAGGACATGTAAGATGAAGTTGTTTTCTTGTTGGATGTACATGTTGACTTGGAATTTTTGAATTCAAATTTAGAGAATATTCCAAAAGATGCCTTGTGAGGAAAATAGAGATTTAATAAATGAATTAAATCTATTTTCATGTGCAACTGTAAAATCTAGAGGATGGGACATGATTTAGATTAAATTAATCAATGGTTAATTAATTTAATAGGAGATTAATGATGGACCTATTTGACTCAAATTTATGGATTTATGTAAATCAAAATAAGAGAGGAATATGATAAAAAAATTAATTAAATAAGGATTTTGATTTATTTAATTAAAAGAGATGGAGTTACCTTAAATCAAATAAGGTTTTAATTTATTTAATTTAATAGATAGAATTAGAGATTTAATCAAATAAAATTAATTATTTAATTAAATAGGGATAATTAGATCAGAAGGATTGATTTAATTAACAAAAGAGGTTGACTTAATTAGATAAAATGATTTATTTAATTAAGAGAGAGAAATTGATGAATTTAATCAGATAAGGAGATTTGATTAAATGGTTAAACCGAGGGATGATTAAGGAAGAAATGATGTTAGTAGTCGATCGATGCACAATGTCAATCGGTATATTTTACATGTCTATATTTTGCCCCTCTTTGAATCAATACACTTTGTTGCGTTGGTTCAAAGAAAAAACGATCTCGATCGAAGCCAACATTTTTGATATTTAAAAACTTGCCCCACTGCTGCCTGGCAAGAGAGAACATGCCACTATAATGCCCCCTCGAGAAATTGGACGAAAATTTCAATTTTTGGGTGATCTCACAAAAAAAGAGGACAAAGTACCCAATCGGTCCAAAAGGGCTTCGGGAAGCTTAAAAATGTATCTAAACGCAATAAAATGATGAAGAACAAGCCTCAACTGGACGAGAACAGGTTGGGGGGTCCAAAACCCTAGCAAGACGGCCAATCAGGGTGAAAAATCCCTAAATTTTAGGCTTAAAAGGGGCCCGAGGTGTCACTTTCAAGTCATTTTCAAACACTTCCAATAGTAACCTCACGATTTGAGCTCAGACCTCCTAACAATATGGCACAATGACAACTTTCCCTACACATTTCTGATCAAGTTCGGATGTACCAGCGACCACCTAGCATCGGGGCACCGGTAAGTGGTCCTTACCTTAGCTTCATTTTTCATTTATTGTGTCATTTAATGCTTTAAAGAGTTGGTCTACCTATAGCGGCGCTATATGGCACCGCTCAGGAATCAAACTGCATCGTGCGGTGTGATATTGCATCGCGGCAGTACAGTTTGGAGTTTAAAAACTCGAACGCTAAGCTCGAGGCCGGCAGGTGGATTTGCAAAGTGTGACGTAGCGGCCCTAATTTCTCCCAAAGAGCATCGTTGAATGAAAAAGTGCACCGCGACGGTGTGATTTTGTAGTTTTAGGGCCTAGCATCAGAGTTTCATTAGAAATCAAACTACGACGCCATCACGAGTTGCACCACTGGAGAAGTTTTTTGGACGCACGACGAATAATTTTTCAAAAATTTTAACATGGTGATCTTCCTTGGTGCAGGACGCGGCGAGGGAGCTCTACTCCCGAGAGCACAGGTCACGAGACCTAGCTAGTTATTTGCAGGACTTGAATGACAGGGACCAGGATCGACTCTGGATTGCGGGGTTGTGGTACATTGCCTACACTGTGCCCGTGTGCACTCACCTAGGGATGTTGTCAGTGCTGGCCAAGAGATGGCACAACAAGACCTCCTCATTCCATCTTCCTACTAGTGAGGCCACCATCACCCTAGAGGACGTTTGGCGCATTTTACGATTGTCGATTCACAGTCCTCAGGTGATTTTTGACATGGACTAGGGGCACGAGGCCTGCTTCAGAGTCCTTGCCACATATGGGATTATGTTTTGTGAGGGGTAGATAGAGCTCGAGCGGCATAGGATCCTAGCACCCCCTACCGCTAGGTGATTGTAGCCATCATTTCGGGTCTTGTTGCCCCTGACTGACGAGGGTGATATTTTAGTCCCAGCTGGGGCTACTACTGGGAGCGGATGGTTCGAGACAGGATAGTTCATTTTGCTTGGGGGCCTATTCTTCTAGCTTCACTATACATGGACCTCCATGAGTATGTCTACATGGATGGTAGAGCACTTAGAGTAGGGGTGACTCTTCTTCATGTCTGGGCATGGGAGCACATTGTTGTGCAATAGTCATGCGTTGTTTTAGTTCTGATGGTGCCAGACGATCCCCTCGTCTAGCGATACAGAGGTGGTGTGTCCACACACACTGACGAGCACAAGATCTCCCATTGAAGGAGTCTTGGATGAGATGTAGGTTTTTACCTAGCGACCCTACCTTGGTCGGTTCGGATGGGCCAATGTTACTAATCAAATGTTCTTTTTCCAGGACCGTTATATGCAGGGGCAGGAGCACACTATGATTGAGCGGTACTTTCCCAAGCGCGTATAGCGTTAGTTCAGAGAGACATAAGATCAACCAGATGATGATTACGTGGTCATCTTTGCCTGCTCCATGACACAGGTTTCATGGGGGCGATACATTCTTTCTTTAGAGGTGGTGGACAACTTCAGGTAGCTGGTAGCCCGACCATGGGCTTATGATCAGGGGCTCGTGGATCCAGGCAATACTCAGGCCTATGGAGATTGGTTCCGGCTTCTACTTCAGTTGACGATCCCAAGTGCAGTTCTGGATCCATAGAGAGTCAGAGGCAGAGGAGGAGGACAAAGACGGAGAGCCAACATTTGACAAGATCAGCCAGTTGTGCCTCCAGTCCAGCTAGGGCAGGGAGACGTGCATATGTAGGACCAGCAGTAAGAGCCGCCACGAGGCGAGGATCAGTCTCTGGTGCAGCTAGTGGGACATGCAGATGCATGGGATACTTTGATTGTGCAGCTATAAACCTAGATCCAGGCCATGACAGCTAAGAGAGATCAGGCGAGGGCCAAGAGGGATCAAGCCCTACAATAGAGATAGGCTGCAGAGCTACAGGCAGCCACTAAGCTAGGTTGGAGACAATAGATAGAGAGTATGACAGCCTCCTCCTCTCAGGGTATAGTGTCAGTTTAATCCTACAGGGATGCCATCTGAGAGGTCGAGTACTACCAGAGGTACTATCATGAGGTCGTATCCAGAGCAGAGCGAGTCCCAGAGTATTCAGAGCGGGCTAGCCACAAACTAGCAGAAGGTCATGGTGATAGGGGCGAGGGCAACATCCACAGGGACAAAGCTTGATCAGGATGATTGATACTTTTTGTGCCTTATGGGCTCATTTTTGAGAGCCCGATGGGCCTTTTTGTACCGATTGATATACATGTACAGTGATCCGATTTATTATTATACTATGACAGTTGCGTTATTGATGATATATAAATGAGCTGATGATGATTTTGATGTGATGTGATATGTACTCTTTTATTATTATTTATGCATGGATGATTTATTTCTATATGTTGTGTAATGATGTTTTTATGGATGCATTTATTTCTGATGATGTATGCATTATGAATATGACTAATAGATCTATATTATGTTGACCTATGATATGCAAATGTGATGTGCAATGATGCTGTCTATATGATGATCTATTTTATACCAATGATGATGTGATATGTGATATGGATATGCAAAATGATATGATCTATGGTGTATATGCGAAATGATATGTGACTCATGCTTATGTAATATGCAAAATGATATGGTATGTATTTGAAAATGTTATGTGGATCATGCTTATATATGAATGGAGTATGGATAGATGAAATGAATTATGCTTATATTATGCAATGAATGATTTATGATGTTATTTATGAGATGGTATGAATGATGTAATGCGATGGTCGTGATATGATGCCAATGGGATGGTTTTATGTAGTGCAAATGAGATGGTTCTTTTAAGATGCTTAGAATAACAAATGTTATTATCCTAAACATATTAAATGATGATGTAATGTATGTGATGTATTTAATATGATGTACTATATGCAATGATATGATAATGCAAGGTGGTATGATGATGTGTGATGTAATGTGATGAGATGATGTTATGATGTTATGCAAGTATGTATGTGATGGTTTATCTTATAATGCCTATGTACCTATTGTTTATGATTTATGCAATATGTGATAGTGGTGAAATGATTAAGAAATGCTTATGCAAATGTTATGCGATGATTTATGTGTAAGCATTGGATGGAATGTAAAATGAATGTGCTTATCTATAATGAATTCTTATAATGACATGTTTATATGATGATGGAAATGCAATGCATATGTTTCCTATATGATATGGTGATGTAATATGGTAATGATTTGTGAATGCAAGATTGATGACAATGATGGTGAGGATGATCGACTGTCATAGTACCTTGTTAGTGCGGTTAGCAAGAAAAAGTAGTCATTTCAACAAGACACAAGATGATGCAAATGCAAATGATGATGATGATGATTTCTTGCTGAGGAATTGGGATTTTCAAAGGGACGATTTCCTTATGTTTGATAACACACGTACGATGCATCGAGGTATAGAAGACCAGGATGGCATGGTACCTAGTGTGATGGACTTTGACTTGACAACCATATAGGAGTATCCTTGTTCACACCTGACATATGGAAACCTTGCTAGGATGCACTTTAGAAGTTTCAAAATACGTTGGACCAAAACACGGAAAGGTGACCCTTTCAATGCAATAGTCAACAATTTGTCCAAAACCTCCTCCGTACGTACCTAACAAAACAAGTATTCACTAAGGTTATATTACAAGAATGTCCAACAAGCATAGTAGACAAAAAGATCATGACCATTGCCCCATTCCTATCTCTCTAAATCATTCATTCGGATATCATTGAGAGGTCCTTGGACTGAGCGTAATAAGATAAGTCAAAAGAAAAAGACAAAGTATACAAACAAGCTAATGCTCTTCAATACTGCTAACCAAAAGAGGAATATTTTCTAAGGATAAGAACCGAAACTTATTGCAAAAAGATAATGCCCATTGTAGGAAGGACTCATCCTAGGACATGTTAGTGGATAGCAGTACGTCATTTTGTTTATCCAAAGCATTCTAAGAGATGATTGATATGGCACCAATTTTAGATGATGAGTTACCAATACGAAGAGATGACTAACTTGCTTATGCACTGACTTAGACTTGAGACTTGACGTTTTGGGTTTTCGATTTATTTAACCTACTAAACTTGTTTTTGATTGTCTTACCAAAGATTGAGGATGACGATCGTTTATTATGAGTGGTTTTTATTACGAGTGCAAGCAAGATGAGGTGGATGGATGTCTGGATGTTTTTGATGTTTTTGAGATGTTTTGAGGCTATTTTTTGGTATTTTTCAAGATTTTTGAATGTTTTAGGATTTTTTGAGATTTTAACCAAGAGGATAACCTAAAGACCTATCCTAGGGGTCTCAGGAGCTGATCAACAGATGAGCCTTGACTACATTATATATGCAGAGACCACGTAGTTCGACTGACGACTTGACCGATTTACAAATGAAGATATACATGATGAAATGCCAGTTTATTATGACAAACTTCTGTGGGACTGACCTAAGTGTCTCGGGGGATGATCAAAGATCAACCTTGCCTACATTCAAGCTTAGAGATGATGTAGTTCGACTAGACGACCCTGTTTTTGACTTTTTGACTGACTTTTGACCTATTTTGGGATTTTTTGATATGTTTTTATTTTTTTTGGATTTTTTGATTTTCTGATGTTTTTGGATTTTTTGATTTGAGGACTTTAAGAATATACACGAATCCGATCCGATAAGAACATGCCCCCAGTGTGATGTAATAGACTACTCTGATAAAGGCATGACAAACTGGCCTTGAGGATGGGCCGAGTAGTGCTAGGAGGGATCATGATACGAAAACAGGACCAAACTATGGTGTGGATGCGAGTGGATGAGTGATGGATGGAGACTCGAATGTGATGGATGATGGAAGCATAATGGATGGATGATGCAGAACAAGCTGTAAAGATCCTGGTGGATGGAAAGTGCTTATTTACGCAAGGAGCCTGTTTTCCAGGTTTTCACCAAGGTACTTGTCCAAAGTGCCACCGAAGTGGTTTTCACTAGAGGACCATTTTTTCTCTTTACTATTTTTGATCATTTTTCTGATTTTTTTAGATTTTTTTCTTTTTTGATTTTTTTGTTGTCACCAAGATGCCTGTTTGCCAGGTTTTTGCTGAAGTAACCATTTTTTCAGGACATTTTCTATTTTTTTGGATTTTTGGATTCTATACCTTGACTAATTTAGGCATAAAACTTTTTGAGATGAGAGTTATTCATGGGCTCTTGCAGAGGTTCCCCTTCAAGTGTTGATAACTAATATTCCCCTAATTTGTAACTTGTTGTGATGACTAATGGTACTAGCCAATTGGGTTCAAATTTTCCTTTGTTGCTTGGGTTTGGGACATTCTTCTGATTTTCTTTTAAGACCAATTCTCTGACTTGGAACGTCATGCTTCTGATTTTCTTATTGTAGCTCCTTTTAAGTCTATTCTGATAGACTTGCAAATGATTCAAGGCATCTATCTGTTGCTCATCTAGTAGCTCCAGCTCATTTAGTCTTGACACTCGGTAGTCTTCATTAGTGATGAGGTTTTGCAATGATATTTTGAGGGATGGGAGCTCGATCTCTATGGGGAGTATTGCTTCTGATCCATAGACTAGGGAGAACGGGGTGGCATTGGTGGGTGTGTGGATACTGCTTCGATAGGCCCAGAGGGTGGGATTAAGCTGTAGATGTCAGTCACGACCTGCATCATTGACTGTTTTCTTGAGGATTTTCAAAATGGTTTTGTTTGTAGCTTCTGCTTGGCCATTGCCTTAGAGATAATATGGGGTAGAGAAGCGATGCTGGATTTTGAATTTTTTGCATAAGTTACGAACCTCCTGATTCTTGAATGGTGTTCCATTATCTTAGATAATGGCTTATGGAACCCCATAGTGGCAAATGAGATAGTTCAAGATGAACTTAGAAATCTACTTCCCAGTTATGTATGTCATGGGTATGGCATCCACCCACTTAGTAAAGTACTTTGTGGTGGTTATGATGAATTTATGGCCATTAGATGAAGTGGGCATGATTTTTTCAATGAGATCAAGTCCCCACTACGAAAAGGGCCATAGTGTGATGATAGGATGAAGCTCTTAAGCTGGAGCATGGATGAGGTCCCCATGCTATTAACATTGTAGACACCTTCTAGCATAGTCATGTTCTTCTCATTCCATTTTGGGCCAATAATACCCCATCCTCAGTAGTTTCTTAGCTATGGTCATTCCACTCGAGTGTGAACCACAAATACCATTGTGTACTTTAGTTAGAGCAGTTAATGCCTCCTTAGCGTTTAGGCAACGTAGTAGGGTTCCTTCTATGCTTCTACGATATAGGGTATCACCTAGGATGACAAATCTGGATACCTTTTTGACAAAGGTTCATTTTAGGTTTGATGGTAGGTCAGCAGGTATGACTCCTATTCGAAGGTATGTGTAAATTTCATGATACCAAGGATTGCCAGGACCAACGATTTCACACATATATTCTGATTTTGGTACCTCCAATTTAGGTACGAGAAGCTGTTTAATCAGGAATTCATATTTTGGGACGTTGTGGGGGATATCGAGCAAGGATCCAATTGTTGCCATGGCATCTGCTGCTCTATTGTTGGTTCTAGGAAGTTGCTCAAATGTTATTTCGGTGAAGGATTCCTTGAGGGTTTCCACCAATTTCTTGTATGGAGTGAGCTTGTCATCCTTGGTCTGATATTCATCATTGACTTGATTTATGATTAATTGAGAGTCTCCATATACTTTGAGAGCTATGATGTTCCACTGCACTGCTATTCTGAGACCTATGGTCAAAGCCTCGTATTCTGCAATGTTATTGGTGTAAGGAAATGCCAGTTTGTAAGACCTTGGTATGCAATCCCCTTGTGGGGTGATGAAGAAGACACCAGCTCCTGATCCATGCTGTGTGTATGAGCCATCGAAGTACAGTTTCCAGTGGTTAGCTACGTTAAGATTGAAAATGGACTCATCTGGAAACTCTGAGACAAGAGGGTTCTCGGAATAGATTGGTGCTTCTCCCAGTTGGCCTGCGATGGCTTGGCCCTTGATTGCTTTCCTCTCCACATATTCGATGTCATATTATGATAATATCATCACCATTTTTCCATTCTTCCTATGAGCATTGCCTTTGATAGTAGATACTTGAGAGGGTCAATTTTGGCAATGAGTTTTATTTTATGTGCCAACATGTAATGTCTGAATTTTTGTGATGCAAACACTACTGCGAGGCATGCTTTCTTGATGAATGAATAGTTTAGCTCATGCCCAACCATTCTCCTGCCGATGTAATATATAGCCCTTTCTGTTCCATTTTCATCATGCTAAGCTAAAAGATCTCCAAGGGTTGTTGTTGTTGCTGACACACATAGAATCAATGGCTTTCTTGGGATTGGTGGCATTAAGACTAGTGGTGTCAGTAGGTATTCCTTGATTTTGTTGAATTCCTCTTCACACTTGGTATCCCATTTGTACGCTACTCCCTTTTGGAGTAGGTGAGAGTATGGGTTATGTTTGTTTGCCAGTTGTGTTATGAATCTTTGAATGGATTTTAGTCTTCCTTGGAGACTTCTCAGTTGCTTTAATGTTTTCGGTGCCTCCATCTTGAGGATTGCTTTTACTTTTGCTGGATCCACCTCAATACCCCTCATTGACACTACATATCCTAGGAGCTTTCCTAATTGTACGTCAAAGATGCACTTCTTTGGGTTTAGTCTGACCTTGTACTCCTCCAGTCTGTCAAAGATGGCACCTAGGGTTGCTATGTGATCTTTTCTCTTTTTTGACTTGGCTAGAATGTCGTCAACATAGTCTTCAACCGTCTTATGGATCATGTCATGGAATATCAATGTCATGGCCCTTTGATATGTTGCTCTTGCGTTCTTTAAGCTAAATGGCATCATATTCCAGTAGTAGGTCCCCCATGGACAAGTGAAAGTTGTTTTATGTTGGTCCTCTTTAGCTATCATGATCTGATTGTACCCTGAGAATCCATCCATTAGTGACAACATTTCATGTCCCGATGCCATGTCTACTATCATATCGATGTTGGGAAGTGGGAATTCATCTTTTGGATATGCCTTGTTCAAATCTCTGAAGTCTTTGCAGATTCTAATATTTCCGTCGGGTTTTGAAACAGGTACCAAATTTGACACCCATTCTAGATAATCTATTGGTCAGATGAATCCTGCATCTAATAGATTTTTTAGCTCCATTTTGACTAATAGGGCGATTTGAGGATGCATCTTTCAAAGCTTTTGTTTAACAGGTTTTTCTTTTGGATACACTGCTAAGTGGTGAACCACAGTCTCTGGATCAAGCCCTGGCATGTCAGCATAACTCCATGTGAAGTTTATTTGTCTTTCCCTTAGGAATTCTGCTAGGAGCTCTTGCACTTCTAATAGTAGTGATTCCACGTAGAATGCAATATGTGGGGTTACCTTTGTTCCTAGGTTGACTAGATTGCATTTTTTAGCCAAGACTGTTGACTTTTCTTGATAAATGGCTCTTAAAGGAAGATTGAATCCCCCATCCTCGGGCACCTCATAGAGGTTTTCACCATTGGATGCGTCCTTTCTTTTTACTTTTTTCTGGTCAGAGAGTGCCACAGTGTGGTTTTCACTCAAGGACTTGGATATTACTCTTAATTTCTCACTTTTGCGACTGAAGGATTCAATCATTTCCCCATAATAAGTGTGTGTATCTAGCTCTATTATAAACCCTGCTTTGTGATCCCCATCTAGAATGTTATTTTGTAGTCCCATGAATTCTGAGAGCGCCTCATCATTTTTTAATGTATCAAGAACCGGTGGTCCTCGTTGGTCGTAGTCGATGAGTTGGTGATATACTAAGTGGATCTCATGATTTTGGTGGTCAGATTCAAAAGATAGGGTGCTAATCATGTAGAGGGTGGTACCCTCAAATAACCTAGGTACGTTAGTCAAGTGATCCTCATCATCACTACTACTACAGACGTCAATTATATCAAATGTAAAGTTATCTTTGACTCTACCTGTAGACACTGGTAAGTGTAGTTATGCTGCAGTCGGTTGAGGAGGATTATTAAACATTCTAATTGAAGGACATCAACCACATATGGTTATACTTGGAGGGGTACATCCAAGGCCAATATTTGTTATCGATCGCCTCTCTCGCATGATAGGTATTATGAGCCCATTGTCATTTTGACCCAGTCTTTGATTTCTATCATAACTCATTGTGAGCATCATTTGTAGACCCTTGCTTCTGTCATCCATTGGTAAATCAGCCATTGGTCTTTCATCTTGATATAGCATGTGAGATGGATTTTCTTCAATAACTTCCCATCCAAGATCTCCCCATCTTGTAAATTTAGGATAGTCTATAGGAGACGTTTGGGATGTGGAAGCTTCATTTATTTGCGGGCATCCCCATGATCTAGGAGATTGTGGTAACTCTCCTACCACAAAGGCATTATTAGGGAGCTTGTAGTTTCCACAACCATTATCTTGGATGATAAGCTTGATGTCAGAGATGGTGGGAATGGTGGGAGTGGTGGGTGTCTCTATCGTGGAAGTGGATGCGAGAGTGGCAGGATCGATGTATGGTGTGGATGGGCCCTCATCATTTTTTGGTACTTGGGGGATTTTGTAATACTTTGCTTCAACATTTTTGCAATAGGAGAAGCGTTCAGGATCTCCATGGATGGTAACTTTTTGTCCATTATGTTTAAATTCCACACATTGGTGGAAAGTTGATGCTACCACTTTCATCGCATGGATCCATGGACGTCCTAGGAGGATATTATATGGAAAGTCGAGGTCCAAGACTTGACAAGTGGTTTCCATGATGGCAGGCCCTACTTGAATAGGGAGTTTGATTGTGCCCAGATATACTCTTTCTTGATCATCATATGCTCTTATCGTGATACCCTTTCCTTTGTCGATGGAATCCTCTGATATTTTCAATTACTTGATGAGACTTAGGGAACATATGTTCAAGCCCACACCTCCATCCACCAAGACCCTTTTGATTTTTCTCTTATGTACTATGGCTTCCAAGTGAAGTGCACAGTTGTGAGATGGTTGGGTGGGGAAATCTTGGTCAAACAATGTAAGGAGATTAGGCGTAATGATATTTTCAACCATAGCTTGGAATTGCTCTGCATCAAGATCTACGGAGATAGTGGATAAGGCCAATGCTTCTTCAAGAATTTTCTTATGGGCCGATGATATTTTTAGCAACTCCATGATGGAGATTTGCGTTGGCATTCTCTTGAGTTGATCTAGGACGTTATAGCCATTAGGAACGGATCTAGATGCAGGGGCTCTATTTGGCTAGGATGATCCTACAATAGTTACTTTGTTGCCTCTTGTGGTGACTCCACAATCTTCGGCATAGGTTCCCTTGATAGTGATGACCATGCATTTTTTATCTAGGGAGGTGATGACTGTTTCATACACATGATTTACGTTTGAGTGGATGCCTTTCCCTTTATCATTTTTATTCCCTTTGTTGCCATGATTCAGCATCGGATTATTGTATATCTTAAGATCTTGATTTCTTGTAGGTTGTTCCACGTTTATGATTCTTTTATCGATGAGATCTTGGATGATGTTTTTCAGTCTCATGCAACTATTCATGGTATGACCTTTGATTTTATGGAATTTGCAGAGTTGATTCTCATTATACCAAGGAGGTTTCACATCCGGTTCTTGGTAATTCTCAAATGGAGGAGGCTTGATGATTTTTTCGTTTATCAGCTTTTTCATTATTTCTTCAAGTGGTTCCCCCAAAGTGGTGTACTTTCGCTTGGGATAACTCTTTCATTGAGGTGGTCCCCTTTGGTCATTGAGATTATTGATTGTTGGATTGTTGTTTGGTTGGTGTGTTGTGTGATGAGTGTTTTGGTGTTGGTTTTGAATTTGCAGTGTGAGTGTGTTTTGGCGAGGAGCACTAATGACCAGCTTGGCATCGATGACACCATCATTAGTAATTTTTTTGTTCCTTGCCCATGTGCAAGGTTTATCATTGTAATTGGATGGTGGGCGGTTGTTTTGTTGTTCGGGGTATGAAGTTGATCATGTTGGTTGAGTCATAAGGGCTCTTTCGATGCTGAGTGCCTTGGGGATCAACTGATCATATGTGGTGATTCCTTGAACCTTGAGATGAAATTCCAAGAGGCCTTCAAGGTTGGAAATGATGGTGAAAACTTCTTGTTCTTCTAGCATGGTCCACTTGCTCTGATTGGCCTTAGATCACCATCATTGTAAGAATGAAGTGAATGATTCACCCTTACCCTATTTCAGAGCTGAGAGTTCTTCTAGACTAACATCCATTGCAATATTACATGCATAGTTCTTAATGAATGCGTCTATGATTTCTTGAAATGTTCTAATGCCTGAAGGTAAGCGAGAGAACCATTCCATAGCATGGCCTACCAGACTTCTAGGAAATAGTCACATCAGATAAGTATCGTCGTATGCGACTTCTATGCAATGAACCCAGAATTCCCCGATGTGATCTTCAGGGTTTCTCGTCTCTCAATATTTGTCAAATTTGGGGATCTCAAATCCCTTGGGGAATGGTTTCATTACTAGGCTCCTATCAAATGGATAGGGACACAAGTTGCTTGGTGTCTTTGTTGTTCGCCCTAATTGAAGGTCAAGCACTTGTTGCGAGAGCAACCTGATTTGTGTCATCACATCATTTTGTGGATCAGGGGGTGGGATAAAAGTGTTATAGGGTGTTTTGATTGTGGGTTGGATGGATGGGTTGGTAGGTGTGTTTTTTGATGGTATTTGTATGTTATGTCGGGCTAGGTAGGCTTCCACCTGCTTTTGTATGAACAATGCATGTTGTTGATCTTGTTGTTGTTGTACTAAGATTTGTGCTTGATGTTGCGATTGTTGTTGTTCCAACAACACTTGTTGTTGTGCTTGTTGTTTCAACAATGCTTTTTGTTTGGCTACCAATTTAGTTGCCTCTTGTTGCTCTTGATATTGCTTAATTAGTTGCTAATATGCTTGTAATTGCATTGCTTGTCTTTGTGCTTGTGCTTGATATTGAGCATTTTCCTAAGCTTGAGCTTGCGCTACTTGTGCCGCTTGTTGTTGTAATAGAGCTTGTGCTTGAGTAGTCTTGTGTGCTTGCAATGCTTTCAATGCTTGAGCAGCTTGGGCGGCTTGTTGTTGTTGCAATAAAGCTTGGGCTTGTTGCACTTGTAAGGCAGCTTGGGCTGCTTGGGTAACTTGTGCAACTTGAGCAGCTTGTTGAGCAGCTAGGTGTACGGCTTTTTGTTTTTGCACTTGTTGGAATCCCCTTTGAAAAGTAGCTTGCAATGTCGTGTTGTATTAGCTTGATGTGGTGGAAGTTGATGGTGGTAGGGGTGGTGGTGGATTTGGAATGGCGTTTGTGGTGAGTGATGATGTCATATTGATGATTTGATTGGCGGATGGTGTTATTGGTGTGGTGGTTTGAGTGATAAGTGGTGTTGTTGATGTGATTGGTCCTTGAGAGACCATGCTTTGTGATGTTATGGGGGTGTTTGATGATGTTACAATTTCTTGTGTGTTTGTCGTCTGTTGTTGCGATATCGATGACAAATTTTAAGCATTTGGCATAATAATTTGATTTATATTTGGGATGTTGGTTTGGTTGATAGTTGGTAGAGGGGCAAGCCCTAAACCAAGGAGTGGTGTGGATGATAATGGAAATGGTGGAAGAGGTGGAAATGTGAGGGGTGCAAGCTCTTGTGAGAATGTTGTGGTGTTGAATATGCCCCCTAGTCCAAACATATCTCCCTCTTCTTGTGAATTTGTGAGGAGAGGATTTTGAGGTGTTGCATGAAAAAATGATGATGATGGATCATGATGGAAAGTGAGAGGAACATTCTTGTGTAATGGGTTTTCGAGTGTGTTTTGTTCCAAGGTGGTATTTGCATTCAAGTTTTGATTATTAACAAGGGGGTGTGCTTGAATAGCATTGAGAAATGCATTTCACTTATTAACGATAGGTTGGGTTGGAGCAAAAGATGTCATGATTTGCGAAATGTTTTGCATGATGTTTTGGGATGGGGGTGTAGATGAGATGGGGATAGTGGATGAGATTGGAGGAAAAGATTTCTCCACTATGGTACTTACATCGAAATCTAAAGGTAAATTGGCCCCTTTTTTTGCTAGCTCAAGCATGTATAACGAAGGGTTAAGCCTCATCATGATGTTGATGATTTTATGGTTTTCTAGATTTTGAAGCATTTTAGTCATTTCTTCGTGAGACATTCCAAACGTAAGATCCTCTCCTTGCTTTTCCTCTTGCGGATTTTGTGATGATGAGATGGTCAAAGGATTACTTGATTTGGCGGGATTCATTTCTACGTTTGTTTGGCTAAGATCACTTGAAGTGGGTGTTTATTTGTTGGCTTCCATACTCTTCTTGTATTGAGATCTAGTTTGAACCATAAAACAAAGATCAATTTTTGAGAATAAGAGAGATGAATCTCTTGGTTCTTTAGATTGATCTTTACTTTATGCCCAAAGTAGAAAATTTTAGGATATCTTGAGGATTGAAAGGTGATATGATGATGATGCAAAAGATGGATGATGTGGATGTTATGATCTTTTGGTAAATCTTGAAGGAGATACTAGGCTTTTGGGACTTTCGGATATGTTTTGGATTTTGATTTTGATTTTCCCTTGGGACTTGTCCTTGATTGATTTTGATTTTGATTTTGATTTTGAATAAATAGACCCTAAGATGTTTGGATGATTATCTAAGGGATAGATTTGATCAAAGGATGATAATTTGAATATGTGTGGGGAGAAGGATGCATCTACCCACACCTATTCAAACAAGATGATAGTTTCACTAAGCATATGAAGAAGGATTCATCTACATATATTAAGCTAAACAAGATGATTTTGATAACTTTGACTAATCATATGCAAAAGGATGCATCTACACATACCTAGCCAAAGGTGATTTTGATAAAGTTGTCAATGATATAGTCTCAAGGATTTGATGATTTTTGATTTTGCCAAAAAAGCCTAGCATTTAAGGATGATTTCAAGATTTTCCAAAAGGTGATAGTGAGGTGATGTTTGTTTTGATGTTTGAAGGATGGATGAAAAAGGTTTTGATTTTCTTTGATCCTAAGATGAACCTAAAAAGACACTTTGTTTGCCTAGACCTAGGTATTGCAGAACATGCAAATGCTTCCTAGAGACCTTTATAACCAAAGAATGATTCAATTTGGACATACATTTTTGGATTTCGAACCAATGACCTTCGCTTTGGACTTTTTCAAGAATTGTGAGTCTTCAACACACATGAAAGTTCATTTTTCTTAGCTTTGCTTAATGGCTTTATTTTACCAAAAACACTTTCTTTGATTAAGTTTTCATACTAAGATGTCCAATGTCTTAATTTCTTCAAACCCCACAAAGTATGTTATGTGGAAATTTGATGAACTCAAGGCAAGTGTTTTCCTATTGTTTACTTAAGTAGAAAAATCGAGATGTAATCCAATGTTTAGAAACCTCTAAGGATGTGAATCCCAAGGGAAATCAATAACATACGGATTGAGTCAATTGTATTTGTCTCCAAAAGGGTTTGAAATTTGGATGATGATGTTAAGTGTTTGTTTTCAAGATGTTTTCGATCAAGCAATGCATTTTGTAACCCAAGAATAACTATAACCCTATGGATGTGAAAGACAATATTTGTTGGATTCCCACTTGGACAAGTCCAGCTACGCTTATCTTTAGCAAATGGTTAGATGCTTGACCCCACTGGCTCCCCTCCATGACACTCACTTATAGAGGGCATCCAAGCATCAACACCCATGAAAATCCCATGGCATGTTTTCCATTTCTACTAAAAGACTGTAAAAGTGTGGGGTGGCTTCATAATGACCGTTCTTGCACCAACAAATAGATTAAAGGATTTTGGAAAATTCTAGCACATGGGTTTTAATAAGGACTTTCCGTTCATGGAGATTGACCCATACAGAAAGAGTCCCCTTTCAGATCCATCTTGTTAGAATCAACCGCGTGATATTGGAGTTTACTCCAATACCCACATTTATATCCTAGTTGGAAATACTCTTGGCTTTACAGTGTTATCAGTTGAGTCGTTCCCTTGGGTGAGTACTTTTTCCCCAAGACAGGCCCTCCAGGATAAACAAAAGTGAATAAAGAATAATATTCGTAACTCAATCAATCTTTGTTGGCAACAAAGAGAGAGAATATATGCAATAATGCCTCCACCCACACTCGCACAAGATGTTCAATTTTAAACCCAAATCGAAGTGTGGAGGTGATTGCTTTGTCTTAACCTAAAATCATGAGAAAGGCCTTTTGATTCTCAATATCACTATAAAGTGCGAGAGAAGTGCATATGTCCTTTTTCAATGCATTTAGTTTAAGTAAGCCTTCACGAAAACAAAGTTGCACTTGTTCTTTTTAAATCCACAAAGAAAAATGTGAGTTCTTTTTAAGCACCAAAAGACAAATGATAAACATTTTGTTCAATTTGTTAGCCAAATAAACAAACTCTAGTATGTTTTTGATCCTATTGTTCATTTTAGCCTGTGCAAGAAATGAAAAAGATTCTTTTTAAACGTAAAGGAAATTAGTGTCCTAAGAAATAAGTGATAATAATTCCTTGAAGAAATGTTAAACAAACACTAAAGTGTTTAAAAACACTTTGATTTGATGGAATATCATCATCATGTTCCTCCTTCCTTTGCTTTTGATTTCCAACCTACAAGGGAGAAAACCAGTCAAATTCTAGAAAATACATAGATAAAAAAGCAGAAAATAGAAGATAAAATGATCATTAATCAAAAGGCATGTGCTAAAATTTATTTTCCACTTTTTACTCCTTGCCAGTGGTGCAACCCATGATTGTGTCAGAGTTTGATTTCTGAGCGGTTCCCTCACAACACCGCTTACTAGTCTGCATTACTCTGTGTCGGGAAAGTGAGCTCAATTGTGTCGTAGTTTTCGCCTAGCATCCTAGTTTGGTTTTTTTTTTTTTAAGTTCTTGTGAGTCAACCAGTCAAGTGACGAAGTTTATAATTCAAATTTTTTTGGCAGGACAAGTCTAACGTAACACTTTAAGTTTCCCGTGGTGCTATATAGCGACGCTGAAGAGACAGCGGTGCCAAAACAGCGACGTTGAGCTCCCAACGTTGAAATTTTTCCTGTGTGTGAACAAAAACATAGAAATTTATTAAAAAAATGATTAGAAATGATATTCGGCCCTCCTTCTAGTGCCAAATGTGTGAACCCCAATCCTAGTACCTGCAAAACAACAAGAATAAACAAGTTAAACAAGATATTGCAAGCTAAAACAAGGATTCCCCATGAAATCATTTTGCAACCTTCAAATTAGGAAAGAAAACAACAAAGAACACAATGAAACAAAGAAATATAGATTCAATCCTAATTTAAATGTGCAAACTCATGTTCCCATGGAGAATTGGTGCCAATTTGATGTGAAAATTGGCCCTTTCCCAATTCCTAAGATGCAAGCTTGATGTGTTGATGGAGATTGATCCACTTTGATGGTGAAGAATGAGAGCTCTAAGCCAAAATCTGCAAAAACCTAGCTGAGAACTCAATGGTGATGGAAAATGGCTAAATATTTTAGCATAATAACTTTGCATAATTTGTGGATGATCAAATGAGGATATGAGCTCTTTATTTATAGAATGCCAAGATGGATGAATGCCCAAATTTGAGCAATGTGGGACTAACATTCATCCAATTGCGTGGTGCCACTTGTCAATCTATGAATGGATGGAGGATGTACAAGATTTGAGAATTGTGCCAATAAATGCATATTTTTGAGTTTCAAATTTGTTGAAATGACTTGCAAGAGGGAAGGGAAATTGCAATAAATTCCACTTGACTCAAGGCAAAGGGCATGTAAGATGAAGTTATTGTCTTGTTGGATGTACATGTTGACTTGGAATTTTTGAATTCAAATTTAGAGAATATTCCAAAAGATGCCTTGTGAGGAAAATAGAGATTTAATAAATGAATTAAATCTATTTTCATGTGCAACTTGCAATCTAGAGGATGGGACATGAGATGAGATTAAATTAATCAAGGGTTAATTAATTTAATGAGAGATTAGATGATGTGACCTATTTGACTCAAATTTATGGATTTATTTAAATCAAAATAAGAGAGGAATATGATAAAAGATTAATTAAATAAGGATTTTGATTTATTTAATTAAAAGAGATGGTGTTAGCTTAAATCAAATAAGGTTTTAATTTATTTAATTTAATGGATAGACTTTAGAGATTTAATCAAATAAAATTAATTATTTAATTAAATAAGGATAATTAGATCAAAAGGATTGATTTAATTAACAGAGGCTGACTTAATTAGGCAAAATGATTGATTTAATTAAGAGAGATAAATTAATGAATTTAATCAGCTAAGGAGATTTGATTAAATGGTTAGACCGAGGGATGATTTAGGAAGAAATGATGTTAGTAGTTGGGATTAGATGCACAATGTCAATCGGTATATTTTACATGTCTACAGATATATATGTATGTGTGTGTGTATCACGTATATACATCAAATATTGAAATCCTCGTTAAAAGAGAGAGAGAGAGAGAGAGAGAGAGAGAGTCAAAAGGATGGTGAGAAAAGTTGCAGATCATAGTAGTTGTTCAGTCGATGTAGGATGCCTCTTCCATTAGGTCTAAATATCCTATGAAGGCGAGTTCCTAGTGAGCTTCAAAGTCTTTGATATGGAGATCAGTAAGAAAAGGATGAAGTGGAACCACTTCCCCATGTTCCAAGAACTAAGGAATATCATCCATGGAAGGAATCCTAATGGTCGAATGTGCAACAACTAAAATGGTATCTAGATTCTCCAATAATTTAGGTTTCACTATCAAGTTGGTAGCAACGCGAACATCTTCAACAGGTAGCCCGATGTCAAGAAGTGACACTCTAAAGTGAGAAGCTTTATCAGAGTAAAAATGAAAGTAGTAGTTGGATGCAACATATCTTTCCCCAAGGACTAAGCATAAGTTTGGCATAGGGAAACTAGAAGTCCTAATGAAAAAGACCTTTTCAAGCCTTTGAGATGTGATGCTCCCAAAGAAAACATTGTGTCTGCTAGAACAACCTAAGCAAATTAGAGTATCCATGGTCAAGAAGCAAATTAAAGACAGAACATAATTGCATAAGTAAGCAGAAAAGAGAAAAAGGAAAACTATGGAGAATTCGAGAAGAAATGCACAAATTTATAGAGAGCCATA
Organism: Sequoia sempervirens; assembly: GCA_007258455.2. Taxonomy (NCBI): domain Eukaryota; kingdom Viridiplantae; phylum Streptophyta; class Pinopsida; order Cupressales; family Cupressaceae; genus Sequoia; species Sequoia sempervirens. Next base: position 266,089,196 of record VDFB02271358.1, read on the forward strand.
AGAAAGTTGTGGTACATAGTTGCCTTGAGCGAATTAAATTGTAAGCAAGGTGGCAGCTAGATAATAATGTTCAGAGATAAAAGGTTAAATCAAATTAATTCTTTACACATATTTGGTAGAAAGTTGCTTCAAATTTTAGTAGTACAGAGATTGTGAATCAAGCAAGTTGAAGATTTCAAAATTAATAGTGGTCATTTCAAAAAATTTAAAAGAGTCGTATTAATTATGGAGGTGTTATGTGTGTGGAATGCAAAGGGAAATGAAGCTGGAAAGGAAATACACGTCATCACCTAGGTAAGTTGAAGAGATAATACGTTTGAATTTAATGTAGAATAATGTGATCGTGTTTCAAAGTAATCATGACAATTTTCGATCCATAAACACTGGTTCTAAGTTTAGTAAGGAGCTTGTGAATGAGAAATTGAATGCAAGATAGTTTTCATTATGGAAGTTGAAAAAATTTGGAAAATCTTTAATTAGAAGTTGCATCCTTTGAGTTTGTTTACTTTTGAAAGAGTCAGTGAGTTTAGAATTCATGATACAACTGATCAGGGTGAACTTGAATGTGAATTTTTTTTAACTAGGGTTTAAGTTTGGCCATAAGTAAAGTGATTTTGTTAATACAAGAATTTTTAACTGTTAAAAGAAAAGGATTTTTGACGAGAAAAACATTTTGCCCTAGTCGAGTTGGAAATATTAAAAAATCAACCAATATACCAAAACAATTGGAAAACTATGATTATTATAAAGAAAATTCTAACGCTTAACAAGAAAATAGGCAAGGATGTCGAGATTCGCAGATATTTCATCACAAATGAGGAAATGACATTAATGAATCATCATTTCTTGTATACATGGAAAACACAGATAATGAGATGGAGCGGGAAAATCGAGCAGGAAACATTTGTATTGTGCTTCAAGCTAGAAATTCACAAACTATAAAAAGACATTTTCCTAATTTTATACAAGATATAGAATATCAAGTTTTTACTTTTTCTCTCTCTGATAGCAATATAAATAGTGATGTATCTTGGTCTAGGGTATGTGCAGGATCATCATGGAAAAACCAGGCCCTTAAGTGGCAAAAATTCAAAAAAATCAGAGTTAGGCAACTTGACGTAAAAATTTGAATACATTATCTATATTATTTCAAAAATATGTAAAATAAAATCTATAGAAAATTGAATTTAGTTTCTAAACTACTAGGTTTATTTTTAAAAAAGAAATCTATTTGGTGAAAATTTGAAATTTCAATGCAAGTACTTAAATTTCAGGGAAAAATAAGAAGTAGGTGTTTGTCTGACCACCCTAACCGCAATAAAATAATAATATTTTTTTATAAGATTTTAGATATAAGTAGAGGACTCATGTCCCGATGTGATGCATATTTTTTGTAATTTTTCCAAGTAAATAGTTAATTATGAATTTTTATTACAACTTTTAAAAAAAATAAAAATTCATGTGTCTGACCACCTTAACTTAGTCAAAACTTCATGAAATTCATTTTTTTATTTTTGTAATCCTATAGTATGTTAACACATGTTTTAAATTTAAAAAATGTGATACTATTTGAAAGCTATAGATGTTTTTCAATCAACCTATCAATCAAGACTTTAGTCATAATTCAAATAGAAAATGAATAATAATTACTTATTAAATTCAAAGTAAAGCATAATTTATATTGGTCGAAAGCTGAGAATCTCCTTTGAAAACCCTTTTCATTCATCAATTTTGGGTAAAAAAAAGTTGTCAACCACATACCCTACACATTCTCATCATATTGCCACTTTTTGGCCCATCGTGATCCTGCACATGCCCTCTAACAAAATGCACAGTGAAAACCGAGTCAAAGATATAAAGATTTTTAGAGGAGAAAAAAGCAAAGAAATAAATGCAACCATTCATGGAAATGGACCAGGGCTGGAGGAAGGTACAGTATGGTCGCATCAAACAAAATATGTGCAATTGATCTCTAATGAGATTTTTTTCATACATTTGAGCCAAATTATGGGTAAGTACACTTTTGAATTTATGATGTTTAAACACAAAAAAATTAAGATAATTCATTGTTATAGTAGAATACTGAAAATGTTGATAAGTGAATTTAAAGACAAACTTGTTGTAATTCGTATCAAAACTGTAGAAGAAATAGCCATGGAAATTGAAGTAAATTTCTTTATTAGAATTAATCTTTTGCTATGATAGAGATAGGGTAGTTAGGGTTAGTTTTCTTTTTTGTAGGGTTTTGTGCTTGCTTTGTTTTCTTTCTTTGTTTTTTATTCTTTCTTTTGTTTGGCCTTTGCATTATAAAATTTTGCTTAAATATATCTTAAGTATGAGAGTTAATTTAAAACATTTGTAAAATTGAACTGAGAAAGAGAAATAATAAAGCCATACATAGTAAAACATGCCTTGAAAATGTATTAAAAGAGAGATATATATATGTGTGTGTATATCACGTATATACATAAGCTAGTGGAATCCTCATTCAAAAAAAAAGAGTCAAAAAGATGGTGAGCAAAGTTGCAAATGATAGTAGTCGTTCAGATGATCTGGGATGCCTTTTCCATCAGGGCTAAATACCCTATGTAGGTGAGTTCCCGGTGAGCTTCAAAGTCTTCGATATGGAGATCAGTAAGAAAAGGTCGAAGTGGAACCACTTCCCCATGTTCCAGGAACTAAGGAATATCATCCATGGAGGGAATCCTAATGGTCGGATATGCAACAGCTAAAATGGTATCCAAATTCTCCAAGAATTTAGGTTTCACTATCAAGTTGGAAGCAATGTGAATGTCTTCAATAGGCAGCCTAATGTCTAGAAGTGACACTACAAAGTGAGAAGCTATATCAAAGTAAAAAAGAAAGTAGCGGTTGGATGCAACATATCTTTCCCTAAGGACTAAGCATAAGTTTGGCATAGGGAAACTAGAAGTCCTAATGAAAAAGACCTTTTCAAGCCTTTGAGATGTGATGTTCCCCAAGAAAACATTCTATCTGCAAGAACAACCTAAGAAAATTGGAGTATCCATGGTCAAGAAGCAAATTAAAGACACGGAACAGAATTGCATCAGCAAGCAAAAAAGAGAAAAAGGAAAAGTGTGGAGAATTCGAGAAGAAATGTTTGAATTTATAGAGTCATAAGAAAGTTTCAGTACATAGTTGCCTTGAGCGAATTATATTTTTTGGGAAATCATGAGCGAGGTGGCAGCTGGATAATAATCTTCAGAGTTAAAAGGTTAAATCAAATTAATTCTTTACACATATCTGGTAGAAAGTTGCTTCAAATTTTAGCGGTACAAAGATTGTGAATCAAGCAAGTTGAAGATTTTGAAATTAATAGTGATCATTTCAAATTGTTTAAAAGAGTCATATTAATTATGGAGGTGTTATGTGTGGGGAATGCAATGGGAAATGAAGCCAACAAGGCAATACATATCATCACTTGAGTAAGTTGAAGAGATAATACGTGTTGAATAAGGCGTGTGAATTTAATGTAGAACAATGTGATCATGTTTCAAAGTAATCATGACAATTTCTAATCCATTAATGAAGTTCAACACCGTCAAGTTGAAATAGCTAGCAGAAATTTTAGTAGTTGCCATAAAATTTAATCGGAAGGGTGGTAAATGATGTTTCTAAATTTAGATTTAAATTTGGTGATTAAGTTGTCTATTGCTAAATTTTAATTTCTGCATATTTTTTAACCATATAGCATGCTATAGTTAGCTTGGATTTAGCATAAATTAGTGAAATTTAGCTAGAAACACACACACCTACAAGGAATCATTAAATGAGTTGTTGGGAGTAGTGAATTGATGAAGGGATTTACATTGAATGAAAAATCAAAAAGTAACCTTCGCTACCACTGTAATTCCCAACCTAATAGTGGTGCTTCATTGCTTGCAAGTTGATAAATGACCTATCATTGAAATATCAAAAGTGAAAAATGAGTTATCATTGCTATATCCAAAAAAAAAAAAGATATCAACTCTTTACGCTATCCAAATAACTCTACTTAGGTTATGGACGCCTGACCAACAGTAGAGCTATGTTTGAGGGAATGATAGAGATAACCTTGTTGGGGCTATGTACACTTGACTGGCAGCAAGGCTCTATCCCTGGTTGGCTTTGGAGGATTACTATATTATGTAGTTCAATGTTAATGAACTAATTCTTTTTACTAAGTTTCAAAAACTAGAATTAATCAAAGCACACATGGATGTTTCCAGTGGAGTTTTACTTCTTTATGTCAGAATCTAGGTGAAGGTAGAAGCTATTGTTTTAAAATATGCATAAGTTTTAATTTACAACTCATGATTTAATTTCAAGAGTATGTGCAGGATCATGATGGGCCAAAAAGTGGCAATATGATGGGTATGTGTAGGGTATGTGGCTGACAACTTTTTTTTACCCAAAATTGATGAAACAAAAAGAGTTTTTAAAGGAGATTCTCAACTTTCCACCAATATAAATTATGTTTTACTTTGAATTTAATAAATAATTATTATTCATTTTCTATTTGAATTATGACTAAAGTCCTGATTGATAGTCCGATTGAAAAATATTTATAGCTTTCAAGCGTATCACATTTTTTGAATCTGAAACATGTGCCACATTCTATGTTTCAGATAATTATAGGATTAAAAAAAATGAATTTCATGAAGTTTTCACCAAGTTAAGGTGAGACATAATGAAGTTTTTATATTTTTAAAAGTTGTAATAAAAAATTCATAATTAATTATTTACTTGGAAAAAATTACAAAAAAATGCATCACATCTGACATCAGTCCTCTACTTATATATAAAATATTATAAAATAATATTATCATTTTATTATGGTTAGAGTGGTCGACAGACACCTACTTCTTATTTTTCTCTTAAATTTAAGTACTACTACATTGAAATTTCAAATTTTCACCAAATAGATTTTTTTTTATAAATAAACCTAGTAGTTTAGAAACTACATTCAATTTGCTACATATTCTATTCTAACATATTTTTGAGATAATATAGATAACTTATTCAAATTTTTACGTCAAGTTGCCTAACCCTAATTTTTTTGAATTTTTTGCCACTTAAGGGCCTATTTTTCCATGATGATCCTACACATACCCTCTGAAATTTTGGTTTAAATTTAGTTTTATTGGTTGCAAGTTCTTGTGTAGTCTCACAACACACCCCAAGATTGAAAAGACTTGGCAACCCAAGTGAAAAAATATAACTCTTATGGTAGGAGCTAGCAAATTGCAAGATCATTGGAAGTGAAAAGAGAAAATCTTTTATAATAAAAGTACTTCATAAGTTAAGTGTTTCGGGCACTGAGTACTGAGTATTAGAAACATGTGAAAGGAAAAAGGTAATGTAAGTTCAAGTAGAATGCTCTGGTCTGGTATGAAGTGGTCTAGTATGAAGTAGTCTAGTATGAAGCGTTCTGGTATAATGGAGTTCTGGTATAACCAGGATTTGGGAAAGTAAGTGGGTAAAGCTAAATATTAGGTACCGGGTACCAGGTTGTAGTGTGAAGTAAAATGTTAGAATTTTAAATTTATCTAATGATCCCAGTAATCCGATATATATGTGTGTATGAGGATTCATGATATGCTTCTTTTGAAAGGCATGTTGATTATGAGATTTTTGTATTAACATTTGAATAATGGTTTTATTTACATGAGATGTTATAAATATTTTTCATTAAAAAGGAATTTAATATATGGAATTTGAGATTGCAGGAGATGCAGATTGTGATGCAAAGATGAGGTATGGACAGTCAGGAAAAATTGAATCAAGGATGGAATAATTTTCAGTCTAGTCGATTACTCTAGGAGATTATAATGGAGAAGGTTTTGAGTCCACCTGAATGTTGAGGATCTCAGTATTTCACATGCGGTGGAAGAAAATGTCTATTCTTGGGAGAGCCCATTCCTGAGAGTGATAGAATCAGAGCCAAGTGAAGTGTAGGGGGAAAAAATTCCACCTTATCATTTTGAATGTATGGGAAGCACCTACACATTATCTTGATTCGAAGTATCATCCTGGCAAAGATTCCATATCAACACCCGAAGAGCTTCAATGAGTGATTGGAGTTGACTTCCATTGACTTCAATTACAATTCTCCTATTGGTCACAACATTCCTCATGCCTTGACGAGATTGATCCCCTAGATTTCCTCTCATGTATTTGTCTTATCCTATCTGAGCCTTGTGTTCTATAAAAGGCCAGAGGATCCTAATTTTTATTTTTAAGTTTAGAATTTTTGGATGTTGGAGGAGCATAAACTTTTAAGTTTTGTTCTTTTTCCTATTTTCTGAACCATTCCAACATAAAAATTTGTATGCATGTAGACATTAATTAATATCAAAGCTTGTTAGATGGCTACCTATCTCAGTATCTTTTGTAGTTGGTTTTGTTAGTTCGGTCGAACAAGACTGTATGTTGCTTCGTTTAAGGGTGCATACAGAACCTACTCGGTGTCCAAAAATGAAACCCCTCTCTTTAAAATCTTACACCATTTTATATGTAGTTGTGAAGCAATCTGGTGAAGTATAAAGCAGTTTTCTTTGTTTTGATTAATTCTTTGGGGCATCCATGGAGAGTAATTGGGAGAAACTTTTAATTTTTAGTATTTTTATGCTTTGTTTTAGAATAGATGTTTAAATATTTTGAAAATGTTCCAAAATTTAAATGAATGGGAAGGATTTTATTGAAGATATTTTATTTTCCATAAAGTTGTTGAATGCTTAATGCTAAATCTACTTAAGTGATAGCAAAGAATCGGTTATATTCATGAAATGTTATGGAAAATATTTTGGTTTCATGATATTTGAGCTTATCATTTCAATTTGAAATTTACACCTAAAATATTCAAAGAACACCCATAGTCCCTTTGAGATTAATAGCAATATCACATCAGTACCCAAGAACAACCCTAGTGCAACCATGACTTGGTTATCAGAGACTTGGGATTGAACGAAAGCCAATCTTTGCCCTGTAATGTAGAATTCCCCCTTAGGTTGTCTTTGTTCCATATCTTTCAAGAAGGATAGGCTCTTTGTGATCTTGACTATGAAGAATTTGTTCACCCTATTTGTTGTGAGTAAAATCATCATCAACAAAAACCCCATTGGATAGAACCTTGCTAGTTTTAAACCATACCTATAACAGAGTCTCCTTTACACCTATCAAAATGCTGATAAAAAACCACTTTTGATTTACCTTGGGGGATCAAATGAATTCATTTAAATTTTTATTTTTTTAAGTATGTATTTTTTATTATAAGCTTCCCAAAAAGTATAATTTTAAATTATTTAATTTGATTATTATTATTTTTATTTCTTGTGAATGTAGGTTTTTCATCGAAAATTAAACTCTCTATTCTACACATGTAGAAAAATAGTAGATTACCAAAAAAAATTCTGAAAAATATCTATGCCCTTGATATTAATGTCCTTGATCCAACAAAAAAATTGAATTTCAATACATATAAAAAAGGTTGTGTCAGCAAGTGGGGATGACCGCGTAGTGCAATGGCAAGTTGTAAGCAACAACTTCCCTACTATCTTGAGTTTGAATCCCACCAGTGGAAGGTGGGATGAACTATCATTGGCCAGAGAATCAAGGGAACATTGGATGATTCATGGATGACAGAGGAAAGCTTGTGCAAGGGTGGTAGCGATCGGCGCATAGAGGAGTGGGCGAGTGGTGGATGGCGTACGCTACTGCGGGGTCCAGGAGTTGGAGGGATCGATGGTGAGGTGGAGCTAGCAGGGGTATTCAGATAGAGGATTGGAACTGGGTCCTATAGAGAGCTTGGCAGAAATTCAGGTAGGCAAAGCAGACAAGAAGAATGGTGTTGGGTCCTACAGGGAGCTTGGCGAGAATGCAGGCAATCGCAGCAAATGGAGGAATGATGTTGGGGCCTACAAGGAGCTTGGCGGGAATGCAAGAAGGCATAGGAATATGAATGGAAGGGATGAGGTCCCTTGAATGTGGCCTCACTGATTCATAGCTCCAGTCAAAAGTGATAGGTGTTACCCCTTAGCAGTGATTTACCAAACAAACAAAAAAGTTGTGTTAGCAAGTAAACCTATGTCTAAATTATAATTGGTTTGACTTCAAAACTTAATTAAGAAAAAAATATTCAATAAAACACTATGAAACCAAACGCATACCCTATATATCATAGTGACAAATCTAAATTCAAAAAATTTAGAATTTTATCCTTCATAGAAAAAAAATTATGTATTAGCAAGTACACATCACTCTTTGAAAATGGTGTTTGTTGTTAAAAACTAGTTATCGAAGGAGATGGAAAAAGAAATGCAATTTGATTCCTTTTTAAAAAAATATATATTTAGAATCTACAGACATAATGTCACAAATCACTAGTTTGCATCATCTTCAAATTCCTCAAATTTTAGTAGCTATAGGTGTCTGAAAGTGAAGAAAAAGTTCAAAATATTTATTTCAATGTCAAGTTTGGCCAAAAAGTGTAACCCACTATTGTGGGATCACCCTTGAGTAAGTTTCTAAACTCTTTGTGTCACAAAGAGTTTAAATATATTTAACTTTGGTTTATTTTTTCTAGTGGAGACGCATGTTGAAGCTCTCCCAATGGAGTAATCCTCTTACCACTATAAGGAGTGTGGTTGATGATACAAATAGCTTATGATGAAACATAAAAATTGAATATGGAGACTAGTATCAACACCAAGCATAGAGAGCATTAGGAAATATATGAAAGGTGAAGAGAGGCTATATTAATAAAGGAAATGGTAGAGGTTGAAGGGCACACAATAAACTAAGAGGGGGGGTGAATCAATATATGAACCAATTTCAACTTGATTAAACATTAATTACTATTAATAACTTCTCCAAACATGAACCCCAAAACATCAAAGCAACAATCACTAATTTCCTTAATGATGAAGCAATTAAGCAAAACAAATGCACACATCCACACAAGAACATCAGATTTACGTGGAAACCCAAAATGGAAAAGACCATGGTGAGAAAAGCTACTTGGAGCTACTATCAAAATCTAACCTCACAAAAATAATATAATACTTACAATGATTTTGCAAGCACCAACTGACAAGAATTTCAACCTTAAAGGGAGACACCATTCCCCTTCAATTTTGATTTGTAGGCACCAACCTACATGAGACACCAATCCCCTATGACAGAGCTACAACAAAGTCACTGAGAAACAATTCAAATTAAGAGGCTTCAACCTTACATTACAAAAATATATATAGATCTGATTTCACTAAACTTGCTCTGCATCAACAAGTGAACACATCCTCTAATGATACCTTAATTTCACTTAACATCCCTAACTTCTCTTTTCTGCTTGCTCATCATTTTACATATGCATTTTTCACACAAGCATACCACACACTTGATTCACAGGCCACACATGTTTTCATAAAATGATTTACAATATATATCCATTCCAACATGTTAATGATATTTAAATTTCATCCTAGAACCTTTTAACACTATCCACAACTAGCCATGTCAACCAAGGATAGACCTTAATTTAAAATGATATGAAATGTGTAGTCAGCTCAGTCCTAAATCACATGTGACACCAATGTATGATAACATCATGTGCTTCCATCCATGGACTTAAACTAGTCATATTTCACCTTCACACGCTTCCTCCAGATGGCACACACTTCCCTTCTCTGGTGTAAATGCTCAAACAAATTATACATAGTCAACCATCAAACACATACTTTACTGCCACTTCTAACTTGCAATTTTGTAACTCAAATCTATTGAAACTATAGAATATAATACTTCATGAGTAAGCGTACTTTAGTTCCTGTGATGCAGTGTTATTTCCTACCCTAAAAAGTGCAAAACGACATAAATGCAACAAGGAGAAATAATACAACACCAGCTTAAGATTAGCCTAAGTTGACTTGAACAAAATAAAGATAAACAATAGATTATACCTTGTCCAAGTGATCCTTTTGGTTGGCCCTTTGATGTAGCTTGAATGTGTGCTCCTTGATGGAAAATATGATGAAAATGATATGCAAAATGATGTAAATTAGATGTAGAATGCAATGAAATATGTGGGTATTTTGATAGATAAATGCAAAATAAATGTCATGAAAGCTTCAAAATGCAACAATGGAGGATGAAAGTTCTTGAGCTTGAGAGAGTTGAATGATTGAATTATGAATGAATGTTATGAATGAATGAGAGAAAATCTTCCATTTTAAGGGAACAATCTCTAGAGAATTCAATGGCCAGGATTTTGCCGACATGGGCAAGATGGAGGGTTGTGGTGAGTTGAGGACTCACAAGCCCTCACATCTTCACATGTGGAAGGGGAGGTGGAAAAAGGAAAGATGATGTGAGGAGAGGACATGTGAGGTGGAGGTACTTGCAAGTACCTTGGGATTAGGGGAAGATTTCCTCAAAATGGAAGTTCTTGTCCCCATATGAGAGTGAAGGTGACAAGTGAGGAATTTAGAAAGTTCTCTCTTATCATCATGGGGATGAGAGAAGTTGTTGGGGGAATAAATGTGAATTTAAAATTCTCATGATTGGGGAGTACTTTGGGGATAAGACAAAATCCTCATAAAGAAGGTCCTTTTTCCCATATGACTGATGTGACCTATGAAGGAATTTAGAATTTTCCAACAACTTGCATGGAGAAAAGAAATGCATTGAATGAATAAATGTGAATTTTAATTCACATGGGGAAGAGGTCAAGGCTTAATAAAGATAGAACTTATGAAAGGTTGACTTGGAAAACATACCAGAAATGACATGTGATTAGATTAAGGTTGTGCAAACAGGTTATTAAGAAGATTAATGAAAGATTAGAGGCAAGTGGCAAAATATGGAGGATGTGACATTAATCCTGATTAAGGGTGTGGGCATCTTAATCATGGATTATTTAAACTAATCTAGATTAGAAGAATATTATGGAGGATGTGACAAGGAGAGAGAAAAGATGGAATTTAAAATTGATTTAAATTCAAAAACGCTAAATGACTTAATTAAATAAATTGATATATTTATTTAATTTAGAGAAGAAGGATGAAAGGTAAAGTATTTAATTATTAAATTAAATACTTTAGAAACCTTAGGCAAAGGGGAAATATTAATTAAATAAATCATTTAATTAATATTGATGAAATAGACGAATAAAGGAGACAGGTTTGACTATATGGAAGTGGCCAAATTTGGATGTCTACATTTCACCCCTCTTCGAAATATTGTTAGAATAACAATGTTTCAAAGAAAAATAAAATGTAGATGACTCTATAAAGGAAATGACTAGAAAATGATTCCTCATCCATTCAAAGTAGTGACTAGGAAGAAAGATGATGGGGGTGAAGATGAAGATTAGGGATTGAGGATGCCCCCTCGAGAGGACATATGGGTTAAAGAGAACACGGGTGTGCTCTTGAAATGGATGAGGTGATGCGAGAGTAGATGGGGAAGATGATACAAAATTATGAATAAAAGAGGATGATAAGCAATACGAGAGGATGAGAAGAAAGGAAGCACAAATGGATTCAAGGACAAATGTGATGCTGCCCCAGTCAAGCTACAAGCCCAAAATGGATTGATGATGGATAGAGTGTTGTTGATAAGGGAATGATATATCCCGAAACAACACAAGGATAGGGAAGAATACATCCCAATGATGATGATGAAAGTGTTGTTGATGAGGGAAGGATACATCCCAAAACAATACCAAAGGATAGAGAAGGATACATCCCGAAGATGATGATGATGATTGGATCAAGGCTTGTAACACGACTGGGAACAAGACCAAGGATGTAATTAGATGATTTTTGCTAGATATGATTGGATTAGGATTGGATGGAGATGTGAGATGGTTGAAATGAATGAAAATGATGAAGGAAAAGATATTTAGAATAACCAAATATGATTAATCTAAGAAGATTAAAGAGATGATGATATGATGAGGGGGCTTATAATAGCCAATCTATATTATTCTAAGAAGATTGAAAAAGAGGATGAAATGATGAGGATTGATGAAAAGATGGATGAGAAGAGATGGAGGATACATGCAAGGCAATGGAATGGAAAATGAAATTCAATCCTAACGCGATTTTCCATTTTTGGAGCACTAATTTTTGCTATAGCATAAGACACCAGGTGCTAGGGTATATGAAACCAAGGTGGATTAGTTTCTAATGCATAAAACAAACACGACAGACAAGAAGGATATCCCAACACCCCAAAGTCATGAAGACCTTGGTTGGGCTAGGCATTGGGATAACCACAAGCACAAAAGGATGCCCCAACGTAAAACAAGACCTCAGGGATCTTGGTGGGTACTACGTGGGACAACCAAGAAGACAACAACAAAGAAAAAAAGATCAAGATATACCCCTATGTTGACTAGTCAAAACACACCATGATATGATAGATCATGGTGACCTTGACAAGTTGTGATAGGGAGCTCAAATGATAAATAAAAGCCAAAAGTATCAAAAGATCACAATCAATTTCAAAATGTCATTTGTCATAGGATCAAGAGGATGGATGGGGTGGATGAGGTCTATTAGGAAAGATGCATCTTGTTGAGACCAAATATGGATACTAAACTAAAAGACCGATATGACACGGGATATTCAGAAATGATTAGATCTCATGATACAAGTGGATTTCATTTATGAAGAACTAGCTAGATAAGGGCATAGCTTGACGACACGACACAAGAGAGACAATACATAAGACTGACACACCCTAAAGAACTAGGGGCTCAAGGGTTGATCAAAGATTACCCTTGCCTACATGAAAGTGCAGATTCCTCATAGTTCGATAAAAGGAGGACGACTAACCATGGATAAAAGTAGAAAGAGGACAATGGAGACCTCAATGGATGACGAAGACTGGACAGATGAAATCCTTGGGGGTGGATCAAATGATTGACCTTGCCTACATAAAAGCATAGGGGCAACGTAGTTTGACAAAGTTGACGACCGACCATGGATAAAGGATGATGAGATAACCATAATAAGTGGATAAAATGATAGGACCGATACGACGAGACAAGATAGACTTGGGGGATTGGATAGGATGATCATGATTGCATGAAGCTCAGGGATGGGATTGTTATTCAAATCATCAAAAGATGAATTGGGAGGATGATACAATGGAGAGATGAGTGATGAGAAGTGATAGGAGATTGGAAAGATGTGTGAAAGAAGTGGGAGTGATGGCGATGAGATAGATGGCATTGGATTGCATGGGGAGAAGCCTATATCCAGATACCAATGATAAGGGATTATGAGATGGCATGAGGATAAAGATGAATGGATAAGGAGATAAGGATGGGGAGATGAAAAGGATTATTTGGATTGGTAAGGAGATAAGGATGGGGAGATGAAAGGGATTATTTGGATTGGTAAGGAGATAAGGATAGGTAGGAAGATAAGGATGGGGAGAGTGAAGGGATTTTTTGGATGGATAGGAAGATAAGGATGAGGGATGGAAGGGATGTGATGATGGATGGATAAAGGGATACGAATGAGGAGATTGAAGGGATTGTTTGGATGGATAGGAAGATAAGGGTGGGGAGATGGAAGGAATGTTGTAATGGATGAATGATATCTCCAAGGACTATGTCACAAAGGAAGTAGATTCCCCCACTCTAGATACAAGAGGGATGGAAGACAGGTGGATGGGAAGATAAAGGAGATAAATGGAGGAGAATAAGACGGGATGAATAAGGAAGGGAAGTTGATGGCAACATGACTAGTGGACAAAGAAACTAGATGGATGTGGATAAGGAATAGGATAGTGTATGCATGAGGGGAATGTATGCCAAGAGGTGTCCAAAGCATGTATAGATAGGTGCCCTTTGTCTTTATCAAGATCACAAGAAGGATGGGGGTATTGGAGATAAATGGGATATGATAGGTAGGATGTGGATGGTAGGTGGGATGGAGGAGATGTATGGAGGGGATGCATAACAAGAAACTACCCCCAAGTGCAAAAGTAAGTTGGATGGGGGAGTTTACACATGATGCCTATTTGCCAAGTTTTCATCATGGTACTTATCTAAGGTGCTTGTTTGCCAAGTTTTCACCATTGGACGAATTATTTCTCTTTACTTTTTCTTCTTCTTCTTTTCAACTTTTTTTGTTTGTTTTGTTTTTTGACTTTTTTGACTTTTTTGGATTTTTGGATTTTTGGATAGAATGTTGATGGAGATGGATAAGTGGATTTAGAAGATATGTGATAAGGAGATGGATGAAGGACTCAAGCATCAAGTTCCATATGAGGTATTAAGAGCCCATGTGTGAAATGACTATTGGATGTTGGTACAACCTTATTAGGATAAATGGATTATGCAAGAGAATGGATTAAAGGGATTTGATGGGGAAGATATGTGGGATAATGGATGGGATACTTGAAAGTGTATGGATAGAATGATGGGGTAGGAGTGTGATGGGGAAATTTTTTTAAGACCAACATTGGCACATATGGTGGTGGATGTGAAAGGATAAGAGGATTAATGGATGGAGAATGTGGGGATAATGGAGGAGATGTGATAGTGAATTTTGGGACACAAGGACCCAAAATAGATTTAGGAGATGGTGGATAAGAATGATTAGCTTTTGGATTAGCAACATTGGATGTTGTTACAAATTTTTCATTTGAAGACATTGCATCTTTTTTCTTTGGGATCCACATGGTTTTGACCTTTGCTTTGGTGGGTCGTTGTGGCCTGTGTTGGATTGGATTTTTCTTTGCTTCAAAATGTCTTTTGAAGGGGACATGAGGAGCTTTAGATTCATGTGGATGTTTAGATTCATGCATTTTTACTTTGGTATCCAAAGTACTTTTAATAGAAATGGGATGGGTGTGAGGAGATGGATGATGTGGAGTGATGGAGGTTGGATTTTGGGGATAATATGTGGACAAAGGATGTGTAGGTATGTGCCTTTGTTGATCCTGATTAGGGAATATGAGAGTGGGATGTTTACGTTGGGTGATATGGATAGGTTATGGATGGATAGAAGGATAAATACAACGAGATAAAGGAGGTGATTTTGGGATATAAGGGACCAAAATGGACTTAGTAGTTGGAGGATGTGTGATGGTGGATGGAGGGACATAAGGACCCAAAATAGAGGGAGTAGATGAAGGATGGAGATGGTGGATGGAGGGACATAAGGACCCAAAATGGATTTGGAAGAGGAAGGAGGAATATGGATGGTTCTTTTGAGGTGATACGATAGAGGGGGGATGGCGGAAAATGGTTTTGTGGAGTGACGAGAAGAGCCTATTATTCTTTTGGAGGAGGCTCATTGAGGACGGATAAAGGTTGTACCAACATTTTTGCATTGTGAGTCTTGAGAGATATATCCAAGACCTTGTGTATGTGGATTTT
Source organism: Sequoia sempervirens (assembly GCA_007258455.2). Classification (NCBI taxonomy): domain Eukaryota; kingdom Viridiplantae; phylum Streptophyta; class Pinopsida; order Cupressales; family Cupressaceae; genus Sequoia; species Sequoia sempervirens. Next base: position 266,104,593 of record VDFB02271358.1, read on the forward strand.
ATTTGACATGGATGGGTTCTAAAATAACTTTCTCATGAAGGCCTAAACCTTTTCCTTGATAGTTCATGCTCTTGAGAATTTGATCTATAGTAGGATGCTTGTTATTTTGGAAGAATGATGCAAGTCCATTATTAGATGGAGGAGGAAGGGTGGTGTATATGCTCGTTTCTTCGTTTGCAAGGAAACCACCACTGATGAATGTGAGAGTACCGAGAGAATATAAAACTGTTGTGGGGATTTTGGGGTTAGACAACGATGGAGGATCATGGGATGGCGATGATGGGATAGCAGCATCTTGATTAGGAGGAGTGAATAGTAAGGGATCAGGAGAGGGATTAGATGATATGCTAGGATTTGGATTTGTGGTGGCGAGTAATAAGGGCTCATGTGATGGAGTGATCAGATCTGGAGTGTTAAGGTGAGCATGGGATTGAATGGATGGGGGATTGTGATCTTGAGGTGGACTAGATGAGATGGAGGTATCTTGATCAAGAGAAGAGGATATGTCAGTATGCTTTGGATCAAGCTCTTAGCATGACTCACCTTGTATGTGTGGCATGATGATGTGTTGGAGGGACTGCTCAAGTGGGGGAGATGGAAGGATGGGGGATTCATGAAGTTCATGGGAATGGATTTCAGTGATACTAGGAGTGGGAGAAGTGGATTAGATTTGGGTGTCTTCGATGGATTGGGTGGATCTAGGAGTATAAGATGGTGATTAGGTTTGGTTATCTTTGATGGGTTCGATGGCTCTTAGGGTAAGAGATGGGGGTTCAATGGATTCAGTGGGTGTGATGGTTTCAATGATTTGGGTGGTGCTAGAAGTGGTAATAGTAATGATAGGTGTGGGATGGAGAAGGGTCTCATCACTAATGACTGTGGATGATGAATTTGGATGGCATGGTTCCACGACTTCAAGATGTGGATTTGGGGATATCTTCTTTGTCATAAGTCATTGAAGAAATTCTAGAGTGAGAATCATGCATATTCTAGGCTTAGTTGGGGTTGTAGGAGTGGATGGAGGATTATGGATGGGTGGAGGACTAGGATTATGGATTGGTGGACTAGGATTCGATGGAGGAATGGAATTGTATGGAAGATTAAGAGTAGGTGGAGAATTAGGATTGCTGGGGGGATTCAAGATTAGATGGAGGTTTAAGGTAAGAATATTGTGATAGCAGACTAGAATAGGAAGACGTGGATGGTGGATTGATGTTAGAGGAAGTAGATAGGGAATTAAGATAGGAATTTTTGGACGGTGGATTAGCATAAGAGGATATGGGTTGTGGATTGTAATAAAGGCATTGGGATGGTGGATTAAGATGGGAAGATTGAGATGGTGGATTGAGATAGGAGGACGTGGATGATGGATTAGGATAGGAAGATGTGGATGTTGGATTAGGATAGATCGATGGGGGTGTAGGATTAAGATAAAAAGATGTAGATGTTGGATTAGGATGGGCAGACTGGTAAGGAGGATTAGGATAGGGGGACATGGATGGGGAATCATAATAGGAGTATTGGGATGGTAGATTAGGATGGGAAGATTTGGATGGTAGATTGGGATAAGAGGATGTGGGTGTTGGATAAGAGAAAGATGTAGATGAAGGATACGATGAATATGTAGATAGGGAAGATAATGGATATCCTTTGTCAGAGGTAGCATAAGGAGCATTATTAGGCATGGATGAAGATGTAACAAAACAGCTTAGAGGGGTAACTAGATTTTGGAAAGCATTTGGGGAAATATTACTAGAAATTATAGCATCAAGGGGATCTATGTGATATACCTCTTGATCAATAAGACTTTTGTTATTGTCATCAACATAATTAGGATTCCCCTTGACTACTATCTTTGGTTGCATCAATGGAGGATAAGGATTCATGACGTCAGATGGGATGGATACGGATTGAAGGTATGCGAATAGATGATTAGAAGGAAAGAAAAGGTGATGAAAGGATAAATAGGATGAATCAAAAGATCTTGGATGGAAATGGACTAAAGCTCAAGTCAGGATTTAATTCAAGCTCAAATTGGGATTGGATTAAAGCTTAGATTAGGATTGGATTGAAGCTCAGATTAGGATGATTGGATAGGGATGTGATTGGATCAGATTGGATAAGATTGATTGATGAGACAATTGATAAGATTAGATGACATATGAGATAGGATTATGAAAGGGATTCTAAACCAAGTTCGGAGATCACCCTAGGTGACTTAAGGTACGGATTGATCAGATTAAAGGACAAATGGATGATTATTGCATTAAACCCACCTCAAGATGGAAGTGGATTGATTGGGTCGAAGATGATAATAGACTCAAGACCGATGACAATCTTGAGTAGATGTGGATGATGTTGATCAAATTCAAACACCTAAACCAATTTAGATAATAACCTCTAAAACAAAGTTTAGGGGATTTAGATTGAGAAAAAATGATGGATACATAACCTAGATTCATTCTAAGATGTGTCCATTTGATTTAAATGATGAACGGATGACTTGTAGATGACTGGTGGGAAAGGTTTTCCAAGTGGGCGGAAAAGTCGCCTATCTGGAGGACAAGGTCACCTATCTGGAGGATAAGGTCGCCTATTTGGAGGAAAATGTCACCTATATGGAGGTCATGGTATCCTATCTAGAGGGTAAGGTTGCCTATCTGGAGGAAAAGGTCACCTATCTAGAGGGAAAGGTTGCCTATCTGGAGGGCAAGGTCACCTATCTAGAAGTAATGGTCACCTATCTCAAGGGAAAGGTCTTCTATCTAGAGGACAAGGTCGCCTATTTGGAGGACATGGTCACCTATTTGGAGGGCAAGGTTGCCTATCTAGAGGACAAGGTCGCCTATCTAGAGGGTATGGTCACCTATCTGGAGGGCAAGGTCACCTATTTGGAGGGCAAGGTCGCCTATCTAGAGGGCAAGGTCACTTATCTCAAGGGAAAGGTTTCCCAAGTCAAGGGAAAGGTCGCCCAACTAGCTTTCAGACTCTCAAAATGGGGAGGAAACTCTCAGAACAGGGAGAAAAACTCTTGGAATGGGGAGACAAACTCTCAAAATGGGGAGACACACTCTCAAAACTGGGAGACACACTTTTGAAATGGGGAGATGGACCCTCTAAACGAGTAAATGGATGTTCAGAACGAGAAAATGGATGCTGAGAATGAGGAAATGGATGCTCAAAATGAGGAAACAGATGCTCAGAATGAGAAAATGGATGCTCCAAATAGGAAAATGGATGCTTTGAATGGAAAAACGGATGCTCCAAATAGGAAATAGATTCTCTTAACAGGTAAACTGACTGACTGAATGGATGAACGGACTGAAGAGACAGATGAACGAACTAACAAGACAGATGAACGGACTGACGAGACAGATGAACGAACTGATGAGATAGATGATTGGAGGGCAAGGTCACCCAACTAGGGGCAAGGTCACCCAACTAGGGGTAGGGTTGCCCCTGTTGAGGGCAAGGTTGCCCCTGTTTAGCAAATAGGGAGCATATTTTTTTTGTTTCTTAGATGGGCAATTCTGCAAGGTAGAATTGCCCCTGTTGAGGGCAAGGTCATCCAACTAGGGGCAAGGTCAGCCCAATTAAGGGAAAGGTCACCCCTATTAGCAGACTTGGACTTAACTTGGATGAAAATGGTTATGGAAAAGGACCAAAAACACAACAAACAACAAGCAGAAGGTAAAGCTAACTTGACTAAACATAAATTCATTGGTTTTGCATAGAAAATACAGTTCAAGCAGCACAATCCTAAGATATAGTGATAAGGGTATGGCCAACACGATCCTCTATCTAGGTTGAACAAGGTCATCTAGGCAGTCATTAATATACGCATGGTACATGAGGGACAACCGTGAACACTAACCCATCATAGGTGTGAGTCAGAAGCCCTAGCGAGGTACTGGAAACTTGAACCAACTCTTCACATCTTATCTAGGTATCTCCCTAGCTTTGATGCTTCGCTAGACATGATGTGACAAGATTGAAGTACAACTTTAGCTCTCCCCCCTTTATATACCCCACCGGTACACGTGGTTGGGATCATCCCTTTGGGTGATGAAATCCCCAAGCAGGTCCCGCTAAAAAGAGGACACTAAACATTTTTGGTTAGTCCCCAAGCTCACACGAAGTGCAAGGGGAAAGCTTGAATGATCTAATGCCTCCTAGGTAACACAAAGGACTAAGTGAGCTATGATTTCTCTTCACCCAGGATCACCAAATGGTGCAAGGGGATTGGATACATCAATATCCCACTTTCAAGCATGGCAAACAATTATTGACTCCCCCTAATTAGATCTATGTGCCTAGATTAATAAGCAAAAACAACAAGTAACCTAGACTAACAACACTGCGATTGATCATTCTGCAAGAAAATATTAGTAGTTTAAGCCTCTAACCTTTGACAAGCATGAAACAATTGCACAAACATTAGCAAAAAGTGGACACACACACAAACAGACACATTAGGGTGTCAGTACTTGAAAACAATAAGAAACGACCATTGGAAATTAACTTTAAGTCATTGTTTTTACCTTAGAGACGCCTCTATCTAGGGAAAAATTGCCCCTATTGAAGGAAAGGTTGCCCCTGTTCAGGAAATAGGGAGCAGATTTTTTATGTTTCACATATGGGCGATTTTGCAAGGCAAAATTGCCCTTGTTGAGGGTAGGGTTGCCCAACTGGGGGTAAGGTTGTCTAATTGAGGGTAGGGTCACCCCTATTAAGGGAAAGGTCTCCCCTATTAGGGAAAGGTCGCCCCTATCAGTTGCAGAATCTCCTCTGTGTAACCTAAACCTACAAAATGTCAAACAACAGAAAACATGAAAGCAACAGACCCATTTGTGGGTCCCACCAGGCATGCCAAAAATGTGGTGCAGTGTTATTTCCTACCCTAAAAAGTGAAAAACAACATAAATGCAACAAGGAGAAATAATACAACACCACCTCAAGATTAGCCTAAGTTGACTTGAACAAAATAAAGATAAACAACAAATTATACCTTGTCCAAGTGATCCTTTTGGTTGGCCCTTTGATGTAGCTTGAATGTGTGCTCCTTGATGGAAAATATGATGAAAATGATATGCAAAATGATGTAAATTAGATGTAGAATGCAATGAAAGATGTGGGTATTTTGATAGATGAATGCAAAATGGATGTAATGAAAGCTTCAAAATGCAACAATGGAGGATGCAAGTTCTTGAGCTTGAGAGAGTTGAATGCTTGAATTATGAATGAATGTTATGAAAATGAGACAAAATATTCCATTTTAAGGGAAGAGTCTCTAGAGGATTCAATGGCTAGGATTTAGCCAACATGAGCAAGATGGAGGATTGTGGTGAGTTGAGGACTCACAAGCCCTCACATCCTACCATGTGGAAGATGAGGTGTCACAAGGACAGGTGATGTGGAAAAAGGAAATGTGAGGTGGAGGTACTTGCAAGTACCTTGGAATTAGGGTAGATTTTTTCAAAAAAGAAGTTCTTGTCCCCATATGAGGATGATGGTGACAAATGGGGAATTTTAAAAAGTCCTCTCTTATCATCATGGGGATGAGAGAAGTTGTTGGGGGAATAAATGTGAATTTAAAATTCACATGATTGGGGAGTACATTGGGGATAATACAAGGTCCTCATAAAGGAGGTCCTTGTCGCATGTGACTGATGTGACCTATGAGGGAATTTAGAATTTCCCAACAACTTGCATGGGGAAGAGAAGTGCATTGAATGAATAAATGTGAATTTTTAATTCACATGGGGAAGAGGTCAAGGCTTAAAAGGGAAAGCACTTATGAAAGGTTGACTTGGAGGACATACCAAAGATGGCATGTAATTAGATTAAGGTTGTGCAAACAGGTGATTAACAAGATTAATGAGGGTTTAGAGGCAAGTGGCCAAATATGGAGGATGTGACAAGGAGAGAGAAAATGGAGAATTTAAAATTGATTTAAATTCAAAAAGGTTAAATGACTAAATTAAATAAATTGATATATTTATTTAATTTAGAGAGGAAAGGATGAAAGGTAAAGTATTTAATTATTAAATTAAATACTTTAAAAAGGCAAAGGGGAAATATTAATTAAATAAATTATTTAATTAATATTGATGGAATAGACGAATAAAGGAGACAAATTTGACCATATGGGAGTGGTCAAATTTGGATGTCTATATTTTGCCCCTCTTTGAGGTGGTGTTATGAAGTAGCATCATTTCAAAGAAGGTTAAAAGATAAGACCAAGAAGAAGATGGTTAGATTGGGATAATATGCCCCAGTCATTCAAATGAGTGACTAGGAAGAAGGATGATGGGGGTGAAGATGAAGATTAGATATTAAGGATTCTCAAGGATATGTTGGTATGCTTTGGATCAAGCTCTTGGCATGACTCACCTTGTATGGGTGGCATAATGATCGAATGTTGGAGGGACTCCTCAAGTGGGGGAGGTGGAAGCATGAGGGATTCATGAAGTTCATGGGAATGGATTTAGGTGATTCTAGGAGTGGGAGAAGTGGATTGGATTTGGGTTTCTTCAATGGACTGGATGGATCTAGGAGTAGAAGATGGTTATTGGGTTTGGTTATCTTTGATGGGTTCAATGGCTCTCGGAGTAGGAGATGGGGGTTCAATGGATTTAGTGGGTGTGAATTTTGAGTCCTCAACTCACCACAACCCTTCATCTTGCCCATGTTGGAAAAATCCTATCCATTGAATCCTCTAGAGACTCTTCCCTTAAAATGGAAGATTTTCTCTCATTCATACAAACACATTTCATTACATTCACAATTCAAGCTCAAGCACTTGCATTCATTCACCATTGTTGCATTTTTTAATCTCTCTTTGCATTCATCTCACACATTTAGTCAAACACCCACTTCCATCTTTGCAATCATCACCAAATCTAGAACACTTTGCATATCATTTCATCATATTTTTCAGAAATGTGATGCAGTGTTATTTCCTACCCTAAAAAGTGTAAAACAACAGAAATGCAATAAGGAGAAATAATACAACACCACCTCAAAATTAGCATAAGTTGACTTGAACAAAATAAAGATAAAAAACAAATTATACCTTGTCCAAGTGATCCTTTTGGTTGGCCCTTTGATGTAGCTTGAATGTGTGCCCCTTGATGGAAAATATAATGAAAACAATATGCAAAATGACGTAAATTAGATGTAGAATGCAATGAAAGATGTGGGTATTTTGATAGATGAATTCAAAATGGATGTAATGAAAGATTCAAAATGCAACAATGGAGGATGCAAGTTCTTGAGCTTGAGAGAGTTTAATGCTTGAATTATGATTGAATTTTATGAATGCATGAGAGAAAATCTTTCATTTTAAGGGAAGAATCTCTAGAGAATTCAATGGCTGGTATTTTTCCAACACGGGAAAGATGGAGGGTTGTGGTGAGTTGAAGACTCACAAGCCCTCACATCTCGCCATGTGGACGGGGAGGTGGAAAAATGAAAGATGATGTGGAGGTAGGACATGTGAAGTGGAGGTACTTGCAATTACCTTGTGATTAGGGGAAGATTTCCTCAAAAAGGAAGTTCTTGTCCCCATATGAGAGTGATGGTGACAAGTGAAGAATTTTAAAAATTCCTCTCTTATCATCATGGGGATTAGAGAAGTTGTTGGGGGAATAAATGTGAATTTAAAATTCACATAATTTGGGAGTACCTTGGGGATAAGACAAGATCCTCATAAAGGAAGTCATTCTCCCTTGTGACCAATGTGACCTATGAAGGAATTTAGAATTTCCCAACAACTTGCATGGGGAAGAGAAATGCATTGAATGAATAAATGTGAATTTTTAATTCACATGGGGAAGAGGTCAAGGCTTAATAAAGAAAGCACTTATGAAAGGTTGACTTGGAGGATATACCAGAAATGGCATGTGATTAGATTAAGGTTGTGCAAATAGGTGATTAAGAAGATTAATGGAAGATTAGAGGCAAGTGGCAAAATATGGAGGATGTGACATTAATCCCGATTAAGGGTGTGCACATCTTAATCATGGAATATTTAAACTAATCTAGATTAGAAGAAGATTATGGAGGATGTGACAAGAAGAGAGAAAAGAGGGAATTTAAAATTGATTTAAATTCAAAAAGGCTAAATGACTAAATTAAATAAATTGATATATTTATTTAATTTAAAGAAGGATTAAAGGTAAAGTATTTAATTATTAAATTAAATACTTTAGAAGCCTTAGGCAAAGGGGAAATATTAATTAAATAAATCATTTAATTAATATTGATGAAATAGATGAATAAAGGAGACGGGTTTGACCATATGGGAGTGGTCAAATTTGGATGTCTACAATTCCAAACTGTAGGCCATAATATTCAATACCAATAGAATGCAGATCCAATCATCATGATATTGCAACTAAGTGCACAACCTATTTTTGAGCAACCAACCTTAGAAACATGTCATAGATATTTTTGGATCTCAAATGCTCAAACAAGTCATGTTAGAATCAATTACATTTAATTATTATTTATTTGTTGACCCTTTAGATATCACACCTCTATCACACCTTTGACATCAATGAACATATGTTCAACAAAGGTACTTAGGAAGATACAATATGTGTAGTGGAGGTGATGCATATGTGAAAGTGATAACAGTGAAAATCACAAGGATGTGCATTTTAAAGATGGATGGTTTGAGCACATGTATATGAATATTGACACTTAGTTGAATGAAATGCCTATGTATGAACCAAAATTTAGTATCATGGAAATTAAGTATATGCACTTGAATGCAAATGAGCTAAGTTGTTTCCTAAGATCACCCTCGCACATATATCTACTCCAAAGAAGAGAATCTCTACACTTGGTTGTAAATAAGAATACAAATTTGTAGCACATAGGCTTTGAAAATAGGCCAAGTAAGGTGTATTTAACAAAATATTAGATTCTATTCATAATAGAGTTACTAGTAAATTTCATTTTTGAATAGTTAACTAGCTTAGTATATTAATCTATGTCACAAGCCTATTTGGCTATGTAGACTAATTTTATGAAAAATCCTATTATCATCAATGAGTGTGGTTTCACCTCTATTAAACCCTTTTAGGTGATGAGTATGCTCAAGGCACTAGAAGACTTCTGAAATTGCCTGGAGAGCAAATAATATTACTAATAATGTCCAAAAGATGCATCTATTTGAATTCATTTTGACTACATGAGCACAACATTCTTATATGGCCTATGATATAGTTGGCCTTACAACTAACTTGATAAATCTCAAAGGGAATTCCTCACTAAATTTGATTATCCAAAGATTTCTCATCAAAAAATTGTCAGATTAAAGGATAAAAAGCAACAACCAAGTGAGACAATGCACTAGTATAATTATCAGTTCAAACAACTCTACCCAAAGATCCCTTAAAAAATAGATGACATCATTTAGAAGGAATAGTCCAGCAATGGGATTTCTACACATATCTACAAAGAGATGGTGTAATGCTCAATTTCAATGCACAAATAAGTTGTAGATGCAACCTTATACTTGAAATTCCTTGGAGAACCATCATATGGATCTAATGTAAATATCAAAGAAGAGAAGGGACATATGGCCATGTGGATAAAGCATCTAGTGAAAAAATCTAAGACAAAGTAATTTTAATGTTGTATGGAGTGTTGAAATGAAGGTCACATTACAACTAACAATCTAGTAGTGAGAGCTTGACAAATAGGTGTTGAATGATTTCCACAAATATAGTGCATCTTGGAATTTTCCATATGACATGGTAGGCATAAAATAGAGGATCAATGGATATTTATAATGTGAAGTTTTTCAAAGTGTACCCATGACACCAACTTATGTATTGTGGTGAAAATATTATATGGGAAATATGGCAAGATAGTAATGACCATTTTCACCTTACCTAGAGAACACAATGAAGGACACCCTATGCAAAAAGATAAGGCTATCCTATTGTAGTGTCGTAAATTGTCACCCTTGACAATTTCACTTTATGTTTAGCTCCCCCCTAAGTGCTTGCACCTAATTTTGCTTATTTATTACCCATTTAATTGTTATTTTCAAAAAATAGAATTAAATCTAGAAAATAAAATAAATATTTATTTAATAAATATCTAAAATCCAAAATAGGGGGTTGGACTAGGGCACCCCAGCATCCTTATCCCCCTAATCAATCCCTAAATTTAATATTGTATTGTCCACATCAATATATTCATAAATCCAAAATCCTTTGTTAGCGTATCATAATGGTTAATGCTAAAAATGTTGAAAATCGTATAAATATAAGTATTTCCCTCCATTTGAAAAGGTAATTAATTTGAATATTTTTCTAGCATCCTAAAAAGAAGTTAAGGTGATATCAAGAGCAGGATAATAAATATTTTCTATAGCACTCTTTTATCCAATTCATGTCTACAACACATCAACAAATCTATGATTATGCATAGTAAGATCTTTTATGTTTAAGTTTGTTATCATTGTGAACACTGACAATTCCAGAATCTTCGAGAAAAATCATGAATTTCTTCTTGTATGAGATGATTCAAATGACTTCAGTCCAACAAGGAATGTGAATCTAAGTGGTTAGAGGTATGAATTCAATTGAAGAGGACTGAATATTTCAAAACATCAAACCCTAGGTCAAGTGTTTGAGTATCTTATTTCATTGAATTAGGGAAAAGTTGATAATTTGCAAATTGCCACACTTTAGGTATGTATTTTCATAATAAAAGTCTTGTAGACCTTGATTTTCCTACATCTATTTATAGATTCAAGAATTCAAAATTCTCAGACTAGAGTACCCAATGCCCCATTCTAGTCAAATCAGGATCAAATTCATATCATAGGTGCCCCTCTGTTTGCACTGCTCAAATCTACTCTCAGTTTTTGTGTTTTTGTTTGTATTATTCAAGATATATGATATATCTCATCTCTTTAGTATTAAGTTACCTAATTGGAAATCTCAATTTATATCATCTCATCAAATCCAATCATCTAACAAACAAAAGGGGACCAAAACCCTGACCATCTACTTTGGCTCTTCCTTGAGGATAGTAGTCAAAAATATTTTCTTTTGATTATTTTTGTGTCTCCCAATGATAATGGTGGAATGAGTGATTTAGGTTAGTCATTAGCCTTAGATATTATTTCACCACATCACACCTATAAAACAAAATTAGGGGTATCATGTGTAGCAATAACAAAACCAAGGTTACCAAGGATGAGGACTTGGTTGATATGGGCATGGAGGTAGTTGCAATAATGGTAATAATGTAGGCTAATCTTTAGGTCTACCTATTACTTGATCTACACTTCCTACATATGTGGAAAAGTCCCATTTCTATGGCTACTATGATGGTAATCATAACATGTGAGATTATGTTGTATTGCTTTATCAAGTAGAAGGGAACAAATAGGAGTACAAATGATCTAAAAGGGATGCAAGAAAGGAAGAAAAAAGGTACCATTTAAACCAAGGTGTGAATGGAAGGAAAAAGTAATTCAAGTTACATAAGATCCAAATACACTAGGTGGAAGCACAAAACCTTGTCCCACTTGTTGGTCAGATGATGATTTAACAATTTACACAATGCCCCAATCTTACCATACACAAGGAAAATTAGATTAAGTTCATTGTAGATGACATTCTCAACATGTAAATGTGTGTCCTTAACATTTTGTGGTACCATTTCTCCAAAGCACACATGGAAAATTTTCATTAGACACGAATTATTGATTTAGATCACTTTTTCATGACCAAACAAGGTCATCATGACAACAAAAATTGTAAGAATTGTAGCCCTCAAAAAATTCTTTCTAAAAATATATATTAAATTATTTTCTATTTTCTTATTAAAATAGTTTTATTACAAAAATTAAAGACCTTTATCTGACATGTGGAAAATAGAAAACATTGAAAAAAATATAAAAATTAAAAGTGTAAATCATGTTAATGCTCTTCTTTCAACACAAATATAATTTATTTGAGCTATATGAAAGATTTATGCGTTGTAGGAAAAAATGTGTCTAAATTAATAGTTGTTCTTGTTTAAATAATTAATGATATGTAATTGTCCTAGATATTGTTGTATGAGGAATTGCATCTTGATCTTCTTGAAATTGAATTTGTAAGTAACTAGTTCATCTATTCATTTGATCTCCATATTCTCAAGGTCATAATTCTTACTTCAAGTTAGAATCATTTCTATGCTTTGTGAAAAATAGGAAATGGACAAGTGCTTGAAAAAGATGACTTTCTATCAATTTTTAATCATCTTCTCAACATTTTTATATTTTACTCAAGAATCAAGCTTTCTAGACTACACACGAGACAAGTCAGTTTCTCACACCTTTGAATGACCATGGACCAAAATGAAGGTACATCCATGAAAAAAGATGAGTACTAAATCTCAAGAATTGTGTAATTATTGATTTGAATGACATACAAAAAAATTGAATACACAACACACTACTATTATGTCAACTCTATCAAACTCCATTGTAACACAACTCTTCAATTGATTCTGATTTAAATTTGCAGATAA
>VDFB02271358.1:266117238-266164742 GCA_007258455.2 Sequoia sempervirens
CCCACCAAAAAACACCACAAGGGAAGGTAGTACACACATATATAAATTTGTAGCAAGGAAACACACAAAATAAGATCCGTGAGATACATTTAGGCAACATCAAAGATACCATAGTGATCAAAAGCACTAGACTTAAGCTAGAATTTGGATTTTAGACAACATTACCATTGTAGAATGCCTCTTGTCGATGTTATATTAGTTATATTTCTTGCATTATTGTCTATGTTATCACATATATTGGATGTCTAAACATAAGGGATTCTTATGGTTTATACAAGAAAAAAATATTTATAATTATAATGGTGAAGATTATATTTTATGTTTTTTCCTCATATTTTGAGTTTCATTTTTTAATGATCACTATGTAATTTGATATATTTTTGTATAAAATTTGGCAAACAATCTTATCCCAAACAAATTTTATAATTACAAATCTTAAGGAATTAGTTTTGAGTCTTAAAGTCTATTAATTCTTCATTGGAGTTCAAATATATAAATGTAGAATTAACCTAACCAAGTTTCATAGTTGAAAAAATGAACTCTTGATTTTTTTTTTAAGATTTAAAATTGGTTCCTCATTGACTTAATTGAACTAGCCATTATGAATAGGTTAAAGTTTAAAATACTTCAAACCACACATCATAATGTTGTATAAAAGAACAAACCCTAATTTGTACGATTGTCTAGAACCTTAGAATAAGTCTTTGTTACTCATTACATCATTACAAGAGCATGACATGAACACTCTAGGTATATATTGCATGACTACTTATTTTCTTTAGCCATTTTTTGATTATTATTGACCTGATAACATGGGATTGATAAAGGGAGAATCCTATTGCCTAACAAGCTCCTTAACATTGTCTATTGACACAACCCCTCTTCAAATATAGATTATATACATTAGGGTAAACAAGTCCAAGATGTTAAAATCAATGAAGTTTAGATCTACACATAGGTTTCAATTCCACGTATAGACTAGGCAATATTTTTTTTAATCTTAAGGCATTCATATGTTGGGTCCTAATTTTCCCCTTACATAGTAGTGAATCATCTAACATCTCACACAATAAGGTCTAAATTGAACCTAGAACTATGAACTATTATTATTTTTATTTAAACTATATGAATTTAATTAAATAGTGTGAATAGCCCCATCACTTTTTCCTACTTTAGATTGTTATTCATGATTATTTAGTTAATTTATATTTATATATATGTAATGAAGTATTATTAGATTTCACACAAGATTGACATTGAACCTAGAGATAAGTACTATTATTATTTTTATTTAAATTTTGTGCTTTTAATTCAATAGTGTGATTAGTCTAACAATAGTCATGTTGAAGATTCATATTATTTGCAAAATCTCATTGGTGAATTCTTGGAATTGCCAATGCATGGACAGTTTATGAAACCCTACTTCTCTTAAATAGGGATGTTTCCATGTACAATGTATCATATATTCATATTGTATAGTTTTCTTTTGTCTAGTTTTTTTGTTCTACTTTGGTTTTTCCTATTTTTGCTTGTGGGTCTGCTTTTCTAGAGATCCTAGTTTCTTGCCTTATTTCTGCAAAGTAAGCATCCCCAACTAGAACCATTGGTAGTATTTTTGCAAAATTTCTTGGTTCTAGTTTTGTCCCATGTCTTGAACTTCAAAATAGGTTTATGTTGGCTAGGGTTTGTTGTAAATACTATCGGAGCCATTTATTTAGGTTTAAAACCCTTAAAAACCCTAAGTCTAAGCAGTGTTGTAGTTACTTTTGTTATAATGTTACACTGACTATTGATATCTAGTTGCTCGGCCTTTAAGTTAACACTTACGGGTTATCCCAAGTCATACCCAAAAGCTTTGTCCATAAACAAAGAGACCAGAATGAAAAGCCCATATTTATAGGCCTGTTCCATGACACTCAGTTTGAATTAGAAGAAGAGGGTTGCCCCTTTACAAAGTTTCCCTTAAAATTTGTATTACAGCTGCTGCTGAATTAGATTTACAGAGGTTCAGAGAATAGTATATTCAGCTAAGTATATTTTATACAACGATTTATCAACAATCTTGATTTCCAAGACATCAGAAGACAACACCACTTTTTATGAAAATGAAATAAGAAAATGAAGCCAATGCAACAATGGCACTGACAATTCTAACACCATCTACACAGCCTTCTTTACTCATCTTTACTTCCCTTAACTTGCTCTTTTCTACTAAATACTTCTGATAAGATTGCAAAACCTGATTGTGGTCCTTACTCCTCCTGCAACCAAAAGCATTTTCTAGTATACCTACACTATTCATTCCATTTAATCTAACCCCCATCATGTCTTCCAACTCCATGCTGAGTTCAGTAATCTTCAAACTGGTGTGATCCTTATCTGAAACCCTGCACTTCATGAAAATGCCACACTGCACAAACTTGGAAGGACACATGTTGTGAGAAGGTAGCATAGAGCCAAAGCATAATACAAAATCCTTATGAGAAGGCCATTCCATCCTCCCAACCAAGGGTCTCCAGCTTGAAAGATTAACAGCTTGCCCTGTTCTCTGGTTTATCAGAATCCAGCTTAACCTAACATTGTCCATCAACTGTCCCCAAAATTTGGGGTTCTTCCCCTGCATAGATATTGTTGGCAACCCATTTCCAAAACTATGACAGTCATCTAAAACATCACAAATGTTAATGAGCTCCATCCTGAAAGGGCAGTAATGGAACAAACCTGGAAAATCATCTGCAGAAGGGATGCCCCAAACAACTTTGGAATAGATGGGCTTATTCTTGTATACCACATCCACAATCCACAGAAAATCAGAGTGAAGAGCAGATTGGCCTTCTAGGCTGTTTAGAGAGAGATCCATGGGCTCCCTGTAAGGGGATTCACCATCATACACAATCACAGGAAAGCAATCAGCATAAAACTTTTTGAATCCACCCAATGAAGAAGATATCAGTTCTTTTATGTCTGGATTCTTTGTGGAAGGCCACACAGAGCAACATTTTTCTTCCCATAAATTCTCCTCCCTTGCAATAGACCAAAAGTGTGAAGATGCACATCCTGCATTTGCCAGTGTTATGCCATCCACACGGCCTAAAATGTCTCTGATAATGTCACTGTTCAAAGACATCATGATGAGAAAATAAACAGCTCACTAAGCACGGTTATGGAGAATGATTATATCACCAAAACCCATTTGCTGCAGAGTAGATTATATTACAAAAATTGAATCATATCACCTGTTTCCTCACAATTCATTCAACCTCTGTTTAATCAAGAAAATATATCATTGCTTAAAGGCACAGAATAACAATGGACAGTTGTTGAAAGCATATTGGCTGTGTTTTCCATTGCTTTTTGGACGGTGCATCTAATCCACTTTTAACTGGGGTCTTCTTAGGTGTTACCGAACTGTGGTTGCAAGTAAGGTATAAAGTTTATAATCCATTCGCTATATATATATTACAAAAGTTTTATTCTCTGAGAGGAGAATGCTTTTGCATGTGCTTGAAGCTGGTTCTCTGTAAGTCTTCACTTTTAATAATAATTAAAAAATACTAGCATAAATATTTTATATACTGTATTTAAAAATGTTCAGAAATAAAATTTGACATAATAAATATTTTATAAAATAAGAAATCTCATAATTAATATTTAATAATAATATGATAAGTTTTTAAAATATATCTATTTTATTTTATTTATTTTAGTATAGTAAAGAAGATATTTTTAATTATTTTTAATATTGGCGTATTTGAGATATTTATATTATTGAAATTTATGAAAGTTTTTAAAGTTGATTATGTAGATCTTTTTTCATCAATATTTGGGATCATATTCTATGATCCATTAATATGATGTATATAGTTAAAGAAGATACACAATTTCAATATTATAGACAAGAAATGTCATAAATTTCAGTATGATGGATTGGGGAAATCTAATGTCTTTAATATCTATACTAGTTTAGATAAGAGTTCTTTTATTTTACTTTAGAATTATTATATTTTATCTATATTAGGAATAAGAACAACCAACAACGTATGAAAAAACATTAAACAATATGAAAACCCACCTTGGGTTCAACCATCTATTAGATCTAGAATTAAACTCATAATCAAGTTGATGAAAAAAAGATTGAAATAGGAACTACTCATTACCAACACATATAGGGCTCAATATAAAACATTGAATCAAGCACCAACATTCCAAATTTCTATAGTGACTTAAGGAAGAACACTAATGCTAAGAGGACATGCAAACCACTTTAGAAGTTAGTCATAAAATATATTTTCAAATGCACTTGAAGAAATATGGAATGAGATAGGGTAAGTAGGAATGGACATTACTTGTTGATGTAGGTAAACCTTTTGAAACACATTTGAATACATGGCGTCTACATGGAAGCCAGGTAGATTGAAGACAACAAATGATGTGCAAGAAATAACTGTCATGCCCATAATTTTTGCTAGAAAAACCTAACATATATATATATTTTTAAGGTAATAATAAAATAATGCACCTGACTTAAATCTCCATACAAAGATATATATTAATATTAAAACTAATGTTAATATTGTTGTCCTTTAACTAAATACTAATCTTAACATCAAACATATTATTGTTGCACCCAAACATATTGTTACCAATATTTAAGTATTATTTTATTGTATGATTGACTAATAACATTAATATTAAACCACCTATTTACATAAGTAATTATGTTTACTAACACTCCTAATGGGTAGCATAAATCAAATATTCTTACCTACAGCTTGATAGTGCGTCAAAACCATTATTCTCCTAGCCTAAACTTCTATGCCGATTCTTGTTAATATTATTAATATTATTTATTTAGTTTTCAAAACCATTTAAGATTTGTAGGAACCTGCTTTGTCTAAGTGAGTTTCTCTATTAAATTTCAACTGCAAATGTCTCTGTTTTAATCAAATCTGTAAGAACCATCTGTTTAAATTTTAATGAGGTAAATTCTACTTTATTTCATTGCTTTATACAATAGTATTTTAAATCCACTAGTTCACAGTGGTATGAACAGATTTGAGCAACTGTTTTATTTTGCAGCACCAAAAAAAATGATAATAGAGGGCATAATAAATATAAATATATTAGAGGGCAGGATTTAAACCTCGTGGCACCTCTGAGAGATTTCCTTTTGCATTTTTTCTCTTTTAATAAACTGTTGTTTTGGTTTATATTTTCCTTTTATTTATATATTGTTATAGCAAAACAACCCTCTGTATATTTTATTTCATTTCATTTTATGCTGTTATTTCTGTAGTACCTTTATCTACCTTTCTTCTTTTTAATTAAATTCTTTTGTTTGAATATATACATATAATTTTAAGGCATTATACTGTGTATATTATAATAAACCAGAATCATACTTTTGATGAATACCTATATTATATTGTGCTTTATATATATATATATATATTGATCCAAAATGATTTATTCCACAATCTGTTTCTTTTTTTTTTTTTTAAATCTGACTATTAGATTTAAGGATAAATTTGGAATGTTTTTAAGAAAGATTTAGTTATGATTTTTTTTTTGGTAATATGATTTGTTTTCTTTTTCTTTCAGATATTATACTAAACTGTGTATAATATAATTAATATAATTAACACAATATCATAATCATATATTTTGATAAATAAATATATATTATATATATACTTAAATATGACTGCTAGATTTAGGGAGTAATTTTGGAATGTTTTTTTTTTTTGTTTTATAAAGAGAGACTTAGCAATATGAGTTGCTTTTTCCTTATCTAGTTGGTTAGTATATATTTAGAAGTTTGCATTATATTTCCCCAAAGATGAGAAAGTAATCTTTTACAACTTTAGAAAGAAATATCAATGATTGATTTTTTTTATTTTTATTTTTCTTATTTATTTATTTATTTTATCTTGTACCAATTTATTAGTTGGCAAGAACTTGAAAAATAATTCTATTCTAAAACAATATTTTATTCAACTAAAGTGTCATATTTCTTACTCTTGAAAATATATATATAAATATATATTTGAACTAGACTTGCTTCAAATGTTCTATAACTCTCATATTTTTGGTAGTTTAAAACTATTGAAAATGTTACAAATATTATTATATTTATTCATATTTAATGATTTATACAACTAATTTTTTTTTTCATTTTATTTCTATTTGTTTGCTTAACCCACATCAACATTTCTCATATCAAAATAAATTTTAGTCAAGAGAACTTAGGTTACTCATCCATTTACAAAAGAACCATAATGAGTCTACATAGTATTTCTTTCGAATGTTAAATGGAAACCACTCACCCTCGTACACTTATTTTATACATGTTTACAAAGTATTTTCTTCTCCATGTCACAATAAAATCAAAACTCTTTACATAAACTTGCCATGTTACAACTTGCACATAATATGACAAATAACATTTGAAGACACAATTACCTGACATGCCCAAGAATAAGACTTGCTCTTATCACAAATAAAATTAGGAAGACATTTTTATTTTTATTTTGAACATAAAGTATACCTTGCTCTTTAAAATCTTTGATGTTTACAATAAGACATTTGTCCTCAAAAATTACAACAATATTTACACATACAATAAATAAAACACAAAAGAATGAGGCTTGCTCACCACCCTACCATAATGGCGTCATGAAGCCTCATGGGCTCTAGCCATACCCCCGAGCAAGAAATAACAACTACCATTGATCTAGGTAGGAAGAGTAAGAGAATAGCTTAACCACAAATTTACTATTTATCCACCTACCACACAAATTTTAAATTTACCCATACATAAACTTGGACGTCCCACTTGATTTGAAATCCACAACAAAATAAAACAACACAAATTTCCTACTCAAACAAGTTGATAGCAATGAGAAGAAATCACTTATCTCCACCATTTTGCATTTTGAACTTCTCTTTCATATGTAAGAGCTCCTTGCTTCTTTTCCAATTTTCTTCTTTTCTTTTCCCCCAAACCTCAAATTATCCAAAAGAGTTCTCCAAGAGGAGAAGTGGGTAACATCCATTTTCTCTTTTCCATCCAAGTATATAGGAATTCAACTTGAATTCACTTGAATGAGAGAGAGACACTTGTCACTCTCTCATTCGATCTTTTGACACATATCCCCAAAAGTTCTCACACGTGTGAGAATTTTGGGGAAAAGGGGAATATACAATGAAACTCTATCCAACATCCCTTACAAGGTGGCTTGACACATGTGAAAGCCTTGATGCTCTTCCCAAGTTCATTAATGAACTTTGGGCAAGTTCATTAATGAACTTTGGGGAGGGGTGAGAGAGTGACAAGTCACTTCTCCCAACTCCCAAGGACTCAAATTCGTCACACTTTTTCAAGTGGACTTTTGAAGGGTCATATCATGTCCTAAGGACAAAGTCACATGTCCAAAAGATCCCCCTTCCATAGGTATAGGCCTTGGGGGTCTATTTTTGCACTAATATCAAAGAAATTGACCATACAACACCCTAAAAAGACAACTTTAAAGGCCAATTCGAAATTCAAGACCTAACTAAGGATTTGAAAACCCTAATAGATCATACACTCTTAACCACATGAGTATAATCAATAAGGATCCAAAAAGTACCTACACTAAGCCACCAATCATTAAAACCCTCCACTCAATTACAACATAAACAAAACCCTAATTACCTCCCAAGTCATAGGGTCAAAAATCAAAATTTCAAAAGATAGATATTTGACTTGGGTCTAGATTGTTCTCCCTTTTACCCTTGGCATTACTCTCATATGGATTTTTCCAAATACATGTTAGGTTAGAAATATAATAAATACCTGTTCAAAATATCAATAAGATCAATTCAATAGTTAGTAAATCATAGTACACATATATATTCATTTCCTTTCCCTATAAAAGATGGAAACTTTGAGCATTCATTAAATAATAATGGAAACCTAACCTTAGCTAAATACTTTATTTACACTACTAAATTTACTCTTGGACACTCCTTGTAATAAAATTTATCATTCAACTTGATATCTAATTTATATAATTTTTCCTCAAATTATCCTACCTTAGGTATACCTCTAATTGATTAGAGTCATCTTTTAAATTTACCTTGATGATTCTTGGCTAGTGATCCTTTTGGAAACTTCTCCCTGATCTTCCAAAGTCTTGCTTTATTCCTACCTATTATCATTTCCCATGTAACATGAAACTTATTAGCGAGATCCAAACTAATATTAGATACACAAAATTTCTTAGCTCATATCGATCTAAGTGTATTCTTCATATGATACTTGTCTAAGAATGTAAATATTATTTGCTCACATTCATTCTTAACAGTTTTCCCGTTTTCATTTAATGAATAGAATTTGTCACAATAATCATTTACAATAGTTACTACTAAAATCAAAATATTAAACATGGAATTAGGTTAAATCATCAATTTATTCACCAACAAGAATAATTAAACTTATCAAGGTGTCACACAATTTATAGATAGGGTTGGGCCTCACATCTCCCTCCCCTTAGATTGGACTTCCTCCTGGAAGTAGTTAAGGTTTGGAATCCTGATTCCCAGTATGGAAACACACATGACAAGTTAAATATACTAATTATCTTACCATAAAGGTACATAACATTAATTCATCATTACATGTGTAGGGACACCACTTCCATAATCCAATCACCTAAATACTTAGAACATAATTTTTCATCATAAAAAATTTATTCGATATACTCACAATATAACAAATACTAGTAGTCATCCATGCTGTTAACATTCTTGATAAAAAAATACACCAACATCTATCCAAACACATTATCATCCTTGGATACCCTTCAAGGTTCCCTTTTGCATTATAAACATCACTCATGATGTTAGAAACTATTTTTGTTCCAATATCAATTCATGTCTCAAGGAATATTAAATTTGCATCATTTGTTGCTATCTTTGTCACATAGTTCATAGGTATGACACATCACATTTACTTGCAATTTTCACATGTACACACAACAATAGCAAGGATGCTCTTCCCAATCGGGTGTGCCTATCCTCATACAAAGGATGCTCTTCCCAAATTAGGTGCGCCTATCCTCATACAACCACACAATTTACAACACAAGGCTCACACAATGGGGTTTATAAGGATGGATATTCTTGGATACCACTCGAGGCCCTTCTCTAAGGACTCCTCCATATAGATAAGAATAATCATAGAATGAGGGAAGAATGGATTAATGATCGTCCCATACCGGTCCCATTCACAACCCCTTTCAAAATAATTCCCCAACACATCTACTTCCCTATACGACCTGCCAGGGAACCCCCCGAAATATGGCAGTTTACAAATTCCACATTACACCACACATGCCAGCAAATTTACAACCAAGGAGAAAGCCTCAAACTGAATAACACAACATCATAAACCAAAGTTTCAATAAAAACTCCCAAGAGGGAACTTATAAATTCAAGAGAAACAAAATAAAGATAAATTGTAGCTACATTGCAACTTTCCAATCATAATTCAAAGGAAAAATTAAACAAGTCCTTGAGGCAAATCGGACTATATAACAACTTCCAAAATGGCTAAATAGCCTAAGTACATAAATGTAAAATTACACATTGTTGGCGCATAATAAAATAAAACATCAATCAAGAATTATAAATAGTTCATATTTCAACAATAAAATTTGCACATTACAAGCACCACGAGACTTGATAAACCACCTAAGGGGAGGAGGGGAATGGTGGTTCTCTAACCACATCATAAGTATTATAGCATGCAATAACTGGTGGTCCCTAACCACATAAATATGAATAACGGGTGGTCCCCAACCACATTAATATACATCACTGGTGGTCCCTGACCACATAAACATGAAGCACTGGTGGTCCCTGACCACATGAATATGAGTAACTGGTGGTCCCTGACCACATAAGTATGAATCAATGGTAGTCCATGTTATTCCATCCTTTACCCATGGGTTATAAACATCAAGGAATAGGTTTGCACTATGAACCAACAAGTGTGGCTCGCATATGTGGGGGAGTAGGCCACGGTCAATGTCCATGGGAAGATTACAATGACTTGACATAGATCCTTTATCAGGATTAGGGACAACACACTAAGCTCGTAATCTCCTGATGGTAGACCATGTGCCTCTCAACCCTTATTTACACTAGCTGGCATCACACTCCCATTAGGGGGGAACCAAACGCTAGGGGTACACATTTAACATACAAACAAGACTAACACAAAGGAATACATCACATTGCTTTTAATAAACATACGTCCACACATATCATGTTTACATCATTTCTTAACTAGCTAACTTATACAATGGACCATCACAAAGGGTACACATAGGGGATCGTACTAGACGTCCACCACCCTTATCCCAAGTCGGATACCCTGTATCTCATACTGGGGCACAACACATTTACTGGTTTCACATCACATGACATAACACAATACACTCTATGAAATTTTTCATTTAACATAGCAAAATCAATGTACTTAAATACACTCCATTAATTTATGTGAAATTCACTTTTCTTCTCAAATTTGTAAATCTCTACTCACTTTGCATATGTAAAGGAAATCACTAGACGCTGCACAACTATAGCCTAGGTAGTACTCCATTTTCTTAGGTTTAACAATACATGGTATATCATACTTTTATCTTACTAATCCATTGTCCAACATCACATATATGATCAATATTGGTTTTCTATATTTGAATCCATATTGTCCTTCCTCTTTCATTCAACTATGTTTGTTACATGCTCACTAACATATCCATATGGTAATTCCATTATATATATTTTGCCACATGATAAAGAATGTTTTTTACTCAATAAAGAAGTTAATCAATCATTTTCTTTTGAAACATTATAATACAAGAGGAGAAAGCACACTCAATTCATAAAACACATGATAAATCATAGAGTAATAATTTTCACAACTCATTAATCTATATATATTTTTAAACAAATATTGCATTTCACTACCTAAGGTTGACTCATTTAATCACATGTTATAATCATAATTTTTTTGTAATCACAATTATTTCTAACTTCTTAAGGTACAACGACATACAATGAGTAACAATTCCTACCTCTAAGTTTTCTCCAGTGTGTTTCTCTTTCACACACACACACACATATTTTCCTCAAGAGTACTAGTCATTGGTATCTAGAAATGCACAACATTAGTTGGGAGTCTTTCATGGAAATTGTCATGTCCTTGATGATACCATTGAGTTTCTCAATCATTCAATTCACTAATTTTTTTACATAATTCCTCACCCAATTTATAAATTCAAACAATTGATTCTTCAATTCTTGTGACATATACACAACCTTAAAGGTCAACACCTAATTGAATATATTATTACTTCATATTAGACATACAATCCTTTCTTATTTTGGCTCCAACAAGACTTTATTTATTAGCTCATTTATAAGGAAAGTAGTAATAGCATGCATTCTAGATAAAGTTTTAACATCAAGTTCACATTTTGATATGGTCTCATCACAAAGGTATGTTTAATTTTCTAGAATTAAGTTATTTATACAATATCTAATTCAATTTTCACCAATCTTAACTTAGTTGCAACTTTCTATACATTCTCACCTATGACTTGAATCATGTTCTATCATTTGCTATTTTAGTCTATTGGTAAAACAACTCCAAGATTTATTAGTTGTATTTCTATTACATTCACTAAGTCTTTGTTTATTTGCAAAAGTGTTAGGATAACTTAAAGTTTACCCATTTAATTCACGCTAAAATATGATTTTGACCACTTTTAAAAATTGGATTTACTATGCATTGCAAGGCTTTTATCCTTAGTTGATGCCATCATACATGAAATTTTTTTCTTACCAACCATAAAGTGAATTGTTTGCTGCTTCACGAGATTAACCCTTATACACTTATATGTCAATCAATACCTTTGGGTAATAGAAGAGGGCCTATAAATTCCATGGTCAAGGTTTAAAAGATTCTTAGTTCATGCGTGTATTAATACCAATTTGTAAACAAGTCCTTAATTTATTTATTTTTGTCAAACAACCTACACCCTAAAGGTTTAGTTTTAATCTTTGTTAAGAGTTTGAATCTAACTATATGGTTGCTCAAATTCCTCATAATACATAGTTTGTGGGTTTTTTTTTTTTAAATTTTATTCCATTCTTGTTGTCAAATTGATTTAATCAATTTAAGGGTTTAGAGATCTAACCTTAAATTCAACCACAACCTTTAACACGTTAATCCCCTTTAGAGGTTCATATAGTTCCTTCCTTTCTCTAGTGATAAATCTTCAAAAGTGTAACTTCTATTCTTTATTTTTATTAAGGTTCCTGTAAGAAAATATGTTGCTCCCAAAACAACCATAACTTCAAGAAGTATCATTACTATTGTATTTGATAATTATCAACTTAGGAAGCCAACAAAATAATGTTTCTTTAATAATACACATCATGATGTCTTATAACACTATTTATACACTTTATAAAAAGACTATGTTTCAAAGCTCAATTATACCTTTTTAAGGTTTAAGAAAGTTTAATGCCAAAAGGCTAGATTAATGTCATAACCATTGTTAGCTAGACTAATTCCTCCACCGTCCTTACTTAAATCAAGGGAACCTATTTTGTCTGATTAATTCTTAAAGATAAAATGCTTTCAATTAAACATTTATTTGAACCATGGATTTCGTTCAATCTTTGACCATAGGGTACATCACAACTCTAACTAGATTGGGTAATAACCACTATATTTCTCGTTTTCTATATAGGGTAAGTTCTCTAGAATTTTCCAATTAGCATGATAGTCTAACTAACACAAGGAGGTTTGCACAGTTATTTATACACACACAACTCTTAATTCCCATATTGTTCCTAGAGTTCCCTAGAGTTGCAACCTAGGGCTCTGATACCAAGTGTCATGCCCATAATTTTTGCTAGAAAAACCTAACATATATATATATTTTTTTAAGGTAATAATAAAATAATGCACCTGAATTAAATCTCCATACAAAGATATATATTAATATTAAAACTAATTTTAATATTGTTGTCCTTTAACTGAAATACTAATCTTAACATCAAGCATATTATTGTTGCACCCAAACATATTGTTACCAATATTTAAGTATTATTTTATTGTATGATTGACTAATAACATTAATATTAAACCACCTATTTACATAAGTAATTATGTTTACTAACACTCCTAATGGGTAGCATAAATCAAATATTCTTACCTACAACTTGATAGTGTGACAAGACCTCTTCACGAACAGTAACAAGATATTACATGTTTGAGAGATTCATTCATATACTATTACTATCATGATTAGTATTGTTATCCTTTTTCAACAATATTGATGTATAGTTGAAAATATTAATTTCACCATGGATATTTGACAAGCCAATGATAACGTGGAGATTGATAGATGAATACCAATTTCTACTCTTTCCTTTTTTTGTGTTCAAATATCAATTTAACGTTTCTTTTTCTTTTTTTTTATATTAAAATTAACATTGTTATCATTGATATTTTCTTTCATCTATTAATTCTAAATTTATTTTATTTTATTTTTCCCATAATATTCATATTATAATTCACCTTTTTTTTATTATATACTCTGATTATTAAATTACTTATCCCAGAGCACAACAACCAAAATCAATAAAATAATGGTTATTGGTATATTTCTATTTGTGATCAAATTGATAATTCTAAATGTCTTAACAATGCAATTAATGTTGTTACTGGAAATAGCTTTACTTCATTGACAATACTCCCAACCCTAATCTCATCTACGCCCCAATACTCCAACAAAACTCTTTTAACCCTAAAGAAAGCGGCACTTCCCTTTATTGTGCCCTGCATTGCAATACTCTGTAATTCAAAGAGTCAAATGCAGTAGGACGTTAAGGCCATGATGTGCACAGATATGCTTACTGGAAAAGGTGTGGCAATGGAAGCTATCAAGACAAGAGGTCGTGCCCTAAACTGGAAAAAATCAAGATGAGAAGAGGAACGCCTCCAGTCATAATCACTCTGGTTTATATTTTTATATTTTATGTGAGGGGATCAGAGTTGTTTTGATGCAAATACATCTCATTGTTGTGGGTTTTATTCTTTCATTGTTGTGGGTTTTATTCCTTCATGAAACTTATCATACTGTTCAAACCCTTATTATTATTATTTTCTATTCTACCACTGCAGGTTACAAATGGCGTCGAAACCATTATTCTCCTAGCCTAAAATTCTATGCCGATTCTTGTTAATATTATTAATATTATTTATTTAGTTTTCAAAGCCATTTAAGATTTGTAGGAACCTGCTTTGTCTAAGTGAGTTTCTCTATTAAATTTCAACTGCAAATGTCTCTGTTTTAATCAAATCTGTAAGAACCATCTGTTTAAATTTTAATGAGGTAAATTCTACTTTATTTCATTGCTTTATACAATAGTATTTTAAATCCACTAGTTCACAGTGGTATGAACAGATTTGAGCAACTGTTTTATTTTGCAGCACCAAAAAAAATGATAATAGAGGGCATAATAAATATAAATATATTAGAGGGCAGGATTTAAACCTCGTGGCACCTCTGAGAGATTTCCTTTTGCATTTTTTCTCTTTTAATAAACTGTTGTTTTGGTTTATATTTTCCTTTTATTTATATATTGTTATAGCAAAACAACCCTCTGTATATTTTATTTCATTTCATTTTATGCTGTTATTTCTGTAGTACCTTTATCTACCTTTCTTCTTTTTAATTAAATTCTTTTGTTTGAATATATACATATAATTTTAAGGCATTATACTGTGTATATTATAATAAACCAGAATCATACTTTTGATGAATACCTATATTATATTGTGCTTTATATATATATATATATATTGATCCAAAATGATTTATTCCACAATCTGTTTCTTTTTTTTTTTTTTAAATCTGACTATTAGATTTAAGGATAAATTTGGAATGTTTTTAAGAAAGATTTAGTTATGATTTTTTTTTTGGTAATATGATTTGTTTTCTTTTTCTTTCAGATATTATACTAAACTGTGTATAATATAATTAATATAATTAACACAATATCATAATCATATATTTTGATAAATAAATATATATTATATATATACTTAAATATGACTGCTAGATTTAGGGAGTAATTTTGGAATGTTATTTTTTTTTTTTTATAAAGAAAGACTTAGCAATATGAGTTGCTTTTTCCTTATCTAGTTGGTTAGTATATATTTAGAAGTTTGCATTATATTTCCCCAAAGATGAGAAAGTAATCTTTTACAACTTTACAAAGAAATCTCAATGATTGATTTTATTTATTTATTTATTTATTTTATCTTGTACCAATTTATTAGTTGGCAAGAACTTGAAAAATAATTCTATTCTAAAACAATATTTTATTCAACTAAAATGTCATATTTCTTACTCTTGAATATATATATATAAATATATATTTGAACTAGACTTGCTTCAAATGTTCTATAACTCTCATATTTTTGGTAGTTTAAAACTATTGAAAATGTTACAAATATTATTATATTTATTCATATTTAATGATTTATACAACTAATTTTTTTTTCATTTTATTTCTATTTGTTTGCTTAACCCACATCAACATTTCTCATATCAAAATAAATTTTAGTCAAGAGAACTTAGGTTACTCATCCATTTACAAAAGAACCATAATGAGTCTACATAGTATTTCTTTCGAATGTTAAATGGAAACCACTCACCCTCGTACACTTATTTTATACATGTTTACAAAGTATTTTCTTCTCCATGTCACAATAAAATCAAAACTCTTTACATAAACTTGCCATGTTACAACTTGCACATAAAATGACAAATAACATTTGAAGACACAATTACCTGACATGCCCAAGAATAAGACTTGCTCTTATCACAAATAAAATTAGGAAGACATTTTTATTTTTATTTTGAACATAAAATATACCTTGCTCTTTAAAATCTTTGATGTTTACAATAAGACATTTGTCCTCAAAAATTACAACAATATTTACACATACAATAAATAAAACACAAAAGAATGAGGCTTGCTCACCACCCTACCATAATGGCGTCATGAAGCCTCATGGGCTCTAGCCATACCCCCGAGCAAGAAATAACAACTACCATTGATCTAGGTAGGAAGAGTAAGAGAATAGCTTAACCACAAATTTACTATTTATCCACCTACCACACAAATTTTAAATTTACCCATACATAAACTTGGACGTCCCACTTGATTTGAAATCCACAACAAAATAAAACAACACAAATTTCCTACTCAAACAAGTTGATAGCAATGAGAAGAAATCACTTATCTCCACCATTTTGCATTTTGAACTTCTCTTTCATATGTAAGAGCTCCTTGCTTCTTTTCCAATTTTCTTCTTTTCTTTTCCCCCAAACCTCAAATTATCCAAAAGAGTTCTCCAAGAGGAGAAGTGGGTAACATCCATTTTCTCTTTTCCATCCAAGTATATAGGAATTCAACTTGAATTCACTTGAATGAGAGAGAGACACTTGTCACTCTCTCATTCGATCTTTTGACACATATCCCCAAAAGTTCTCACACGTGTGAGAATTTTGGGGAAAAGGGGAATATACAATGAAACTCTATCCAACATCCCTTACAAGGTGGCTTGACACATGTGAAAGCCTTGATGCTCTTCCCAAGTTCATTAATGAACTTTGGGGAGGGGTGGGAGAGTGACAAGTCACTTCTCCCAACTCCCAAGGACTCAAATTCGTCACACTTTTTCAAGTGGACTTTTGAAGTGTCATATCATGTCCTAAGGACAAAGTCACATGTCCAAAAGATCCCCCTTCCATAGGTATAGGCCTTAGGGGTCTATTTTTACACTAATATCAAAGAAATTGACTATACAACACCCTAAAAAGACAACTTTAAAGGCCAATTCGAAATTCAAGACCTAACTAAGGATTTGAAAACCCTAATAGATCATACACTCTTAACCACATGAGTATAATCAATAAGGATCCAAAAAGTACCTACACTAAGCCACCAATCATTAAAACCCTCCACTCAATTACAACATAAACAAAACCCTAATTTCCTCCCAAGTCATAGGGTCAAAAATCAAAATTTCAAAAGATAGATATTTGACTTGGGTCTAGATTGTTCTCCCTTTTACCCTTGGCATTACTCTCATATGCATTTTTCCAAATACATGTTAGGTTAGAAATATAATAAATACCTGTTCAAAATATCAATAAGATCAATTCAATAGTTAGTAAATCATAGTACACATATATATTCATTTCCTTTCCCTATAAAAGATGGAAACTTTGAGCATTCATTAAATAATAATGGAAACCTAACCTTAGCTAAATACTTTATTTACACTACTAAATTTACTCTTGGACACTCTTTCCTGTAATAAAATTTATCATTCAACTTGATATCTAATTTATATAATTTTTCCTCAAATTATCCTACCTTAGGTATACCTCTAATTGATTAGAGTCATCTTTTAAATTTACCTTGATGATTCTTGGCTAGTGATCCTTCTGGAAACTTCTCCCTGATCTTCCAAAGTCCTGCTTTATTCCTACCTATTATCATTTCCCAAGTAACATGAAACTTATTAGCGAGATTCAAACTAATATTAGATACACAAAATTTCTTAGCTCATATCGATCTAAGTGTATTCTTGATATGATACTTGTCTGAGAATCTAAATATTATCTCCTCACATTCATTCTTAACAGTTTTCCCGTTTTCATTTAATGAAGAGAATTTCTCACAATAATCATTTACAATAGTTACTACTAAAATCAAAATATTAAACATGGAATTAGGTTAAATCATCAATTTATTCACCAACAAGGATAATTAAACTTATCAAGGTGTCACACAATTTATAGATAGGGTTGGGCCTCACAATAACTTGCACCCACATGAAGATGAAGCATCACAAAAACAAGGAATAAATGAAGTTTCAAGGCATCATAAAAATATTAGTAATACACCATCATATGAAGATGTAGATCCATCACAAAAACACATATGTTCAAGATAACACTCGTGATTAGAGCATAAGAAACTAAATGACACATTAACCATCATACTACCATAAGAGTACAACCAAATGAGAAATAGTTGCAATGAACAAATATCATATCACAAAAGAAAATAAAAAGTGCCACACACACAACACTTCCACTATAAGAGAGATATGTCACAACAAGGTGATTTGGAACAAACATCATAATTCCACATAAATATTGAGTTAGTCCAATCACTAGTTTTTTCACAAAGGAACAAGGTAGAAAGGGCGATGCCATTATAATATTGGATTGTGCTTGTAAGATTAAATATGATCATCATAAACTATGAGAAAACATCACACATCAATAGTGTTCAATAGGACAAAGTTAGTGAAGATATGTCATTGAAGTATATTGTTGAGAAAAAAAAGAGAGGAGATTATAGAGAATTCAAAACAAGTAATAAAAATTGCTAGGAATTCATAACTAAGCTAGGCGGTGCCCCGACAGGAAATAAGACATTTTATAGCCACAAAAGGAAGTTGGGGTAGCATAACGAACCATCAAAAATCACCACTAGGGAAGGTAGTACACATATAAATTTGTAGCAAGGAAACACACAAAATAAGACCCATGAGATATATTTAGGTAACATCAAAGATACCACAATGATCAAAAGCATTGGACTTAGCATAGAATTTGGATTTCAGCCAACATTACCATTGTAGAATACCTCTTGTCGATGTTATGTTAGTTATATTTCTTGCATTATTATCCATGTTATCACATATATTGGTTGTCTAAACATAAGGGATTCTTATGGTTTATACAAGAAAATTTAAATATTTATAATTATAATGGTGAAGATTACATATTTTATGCTTTTTCCTCATATTTTGAGTTTCATTTTTTAATGATCACTATGTAAATTGGTATATTTTTGTATAAAATTTGGCAAATAATCTTATCCCAAACAAATTTTATAATTATAAATCTTAAGGAATTAGTTTTGAGTCTTAAAGTCTATTAATTCTCCATCATAGTTCAAATATATAAATGTAGAATTAACCTAAGCAAGTTTCATAGTCGAAACAATGAATTTTGAATTTTTTAAAAAGATTTGAAATTGGGCCATCATTGACTTATTGAACTAGCCATTATGTATTGGTCAAAGTTTAAAATACTTCAAACTACACAATATAATGTTGTATAAAAGAATGCACCCTAATTTTTGCAATTATCTAGAACCTTAGAATAAGGCTTTGTTACTCATTACATCATTACAAGAGCATGACATGAACACTCTAGGTATATTGCATGACTACTTATTTTCTTTAACCAGTTTTTACATATTGTTGACCTAATAACATGGGATTGATAAAGGGAGAATCCTATTGCCTAACAAGCTCATTAATAGTGTCTACTGACACAAACCTTCTTCAAATATAGGTTATATTCATTAGGGTAAATAAGTCCAAGATGTCAAAATCAATGAAGTTTAGATCTACACATAGGTTTCAATTCCATGTAGAAACTAGGCAATATTTTTTTATCTTAAGGCATCCATATGTTGGGCCCTAATTTTCCCCCAACATATTAGTGAATCATCTAACAACATCTAACACAAGGTCTAAATTGAACCTAGAGCTATGAAGTATTATTATTTTTATTTAAATTATATGAATTTAATTAAATAGTGTGAATAGTCCCATCACTTTTTCCTACTTTTGATTGTTATTCATGATGATTTAATTAATTTATATTTTTATATATGTAATGAAGTATTATTATATTTCACACAACAAGATTCACATTAAACCTAGAGATAAGTACTATTATTATTATTTTTAAAATTTTGTCCATTTAATTCAACAGTGTGATTCATCTCGCAATACTCATGGTGAAGATTTATATTATTTGCAAAATCCCATTGGTGAATTCTCGGAATCGTCAATGCATGGGTAGTTTCTAAAACCCTATTTGTCTTAAATAGGGATGTTTCCATGTACAATGTATCATATGTTCATATTGTACAATTTCCTTTTGTCTAGATTTTTGCTCTACTTTGGTTTTTCCTAGTTTTGCTTGTGGGTCTACTTCTCTAAAGATCTTGATTTCTTGCGTTACTTCTATAAAGCATCCCCAACTAGAGCCACTAGTAGTATTTTTGCAAAATTTCTTGGCTTTTGATTTTTTCCCATATCTTGATCTTCAAAATGGGCTTATGTTGGCCAGGGTTTGTTATAAATACTACCACAACCCTTTGTTTAGGTTTAAAACCCTTAAAAAACCTAAGTCTAAGTAGTATTGTAGTTACTTTTGTTATAATCTAATGTTGATTGTTGATATTTGGTTGCTCAACCTTTATGTTAACACTTAAGGGTTATCCCCTCATCCCTGTATGAGCCCCCCATGCCTAGGCTACCGCATAGAGGTTATCCCCTCATACCTTTATCAACCCCCATGCCTAGGCTACCACATAGACCCATGATTTTAAAATTATTTATTAAAAACCTAAGGTCATATGTATGAGTCCCCATATTTTATTAGCTCATTGACCCCTTCATTTCCTAGTAACATTAAGTCGTTTTAAGAGCACATGCACTCCATACCTTTAAGTTCCCTATGTCCAACATGTGGACCCAATTGTTCTTTCCTACATGAATATTTTATTGAGAATAATGCTCCATGGAACCAATAAAGTGTTGACTTGTCACATTTCTCGTAGATTTCACAATTATGTAGATGGCTTCTTACTAAAGGAAAAATTTGGTTGTAGAATTGTGGAAGTGGTCACACATGGCATGTATACCATCATTTATCACTCCAATAATTTTAAGAGGTTCATATGTGGGCACGTAGCAACTTTTAAGGGCATTCTATTGTTCCATAGAGTACCTTGCGAGGGACCCAATAGCACCTTGCAAAACTATGGAAGAAAGACATGTGGCACAATCTTAAGGTGTACCATGAAAGATTTTTATCGAATGCATCAAGAGGTTGACACATGGAATTATTTTATTGGTATTCTTCCATTCCATGGGACATTTCAAAGGAATCCTGCATAAATTATGTGGAATCATGGAATGAGGACATGTGGTAAGTTTCAAGGCCATTAAGGTGGACATGTGTCTGGCCCTAATTATTTCTGGTATGCCTCATATCAAATGCTAACTTTTAAGGCACATATTGAGTGACACATGGTGCAATCTAAGCTGCATTTTGCGAGTCTATGGGCTCTTTTCAATGGTCTAGTTTTTAGGCCATGAAATTACGAAAGGTTGCCGCATGGCCAATGATGACAATTTTTTTGTCTTTCTTCTGGCAATGTAGCTCTAGATGATGTGTAAAGGTAGTCTCACATGGACAATTCATATTGGTCCACAATCTTGTCAACTCATGTCAAATATTTTTAAATTGATCAAATTGCTAGAAATCGTTAGATCTTTTCCTTATGCTCGATGATCAACAAATGAAATTCAACTTAAAAAATGGATGGTTGCATGCTCTGGCTCGCATGAGATGAGAGTAATGGCAGAAAAGATGGCTCTCTACCATATCCTTAGTGAATTTTCTTCTATAAATTCTATGCTCCTAGTAGTAAAATGGTTCACTTGGCATTCTAAGCATCCAACGAGAGAATTTGTAGAGCTTTAGAGCATTCTATGATAATTAAGGTTTTTAGAAGTGAAAGAACAAATAAGTACATATGTGTCTGAGAATTTCACCAAATTTACTATTCTAAGCTTGTAATTATGATAGAGTATGGTTTTAAGAGTCTTAATTTTTTTTAAATTACCCTAGTTCCTTTCTAAAAGTGTCAAAAACCCTAAAACTAGTCTTAAGAAAAGCCTAGTTGAAACCTAAATTGAAATCATGAGCCCTCCAAAAGACTAACCTTCTACTTCAAATACGACTTTGGACGAGGATTTAATTTCCAAACTTCTTGGTTTGACCAAAATGCCAGTAAGGGTTCATGTCCCTAGCACTGTGTCCAGAATGGTGGATAATGCTAATGAGTGGAGAGATGAAAAATAACCCTTGTTAGGATGGAAATTGTTTGTTCAATAGTACAAGAAGAGAAATTCAGAGGTCCCCATTTGAAATGTATGGACCTATGATTTGAGGAAACTAGTATTACCCAATGTATTCATGGATGTGGACTTTCTTAGATTCATTGCAACCAATTATGATGATAATGAGAGAATTATTAGGACTAATAATGGTGGTGAATTGATAAGGATTGATAAAGCCTTTATTTCATAAGTATTCAAGTTGAATGTGGCTGCCAATATGGCCATTTATTTTGGATATTTCAAGAAGTACCTAAAAGATAGGAGTAGCTTCAAGGCTCACTAGCTACCCAAGTATAGAGTTAAAGGTTACGATAGAAAGTCTATTAGAATTCCACAAAGTGAGATGGATCCATTTGAATTGGATTATTTTGAAGAATATTTCATTAGGGCTTAATATGCTTTATGTCAAGTCCTCCAAGGGGATTCACAATAAAAATTCCAATACATCTTTATGTACATGGAAGTTGACATCCAAAACTCTCTTGTCAATGATGAGTTTGATTTTGCAACTTTTGTTATAAATGTCATCCATAAACAATTGATTGAGCTCAAGAATAATAGCAAAGTGATCAATTTTAGATGGTACTCCCTTCTCTATCATATGTTTTTGTATGCAAGAAGTGGGAAATGGGATGAGTCCCTACATATACATTCAAATGATGGAAAGGGAAATTATATCCCTGTCCAATGTTGGACACATGTTTGGGATATGCATTGTGAAAGTGAAAATTTTGTTATCTTTGAAAATTACTTTGTGAGGAAGGCGCTTACACATTTTGGAGTGGGAGAAGTTATAATACAAAAATAAATCTTGGATTTCTTGAGGCCAAAGGATAGGAGGCTAGAGTTGGGGGTGTAGCACAATTGGGGAGATTATTATCTCCATACAAGTGTTTTAGTTTTGAGGATATATGGGTGTCATGTGGGACAACATATTTTTCCAAGGTTTGTAACTTTTAAGATAGCTTTCTTGAAGTTATCTAGAAATTAAGTGAAACTGATAAATTTCACCTTGGAGGATAGAAAAAAGGGTTTTTTCCCAATATTCCATAATGTTTTTTGATTTTGATGTCAATAGAGAGGGATTGGATAAATTATACCCGACATTGAAGAAGTATAAGATGACTCAAGAAATTGCAAGAGCCTTTGACATAGAGGGTTTTATTAATCAAATCAAAATAAGCATAAATAGATCAACTTATCAACATTGGGTTTGCTTTAGTGAAGATGACATAAAAAATTGTAAATATCACAAAGAAGTAAATGACAAAAAAAGTGGACAACATTTTGAAAGGTTGAGGAGGCTAAAGGGAAAAAGGATCCTAATTATCAAGGTGCATTTACCGAGATAACAGATCCAATTTCCAAAATACAAATGATTTTAAAGAATATTTAGAGGATTTTTAGAAAGGCCCTAGTTCTTGAAGAGAGGCCTACTTATCAACCTCCCATTCAACCATTTATTTATTCTTTCAAGAGAAGGCCCAAGGATCTTGTAATACGATAGATAACTCAAGATTCTCCCCCTCATGCACCAAAACCACCATCTCCCCCATAAGCACCTCAATCCCCTCCAAATGTGATTATTGTCGAATTCCCTCCTCAAGAGAAAACCCAAAAAAGGAGAAGGATTGATCAACCACCATTAGTTGATTACCCTATTGGGCCTAATGAGGATGATGAAATTGAGGTAACCAATGAAGAGGTGAATAAAATAAT
Organism: Sequoia sempervirens; assembly: GCA_007258455.2. Taxonomy (NCBI): domain Eukaryota; kingdom Viridiplantae; phylum Streptophyta; class Pinopsida; order Cupressales; family Cupressaceae; genus Sequoia; species Sequoia sempervirens. Next base: position 266,141,102 of record VDFB02271358.1, read on the forward strand.
TCCTTCACCCCAAAGGGAACCTAAAATTATACTACCTCAAAGTAGACTTGCTATTGATACCATAGGGGGAAGGGACAATGCAAATGACATCAGGGAATTGCCCTGCAAATAATTCTTTGATGATAATGAATTTTTAAAGAACCAAGAGTTTAGAGACTTTATTATTAGGTCAAAAAAGGAAGAGTTCCACATGAGGCTTGAGTAGGAAAAGGTAGATTTTCCTAGAGAAAAATATGAAGAAGTGACTAAAAAGGTACAAGCAAAAAGGAAATTTGATGCCAAGAATATCACCCCAGAAGAGGGGAGAAAATTGGTAAGGGATACCGGATCATTGCTACTCCTTAAATGGGACATTGTAGTTTCTATAGCCTTTGATACAATTAGAAAGCAAGACCAATAAGTTTTCTCTTCAAAGGATCAGGCCCATGTTGTGTTGATAGGATGAGGGTTCAACCTGAAGTGGGAAACCCTTTCCATTTGGGCCCTTACCCCCAACACTAATAAGCCTTAAGTCATAAAGGAAAAAAAAGATGTTTGAGGAGGGATAGTAATAAAGGTGTTTGAAAAATTAATTGTTGAAGTTGTTGCATTAACAGTTGATACTACTAAATTCAATGAGGCCATTAGAAAATCTCTACAGTGTAAATATGATAAGTTGTTGCAAGATCATCTTGCACTCACAGTAGAGTATATAATAAGTTGAAAATAAAAGAGGCCCAAGCAACACTCCCTCCAATAGATACACAAGCAAAGAGCTCTTATACAACACCACTATCAACAAATCTAATCAAGGAAAATGAAGAGATCAAATAGAAAATGGAGTTAGAGGTTCTTGTGAAGAATGCTCACAAGAACCTTTAACTCCATTTTCTCTTTGACTCTTCATTTTCCTCGATTATATTTGTTGATAGTGGTGTTGTAGAAGAGTTGGGTGCTTGTGCATCTGATGGAGGGGGTGTTTATTGGGTTTCTTTTATTTTTAATTTATTATACTCTACTGTGATTGCAAGATGATCTTGCAACAACTTAAACCATATTGTGTCTAATGTTGTGGGACATTTCATGTCTATGGTTTTGAGAAGGGTGAAACATTATCATAGAGATTACACCAACTTGGTGAATGCATTTGAAAATGTGGCTAGGGATAGGGAAAGCACTAGGGTAATCATGAATAAATGGAGCACTCATCACACAAGGAAGCACACAAGCATACAAAGACAACCAAACTTCTAGTAGTTCTTATGAAAAACCTCGTGTTTGGGCTAAGAATAAGAATGTTACTAGTGATGGTGTTGTTAATGCAAATGTGGTCTTAATTGTTCCCAAGAAAACACACAATTTTCCAATAAACATGAAACAAAACATACCACAAATGAACATACAATTGCCAAATAATCAACCAATGATCAATGTTGCAAACACTCAATGTGGACCATAAAGGAAAAATAGTGCTCCTAAGAAAAAAATCACTCTGTTAGGAGAACCTATGGAGGATGTGTTGAAGAAGTTGATATAGTCTAATCTTATCACACTCCCAAATTTCTCAAACTATTAAGAGCCACAAGTCAAACCTTTGAGCTATAGAGAAGATCATTTTTGTGAATTTTACCGATATAAAGGTCATAATACAAAAAATTATTTTAGACTCAAGCATCTAATCCAAGATCTTATTAAACAAGGAGACATTAATGATGATAAAAAATTTGGGAATTACAATTTGAAAATTTACACAAACCCTATGTCTGATCATACAAAAGCAAAAGATTCAAGAAAGGCATCAACTTAAAACAACGTAAACCATACCCATCATACCATGGTGGGACACATTTGTGTTATTCATTCATCACAACATGGGGAATTAGACACGTATCAAGATACTATTTAAAAAAAAAACTTCTAAACCAATCAACAATGTCTAGTAATATTTCATATCGTAATGGCATTAAGTATGTATCAGATTATGATATCTCTCTTACATATGACTTCATGATTGGGCATATTGAAGAAGTTCCAAATGAGCAATAAATATCCCTTATTGCACCCATACCTACAAACTATTATGAAGATTTTTTTTATAGATGATGTATCATCCACCCAAGGATCATGTCAAGAGGAGGCTCTTGAGGATAAAAAAAGTTTCTCTAAATCGAGTCAAGATCAGGAACCCCTATCCCCACAACATTGTCATGATTTGCACAAAACCTTCCAACCCATAAGTGATAGTTTCTCTACCCTAAGTTAAGATGAAGAGCTCACTTCCCTAGAATTTTATCAAGAGCTAATGGACATCTTCCAAACCATTTTAAACTACAAAGACATCCTTGATATCACCCTTGAGATGTTTCTTTCTGATGGAAATATAAGTGCTCTTCATCCAAAATAATAGTCTCCCACTCTTGATATTCCCACACAAGAGAAATCAATGGTTGAGATTCTTGATTCTTATAGTGATTGTGCATCATCATCTTCTGAATCAACACCAACATCTTCTAAAGTGGTACCAACAGATAAAGATGTGATAGAATCAAATCTATAAATTCATATTCTCGATAATAGTAACCCATAGCAATATCATGTGTTCATGACAAGCCATATTTAGTGGCTATGGATTAGAGGATACATTATCAGGGAAAAGGGTTAGGTATTGTTAATACCTTCACAACACCGGGGGCAATATTGTTTAATGCAAATATCAACATAGGGGGCACAAAGGATCCTTATGATGATTTTTTTTTCAACACTACAACTAGTCATATCATGAATCATCAACCACCCATCATCCAATCCAAAATTCAGGACCAATACAGAAAGGAGAACATCATCGAAGAAAAATAAATAGTAAAGTGCAAAGGACATATCAAATAAAAATAGATACCAAAGCAAAATAAAGAAAATAATCCCTCCAAAACTCCATTATTCAAAGAAACTATGAATCAAAATAAAAAAGGGAAATGTATCCATCAAAAGCATCCTCAAATACAAAAGCAAGCTTCTCAAGCAATGAACAAAGTATATCAAGTGGTTGGTCCTAATTTCACAAAAACCACCACATATACTCATCATTGCTCATATTCCCAAGTTTGGAGATTCAAAGGTTCCAAACCATCGACCAATCCATCTAATATTTATTCATGCATGACACCATACCCTCCATTCATGATATCCAATTCTTGCATTAACCATGTGTTGGCAACTAATCTTCATCATAAGGATTCTGATGACACTTTATCGTGATGTGTGCATGTAGACAAGGTTAATTCTGGTACCAACAAGGCATATCAGAGTTCTCAAAAGTTGCATTTAAGTGCTCATATCTTAGCAAAGAAGCTTCTTCAAGAAGGATATCATTGACACATTATGACAGTGGCCTCTACATCAGTACCACTAGGTGGTTCGACATGAGGGTAAAATTTTCAAAAAAATCAAAAAATCAAGAAAATAGTAAAAATAAAAATATTCCTCTAGTGAAAACCATTACAGTGCACTTTGGGCAAGTACTATGATGAAAACTTGGAAAACAGGTGTCATGAGTAGAATTGAGAATCTATATGATCCTTCTCAAGTAGAAGCATCTCATCCTTGTCATGATAAATCTAATGTTCCCTCCATCCATCCAATTCAGCTATATCTAGATATTCTAGTTTATCTTGATCTTGACAAAGATTCGACGTATAATTCAACTCTACTCATGGAAAAATATTGATAGGATCTTTTACCATTTTGTCTCATGAAATCCAGTAGCCCATATCTAGCATGTGATAAAACTTTTTTGAACTCTTTGCATATACATTACCTATCTTGGTTTGTCCATTGCACTATGAAACATTGTTAGACATTGGGGGTAGGTTCTTGCACTCTTGTTTTCAAATAGCTCTTGATTCATGTCTAGAATCTTATAATGTGACATCAACATCGTGATCTAAGGTATCATTTATCCTTACAAAATCACAAAAACATTTGAAAACCTCATCAAAATTCAAAAACACTTGCAAAAAAATAAATCCAAAAACATTCAAAAAGTTGTAAAATCAAAATCCAAAACATCCAAAATGCATCAAAAATCCCTAAATAGGTCAAAATATCAAAAAAAAAAAAACATTACTGTGTTGAACTATTAGTCTCTAAGCTTGAACGTGAGCAAGGCCATCATCGATGTTCCCTTGAGACACTTTAGTTTAGGAATCTGTCATAATAAATTGACAATCCATCAATTGTTCATATATCATCAATAAATGGTTACAAGTCAAAGTCAATTGAGCTACATAGTTGCTGCATGCATAACATAGGAAAGGCTAATATTTGATAAGCCCCTGAGGTTTTAGGTCAGTCCCTTTTAGGTCTTGGTCAAAACTAAGAAAACACAAAAAATTTGAAAACGTGAAAACCCAAAAACATTGAAAAACATTGGAAAACCCTAAACAACCTCACATATAATTTGAAAACATAAACATTCACAAACATTCAAAAAGACCAAAAACAACCTCAAAACATTAGAAAACATCAAAAACATTGAAATATTCCAAAAATTCCAAAACCACCCATCCTATTTCGCTTTCACCTGCAATAAACCTCTATTCATAATAAATTGATTGTCACACTCACCCTTTGGTAACAAAAACAATTTTTTTTAACAACAATCAACAAAAGTAGAACCTTTAAACACAAAAAAAATCAAACTCTTGATGATTATCAAACATGTCAATCAACCCTTATATCAAACAACCTTTCAAACAACCTATCAACCTACAACCATCCACTAACATGTCCTAGGATGTATCCTTCCTACAATGGGAATTATCATTGAAAATCATTTTGGATTATTATCCTGAAAAAAAAAACACATTACACCTTTGGCAATAGATATAGATAACATTGATTGTTTTTTTTGATCTTGTCTTATGATTTATCTTGTTGACCCATTCGAAGGACCTCTCACTGATGTCTAAACAATTTAGAGAGAAAGGAATGTGGTATCAATCATTATTTTTTGTTTTTTTTTTCTTGAGGCATGTTCTTGTAAAATAACTTTGGTGAATACTTGCTTTGTTGTGTGTAGGGAGGTCATTTTGAATAGATTTTTGAATGTTGTGTATGCTTTGGTCTAAAATATTCTAAACTTCTAAACTAAATTCCAACAAGGTTTTTGTATGTCAAGGTGTGAACAAGGATTATCCTATCCATTTGTAGAGTCAAAGTCCATCACATTAGATACAACACCATCTTGGTTATTGATACTCAGATGCATCATATCTATATGTTATATCAAAAATAAGGAATGAAGCACTGAAGTATCCAAATCTCTGGAACAAGCAAATCATCAATCTCATCACCATATCTAATAAAGTCTTGAAGACTCATAGACCTGTTGGAATTTTGAATCAATCTCAAAATCAATGGTCAATCTATTTGTCTTATTCTTCTATCTTCTTTTCGTGCTAGCATGGTATCATGAAAGTCAACAAAAATCATAATCATCCATCCTACATCCACAAACCATTGGCATACATACATCCAACATAATCATATTGTAATCACTAGCATATATTAAGCATGGCATCATCACATGGGAAATACACAAAAAGAAATGCATCCACCTCATAGCATGTCATAGAAAGATACTAAAAAAGAGAATAAAACATCCATCACATTGCATCCATAATGTATATCATACATTGCATATCATATACACATCACATCATAGGTCATACATCACATCATATCATATGCATAAAGAAAGAAATACATCCATCCATAATATTTGCATCCATACATGAACATAAAGCATGAAATAAATGAAACATCACATCATAGAATATCAACTCATAATAGAATTGGGACATCTCATATATATCTCAAAAGCTGAATGTCATGATAAAATGTTAGTCATTATGTCAATATCATAAAAAATGGATAGAATCTAGGCTATCAAAAATCAACTGATGAATGTGTATACATATAATAAATTAGGGTTGTACATCCCAAAAAAATGTCTACAACAATGCACAAGCTATCCTCTTCTTTTCCTATCATCCTGTTGCAACTGATCTAGGTGGATTGAAGGAGTGCCTTCTATGGCACTTGGATCTACCTCACTTCTATGCTCAAAATTGGGTTGTCACCACACACTGGGCACCGCCATATGGTACAAAGTGCAATAATAAGAGGTCATCACCATCGCATCTCTATACATCTAAGCTAGGACCATGCCCTAACCTTGTGTGTGCACAACATTGGAATCTAGTTGTTGTCTCCGTCTAGTCTCCTAAGCAATTTAGATGGTCAGTTGTTGGACCTGGTGATGCTTATAGTCCTACTCACCTGTGATCCTTTCTACATCCGCATAGGCTGTATCTCGCTCCCTTATCACAACCTACACCTATGATGTTAACTATTGTACCTTCTATGAAAAATAATCTCTTTACGTTGTTAGTGCTTGAGTCTGTGTGTCCCAAGGATTGGAACCCTAACCCTACTACTGATCATGGCATGGTGGTGGTGGTGGCCCCAATGGTACATTCTTTGGCATCTGTCTTTCATGCCTTGGCTACTAGTGCCCATCTCTGGGTACCTATCCATCTCTTAAAAGCTACTAAGGAGGCTATTGATGCACTCTCCCATGCCCTCTACCATGTCCCTTTTGCCTACACCTGCCAAGTGCCTGTATCATGGTAGGATTTGTTAAGCAGACTAGTGCAAACTATCCCCACCAGGAATCGTATGCAAGTGTTGTACCTACATCATATGGTCCTTCTATATATACCTAGGGTTGTGCAACAAGCTATCTGAAGTAATCCACTCCCACTTGGGGTGGAATTTGTGGATCCCACAGAGCCTTTATGATAGTATATGCAAATACTATTGTGTAATCATGTGGAGCCACATCCTAAACCTCCCCAAATTGGTGAGCAACCCAATCTAGGAGGTATCTCTCTATCATAGTGTGCTCTTGACCTTGCATGTATAGGGTCTACCTAGCATAAAAAAATTGTTGAACATCATCATACCATGTAGGTACCTATAACTAGGGCTTCCAATGGAAAATAGTCAAGTGATCAATCACCTGTCTCTAGTATGGGATTCCTGTAGGCCTTGTTTGATGCAATGTAATCATATCTCTATATTGGTATACAATGGGCTCATCTATGTCCACATCAACCAGTGCAATGATGAGCCTAAGCATGGAAATATGCTCCCATGCCCAGATGTGTTAAAGAGGAACCCCAACTCCAATTCTCTGCCCCTCCATATATACGACCTGATGCATATCATAATAAAGTGATGCAAGTACTACAAGACCCCAATCAAAGCATGCCATATCCTTGATCATCATCACCCAAGCAAGTCCCCAAGCAATGTTGAATCCTCGATTCCATCTATCTGACATGAGCACCCCATAGATCACAGCTTTGATGACCAAGGTCAAGTTTGAGGCCTATCCTTTGTAATCATCCAAATCAATCTAGGAAGACTCTATGTACAAGGTGTTAGTATCAAGAACATCATAGCAAGCAATGGTCCTGGTTTCCACATCATAAATACTATGCTCACCATGGATCAACACCTACAAGATGTGATCAACGTCCTCTAAAGTGACTGTAGCCTCTCCAGTCGACAAATGAAAGGATGAGGTCTCATTATGCCAACTCTCTATCAACACTTTCATCATTGCAAGGTGGGTCCTAATCATGGGAATCCTAGCCACGAACCCGAGCTTGATCATCCTAAGGAACATCCTATCCTTATTGGTCAACTAGGGAACGATGGAAAAACTACCAAGTCGACACTCGCTCGAGTTAAGTGACTAAATGATCTTCTGCACAATCAAAGAAAACTATATCAAAACTATTGAGAAACTTGTAAAATTTCATGCTTCAAACCTAAATCTACAAAATCAATTATATTTTTCAAAATCATCATGGTATTTTTGAGCAATGCAGGATCCAAATGTCAAAAGCATTGCCATTTACAAAAGTATGTCAACCTTTTGATAGAGTCGCTAGACCAAAAGAACAAAAGCATCGCTCCTTGCAAAGGTGATTTAGCTTTTCAAATGTGTTGTTGAACCAATCTAACCCTAATTTTTTCCTATGACACTATATTGCAAAAGTGCGTTGGCTTTTCAAACACATAGTCAAACCTAAATAGATAAAAGCGATGCTATTTGCAAGAGTGTTGATACTCAAGAAAAAGCATCATCGTTTGATTCAAAAGAGAGATAGTACAATGGTGCCTTTGTTTGGACTTTTTGACCCCTAATAAATGCCACAAAAACATGAAAAATGAGAAAAGTTTCAATTTGTGTACCGGTGGTCTTGTGTTTGCTACATGTTGGTACTCTCATACCTTGTCCGCAAGGTGTTGTGGGAGTTGATGAGTTGCCATTTCATCGAGGTGTCAGAGCAAAAATGATAGAATATCTCTAAGTTCAAGTGTGCAAATGAATTGAAAATTCCCTTCAACCTATATTTATGCCTAAAAATTAGGGTTTTTACCCTAATTTGAGTGGGAAAATGGTCTATTGATCCCGTTTTATCAATTTCTCAGCTATGGCAGATTTTTTGAGATGTTTTTTTTTTGTGTTTCTGAGCTTTTTTTCTCATCTTGAAACATATTTCTACACCTGAATCAATGTTGAACCTTTGTTGTGATATTGACCCAAAAATCCAAATTTTTGCTCGTTCTCTCGAGGGGCAGGGTACCAGCTTAATTCCTTCCATTGGGGCAATAGTGGGGCATTTGAAAAATTAGGAATTTTTATTTTTTTTATTTGAGTAGTAGCATTAATCCAAAAAGCCTCAATCTTTGAACCAATGTAATAGGTACCTTGCTTCAAGAAGGGGAAAAATGTAGACACTTAAAATTGTCCTGAATGATATTACACACTCAAATTTGATTACTACAATCATTTCGTCCCGAATTCACCTTCTTTTTTTATTGCTTAATTGAATAATCCTAGTATTTAATTCAATGCATCATTCTCTTCTATTAATTTGATAATTAATTTCATTAGGTTAATTCACCCCCTTTTCACATTAACTTTTCATCTTGTTTAATTGGATAATGCAAATTATTTAAATTAAACCACTTTATGTCCTCTCATTTAATCAAATAATCTAAATTATTGAATTAAATGTCACTTAACCCCTTTTCATTAAATAAATTAATTATTTAATGATAATCCTAATTTTCTCTAACTTGCACAATTAAAACTTTGTTTTAATTATCAAATTGATAATTTTTCTCACCCTCCCACTTGCAAGGGAATATTCATTCCTCCCTGTGCACTCATTCAAAATGAAAATATCTTTTAACCACTTCCTAATTTTTAGAAATTGTGTTTCTTTGGATCATTGTGAGCCATTGATTCACTCTTTGATCCATGCCAACTTGCATTCTCATAGCTTGATGAGAATCCTTGATCCATGCCTTCATCTCTCTGTGCCTCTCAACCATTGATTGTGCAATTTGATCTTAACCATTGATTCACCATTTTCTCCTATAAATACTTCCTATTTTAGAGAGAAAGGGATCCACAATCATTTGAGAAAATTTATGTTGTTGAAATGCATCCACACTTTCACCCATTAGCATTCATTTGATCATTTGTCATCCATTTTGGTTCAAATGACCATTATCATTCATCAATCTATCAAACCAAGCTTGTTTTGATCTAAGGGATTGGGAAAGGGCCTCCATTCCACATCAATGCAGCACCAATCCCCCAATGGGATGAGGTTTGAGGCATTTAACTAGGTTTCCTTTATGCGTTTCTTCATTGTTTTGCTTAATGTCTTCTTTTTTTCATGCTTTCAAGAATTTCATTGGGATTATAGCTTAACTAAATAAATCTTGCTCAATTTTGTATGGATCTAGTAGATTTAGGTCATGTTATGATTTAGTAACAATGGATTTTGGATTTATGGATTTGTGGTTTTAATTGGAATGAGCGATCTTGGGATTAGGTAGTAAAATTGGATTTGGATTTGGGATTTGGCTTAGGATTGGGACCAAGATTCTCTTTAAATATTAAAGTTTTGTATGAAAATTGTAAAGGTGGTACACACCTATTATATGATATATTTTAATTTTATGATTTGATTTTGGTGACCTTTCTTGATTAGATTCATAAATTTAGATTTATTTGGGATCCATATTGCTTTCTCTCTTTCTTGATTTTTGGGTACATATTGATTTGATTTTGAGATGAACTCTACATTTTTTTTTCTTTGGTAGTTGATAGCAATCTTCTTTTTCATGGGAATTCTTTACTTTGTATAATGGATGATGTCATTAGTCCTAATATAGGGGTATAGGATGTTGTGGATATAGGCTACATTTATGGATGGAGGAAGTGGGTAGAAGATAGATGGATGCAAGATTCTTATAAGAGTTATGGATGACTTATTATTTGATACTGTATTGAATGTGGTTTCCCAAACAGTCATTGAGTTATCACCATTAAATTTATTTCTTGGATATGTGTACCCAAGACATTGATATCTATTGTTTTCATACATTGATACAGGTTCTAGAATTCCTCATTCATGAAGGCCTAAATGTTTTCCATTATAACCCATGCTTTGACAAATTTTGTTCACCATAGGATATTTTTTAATTATGAAACAAGATGTAAATCCATTATTAGGTAACCGTGACTTAGTACAAATTTCTTTTCACTCTTCTACAAGAAGGCTAAATTGGATGAAAGTTTTCAAACCTAATTTATAGAATTATTTTTCCTTCTCCTTATTTGTAACTATGGTATCTTGTGTTGGTGTGAATAAATGTCTTGTACTAAGCTAATTCACTTACTAGGTAATTAGGGGGCATATTCACATATTAAGTTTACTTAGGATATAAGATTCTTTCTAGAAGTCTTAGTTGGATTTTCTAGAACTAATCTTATCTAGATTTATTACATGATTCCTAGGTAGTTATGAGTTGGTTGTCACATGTTATAGGATTAAGAAACTTGTCATAATTTTTTCTAATCCTATATCTCTACCTTTCCTTTATATATTCAACCATTATTCAATATTGCATTGTTGAAGCAGGCTTTCTTGCCATTTTCTCTCTTATGGAAGATATTTTGGTCTAGCAACTATTCCTAGGGGTGTTGGAGATTCACCATTAACTCCCACATGGTATCAAAGAAAAATATCTAAGTGTTGTAGATTCCTTCCCAGATCTGAGGGTTCCATGTTGCCTTGAAGATTTTGTTGGATGCATTTTGGGGTTTCAAGGACTTCACAGTTGAATCCAAGGAGTCAAATAAAGTCAAGTTTTCCTTTCATTTCATCAAATTTGGTTATATTTTTCTTGATCTATGAGGGTTTGAAAAAGTGTGAAGATTAGATGGTCCAGGAGGTCATTGATTTTTTAGAGCAATTTGGGCCCAGATTAGCATCACCATCACATTTAGAAAGCCTGAGAGATGTATTTTGATATAAAAATAAACCTATTTGGGTAAAAAAATTTTTGAGGCAATTTTATTTTTCCTAGACAGGCTATACAGTCCTCCAGGTTGACATTATTATTTTCGAAAAAAAAAATTGCAAAATTTTTTGCATATATTATTTTATATTCGCAATTTTTTTTTATAGTTTTCAAGAAAAGTTTCTAAAATATTTGGGGAAAATATTATTAAAGGGGGTCGACATATTAAGCAAACTATTTATAGAGAATATTCTTTGTGTACCGTGATGGGTACCATCTTGTCACATCCTCATTGTCAAATTTGGTCGACGTTGATAAAATTTATTAATATTTTATTCTTTGAAAAATCTATAGTGTTTTTATTATAAAAACTATTTTAAAAGTTTAAAAAGCTGACGAATTAGTTCAAGTTCTTGGTCACAGTTTGAAGGGCCGCATTTACCACTACTCGCAAGGGGCCAAGACCTGGGTAGTGCGACCTTGCCCACTGCCCCCACTCTACCTGCCCACTGCTAGCAGCGGTGGTGGTAATTTTTTATTTTATTTTGCAACTTTTGTGCCTACAGTCATATGGTGAACCATGATTTAAGCCCTAGGAGCTTGATTTATGTGCCAATTTAGCCTTCACGATTCCATATTTTCCCCCTTTGTTCCCAAATAAGCTATTGTTTGCAAATTTTCATAACTTTCACATACGAAGGAAAAAATTTTCAAACAAAATATTGTTGGAAAGTTGGTTCTTTGAATTTTTTAGTGAAGTTATTTTTCAACAAATTTGTAGTTTGGTGCAATTTTTTTCTATTTGAAGTCATATCTTGATTTTTGGCTCCTAAAATCGTAACTTTTTGCCATGATCTCTTATTTTCATGATTCTTGCAACATTGGAAAAGTATTGAAGAGCTCTATCCACCCATACATTCACTTTTTCTTGTTTTTGTTCCAAGTATATTTTGATCTCAGTTTTTCCTGGTGGGTATATTGGTAGTTACTTGGATATTTTAGCAATTGGGAAGGTGTTGTTTTGATCATTGTACTTCATTTCAACTATATTATATATGTTGATCTTAGATTTTGTCATTTGAGAAGTGTATTATCATTGTAATAATAGGTTATTCAACTCATCCTTCTGTAATAGTTCCGAATAGGGATAATTATGAGTCGTGGAAAAAAGGCATCATAACAAATTGTAAGTGGCTAAACATTTTTCCACATCTTTATAGACTCATTCTTGAACCAAAAATAACATATAAGAAATGTGTTTGGGGTAATAAGAATGATCATATCATAGGATTGATTGGTTCTAGTTTCAGTGCAAGCATATTCAATGAGACCTATCATATGATATTCGCAGACATCTCATGCCCACACATAATTTGGACCAAATTTTGGTAGATATTTGGAGATCCACACAAACTCCATTACCATTAGATCCCACTTCAAATTTCCTCATTCCACTTAATGATATTGAAAACATACCCTATGATGATGACACCTTAGAGGAGTTTGAATATGATGCAAAACTTGAGCATCTTGATGATTCAAAGGATTCTCTTGCAACTCCTACTTCAGTTGAGATTACACATTTATCTTCTATTGATGATTCATTAAGTACTTCCAGTGATTCATTGCAACAGGTATCTATTATTCTTCATAATTGGGATTCCTATTTGAAAAATATTGCTTCTTTGTTTGTGGAGTCTCACATTTCAAATTTGGAAGACTAATTTGAGGGTTTAACTCTCTGATTTGATGATAGTCATGCATCAACTATTTTCACTTCATGTTTGTCTTTGGAGCTTGCTCAAGATCAATTTTCGTTTGTTCTTGGTTTATCACAATTTTTTGTGATTGGGCATGTACCTAATTGGATTGTGACATTATCATAGTCATCCAAGAACTTGGCAACACATGAGCATATTTCAAAGACACAATCTTCATTCATATGGATTCCTCTTCCTACCAATTCCTATCTAGAATGGGAAGCATTCCTACATTTGTACTTGGTGTATGTTCTTCCCAAGGGGAGAAACATTGTTTGTAGGCATTGGATTATGTTTTAGTGCATTCAAGTCAGAATGATGTAATTTGTCAATTTTGTCATTGATTTTGTCGATTTTGATCATGTCAGCCATTGATTTGATATGATTGATGATCTCAAAAGAGTAGATGATGTTCAACCTCATGATAGGCGAGGTTTGATGAATGATTGATGATAATTAACCTCATGATAGGAAATGTATAATTATAGTTTGATTAAAAAACCTCATGATAGGAGAGGTTGATTTGATTAATTGACCTCATGATAGGTGAGGATGATTTAATTAATTGAATTCATGATAGGTGAGGTACAATGATAGTTTGATGATTGTCCTCATGATAGGTGTGGCTCAATTGATAGTTAGTCATGAGATTTGATCAAAATCTCACCAGAGCTTGATTTGATAGGTTGATTGATGATTGATAAATTGACATAGATTATTGACTTTCAATATTTTGTGTTGATAGGAGTCATTTGCGAACCTATAGATTCAAGAGTGGTTTCCTAGGATATTCAATTTGATACCACAACTAGTGTATCTTGAGACAATAGTAATCACACATTATAGTTTAACCTCTCTTCTATGTATGCCCTAGATTAGGATTAATCAGGGTCTACTTATAGCCCTAGCAGAGAGGTGGCATAGCGAGCATAATACCTTCCACCTTCCTACTAGTGAGATGACAATCACCCTTGAGGATGTTTGGCGGATTTTGACTATAGCTGTTATTGGTGATATTGTAGTTTATGATTCTTTAGAGCAGGGTGGGACCAATGCTCTACGTAGAGTGTTCCAGGATGATACTATTTGTGGATATGAGATTCCATGGCATGAGATGGTGGATGTCTATGCCACCCTGCCTTCAATACTTGGTTTTATTGGAGGGTTACTGTAGACATGCAAAATTAGCATTATGCATATGCATCCGCTCATTCATAAATCAAATTCACATTGATCCATTCAGTAGGAAAATCAGGTTCATCATCCATTTAAATTAAATAAATTAAATTTATTTGATTTAAGCCTATCATTCCCTCTTTAATTAAATGAATCAATCATTTATTTAATTAAAACTCAAATAATCATTCATCTCACTTTGATTTGATTTAAATCCCTAAATCATGTCAAATTGGTCAAATCATCCTAATCATTAATTTAATCTAACCATGATTAAATGCTAATCTCACCCACTTGCATTCTCTAGATATCTCCACTTGCACAAATAAATCAATTTATTGATTTATCAAAACCAATATTTTCACTCAACATGGCCCTCAAGTTTGAAAATCATGACAAGTTGATTTGTCCCTCCAACATTGCATTTATTGCTCTTTTTCTTGTCCCCCTCTCTATATTTATTGCAAAATTTGAATTCAAATTTCTCCCTCTCATGGGAACATTTCCCTAATCTTGTACATGCATCAACCACTCACCACTTGACAAGTGTCTTCCTCTCATTTGTCTAATCTTAGTCCCACATTGGTCCATTTTCAACACTCTTAGCATTTGAAAATCTTTAAATAAAGGCTTCATCCTCAAGCAAATCCTCTACAACCTGATGCAAGGTCACTCTCTTCATTTGAGAACTAATCTTGTCCACACCATCTTCATCATTTGCAACATTTAGCTTATCTAAAGGGGTTGGGAAAGGGCTACTTTTCATATCAAAGTAGCACCAATCCCCCTATGGGATGATGCTTGAGTAGTTTAGGAATAGATTTTATGATTATATTGCTTATGATTTTAGATTATTGTGATAATATCATTATTTCCTTTATGTTTACTCAATAATTTCATAGGGAGGGCTTTCATCTCACTTGTTCAAAGTTGACAGATTTAACCCATATCTTTCAATCTTTGTTCAAAGTAGATTTTGGTCTTCACATTTTGGTGCCCACCGTTTACATTAAGCAAAGAATCATACTTCCTATTTATTTGTTTTTCTATTCTGCTCAAAGTCTAAGTCAAGGTTACTATATGCATTTTAAATGAAACATCGATTCACAATGTTTGGTTTTTTCTTGCATATCATCCCAACATTTTACTCAGCTTAATGACTCCATCATAATGCTAAACTATTTATTCAGGGAAAAGTGCATCTACCAATGAAAATAGATAATGGCATTTGTATTTTTTTTTTGCCTTCTGTCTTGTCCGCCTTAGTTAATAGTGATATCCATACATGGGATAGTGGCATTACTATATATGTATTTTAAACTTTGCATGTGACAGAGGAATTATTCATTGCACCTCTGCCAACTCTTACTTCAATGGTTAAATGCATTGCAAGCTCGTTGTCAAAATGATGAACAATCTAGGGAGGACGTGTCAGATTAGATACATTTGCTTGAAGGTGTCTAAAATCCTCTCCAACAAATTCATTCTATGGATATCTCTAGTCGCCACTATTAAACACTACTTAAACATGCAAACTTCTGATTTGGAGTTAGTCTTTCGCCTTTGACATGCATGCCTGCTGGTTGAGGTTGTGGAATTTGGTTCTACATTTGCCAATGTTCATGAATATTGTTGACCTTTTCACCTACCCATCTACAATTGCGTTGAAATCCATTAAGCAACATTATGGCGCGGCTGTGTATCTGCAAATTGCATTTGCTTGAATGTTTTTTAATGCCTATTCAATAAAGCTATTTCATGCATATCCTGTAATCAATGTATGAGCTAACATGCTTTTCTCAGGAATTATTTTAAATAGTTCACATGTGTTCTATGCTCTCATTTGTGCCCAGGCAGGGAGGAGGCTAGAAAAGGTTGAGGAATTCGGCTTCACACCTGCTAATTACATTGATTTGATAAGTTTTTGTTTTCATTGGCCCATGCAGGAAGGTGAGGGGGAAGACCCCAAGGTTTCCAATCAAGACAAGAAGAAGAACCCCAAAGGCCACGCTCATAAACGCATGCAGTATAACCATTGGTCATAACCATTGTTTATTCTTTTTTTTTGGCCCGTGTAGGAAAATGAGGGGGCAGACGCCTAAGGTTGCCAAGCAAGTCAAGAAGAAGAATCCCAGAGGCTACGCTCACAAATGCATGTAGTGCAACTGCCATTTTGTTACTGCCTTTACTTAGCCTTTGGTAATTAGATGCATTCAAAGTGCAAAAGTCATGGTTTCTTTTAATTAATCTCTAGTTTATGTTTAACATATTAGCGATTTGTAAATTTTGGACTGTTACTGATATTCGAAGAATATGTGCCTAGGCTATTGAATGAATATGTATGGGATTGTTAGATTTTGTGCTCAAGTCAGATCTGATGTGTAGGAGTATGTCAGGTATGAAGCTGTGCATTAAGTTTGAAAGTGACTTGGGTTCTATTTTTCTCCTAAAACATGAAAATTCAAAAAATCTTCAAATACTATCATATAATATTCTCTCTCCACATTCATCGCCTGAGTAGGAACCCTCCTCTTGAGATGATTGACACATTATTAGTACAACTGTGAAGGGTCTTTTTATAGCTCTTTGCACAATTAAATGCATCCCAAAGATTTGACCTACTAGTTTCAACATGATTAGTTGGGATATCCTGCAATCAAAGCATTCCATGATCTAACATTTCTTTCAGACGTTCTGTCAAATCAGTAGGGTAGTGGGTCCCTGGTCCAAAACTAAAGAAACCAAGTTTACACCTGCTCATTATTATCAAAACTTTTGGTGCGCTTGTTCATCTTCCAAATTCCTTGTTTGAAAGTTTGTATTTTCAAATCCACACCTACTACATGCATCCAATAATATTTTTGCATACTTGTCTACCAAAGCATTTTCCAGCTATAATATCTGATAAAATTTCCCTATTAATAAAGGTGGCCTTTGAAAATGCTTACGAATGCACATTGATTTGAAAAGATCTTTCAAGACTTTCTCATAAATGCTTCAATTAAATGAAGATTGGAAAATCCATCTTCTTTTGATCTTGGAATTTCCTTATTAAACTGGTTTGTCTTTGATCTTTATGTGGCATACAGGTCATCTATTGAGCAGTAGTAAGTGCCATTTTATTTTTATTTTTTAAGGTTCAAATTTTGAAGCTGATTTTTAGTGCTATTTATTCGAATTTGACTGCTTACATTTAACAAACACTTTGGTGCTACATTTTGATCATATTTGTAGCCTTGTTATCATGAATATCAAATGTCAAATGCTTTTTTAATTATTTTGCAATATGAATATCAAGTGTTAAACTTTCTTCTTTTCTAATATTAAAGTAAATCTCATTTTTTTTATAGGAAAAGGAGGAGTGATTTTATTCACACAAAGGACTTGCAATGTTGAAACATGGAAAATGATCTTTGAACTAATCTTGGAGATGAAGAAAATCAGACTTGGAATTAAGAAATCATTTTTTAATCAACCAAGCATTTTTTAATGCTTAAGGCTTCCATTTTACGCTCTAGTATTCTATTCTAGATCAACTTACATCTTTTTGGGCTCTTTAAAGGAGCACTTCAATTTTTCATTGAGAAAGGGTTAAAATGAACTTTAGGCAACATTGACTAGATTTTGTTTAAAGGTTAACAAATTGAACAAAGCAAATTTCATACTTCCTCTTGGTACTTTAAAATAAACTCATCATTGCTTTGAGGCTAAAACGAACAAGTGTCTAATTTGTGTGATTTTGTCTTTGATGCATTTTGAGTGCGTATCCTCTCCCCTTGCACTTCATGTGATCTAGGGTGCAAGAGAAACATTCAAAATGCATTTTATTGCTTTGAGTAACCTTTAGAGGGGCCTGCCTAAGAGACACATCCGAGAGGAGAACTTGAAGGTGACTCCAACCAATTTTTCATTCGGGCTAGTATATAAATGGATAAGACTAAACTTTCAAGTCCTCATGGTATGTAGGCCTTAGCCGTACAGTGTCTTTTAGAATGGGGTACTACCGTAAAATGTATAAGAGCCCCTAGTAGGATTGATCAAAGCCTTTAGTGGCTTGTTGGACGCTCGCAAGGTGCCATGTCCCCAATGTTGTGTCACTAAGAACCTTGTTTGTAGTTGCCATCCAGTCCATCCAACGAGTTTATCAAAGTGGTGCATTGGAACTTAGATTCCAAGAAGTTACTTGCCATGTCTGATCTTGGTTGAAATATAGAGGTTAATACTTCATTCTTAACATACCTCTATATTTTATCCTTGGTTGCATGTAAAATAATTTCTTCTACTACAAAGGGCATGAGGCAAGCCCACCAAGAAAAATGTACCAATTGAGCTAGGATGTTACATTGCTTGTTTGAAAACACAATGCATTTATCAAAAACATTGGAAAACCAACATTCAACATCATCATCAAAATTTCAAACCCCTTAGTTAGAGAAAATACCTTTGACAAAACCTAAGAACTATTGCTTACCTTGGGGATTATGTCCTTAGAGGTTTCTAAGTAATTGGGTTTGCATCTTAATTTTCTCTTACAAAGGTCAACATTAGGCAACCCTTGTCCTAATTTCTTGGAACTTCCACATGGCACTTTGTGGGACCAAAAGAAGTTGTGACATTGGATATTCAGTTTGAAACCTAATCAAGAAGTGTGTTTGTGGTAAAAAGTACTCATTAAGCAAAGATAACAAATTGGACCCCACACATGTGCTTGATATCTTTTGGTCATATTGGTCTTTTGATTGCTCTTAGAGAAAAGTGTGTTCTTCAATAACTTGGCCTAGTAAATAAAGTCTCTCTAAGTCTTTTAGGATCAAATAAAAAACTTCATCCATCTCAAACATTTATCAAAATTCATCCATCCAAACAACTTTAGAGCTTTTGAAAACATCATCCTAGACTTGGGTAAATCATCCTTTAATCAAATCAAAGTCATTTGTTTAATTAGGTGTGTCAGAATGCATCCTTTCTCATAAATTTAATTAAATCAACCATACTTTGAACAAGTTCATCCTAAGATCACATCCAACATCTTAGGGTTTACAAGTTCACTGTCCAAATCAACCAATCAAAATCAAACCCTAAGTCTAGCATTGATCTAAAGTCCCTAAACGTTCAACACTCATCATTTACACATTTCATCCTCCATCTTGTCATTGGTCCTAAGAACCTTAGAGGTCACTTTTGCAACAAGGCCAAAACAAAAGGAGAACATGGAATACAAACTTGATACATACATCTCGAGTAATCCAAATCAATTGAATCTTCAAAGCCTTACAATTCCAATTGATTATCAAAACTCACACTTATATAATCCATACATGGGACCATTACCTTCGACAAATTTCAATAGAACAACAAGTGTGAGTATGCGCAAATCAAAGATTGGAACACATTTCCTGATGGTAAATCCAAGCCCAAACCTACAAGTCTATCAATCGAACAATCAATGCATGAACCTTGAAATGAACAATGTCATCCCACTAAATCCCTACATGCCAAAGGAGAATGTACCAAGTGCAAGTTTTTGAAACATGAATCTAGAAAAATTTGGAATGGATACATTTGCAAATCATATGAATATTCCAAACATGAACAATGGTCAATTTCAACCTATCATGCCAAATATGAGTGTCATCCCAAATCAAAACATTGTCCAAAATCAAACACAAGTGTACATCCCAAATCTGCTTGAACAAAATCTAAAACAAGGGAATCAAATGAAAAATCAAGATCAAATTTCACTAGAGCAACTTGCTTCACATGCCAAAATAATTGAATTATTGAGCTAAGAGATATCTTCACTCCAAAATCAGTACACTCTTCCTTTGGTTGAACCATGTCATCAAAGTCTTGAGTTGTGTCCACAAATGCATCAAGAACAAAATCTCCAATGTCAAGAAGTTAGATATCAAGATCAACCACATCAAAAAATCCAACCCCCATGTCTAGAAGATCAATCACCATGTCTCAAAAATCAATCACCACATCTTGAAGATCAATCACCACATCTCCAAAATTAATCACCACAAGGTCAACTTAAAGTACAAATCTCACAAAGAAACAAACGACAATACACACCACTTGGGAGACCAATCAAATCAGTCTTGCAACAATTGGTACAAGAAAATCTCATCAAGCTCCCCATCTATGGGAACTATCAAGAACCGTTAGTTACACCATCGGGGTATAATGAGTAGCACCATTGTGATTATCACAAAACAAAGGAACACACAACATTAAGTTGTATTCAACTAAAAAATCTCATCCAAGACCTAATTGATCAAAAGATAATTGCTATTGGGGACAATGATAGCATTGTCAATCTCTCCACCATGACTGTTGAGAACAAGGAGAAAGATCAATCCATCACTGAGCACCTTGAAGATGTTTCCACCCCATCCAATGATCAAATCACCATACATCAAGAGCCACTCTTTAGTGATCTATTTCAAGGAGTGTTAGGATTATTTGATCTTATTGACATAATGCATGATCCATCGACCTATGATCATGTCTCTACATCGCCTTATGAGCTAGAGGACACATCTCAAGAATTTATTCCAAAGCATGATCAAAATCTTTCACCAAGGTCTAGCAATGGTCCTTTCCAAGACATATTGACATCCTTCGACCTCATGGTTATAGATACTAAGAGAACCTTGAACTTGAAACTTGAGGATATTGAACTACTTATCATGCCTAATAACAACATCCAAAAACCATTTGTAAGCAATCCATCTTTTGAAACTGATCCATGTCAAGAAGTTGATCCAAAGCATGTCAAAAGCAACTCTAAAACCATTCAAGATCAAGAATTTGTGTCTTCAAGATACTACATTAATCTAATGGACACTCTCCTATCTATGCAAGATGATCATATCCATACTCCTCCATCTACCCTTGAAATGCTTTCTTTGGATGGACACATAGATGATCTGCATCTAGAACAAGATTTTGTTATACAAAAAGAGCAAATTATCAATTCCTACGGTCAAACTAAGTTATCAACATCAGGATCAGATATATCTTGAATTCAGACTAAGGACACCAAATATGCAGATTTCCAACATTATCCGCTCAAGGAAATCTGTCAGATAAAACGAGATATTCCAGAGTTAGCAGAGCAACAAATTGAACTAATGTCATCTACAATGGCTATCTATCAAAGAGCACTTATCGAACAAGACATCTCAGAATCAAATCATGAAGGTACTACTTCTACCATACTAGGGAAAACTTTGTCTCAAGAAAAAGTCAACATAGGGAGCACGAAGAATCCTTATGATGAAACCGATGCCAATACTACAACTAGCCACATCATGAATCTTCATCCACCCATCACCCCATCCATGAATTGGGACCAACGTCAAAAGAAAGAATTGAATCAAAGTACAAATAATGCTATCAAAGCAAAAGAATTTGAGAAGCATAATGGACAAATCAAATACAAATGGATACCAAAGAATACAAAGAAAGATCATCCCTATCAAACTCCATTAGTTAAAGAAACTATGGGGAAAAATAAAAAAGGGAAAAGTATCCATCAAAGATGTCCACAAAAGCAAAAGAAGTCTTTTCAAGCAACGTACAAAGTATATCAAGCAGTTGGTCCTAATTCCATGCACCATTTCGTATCCACCCATCATTGCTCATCTTCCCAAGTTTGGAGAGTCAAAGGTTCCAAACTGTCAACCAATCCATCTCTTATCCCTAAACACACTTCATCCACACATCCACACATGATATCCAATTCTCACATTGACCATGTATTGGCAATGACCCTTCATCATAAGGATTATGAAGGCAATCTATCATGATGTACACACAAAATTTAAAGTTAACTCAGTTGTCGATAAAACAAATCAGAATCTCAAGTTGTATTCAAGTGCTGCAGTATTTAGCAACTTCTTCAGAGGTATCTGGAGTGTACATTATGGAAAAACATCTACATCAACACCACCAATTGGGTCAGCATGAACTTTCAGAAAATACAAAAAAAAATCAAAATATGAAAATCCAAAAAAGAAAAAGGATTGAAAATAGTAAAGAGAAAAAATTGTCCTCTAGTAAAAACTGCATGTGCGGTGCTTTGGGAAAGACCATGATGAAAACCTAGCAAACAGACATCATGTGTAGAATCAAGCATCTACATGCACCAATTCAGTTGAAAGCATCTCATCCCATCCATAATAAAGCCAACATTCCATCCATCTTATCCATAATAAATCCATCCATCCATGAGCCATTTATCCAATCCATTTTCATCCATTTGCATCCATCTACAGAGTTATCTTGATCTTGATGAAATTTTGGGGCACACCTTACACTTGCTTATGGTAAACATCCTTACACGAGTTCTTTTCATGGATCCTATCCTATGCAACATTATTTGAGCCATGAAGTGTTATCCAATGAGCATTCTTTATCTAAACACCTAATCTTATCACAAGATAATCCTTGACATCCTTCACATGGTTAACATATCCATCCATCCATACACCTATCCAAGCGTCCACCCATCGCATTCCATACATTGCTAGACACTGGGGGAAAATATTTACATCTTGCTTTGAGAATAAATATTGATCTATATCCTTCGCCTTATGTGGCGGTCCGAACATTGGAAAACATGAAACCAAATTGGTCAAAGCATTTGTGATCCAAAATACAAATCACTAGCCCATGGCATATTTTGACGAGAACATGTTCTTTATCAATGCTTCATCTTTCATCAAACATCAATCAAAACAATCAATATCAGTCACATCTAACGCACCCT
The DNA here is from genome assembly GCA_007258455.2 of Sequoia sempervirens. NCBI lineage: Eukaryota > Viridiplantae > Streptophyta > Pinopsida > Cupressales > Cupressaceae > Sequoia > Sequoia sempervirens. The sequence continues at coordinate 266,164,253 of VDFB02271358.1, forward strand.
TCAAACGTCACATCAAATCATTCGAACAACTTTTCTTCCCAAATCAAGCTTTGTCAATCATGATCAATCAAATCCAATCAAGAAATCATTAGGATATCCTTGTGTTGCTTAACACTATCCTTGCATTGTTGTGCATCCTCAACAATGTTATCATCATCAGTCTAGATCAAATCATCATCAACCCATCATCATCTTGGGATACCATTCCCAATCATTGTGTTGCTTAACACTATCCTTGCATTATTGTGCATCCTCAACAATGTTATCATCATCAAATTCCTGATTAATCAAATCCTTGCATTGTTGTGTATCCTCAACAATGTTATCATCACCATCAATTCATCGATTCGATCAAATCAACCTTAGCTTGGTCTTCAACAAAATCCCAAATAGAGAACTGATATCATCACACATCCATATCCAAATCGTCAAAATCATGCGAAAAATCCAAAAACATCCAAAACATCAAAAAATCCAAAAACATTCATAA
>VDFB02271358.1:266164842-266263869 GCA_007258455.2 Sequoia sempervirens
TATATATAAAATAATTTTGACTAATACTTACATATTTTAAATCATTATGGCTTATTTCAAGTATTTTATTAAATATAAACTAGTAATTAGTTTGTATTATTCCTCCTTTAATGAGGCTTCAAGAGATAATTCCCACAAAATATAATGTGAAGCCAAATGGGTCCCTCCTCAAATGGAATGACATAAAATAAATTTTGATGGGGCTTCAAAGAGAAATTTAGGTAAGTTTAGGGTTTGGCTTTTGTCAGGAATTGAAAACTTGATCCACCATTCAGGTTCTTCCATTGAGGTTAATAGTCAAGTAGGTGTTTGAGATCAATTTTAGTCCTTTCCCTTGTGATATTAGAAGAAGTGTGTTTTAGACCTTAGATCTCTTTTTTCCACATCACTCTTTTAGTGGACTCAATGCTTGTGCAGTTTAAAATATTTTTCAATCTTAACTAGATCATGTTGAAATTTGAATATAACTTGAAAAACTTTGAATTTATGATTTATGCATGAAAATTATGATAAAAATCATTGAAAAAGAAAATATTTAAATAATATTTTCAATACAAAACATAAAAAAATTAGTTATTACAAGATAGATCCAGTCAATTATTGCAATGTAAAATCTTAATTAGGTCATGCTAAGGTTTGCAAACAATCTGAAAGTGCTTAAATTTGTGCTTTACATATGCATATGTTGTTGAAAAAGTGAAGATTTACATTTTTGTTGATATTTTAAAATATAGTAAAAATTTTAATTTCCAAATTTGTCAAACTAAGCTTAGTTGATTACTATATTTTACAATCTATAAATTACCTTTAGAACATATTACATTATTCTAAAAATCTAAAATTACATGCATAATTACATTTTACATATAAAAAATGAAATTTCCTACATTTCTTGAAATCTACTTGTTTCTATACCTTAACATCTACATATTAGGCTCCATGTTCATCACCCCTCATAAATGTGCAAAAAAATAGCTCACTGGTCATCCATACTCTTTCACCATGCTCAAAAAACTCTCAAAACATGTCACCAAATGACCTCGTGATAAACCAACTTTTACAACATGATATCATTACAATAAAAAAATTTAAACTTAAACCAAAATCAAACAAGTGGTAAACCTCCAACATGCCTCAAACATAGCCCATTATCGGTTGCTATCTTAAAGATACCTATACCATAAAACATCAAAATACCTTGCTTCAAAAAGTTTAATGGTGAAGGAGATCCTAATAACCATATGTTAGATTTTCCCACCTTGCATAGTGACTTCATTTTTGAAGATGCACTCTTCAAAACTCTTTCCTAGATCATTGAAATATATGGCCTTGGATTGGTTTTATTCATTTTAAAAAAGCTCAATTACCTTCTTTATGTAACTCGTTAGTGAGTTCCTCTAACACTTCCAAGCAAAAATTAGACCTCAAGTTACAATAACGAACTTAGTTCATTGTAAACAAGGACCGAAAGAGAAAATAATAGACTTTATAGGATGATACCATTCGCTTCATTATTTAAAATCTCCTATAGGCTTCCATAGATTAACATTATGAGGGTGTTCATAGGAAACATACCACCTAATATTATAGATGAGATATTATTGATGAAATATCCATCCTTTACACATTTGTGTACAATTCTTCATGATTATTAGATATCAGTTAGTCAATATGAAGGTACACCTTAATCGGATCCACTGGCCAATATAAAGTTATGCCTGAAAAAAACTATCAATCATTTAAAAGAAAAAAATATTTAAATCATCAAGATAAATATTCCTCAAACTACTAATAACATTGAAACACAAGTTGCTATTGTAAATACAACACCATATTAATTTAGGCCAAGAGATAAGGAAATTTTCACAATTACCTTATTCTCTTCATGTGATCATGTTGAAATTGTTAAATAAGTATGATTCAACTTCCTCCAATTAGGCCTATTAACACAGCTAAACTGCTACCACTAAACTTTAATGCAAAATCCTTATGTCAATATCATTGTACACTTGGACACGATATAGAGATATGTGTGTGTCTTAAACACCAAGCAAACAAACTCATCGATTCTAATCAAATCTAGCTGGCTAGTGTTAATGAAAAAGGAAATAAATCAGTTTCACAACCTAATCAAAACTTGAAAATATTTACAAACTCATTACTAAGTAATTCAACAAACATTATTCAATATAGTGATAATGATGAAGATGATAATGATCTATCCAATGTTGTAAACATGATTGAAGTTCAACCTCATAAAGACCAAACAAATAATTTTCCTAATATTTCTTTCACACATATTAAGGCTTTTATAATTGCTCCTGATGGTCCTCTTTACATCACTAGTAGAATCAATGATAAACCAACAAGATGAATACTCATTGATCCCATGTATATAGTGAATGTGATTACTGAAGAATTCCTATATGTGTGTGAACTCTAAATAAAATTATGAATAACCAAAATCATTCTTAAAGGCTCATGATGGTTTTATCTACCCTAGGATTGGTTTTATAACTCTTTTGGTCAAGGTTGGACCTAAAAATTTGGATGTTTCATTTACCATAATTATGAAATTGGAACAGTGTCATGTGAATTTAGGTCTTCCATGGCTAAGATCCATAAATTTAGTCCCATTGGTTATTTACAATTTTCTTAACGTCTTATTTGAAGAAAAAATACATACTATTTACCATTGTAAATTTAAGCCTTTGAACTCTTGTAAATTTTTTTCACTAGATTACTTTTAGTCTCAACTTTTCCAACCCATTAAACCTCATGATGAATTTTTATTTATATCATATCAAAAGTTTAAATCTCAACATAATATATGAGTTATCCCTCAGTAATATCTTGCTTGAGGCTCCTCAATATTAAATGACTTCAATGGTGGTCCCTCCTACCCCACAAGTAACTAATGAACCTAAGTCGAAACTAGGTATCCTCCCTTGACCACCTACCAGATATTTTGTGGTTCCACCTCTACCATCATATAAAAGACCTAGAGATAACTATGTAATTAACTTTATGCCTTGAAAAGAAAAAAAAATATTTAGACCAAAACCTAAAGATTCAGTGGTCTCCCAACTAGCAAAAATCCCTTCAAATCCTTCTCCAAAGGAAGAAAATAAACCTATGTTGGGAACACCTGAGATAACCCTTTGCAACCTAAAATCTATACAAAATGAAATATGCTTGTGCAAAAGAGTGTAAAAGAAGATGTCATGATATGGCTCATCAACTTGCTCAATGAGTGTCACACCTTCCCTAATTCAATCTATTCATATAAATCTTTATGAAATACCCCCCACCCATCCATCCTTGTCATCACTTGACCCCACCTTGCCACTATCACCAAACCATGAAACCACACTTTACCTATGTCAACCTAAGAAAATAATGAAAGAGGTTCATACAATTGATAGTTCTCACAATCATGTTGATAGCACTAATATGCAACCTATAATGATATAGTCAGATAGTGAAGAAGATAAAATAGAAGAAAACATAAGACCATGATGAATTAGCTCTTATATTTTCCAAATTAATGAATTTAGATGGGGTAACCTTTATGATCCTCTCGAGGAAAGTGATCTACCATGCGTTGAAATTGGTGCTTCTCCTTGTGCCACATTAGCTATAGTTTCTTTAGCATATTGTTTGTCTCTTATGATGAGTAAAATTGGGATGTGGACTATTTTATTTAGATCAGCTCACATGTGTAGTACCTCTTGTGTGTCTTTGTGTGTTTTATTTCACGTGATGTGATCTCCTATGATTTGCGTCTTGGTGTGCATTTTTGTTTTTCAGTTTTCTTTAGATGACCCTTCTTGTTCTTTTTGGCACAAGGATACAAAGAAAATGAATCTATTGCGATATTCATCTATTTATATCTCCATTCATGTTTATGTTGTATGAATATTTTTCTGATATTTTCTTTTGGAAATGATATAAAGTGTTGATACATTTTAAAGGTCTCTTCTATGTTGACCAAAAATCTTTGTTGTTTTCATGTGTTGTTCCTCCCTTATGTTTGTAGTTCCACAAGTGTTTGAGGAATGATGTCAATTATGAGTATGATCATACTATATATTATCTCTAGTCTATATTGACATCAGGTTTGTGGATCTCTTATGTGCTCTTTTTGTCTTGTTCATTATGTGTCTCTATTTTGGGGGCAACCGCTTGTTAGGAGTTAGCTTTGTTGGGAACATATCACTAGCATAAGGCTTTTCAATAATATCTCATGGCCTTATCATGTTGTATATATTGTTTTATTCTACCTTAAAGGAAATTGTACCCATCTGGTGTTAGAAATTACTTTAAGGTCGGGGCATTCATTCCATTATTTGCTTCACTTTATTCACACATGTTGAGCTTTGTGATGAGTTTTTAGAAAATTGATCATTTTGTAGGACCTTATTATAATAATGGGGACTATAATTCTTGGTATGGTTGACATGAGAAAACACCTTGTGAATATTAGACTTCACTAGCTTATGTTGTTTCTTGTCAAATGTCACCTCGTGAATATCAAACTTCAGTAGCCTATGATTCTTTTGGTTCATGGGTCACCTAGAAAATATTAGACTTTGTTAGCCTATAATTCTTGATACCTTGTGTATATAGATACTAGTAATATTTTTGTGGAGCTTTCTAGTCTATGATTGTCATACCCCATTTTTTGCATATTTCCATTATGTTTGCATTGTATTTGTATTATATTTGTATTGTGTTTTCATCATGTAATATTTACAATATGTTCTATTTTTGTAAAATCTCACCTAGTGAATATTAGACTTCACTATCCTATGTTGTTTCTTGTCAAATCTCACCTAGTGAATATCAGACTTCATTAGCCTATGATACTTTTTGGTTCATGGGTCACCTAGAAAATATTAGACTTTGTTAGCCTGTGATTCATGATACCTTGGATATGGATCCTAGTAATATTTTAGTGGAGCTTGCTAGTCCATGATTATCATGCCCCCATTTTTTTGTATATTTTCATTGTTTTTGCATTGTATATGCACTGTGGTTGCATCGTGTAATGTTTACATTATGTTTTCTTTTATGTTGCATTATATTTTATGTCTTCATTGTGTATGCTTTGTGTTTTTCATGTTGCATTGCACCTCATGTTTGTGTGTTCCCTTGTCGTTACATTATTTTTCATCTAGGATCTTGAGCTTGGGGGCTAACACATCCCCTAGATTCAATGTCATCCTATCTCTTCAATGTTTCAATAATTGAACACTTCTTGTCTTATCCTTACTTTAGTGTGAGCATGAGCATAATTTCATACTCTCACTAAAGTGGGGGCTACATGTAGTATTGTAAATTATGATAATTGAAAATTTTACACTAGGTTTAGCTCCCCTAACGTGCTTGGACCTGATTATATGTTTAATTTGCTCATTTTACAATAATCTTAAAAAAATTAGAAGTTAAAAATGGAATCAATTAGATGTTTAATTTTATCATTTTACAATAATCTTCAAAAAATTAGAAGTTAGAAATGGAATAAAGAGTTAATTTTTATTTATGGATGCTTAAGAACCCAAAATAGGTCTGGATTGGGGTGCTAGTGCCCTTGTCCAACCTATTTTTGTCCCAATTCAAATATGTTGGTGTTGAAATTCTAACATTTAGAAATTTTTAAAATAATTTGTTGGTTGTCAATAATTAATTTGTAAGAAATTAAATAATTGAATATATAAATACAAATTTTCTTTTTCATAATTTCAAAGCCTAACAACTTTGGGAAGCAATCCTAACATTTTGAATTGAGCAATTGAATAGTCAAGAGTAGAATTTGTAGAGTTATAATAACAACATTTTAGTCAACATCATGTTAGCAATGAATCATATTTTTATGTGAGTTATTTTATGTTTCATGCTTGTTTGTTTTGTGAGTACTAAAACTTGAAGGACTTCAAATCAAGATTCAAATTCTCCTTGAAGATGATGAGTACAATGACTTCATTCCATCAAGGAATGTAAATATGAGTGGTAAGTTGTAGCCTCATTATCATTTGTTTATCATTTAGCCTCTGTTCTGTTGATGGTGTTTTCTGCACAGCAACAACAAAGAAAAAATGCAATATTCTATCTCTCTTGAAAGGTTATTTTCAGCAATAAATCACTGAAAATCACCCCAAGGTCTCTCAGGTGTCAGGTCATGACAATGCATAAACAACTCAGATAATATGTGAAAATGCTGGTAATCACAAAGGGACCTTACTACAAGCAAATTGTATCTTTCAATTTATCAGATTTTGCAATATGACAATCTCTAATCCTAAATCTAACCAGATGATAAAGAAATGGAAAAAGATAGGGGTGCAAAGATATGATGAAATCTAAACTATTCCTAGAATGAACAATGCAAATGACATATATCTAGAATGGACTTATCTCAGACAACCAATTCCTACTTAACCCACAATGCAATATCACAAGAATGGTGCAATCTTCTAAGGTATATATATAGATTTTCAAATCATAGACATTCATCTACAATCGAACTTTAACACATTTAAATATATGGTCCAGGTTGACTTTACCAACCTACTACAATCAGATAGTTACTAGGAGTATAGACCGGAGATTGCTACAAACATTCCAAATATAAAATCATAAACACCATTCATCAAACTAAACTGATTCTATTCTGAACACTAAACCCTAAATCTTTAAGCAATTTGAAAGATAGAACAATAAAACCATGTGAGATAAACCAACACAAGAGATTGCACCAGGAAAACCACAATGTCTTCAATTGTATTAGATCATCAAACTGTTGCAACAATTCCACTGTTCTGATTACAATACTTGCTTCAAGAAATTTACAAAATGCTTTAGCTTGATTCTACTATCTCTTTTCTAATGCTTGATATCTAATTGTCTAACCCCTTTACAATGAGGCAAGAATGCCATTTTATAACAAATCTCAAGATATGTCGGCCCAGCCAAACATTTTTACAAAATAAGAACAACTGCCAAAATAGGTCAGCCTAGGAAATAAAAAATAAGGCACACATTAAATGCCATCCATCATCAAGGTTAGCCCTGACACAACCCCCAATGCAATCTGGTCCAATGCATGCCCTATGATAATAGGGAAGCACAAATATCAAAATAAGCATTAACTACCACTTCCCTTATCCTTATTCTGAGCCGATGATCCCTGAACCTTCAAGAATGTTCTATCCAATTCGGCGGCATGTGGCAAAGGTAATATCCTAAGCTGACACTCAATAGAGCTAATCTCCTCCTTCGACTGTTTGACCGTCTTATCCCAGTCATCTTTATGTGCCTGATATTTATCCATTATAGCTAGGTATGTGGCTACATCATCCAACCGGTGGGCAGTTATAACACTCTCAGAATCTAGGACATAAACTTCATGCCACCATTCCCTGAGCTGCTCTAGACTTAGGTATTTTGGGGCAATCTTTCTCCTTCCGGTCATGACCTCAAAGAATGCAATGCAGACCTCATAGACCACTATAAGATCACCATCAATTTGTTTCTTCTATTTCTGAATCTTTTTCATGGCCTTCTGCCACATCTGCAGAGCCTCAAACCATTCCCAGGTTCATCTAACCTAGAAGAAGGAAGAACTCCATCTGCAACCAGTTGATCCTTACCATGTCCCATGATAATCTTGGATTTCTGTAGTAAGAGGTCAATGTCCTCCTTATCTTGAGACAACACATACTCTAGCAGTTCTTTAGCTCTGACTGCAGCTTTCCCAACCGATAAGATTTCCTTAATGGTATCATCTCCCTTTATTTGCACATTCTTCAACCAATCCACTGCACTTTGAGCTGAGGCTTTCATTTTCTCAATTCCGGAGATGGTTTCCTTGGGTAGAAAGCCGGGAGTGGCAGAAGAAGAAGGATGGAGAGATTGCAGGGGTTTCATCACTTCCTCCAAGCATTTCTTAAGTCTTTCATTCTCCTTCCTTAGCTCATGCTTGGTTTGGGTCTCTTTCCTCAACCTGCCAATGATCACAGCACTAGACCCTTCATATTCCTCTATGTCCTGCTCCATGGAGGCCGGTCCAAGGTTGATAGTTTGTACATTGTAATCCTGACCAGTGACTTCTTCCCTAGTCTTGTCTGCAGTAGGGGTGGCAGTGTGGATGACCCGATTGTTTGCTTCATCTCTCTCCATCTTTGAGACCACTTTGGCTGCCTTCCTTTTCTTCCCTTTGCCGATTTTGGATAGCATTTCATCCCAATCCAAGGGAATGTCTTCAACTACCACCTGCTTCTTCCTTGCAATCTCCTTTTCAAGCCAATCCGGGGCTACAGGTTCTACCCAGATTTCCTCTATTTTTGTTTCTTCTTGTTGTTTTTTCGGCATTTCATCTTTTCCTTTCTCAGGAGATTGTTTACCTTGATCATCCTTTTCAACCTCCTCTTCCTGTACTGGTGATGGAGTTCTAACCGAGATACTTTCTTCTTCAGGTGATCCATGCCTTCTATCGCTTTCCAAAGAATCCTCATATTGTACCAGTGGAGAGGTATGCCTTTCTTCCTCTTCAACTTCAAGCTCTGCTATTGCACCAAAAAGTGTTCCTTCCTTAAAAGGTTCGGTCTCCCCACTAGTCTCATGTCCCTCAAGAGTTTCTTGCTCATGCATGCTTGGTGGAGGAGAAGCAGCCCTAGATGGCTCCACAGTTGGCATTTTCGAAGAAGGATCCCTCTTTTGCACCGGCTCCTTAGGAGAAGGAGTCCTTGACCTCCTCATATAAACCTTGGTCTTCTCTCCTCCCGAACTCTCTACATCCACAACAGGAAGCTCATCCTTTGAGGCAACCTGACCCTTCTTCTTTGAAGTCCTGGTTGTTCTTGTCTTCTTCGGTGGTGGAGGAACATCTTCCTCCTCTGCTTTTTCCAAATCTTCCTCATCAGAGGACTTACCAATCTTCAAAGTCCAACTTCTCTTCTTTCCTTTTGGCTTCCTCTTTGGTTCGGGCTCACTTTCCTTGGGGCCTCTAATCTTTATCTTGAAAGGAGAGCTCTTTATAGTTTTTCCTTTGGGGTCATCTTCCCTAGATTCCTCTGAAGTCAACATAGGGTTGAGGTCTCCCATCAAATTGAAGGTACAAGCTACCTTCTCACTCTCTAACTCCCAAATTTTATGCTTTAACCAGGAAGAGGTGAATTTCATAATGGAGGCCATTAGGTCTTCTAGCTCTATGACCTCATCTTCATTCCAATTGATTTCGCCAATTGACCTATCCTTCACAGCTTCATAGGCATGATCCTGCACCAGGTTTCCATCATCTTCCAGTTGGTCCGGGATCAACTTGACATTATACTATCTGATTGCATCAATAGGGAGTCTGGAGTATCTCTTCTTTCTTGCTTCAATATCATCCTTAATGTTAGCCCAATAGTCCTCTAGGTCAACTTTATGTCGGTACTCCCTAGTAGCCTTCTTCTGTGCCTCTCCTGTGATATCAAAGTTCATCCTTTTGGAGTGGAAGGAGAAACCATATTCCGCCAATTCGTCTCCTGCAGTGTGTGCTAATTGAATGGAAGGGCACACCTCTTCCACACCAATCCCAAGAGGGAAATCTCCACCAAAGCCCGTCTTATGCTTCTCCTTCTTTACAATAGCATCAAATTCACAAATTTGTCTCACAATTTCCAATAGCACAATGTGATCAGTGGGATACCGAGGTAACCTATATGGAACAACTAGACATCCATCAATTCTAATATAGGTGAAGGTGGGAAATTGAATGAACCAGGCCCCATAATTCTTTATTAGCTCTTTGGCTCCATCTGACAATCTCATATGCTCGGCATTCTGGAGCATCCTGGTGATATGCATTGTGAATGCATCATTGGCTCTCCGATAGTCTTTGTGTCCTAGATGCAACTCCGGGTAAACATCATAGACAATTTCCTGTCTGAATGTCCCTCGTGGATTCAAACCCCTGTAGTGGTAGAATCTGGCTAGTATATACATGACATAAGAGGACATGGTGAACCTCTTGGTTTCCAGGATGTTCCTTAACTGTTTGTCAATTTGAGAACTAATAAGCCCTACCCAATGGTAGTTGGTTCCTTGTTCAATTTTGGTGATCAGATGGACCATCCAAATCTCTAACACACCAGCAGTCTTCAAACTAGCTACCCTGCTCAGGAATGTTATAGCATCATAGATATCTGATCTGAATTTGATCCTATGCAACTGCTTGGGCAATTTAGAGTGATGTGACTTTGGCTTCTCCAACCAAGAGTTGATTATCTGTTGCGATTTGATGGGATCATTCTCATAATACGTCCTAGCCAAGTCCATGTTTAGAGCACATACCAAGGGTAGATCAGGCATGTCAAAGGCTTGGGCGATGGAGACAGGATTGAAATTAGCCAAGACCCTTCCCTCGGTACTGACAAACCTTTGTGTATCGAAATCGTACTTCCGGGCACATTCAAGTATCAATTCGTAGCATTGGATAGCTGGAGGAAACCCTGCCACATGTACCAGTCTGGACTTCATCATGCCATTCCTCAATACTGACAGATTCTTCTCAGCTGTCCTTTGTTTGAACTCCTCATATCTCCAGGCCCCCACATTGGTGTCAGAAACCTCAGACCATACAGAAGATATTTTTCTTTCTGGCAACTGGCTCTTCATATCTAACCTTAATCTTTCTGCTTCTGAAATGGATGACCCCTCTGTGTCACCCTTGGACTTCCCTGCTGCAGCCTTGCTTGATTCAGCCTACATTCACAAAAGACATCATTAGTATTCAATTATCATGCATATTCCAATCCAAAGATTAGCCTAAAATCATATAAAGCAATTAAAATCCATCGCAAACTACTAATCCTTGAAGATCTAGAGAAATAAGGCAGTCCGGGAAAATCATGCAAACCGGGAAAATCTAGTCGGGGTAGAATTTTGGAGAAATCCGACCTAGACGGATTCTTGCTACTAAAACATCATTAGTCAAATAAATCATTAGTACAACCAAAAAATCATTAAATTATCATGAAATTTATTCATTAGCAACCAGAAATAAGCAATTAGCATTCACTCCATTAGTCCTATCTTCGAAAAATCAAAAGGATAAAGCCAAACAGGAAACCCAGAGAAATTTGGATGGGACGGATTTTCGCGGACAGCTTAAAATGTTTCAGAAATTACTCCACCCCGCAGAATAAGCCTAAACCGGGAAAATCTGGGTGCGCAGAAATTCTGCGGACACCACGGGAACCCGATGAACAACGACACACGAACTAGTGACCGAACGATTATGCAATCTTTCTACTTGGATTGTAATGGTCCTGAAATTGATGCTAACCAACAAGATTGAGAATGCAAATAGTTTCAAGTTTTCTAAGCTCTCAAATAATGAATTCCAATGGCAGAATGATGATGCCCTAATTTCGATGAACAAACCCCTGCCATTAAAGCCGAGATAGGCTTAAAATTGCAAGGAAAACTATTATTTAGGCACTTAACCAGTGTGCACGAGGATTTTCTCAAGGTGTGAGCAAATTGAGCTGAATCGTAAATCATGAAATCGCAATAACCCTATTCAGACATGGCTACAAAAATGCATCCAACTCTCAATTGATAAACAAAACGCATGTAGAGAGGATGATGAAAACTAACAAAGGGCGAAGTCAAACCCTAGTTGTATAAATATGAAATTATAATCAAGCAAAGGTCGACCTAAATGATCATCATTCAATGCAGAAACATTCAATCATTACGCAAAAAAATGAAATGGCCAATGACAACCTACCATGGATCAATGCGGATGAAACTCGAGCTCGAAGAGGCAACCACAAAGCAAACACTTCTAAGCAATGAAAACCTTAACCAGCGCTCCAATCAATCCATGTGCAAGCAACTCAGAATCAATCCTCAAAGCTCGAATGAAAACTCTCAATCGTTAGAGCAGCAAGCAAATGAATGATGAAGTTAAAATGATGCCAAAAGGGGCTTAAATCCACTTATTTATGCGTCTAAACAAAGGTACCTTGGTCATTAATGATCAACAAGACGCGTCTGAAAAATCCAGAAACCCGAGCCCAAGACAGAGTTTCGAAAAATCCCAAGATACGTAGAAATCCGGACAGACTCAAATTTTGCAGAAAGGCAAAAAAAATCGGGAATATAACAGAGTTCAGGATTTTGGCACAGTCCGGGAAAATCCGCCAGAACAGGAAAATCCTGGAGTCAAGCAGAAACCTGGTTTCGGAAAATGCAGCGATGAACAGACAGTGAACTAGAGCCCGGAAAAATCCGTCGGAGGTGGAAAATCCCGGACTCAGGTGAAAACTCAGATTTTGCTTAAAACTCAATTTTAACCTATTCAAGCCTTAGAGCAAGATCAAAGCCAACAAGACCAACATGTCAAGACCTCAAAAAGATAAGACAATAAAAGCAAAGGTCAAAATACATCTGAAAAGAGGGTCCCTACTCCAAGTGGGGCGTGTGTGCAAAAAACTGCGCAACATGTTCGACTAAGAGTAAGCTCTTTTTTACATCTTCATAGCCATTATGGAGGTAGAAATACCAAAAAAATATTTCCCTTAAAGGAAATCCCCTATACAACATAACCATTTCCCCTCTTTCTTGTGTGCAAGTTGGAGATTTGAAGAAAATTTGGAGAGGGTTGAAGACCTAATTATTCATTCAAGCATTCAATTCCTACAAGTTAACAAATTTTTTAGGGAAAATGGATTTTATAAGTGATAGAAAAAGTTGTGACATTGAGTCTAGAGGAGAGTACATACATACAAGGACTAACATGAGACAAGAATATTTTTTTCTGAATATATGCACTTATAGGTTTAGGGTGCCAACACCCTTGTCCAACCATTTCAATCTCAAATTGATATGCTAGGTTCTTTTGCGTCTACACTCTTTTGTTCTAAATTATTTTTCTATCTTTCTATTCTATATTTCAATAGTTCACTACATTCTCATAGTTAACCTAGGTGCATATTTGCATTATCAAATTAGATTAGTTAACAGTCAATTAATCACTATCAACATGTGCACATCCAAAAGTACTGAAACCTTGATCCACCATTCTCACTCTTCCATTGAGGTTAGTAGCCAAGTGCATGTTTAAGATCAATTTTAGTCCTTTCCCTTGTGATATTGGAAGAAGATTGATTTAGAACCTAGATCCCTTTTTCCTACATCACAATTGGTTATCCAATATGAGGTTTCTTCCTCATCAGATCTTAGTGGTCAATCTAAATCCATTCCCACTTCTAATTATACACCATTTAAAAAGGAAAAAAATATTCAATATAAATTCATCTTCTTCTTCCAATAGCATCCAAGCATAGGTTGTGGTTGTAGCACCCTTACCTTCAACTCCTTATCAATTCAAACCCATGGATTGACAATTCTCATAATTTCTCGACTCTCTTCATTCTATCATGTGGCAATTATTTAATAATAATTTAATTCAACTCCCTCCTATTCATCCCATTTGATGGAGCTTCAAAGTTTTGCTCCTTGTTTCTCACTCATGCCCTGCCTTATGTTGCTAGTCTTTCATGGTGTTAGAAAATTTCTAAGGGTTGGGGTTTTAGCTTTGTCTTCATGTAAAACCCTTATGTTTACTTTACACTTGGGGTGGGATCTATTTTGCTATTACTTTTGGAAGGATTTTAAAACAACTTATGCCCCATCGTTCTATCTAGGCTTGTTCCCTTTGGTTATAATTTTTATTTCCTTCGTGGGTTTTATTTTCCCTAAGTCTTGGTTGACCCCATGTTTCATCTTTTAAAAACAACTTATGTCATTGTTTTCCATTTTCCTAGTGATGTCCCCTTGTCCTTTTAATGAATATTTTATTTTGTAGAAGGGATCGTATTTGCACTACTATTGATCAAATTGCCTTCTGATATCAATGGTTGCCTACCATCGCTTGATCGAGAATTGAAAAATATTTATTGATTGTGATATCGCAGGCGGGCACCACATGAACTTTTTGGCATGGCCAAAGGAGATTAGTTTGTGTGTCGTCAATCAATCTTCATCAGATATCAATGGTTGCTTGCCATCGCATGATCCAAAGCTGTAGTATCTTTACAGAATGCGATATCACGGGCAAGCACCACATGTCTCATCTGATGAAGCCGAAAGAATAAGGAAATACATTAATCTAGCCTTAAATACATTAAAAGGCGGGTTACTAAAGTTCTCTCAGGGTGCACGTGTTTTAAATCGACGGATCTATTATAATTTGGATGGCAAAGCTGCTTGATGGTTAAGGATAAGGCTGGCAACTATGTTGAAGGACTGAGACCACTAATGGTTAGGATATACGGCTGCCTGCCATCACGTGATCTAGAATTGCAAGGTTTTTACCGATCACGATGTCGTGGGCAACTGCCACGTGTCTCATCTGGTGGAGTCGAAGAAACAATGAAATACTTTAACCCAACTTTAATATGTTATGTTGCAGGTTACTAAAATTCTTGTGAGATGCATGAGCTTCAAATCAATGAAGATGTTATGATATCAATGGAAAAGGTGCTCGATAGATAATGATAAGGCCAACTATTGTTTTGAAGGAATAGGATCACTACTATTCAAGATCTACAGTTTCCCACCATTGTGCCATCCAAAGTTGCAGGATCTTTACCAATTATGATGTTGTGGGCAATTGCCATGTGGATTTCCTTCGTGGCGTATGGTATGGTGGGCCCTTTGCTGCCATGTTGGTGATTGTGTCAACTTATTTTGAAGATGGTCGTTCGATCATTTGATCTAAATGAAGGATTGATGACTTGAATTTAAATCTGCATCAAATATAGTTGGAGCCATTTGTGTAGCGCGCGAGTGAGCTTTAATGGCGGATGAGAAACTTGCTAGCACAATTTGATCGACATCAAATCAATTCTCTTGCTTTATTTGTATAACAAAGCATTCAAGTATTTTGCGGAGCAGTCTCAGAGCTGAAGGTGGAATTGTGAGTCTCTATGGCCAGAATTTGGTATTTTAGTGAATAAAGCTGTGAGTTTATTTTATGTGCCTCCCGATCATTTTGCACTTGAATTTGGGAAAGGATTTACTGTGAGCTTGTTGATGAATGTGTTAGGGCTATAGTTTAATTATAGTTGTGAGAAATTGCAGTGTTTTGTCATGTAATTATCTATCTCTGGTTAGTCCTAGCTATCTAAATTATAACATTGTAAAGATGCCCTAGTTTGTCTAAGATGGCACCACCAAAGCAACATTCTAGCCAGATTGAATATTTGAAAAGAAACCTGTACGATGATTTCCTGGATCAATTTCCCTTGTCAACGAATGATAGAAGGAAGGGATTGGTTCTGATGCAAGGGAAAATCCTAGGGGAAGGGTTAGTATACAATTGCTCTAACATTGTCGATGCTAGGGTTCCCCTCACAGGATTGGAAATGTTCAGATTGTAGTATGGAAAGAGGAATTTTCCTCACCCCTTTTCAAATGGATGGGTGCATGATATGGGGAAGCTGGTGGTACCAAATGTTTTCCTTGATGTAGACCTGCTTAGGGTAGTGGTTGCGAGATATGACCCTGTCACATGGGTAATTAGAGATAATGATGGAGGTGTTCTGCTGAGTATTAACAGTGAAGAGGTCCAACATATTTTTGACCTGAGTGAACCTAGTGAAGACTTGGTTCCTATCAATCTTGAGGAGATGAAGCAGGAATATGCAAAATTGAAGTCTCTTTTTAGAGCTAAGTTTCTTCCACTTCATTTGGCTAGGGAAGGAGGTTCAAGATTTCATATCAGCCCCAGTGACCAAGAACCTTTTAGATTAAATTGTTTTGCAAATTATTCTTGGCCACTTTCTATTCATTGTGTCAGATTTTGGGTTTCAGTCCTGGTGTAGTGATGCTCGTTGCTTATATGTTCATGGGGGTGCAAATACAACACCCTAACTTCTTTGTGACCTATGATTTTTCCCCTTTGTTGGCTGAGAGGATACATGAGGGGTTGTCAAAGCTGTAGAAAAATGATACCGACACTCAATTCTTTTGTTATTCTATGCTGATGCATATGTTCTTGTTCAAGAATGCTAACTTCTTCTCTAAGAGGGTAAAATTAAGGCAATCGGTTGATGGAGAAAGATTGCCAATAAAGATATGGGCTATGGATTTATCTTGTAATAAGGAAAGCACAAATTATGTGCAATTTTATAATTGCTTTGCTTCCAAATTGAGGGCTAGATTGATGGTGAACATACCTAGGATCCCTGAGGAATTACATGATTTCCTCAGGCCAAAGGGGAGGAAGCCATAATTAAAAGTCTGCCATAACTGGGGTGACATTATCCCATACCCAGTTAGGACTATTTTGAGAGTATATGGTTTCTAGAGAGCCCCTCATACACTGCCATACAATGTGCCACCAAGAGTGGGGTTTGTAGAAGTTATGTGGAAAATAGGTTGTGTCCATGAGGTCAACCTCACTGGGAGGGGAAAGGGAACATTTTTCCCTGATTATACAATGGTGTCTAATTTTTTTGTTTCAAAAGGAGGCTGGGTGCATTTTGATAAATCATTTGATGATTACCATTTGAGGTGTGGTCCAAAGTGGCAGCATGATCTCGAGGGTTTCTTTGCTCTTTTCAGACAAAGAATAAAAACTGGCAAGTTTGTGCATGAGTTCAACATCACTAAGGATATGATTAGAAATGAGTTCGACCTAAATAAGTAGTAGTTGAATAAGGATAAATGGATAACTTATGATAAGTTATTAGATATTGTGCACAAAATGGATCCTAAGTATGATCCATTATTGGAGTTTAGTCCATACCATAAGAAAATTGATTTTCTGATGGAGAACTTCAAGGAGATTATGGGAACTTTGAGAATAAAAAAGGTAAACTTAGAATTGAGTTTGGGTGTACAAGAACAAGGTGCCAGAGAAATTGAAACATGGCCAGCTTATCAGCCTACAGAAAGGTGGCCCATTTATAGAAGGAAAAAGGATAGCAGTAGTGATGAGGAAGAAGTGGATAGAAAAGGAAAGCAAATAATGAAGGTACCTCCACAACCATGTCCAAAATTCAAAGTGCCTAGGGAAATCAAAATCATTGATTTAGAGTCATCACTAGAAGACAGTCCACCATCACCACCATCTGAGCCAAGCCCTAAAAGGAAAAGAATTGATCAACCATAGGAGAATTTGATGGATGAAATTATTCTTACTGATCAAGACATGCAATTTCGTACTCCTTCCCCTCCTAAGCCAGCTGAATTGGTTTTATCTAATTTAGCTATGAAAGGAAAAAGTGTACAAGATGTAAGAATGGAAGCATGCAAGGAGTTTCTAGATGACAATATATTTGTGAAAATTTTTGTCTTCTTGCAATTGGTATGGAGGATGAAATTTTAAGAGTATCAAGATAAATGTAAGAGGAGAAGAGAACTAAGACCTGATAGGTTAGACTAGGAGAATGATGAGGAGGTGAAAGTTGAATTGATGGAAGAATTCAAGAACATCACTCCTAAAGAAGGAAGAAAACTGGTGAGTCAGGCTGGTGTATTGATTCTTCCTGAATGGGAAATTGCAAATGCTATAGCATTTAATGCTATTCTAAAGTCCAAGCATCCCTTGGAAGACTCTAGTGAAGAAGAAGTCAACGCAACACTTCAAGACTCTGCTTTTAGTGAAGAGTATGAAACCTTTGCAATTTGGGCATTGGCCCCACAAGGGAGAAAACCAGATGTTTCTGATATTAATCCAAATTTTAGAGGAGGATTAATAATAAAGAGAGCTTCAGAAACCTCAACCACTGAGGCTACTAATTTGACTGTGAATGTGGCCAAATTGGCCCAAAAGACTACTGAAAGGGAGGAGGCTAAAAAGAAGAGCCTAATGGCGAAGTATAACCTCTTGATTGAGGAATACAACAAGATGCAATAGAAGAATGTTGAGTTGCAGACTGAGGTGGAGAGATTTAGGTATAAAAAGATTGGGGAGACATCAAGTGCTCTAGGAACCAATACATTACCTTCCACAGTAGGGTCAGTGCCTTTTGATTCTCCAATTGTTTCCACACCAAGGTCTCCTAGTCAGAATCCCGCCCTCACCCCTTCTTTAGAGGAAATTGAAGAAGAAATAAAGTGCTCTGTTGATCCTACAAAGAAGCAACTCTTACAAAGAATTGATGAATTTTAGACATCATTAAAGGTAAGTGAGGAGGGATCTCTTTAAAAGAAAAAGGAGATTATTACTACTGTCTTGAGGAATTTAAATGAAAAGGTTGATAGTAAATTGCTATCTATATTATCTTTATATTCTTTGTTGTTAAAGCAACAAAGAATATTGATAGGGATCAGAGTGTAGTGATACCATTGATTGAAAACTGGATCCCTAGGGCTAGTGATTTGGATGTCATGTATAAGGCCTCAAGGTTTGATACAAACAATAGACCCCAATCATTAAATCCCATTCAAGTATTAGTTAAGTCATTGCGGTTTTCGTAATCTCAATAGATGATTTTGGAGTAGGAAGATTAGGAGCTGGTGAAGAATTTCAATGATTGGGGTAACACATTGCTACCTAATACAATTGATGAGCAGGGGAAAATCAAGTCACTCCAATAATGGAAGGACCAAGCAAATGAGGTCATCAATGATCAAATTAAATTAATTTGTGATGACTCATATTATGATTTGTTGGTCAGCTGTATGGATAAGATTATTGGCACTCGCCATTTTTGGAATCTTTTGAAAGGGATGCAAATCAGGTAGGGGTAAAATACACACCTTATAATGCCAAGGTGGATGAGGTAATTAATTTTGACTAGCCGATTGATGAAGAATACCAGAAATGGGTAACGAAATATTTGAATGAGGAAGAGTAAAAAGAGTGGACTACTAACAGGTGGAAAATCAGATGTTGTGGTTGCAATAGTTCCAATTTTGTGTTGATGGAATTCCTCGCAAGCGGTTTCTTTGTGGTTTTGTTGTTGCATCAACTTTCTCCTTAGTCACATGATGAACAAGAATATTCTCAGGGCGATGGTTATTGTTGTAACAAATTTTTGAATATCACCAGGTGCTCCAATTGGCTTGTGACATGTGTACTTTCTGGCCCGATGCTTGTTTGCTCCTTCATTTTCTATAAGAAGGATTTCAAGGCTAGAAGTACGGGTTAGCAAGTTAGATAATTTTGGTCAAGTCTAGGTGAAGTTGCTGAGAAAATTGTAAAGTCTGGTGGTTTTAGAGAGAAATACAATTTAGGTTTTGAGTTATTCTATAATAGGTTTTGAGTTCATGGGGATTTAATGTTGTATAACAATACTAGCATTTGAGTTGAAATGATAAATTAAAGCTCATGTCTCTCCATTGTACATGCATATCTGAATTTGAATAAAATAACTAAGGGTTGTTTTATCCATCTCACTGTTGTGGTGTGTATGATTCTATTTTAGCTTTAATTCAAGGAATTAATCAAAATGCTTGAATGGGATTATAGGCGGATATGTGTTGTATAAGGATTTGATAAGTAGTCCTAGGTTAGAATGCACACTAATGAAATTGTAATGCAATATTGTCAGGGATCTTATATGTGATGTATTAAATCTGTTATAAACCTCTAGATGCTTATGAATTTGACTCCTGCAATGGATATATGGCACTGATCTAAGTTGTAATTATTAGTGTAGTTCAGTATTTGTTTGTCTTTTCCTAGAGCTTTCTACAAATTGCAAATCAATGACTATCTTATACAATGGATTGTGTTTAGTTATCTCATGCTCCAGATAGTTGATATTGTCTCTAAACAACCAATTCTAGTTGATATTATCCTATTGTGTTGAGCTATTAAGTGAGATTATTTGCTATTGTTAATTTCATTTATAATAATGGTGCAGAGGTTGTAAAAACATTCAGGGATCACCCTCCCAGGTCTTACAGAGCCAGAAGTGTAGGAGGCTTTTTAAATTCCTCGTTAGTTGGTCTAGGTCCTTTGAGGTGCCTTTGATTGGAATTGGAAATTCCATAGGTAGATTAGAAGAAAAACCTAGTTACATTGTAAAAAGAACCAACATATTACTCGTGATTGAAATATGTACATGACTGCACACACATTGGACACAAGAAAAAATTATAATATCAAGATTTGTCCTAGAGTGCTTCATTGATTCAAATATTTTAAAGGCATTCTTTCAAAATTCATTTTATGCATATCGTATTGCATTCCTTAAGATCACATTTCTTCAAGGAATTGTGTTAAATAGTTCTTGTTCGTTGCTTCCATATTTTCCATATAATCCCACCAAAATATTCCAACTACAATATCTGACAATATGCTCCCTTCCATTAAACTTTGATGGATATCAATACCATATTCCAAAGCTCTAGGTTTGGCATAGGTGGGGAGGATGTTGGCTCTCCAATTTCCACTTTCATTTTCTTGAAGGTTCCTTAAGCCTTGTCAACAAAACCATTTTGTGCATATCTTGCAATCATGTCATTCCACGAGGCCACATTTCTTTGAGGTATTTTGTTAAATAGTTCACTTGCCTTGCCTATGGTTTCACTTTTTACATACATGTCTACCAAAGAAACAACAACTACATTTGACAAAAGTCCTCTATCCCTTATGTTTTGATGGATGTCCATACCCTATTCCAAAGCTCTCATTTGACACAAGCTGGGAGGATGTTAGCAAGGGTCACAAATTATGGCTTTACACCTACCAATTGTATTTGCTTCTTGAAGTCTTTTCAACAAATCCATTTTGAAAATATCCTACAATTATAACATTCCATGAGGTGACATCTCCTTGAGGCATTTTTTCAAACAGTTCAAGTTCCTTGTCTATACCTCCACATTTTCCATACATGTCTACCACGGAAGTTGCAACTACAAGCAAAATTCCTCTATCCATACCCTATTCCAAATTTCCCATTTTAGCCCAAGCAAGGAGGATGCTGACGAAGGTTGTGGAGACCGGTTTCACATCTTCTAATAATTGCATTTGTTTGAAAATTTCTAAATCCTTTTCAATAGATCCATTTTGTTTATATCCTACAATCATTGTATCCCATGAAACCATATTTATTTGAGGCATTCAGTCAAACAACTTAGGCGGCTTGTCTATTTTTCAATATTTTGGAAGCATCTCTCCCAGACCATTTCAAACTATATCCGACAAAATTCCCCATCCTTTATGTGTTTATGGATACCTAAACCCTATTCCAAACATCCCATTTTGGCATAGGCTGGGAATACGCTGGCAAACGTAAACTGGTCAATTTGGAGACCTGTTTGTTGTATATGGTGAAATAGTGCGACCTAAATCTTGAGGACACCCATGTCTACTTAAGTTGCGGTGCCAGAAGAATGAGTTTGAGATTATCTCCTTTTATGTGATCAATCACTTTACAACATCCACCAAACTTCTATAGCAGCATGAGAACAATGAGTTTGAGATTGATTCTACTTTTCCTTATGTGTGGGAACCGTTGACCATTGACTATAATGATGACTCTTTTGGAAGAACCAAAATTGGTAGGAGAATGGAATAGGTTAAACAGGCTGCACATACACCATCTAAATGATCAAAGCTTAGTTTTAAATCTGGCCTCTCCTAGAAGAGCGACGAGGTTGAGAAGATTTGAGAACGATGCCCTAATATGGTTTATGGTCTCCACCGGTCAAATACATATAGCCTTATACAAGGCATGGATAGGAGGAGGCAAAGCCGAAATCTTTATGATTCTTTATGATTTTTGTTGGAACATTCTAATTTCTACTGGATATTGCATAACAGTCTTTTGAAATATGACAATGTATTCTCTGCTAGTCAAAAAAAGTGGATAAACCAAAATATACGCTGATGTTCTCGAATCTTCTTGAAGCCTCCCATTATCTCCAAACTTCTCCATTTTTTGGAAGCTTCTAACACCTCTATAAAAGAAGATCAATGTAAAAGCATTTGGAAATGAATACAAGTGTGTTCGTGCATCAACACGTTGGGAAAATTGCAGTGTCTTATGTGTTAATTGTTTTTTTTGTGTTTTTAAACTCCATCCACCTCCAAGAAATTAGTATCAGAGCCATGGGAAAAGATTATTGAGAGCCAATCTGCAAGTGGATTCTTCTAGTTTGATTGCAAGCTCCATACTATTAGTTGTGTGATGTGAGTTGTTAGCTCCATGGGCTGTGAGGTTGTGTGAAGTTTGTGCGAGACTATGATCAATGGGTTGTATGGGCTATGGAGTGGCTGTTGTGTAGGTTGTGAAATAGTGGAAATCAACTCTTGAGTTGCTGCCACTCTCTCATCCTTCATTCATTCTATGACCCAAAGAATTAGCAGTTTGTCTTCTTGTGTTTATTCTTGCAGAAAAGCATGTACCCTATATACTGAATTTAGTGAATGCTTTTATGTGTTGTGTTTGTTGTTCTTTGAAAGCAAAAGCTATCAAGAAGGATCACTGCCTAACGAAAAATATTGTTGTTGTGTGTTCTGCTACTGTTTGGAGTGTTCAAATATGAGTAAGAAGGCATCATTTTTCAATGAGTAGAATCTAGTCTGTAGTTTCTGAAGTTTAAACTAGTCACAACAATTTCTATGAAGAAATTGCCAACCTTGAAGGCTGCCAGACTCAAAGGGAAATAAAAAGTATATGACAATTTTTTGGAGATTTCTTATATCTGGTTTGCTATAAAAGGTTTAAAAAGGTGGAGATTGCAATCTGTAAGAACATATGTGAAAGGGGAAAAAAAAAATAGAGATTAAAAAAAGGGGGTGAAGCATGGTTGTTTTCTTTTGTTATGTCACCAAAGATTTGTGAATTTTAAAATAAAGTAGATCATAGTTCAAAGAGAAGATTGCATAGTTGAGTTTTTCGAGGAAAGAAAAATGTTATAGCAAAATCAAGTGTATAAGGTGAGTTTAAATTATTTGTGTTGATGGGAAAAATAGGTAAAAGAGTGAAAAAAGAGAAAGGGGTTTTGGAGGAAGAACTCAAAGAACTTAAGAAATTTAATCAAGTCTCAATAGAAAAGAATGGACAATTAATAAGAATTTATGATCTTGAAATTGAATTGGATAAAATTAAAGTAAAATATGAAGCATTACAGGAAAGATTGAAGTTATTTGATGAGATGAAAGAAAAGATTAAGAGATTAGAAGAGGAAAATTGTTTACAAAAGAACGAAATATCAAAATTGAAAGAAGAAAATAAATGTTTGAAAATAAAACCATTGGTGTATGATGTTGCATGTTGTATTGAAGGCTTGTGTTGTTCTATTAATTAGTCAACTGGTTCATATGATACTAAAAAATTGCATAGTTTAGTTGATGAATTGGTTGGTTTGTGTGATGTAGTTGAAGTTCTTATTGATGAAGAATGTAAAGATAAAGATGATAATGTGTTTGCAAATCATGTTAATTTTGATGAAAATAATGTTGTTTTGAAAATAATGAAGAAAATGGGATATAAAGGACAAGGACTAGGAAAACATAGACAAGGAATGAAGGAGCCAATAGAACCAATTCTGAGGCCAAATTTGAAGGTCTTGTAGAAAAGCAATATGTGCACTATTCACAATGTTGTAATAGGAAAGGTCATATAAAAGATAAATGTTGGGATTTACATCCATGTAGAATTTGTGGTTTGAAAAACCATTATGAAAAGACTTGTTGGAATAAAGATTATGAATCTATGAAAGGATGTATGAAAATGAATTTTGGTTGGAATTTTGGATCAAATTGGCAAAAGTTGACAAGTATGTTTAAAATGTTTTTCAAGTACAAATATTCATATGTCAAAGATGATAGAAATCAAGGAAGGTTTGAAGACTTGAAATGTCATGGCCTTGTAAGACATCAAGAAAAATGGAAAGCTACAGAAAGCACAAAAACTTCCAATTTGAAGCTCTAATAATCAAAGTTTGAATGACTGCCACAGCAGTGGGACAAGTTGGTGAAGAGTTGTAAAGAGATCCGCATATCTCGAACATAAGATTGAATTAACATAAGATTGAATGTATTCTTCAAGAATGATTGAATGAGTCTATAGACATGAAAGACAAAATTTGGAAATTGTAAGTAGTAGAAATTAAGGGGGAGTGTTGGAACATTCTAATTTCTACTGGATATTGCATAACAGTCTTTTGAAATATGACAATGTATTTTCTGCTAGTCAAAAAAAGTGGATAAACCATAATATACGTTGATGTTCTCGAATCTTCTTGAAGCCTCCCGTGATCTCCAAACTTCTCCATTTTCTGGAAGCTTTTGACACCTTTATAAAAGAAGATCAATGTAAAAGCATTTGGCAATGAATACAAGTGTGTTCGTGTAGCACCACGTTGGGCAAATCGCAGTGTCTTATGTGTTAATTGTTTGTTGTGTGTTTTTAAACTCCATCCACCTCCAACAATTTTAGACGAAGTGTTGCCGAACTTGAACACGATTTTACTTGACTTCATCATGAATTCCCATTCTACAACAGAAAAGGTCAATGTAATCGCTATGATCAAACAAGTGTAGATTTAATGTTTCCCTCTCACGTTTGCAGTTTGATAATATTCGGTTTAATGTATAAATCAAATAGTATCACCAAAATTATACATCCATTGAATAATGAAAAACACGGGTTGTTTCAAGGTCTAACACACCCTTGTGTGACGAAAATTTTGAATGAGTTCTCCTTTAATGAATTACAATATTCAACTTTTCCAATCGTCGCTCCGTAGCCTCTCTATAAATATGACCATCTTTGTATGGGCTGTATACCATCTTCATCTACTGTCTCCCAAATTATATTATATTTCACCATTTCTTATTAACTGTTCTTTTGTTTCTGCTGATTTGTTCATTCATACTGAACAACTATCTTTGTTAAAGAACGCTCTCCAAGAGTGAAAATGGCACAATCAATGCTTATGAGAATGATGATAGTGCTTCTTGTTCTAACCGTTCTGTTTTCCCTGCAAGTTTGTGCACGATATAACCTTAAGACTAATGTAAATACTGACGCAGATAGTAACTACAAGAAAGAAAGTTATAATCTGTTTCAAGTTGTGGAAAACTTACGATCTTGTAACAATTGCGCAGGCCATATTCCAGATCCTACGTGCTGCAAACAATAAAACACATCTGCATATGGGAGTCTACCATTCTGGCTCATGTGTAGAGTAACTATGATATACAGGGATTCCAATGACCTGATTGATATGCATAAAAATTGAAAATATATTCTTACGATCCTCTTGTGAGTTTCGTTGAGAAAATGGTGTTTTTTAATCTATTCTTTAGAAAATAATATTTTTTATTTTAAAAATAATTCAGGTGTATTTAAAATCACATATACAAATATACAAAAATGATTGAGAAAGTTGATTTGAAAAATAAGCTTCACTCATTTTTAATAATCTAATGTATTTTTAAAGCTCCCCAATTAAAAGAATTCTCATGTTTTATAAAATGAAATCCTCATGGTTGTGAAAATCATCTTAAACAATAGGTATTGTTAAACAAGAGTTAGGTATTGTTAAACAAGAGTTGCAAAGCAACAAAGTTTTTGTCAAAGTGTGCAAGAACAGTTTTATTTTTGTTTGCAACTAGTTTGATTAGTTTTGTAGTATGTAAGGATTGTGTAATTTTCTATTAAACATAAGCCTTTAGACCTACATCCAAAAGTAAAATGAAGCACTCAAACTTTCCATGTTTGAACAAAGTACAAGATCTAAAATGACTTAATAGATGGAAAAGGATGGTGATGATCAAAACTCTCCATATGTTACCATATTGTTCGAAGACAAACAATGCGAGAATCATAGGAGTAGGGGAGTGCTATCAAATGAAAAGAATAAGAATAACCAACAACTTGAATTGGGAAGTCCATGACAGAGACATCGTTAGGTCTAAAGCTTCAGTCATGCCACCCATTTATATAAGAATTGTGAATAGATGGATGCATTGAAGAAGATAAATGAATTCGTTAAATATATTGTTCAAATATAGAGCAAGCATGCAACTTGCTTGATAATATGCCTCAATTATACGGTGTGTGGAATATTTGTCAAAATACCTCAAACAAATGTGTAAAACTAGGTTAGAAGCTTTAAATGTAATTGGCAAGTTAAATCTAGACTCTGCAACCTTTATTAGTAACTAGATAAAGCACATGAATTTTTTGAAAAAAATCCTCCTAAACTTGTATCTAAACCATTTAGGAATCAACATGTGAAGTGCCAAGATATTTCCTAGATATATCACTATATGCAAAAGAATTAAAAAAGTGACATAAAACTATAGCCAACAAAAAATGAGGTTTTATTTTAGATTGTAGTGACTGCATGGCTATAAATTATGAGCAGCCAAAATAAGGCAAGGGGTTTTGTGCATGGGTGTGGAAGTGTGAGGCAAGGGGTTTTGTGAGGCAGCCTATGGAACTCCATCTACTATTGCATGGGCCTTTTGGGCTCAAGCTATAGGCTTTGGCTGATTTTTCCTACCATTTCATCGCTCAAAGGTGTGTGGTTGGATATTTTTCTTGCTCCTTGGTCTTTGCTTTTTTGTTGTACTTTTTTATGTTCAAGCCTACAACTACTTACATGGAATCCTCTGGGGATCTAGGGGACCCCCTCTCATTCTCTTTTCAAAATGTTACTATTAATGGCTATTCCTCAATGTTTGGGAACATTAATGTAGTTAATTTCATCCTGCACATGGTAGGGGAATCTAATAATAATCATTTTTAGGAGATGTGATCAAAACCCAATGGGTGTTTGAAGATAAGCAAGGATCACCTAGTGGTGGTGATTAATCTAGATGTTATAGATGAAGATGTTATGTCTTTGTCCATGCATGCTCTAATTTCTAAGTTCATGGGAGTCCATATATATTTTCCTTTTTTTGAGGCCTAGGCCCATAATGACTGAAATCTAAAAGGAGATATGTAAATTATCCTAGGAGAAAATGGTTTTCCTTTATGTTTTTTTCTTGATTAGCATATTGAAATATGGTTTTTGAAGGTGGCCCATATTTTCATAATTATGAAAAGCTCTTTATCAAACCATAACATCTAGGGTTTGATCCTTTAGAGGAGCTTCCATCGAAGATTCGTGTTTAGATTTGTAGACACGCAAAATTAGCATTATGCATTTGATCAAAATCACACTCATCCATTCATCAGTAAATTGGGTAACTTAAATCAAATAAATCAAACTTGATCCTATCATCATCTCTTTGATTAAATAAATCAATCATTTATTTAATTAAATCTCATAGCATCATTCATCTCCCTTTGATTTGATTTAAATCCCTAAATCAAGTCAAAGTGGTCAAATCAACCTAATCATCATCCTAGCTAATTAATCCCGATCTAATGCTAATCTCACCCACTTGCATTCTCTAGATTTGGCCACTTGCACATGAAATTGCATTTAATTGATTTATCAAAATCTTTATTTTCAACTTGGCATAAAGGGAGAATATTCTCCAAGTTTGAATCTCCCCCAAGTGGACATGTACACCAAACAGCATTTATGAGGCCTTACATGTCTTTTACATGTCCCCTTCCAAAGTCAAACTCAACATTCATTGCAAAATTTGAATTCAAATTCTCCCTCTCATGGGCACTCTTCCCAAATCTTGCACATCCATTGGCCTATCACCACTTGACAAGTGTCTTCCTCTCATTTGTCCAATCTTAGTCCCACATTGGTCACTTTTCAACACTTAGCATTTGAAAATCTTTAAATAAAGGCTTCATCTTTCAAGCAAATCCTTCAAAATCTTTATGCAAGTCACTCTCTTGGTTTGAGCGATTTGTCCATTTCACCCATCATCTCCATCATCATAGCATTTTCATCTTAAGCTTTGATCAAGGATTGGGAAAGGGTCACTAGCACATGTGACACCAATCCACTATGGAATAGAGTTTTGACTATGCTTTTATATGCTTACATTTGATTATCTTTGTTTATCTAATTTGCATGTTTCATTATAGTCAAGTATTTCATAGGGATTTCAAATCTAATGTTTTGCAAAGGACTAACATGATGAAATTATGTTAAAATTGTTAACCATTTGCAGATTTGATGTCCACACATAATGCGCTCTAGAAGGAGGGCATTAAGCAAAGAATCATACTTCCTATTTATTTGTTTTTCTATTCTGCTCAAAGTCTAAGTCAAGGTTACTATATGCATTTTAAATGAAACATCGATTCACAATGTTTGGTTTTTTCTTGCATATCATCCCAACATTTTACTCAGCTTAATGACTCCATCATAATGCTAAACTATTTATTCAGGGAAAAGTGCATCTACCAATGAAAATAGATAATGGCATTTGTATTTTTTTTTTGCCTTCTGTCTTGTCCGCCTTAGTTAATAGTGATATCCATACATGGGATAGTGGCATTACTATATATGTATTTTAAACTTTGCATGTGACAGAGGAATTATTCATTGCACCTCTGCCAACTCTTACTTCAATGGTTAAATGCATTGCAAGCTCGTTGTCAAAATGATGAACAATCTAGGGAGGACGTGTCAGATTAGATACATTTGCTTGAAGGTGTCTAAAATCCTCTCCAACAAATTCATTCTATGGATATCTCTAGTCGCCACTATTAAACACTACTTAAACATGCAAACTTCTGATTTGGAGTTAGTCTTTCGCCTTTGACATGCATGCCTGCTGGTTGAGGTTGTGGAATTTGGTTCTACATTTGCCAATGTTCATGAATATTGTTGACCTTTTCACCTACCCATCTACAATTGCGTTGAAATCCATTAAGCAACATTATGGCGCGGCTGTGTATCTGCAAATTGCATTTGCTTGAATGTTTTTTAATGCCTATTCAATAAAGCTATTTCATGCATATCCTGTAATCAATGTATGAGCTAACATGCTTTTCTCAGGAATTATTTTAAATAGTTCACATGTGTTCTATGCTCTCATTTGTGCCCAGGCAGGGAGGAGGCTAGAAAAGGTTGAGGAATTCGGCTTCACACCTGCTAATTACATTGATTTGATAAGTTTTTGTTTTCATTGGCCCATGCAGGAAGGTGAGGGGGAAGACCCCAAGGTTTCCAATCAAGACAAGAAGAAGAACCCCAAAGGCCACGCTCATAAACGCATGTAGTGCAACTGCCATTTTGTTACTGCCTTTACTTAGCCTTTGGTAATTAGATGCATTCAAAGTGCAAAAGTCATGGTTTCTTTTAATTAATCTCTAGTTTATGTTTAACATATTAGCGATTTGTAAATTTTGGACTGTTACTGATATTCGAAGAATATGTGCCTAGGCTATTGAATGAATATGTATGGGATTGTTAGATTTTGTGCTCAAGTCAGATCTGATGTGTAGGAGTATGTCAGGTATGAAGCTGTGCATTAAGTTTGAAAGTGACTTGGGTTCTATTTTTCTCCTAAAACATGAAAATTCAAAAAATCTTCAAATACTATCATATAATATTCTCTCTCCACATTCATCGCCTGAGTAGGAACCCTCCTCTTGAGATGATTGACACATTATTAGTACAACTGTGAAGGGTCTTTTTATAGCTCTTTGCACAATTAAATGCATCCCAAAGATTTGACCTACTAGTTTCAACATGATTAGTTGGGATATCCTGCAATCAAAGCATTCCATGATCTAACATTTCTTTCAGACGTTCTGTCAAATCAGTAGGGTAGTGGGTCCCTGGTCCAAAACTAAAGAAACCAAGTTTACACCTGCTCATTATTATCAAAACTTTTGGTGCGCTTGTTCATCTTCCAAATTCCTTGTTTGAAAGTTTGTATTTTCAAATCCACACCTACTACATGCATCCAATAATATTTTTGCATACTTGTCTACCAAAGCATTTTCCAGCTATAATATCTGATAAAATTTCCCTATTAATAAAGGTGGCCTTTGAAAATGCTTACGAATGCACATTGATTTGAAAAGATCTTTCAAGACTTTCTCATAAATGCTTCAATTAAATGAAGATTGGAAAATCCATCTTCTTTTGATCTTGGAATTTCCTTATTAAACTGGTTTGTCTTTGATCTTTATGTGGCATACAGGTCATCTATTGAGCAGTAGTAAGTGCCATTTTATTTTTATTTTTTAAGGTTCAAATTTTGAAGCTGATTTTTAGTGCTATTTATTCGAATTTGACTGCTTACATTTAACAAACACTTTGGTGCTACATTTTGATCATATTTGTAGCCTTGTTATCATGAATATCAAATGTCAAATGCTTTTTTAATTATTTTGCAATATGAATATCAAGTGTTAAACTTTCTTCTTTTCTAATATTAAAGTAAATCTCATTTTTTTTATAGGAAAAGGAGGAGTGATTTTATTCACACAAAGGACTTGCAATGTTGAAACATGGAAAATGATCTTTGAACTAATCTTGGAGATGAAGAAAATCAGACTTGGAATTAAGAAATCATTTTTTAATCAACCAAGCATTTTTTAATGCTTAAGGCTTCCATTTTACGCTCTAGTATTCTATTCTAGATCAACTTACATCTTTTTGGGCTCTTTAAAGGAGCACTTCAATTTTTCATTGAGAAAGGGTTAAAATGAACTTTAGGCAACATTGACTAGATTTTGTTTAAAGGTTAACAAATTGAACAAAGCAAATTTCATACTTCCTCTTGGTACTTTAAAATAAACTCATCATTGCTTTGAGGCTAAAACGAACAAGTGTCTAATTTGTGTGATTTTGTCTTTGATGCATTTTGAGTGCGTATCCTCTCCCCTTGCACTTCATGTGATCTAGGGTGCAAGAGAAACATTCAAAATGCATTTTATTGCTTTGAGTAACCTTTAGAGGGGCCTGCCTAAGAGACACATCCGAGAGGAGAACTTGAAGGTGACTCCAACCAATTTTTCATTCGGGCTAGTATATAAATGGATAAGACTAAACTTTCAAGTCCTCATGGTATGTAGGCCTTAGCCGTACAGTGTCTTTTAGAATGGGGTACTACCGTAAAATGTATAAGAGCCCCTAGTAGGATTGATCAAAGCCTTTAGTGGCTTGTTGGACGCTCGCAAGGTGCCATGTCCCCAATGTTGTGTCACTAAGAACCTTGTTTGTAGTTGCCATCCAGTCCATCCAACGAGTTTATCAAAGTGGTGCATTGGAACTTAGATTCCAAGAAGTTACTTGCCATGTCTGATCTTGGTTGAAATATAGAGGTTAATACTTCATTCTTAACATACCTCTATATTTTATCCTTGGTTGCATGTAAAATAATTTCTTCTACTACAAAGGGCATGAGGCAAGCCCACCAAGAAAAATGTACCAATTGAGCTAGGATGTTACATTGCTTGTTTGAAAACACAATGCATTTATCAAAAACATTGGAAAACCAACATTCAACATCATCATCAAAATTTCAAACCCCTTAGTTAGAGAAAATACCTTTGACAAAACCTAAGAACTATTGCTTACCTTGGGGATTATGTCCTTAGAGGTTTCTAAGTAATTGGGTTTGCATCTTAATTTTCTCTTACAAAGGTCAACATTAGGCAACCCTTGTCCTAATTTCTTGGAACTTCCACATGGCACTTTGTGGGACCAAAAGAAGTTGTGACATTGGATATTCAGTTTGAAACCTAATCAAGAAGTGTGTTTGTGGTAAAAAGTACTCATTAAGCAAAGATAACAAATTGGACCCCACACATGTGCTTGATATCTTTTGGTCATATTGGTCTTTTGATTGCTCTTAGAGAAAAGTGTGTTCTTCAATAACTTGGCCTAGTAAATAAAGTCTCTCTAAGTCTTTTAGGATCAAATAAAAAACTTCATCCATCTCAAACATTTATCAAAATTCATCCATCCAAACAACTTTAGAGCTTTTGAAAACATCATCCTAGACTTGGGTAAATCATCCTTTAATCAAATCAAAGTCATTTGTTTAATTAGGTGTGTCAGAATGCATCCTTTCTCATAAATTTAATTAAATCAACCATACTTTGAACAAGTTCATCCTAAGATCACATCCAACATCTTAGGGTTTACAAGTTCACTGTCCAAATCAACCAATCAAAATCAAACCCTAAGTCTAGCATTGATCTAAAGTCCCTAAACGTTCAACACTCATCATTTACACATTTCATCCTCCATCTTGTCATTGGTCCTAAGAACCTTAGAGGTCACTTTTGCAACAAGGCCAAAACAAAAGGAGAACATGGAATACAAACTTGATACATACATCTCGAGTAATCCAAATCAATTGAATCTTCAAAGCCTTACAATTCCAATTGATTATCAAAACTCACACTTATATAATCCATACATGGGACCATTACCTTCGACAAATTTCAATAGAACAACAAGTGTGAGTATGCACAAATCAAAGATTGGAACACATTTCCTGATGGTAAATCCAAGCCCAAACCTACAAGTCTATCAATCGAACAATCAATGCATGAACCTTGAAATGAACAATGTCATCCCACTAAATCCCTACATGCCAAAGGAGAATGTACCAAGTGCAAGTTTTTGAAACATGAATCTAGAAAAATTTGGAATGGATACATTTGCAAATCATATGAATATTCCAAACATGAACAATGGTCAATTTCAACCTATCATGCCAAATATGAGTGTCATCCCAAATCAAAACATTGTCCAAAATCAAACACAAGTGTACATCCCAAATCTGCTTGAACAAAATCTAAAACAAGGGAATCAAATGAAAAATCAAGATCAAATTTCACTAGAGCAACTTGCTTCACATGCCAAAATAATTGAATTATTGAGCTAAGAGATATCTTCACTCCAAAATCAGTACACTCTTCCTTTGGTTGAACCATGTCATCAAAGTCTTGAGTTGTGTCCACAAATGCATCAAGAACAAAATCTCCAATGTCAAGAAGTTAGATATCAAGATCAACCACATCAAAAAATCCAACCCCCATGTCTAGAAGATCAATCACCATGTCTCAAAAATCAATCACCACATCTTGAAGATCAATCACCACATCTCCAAAATTAATCACCACAAGGTCAACTTAAAGTACAAATCTCACAAAGAAACAAACGACAATACACACCACTTGGGAGACCAATCAAATCAGTCTTGCAACAATTGGTACAAGAAAATCTCATCAAGCTCCCCATCTATGGGAACTATCAAGAACCGTTAGTTACACCATCGGGGTATAATGAGTAGCACCATTGTGATTATCACAAAACAAAGGAACACACAACATTAAGTTGTATTCAACTAAAAAATCTCATCCAAGACCTAATTGATCAAAAGATAATTGCTATTGGGGACAATGATAGCATTGTCAATCTCTCCACCATGACTGTTGAGAACAAGGAGAAAGATCAATCCATCACTGAGCACCTTGAAGATGTTTCCACCCCATCCAATGATCAAATCACCATACATCAAGAGCCACTCTTTAGTGATCTATTTCAAGGAGTGTTAGGATTATTTGATCTTATTGACATAATGCATGATCCATCGACCTATGATCATGTCTCTACATCGCCTTATGAGCTAGAGGACACATCTCAAGAATTTATTCCAAAGCATGATCAAAATCTTTCACCAAGGTCTAGCAATGGTCCTTTCCAAGACATATTGACATCCTTCGACCTCATGGTTATAGATACTAAGAGAACCTTGAACTTGAAACTTGAGGATATTGAACTACTTATCATGCCTAATAACAACATCCAAAAACCATTTGTAAGCAATCCATCTTTTGAAACTGATCCATGTCAAGAAGTTGATCCAAAGCATGTCAAAAGCAACTCTAAAACCATTCAAGATCAAGAATTTGTGTCTTCAAGATACTACATTAATCTAATGGACACTCTCCTATCTATGCAAGATGATCATATCCATACTCCTCCATCTACCCTTGAAATGCTTTCTTTGGATGGACACATAGATGATCTGCATCTAGAACAAGATTTTGTTATACAAAAAGAGCAAATTATCAATTCCTACGGTCAAACTAAGTTATCAACATCAGGATCAGATATATCTTGAATTCAGACTAAGGACACCAAATATGCAGATTTCCAACATTATCCGCTCAAGGAAATCTGTCAGATAAAACGAGATATTCCAGAGTTAGCAGAGCAACAAATTGAACTAATGTCATCTACAATGGCTATCTATCAAAGAGCACTTATCGAACAAGACATCTCAGAATCAAATCATGAAGGTACTACTTCTACCATACTAGGGAAAACTTTGTCTCAAGAAAAAGTCAACATAGGGAGCACGAAGAATCCTTATGATGAAACCGATGCCAATACTACAACTAGCCACATCATGAATCTTCATCCACCCATCACCCCATCCATGAATTGGGACCAACGTCAAAAGAAAGAATTGAATCAAAGTACAAATAATGCTATCAAAGCAAAAGAATTTGAGAAGCATAATGGACAAATCAAATACAAATGGATACCAAAGAATACAAAGAAAGATCATCCCTATCAAACTCCATTAGTTAAAGAAACTATGGGGAAAAATAAAAAAGGGAAAAGTATCCATCAAAGATGTCCACAAAAGCAAAAGAAGTCTTTTCAAGCAACGTACAAAGTATATCAAGCAGTTGGTCCTAATTCCATGCACCATTTCGTATCCACCCATCATTGCTCATCTTCCCAAGTTTGGAGAGTCAAAGGTTCCAAACTGTCAACCAATCCATCTCTTATCCCTAAACACACTTCATCCACACATCCACACATGATATCCAATTCTCACATTGACCATGTATTGGCAATGACCCTTCATCATAAGGATTATGAAGGCAATCTATCGCGATGTACACACAAAGACAAAGTTAACTCCGGTATCGATAAAGCAAATCAAGAATCTCAACAGTTGTATTCAAGTGCACGTATTTTAGCAAAGCAACTTCTTCAAGAAGTATACCGATGGCACATTATGGAAAAAACATCTACATCAACACCACCAGGTGGGTCAGCATGAATCTTTCAGAAAAATACAAAAAAATCAAAAAATATGAAAATCCAAAAAAAAAAGAAAAAGGATTGAAAATAGTAAAGAGAAAAAATTGTCCTCTAGTAAAAACTGCATGTGCGGTGCTTTGGGAAAGACCATGATGAAAACCTAGCAAACAGACATCATGTGTAGAATCAAGCATCTACATGCACCAATTCAGTTGAAAGCATCTCATCCCATCCATAATAAAGCCAACATTCCATCCATCTTATCCATAATAAATCCATCCATCCATGAGCCATTTATCCAATCCATTTTCATCCATTTGCATCCATCTACAGAGTTATCTTGATCTTGATGAAATTTTGGGGCACACCTTACACTTGCTTATGGTAAACATCCTTACACGAGTTCTTTTCATGGATCCTATCCTATGCAACATTATTTGAGCCATGAAGTGTTATCCAATGAGCATTCTTTATCTAAACACCTAATCTTATCACAAGATAATCCTTGACATCCTTCACATGGTTAACATATCCATCCATCCATACACCTATCCAAGCGTCCACCCATCGCATTCCATACATTGCTAGACACTGGGGGAAAATATTTACATCTTGCTTTGAGAATAAATATTGATCTATATCCTTCGCCTTATGTGGCGGTCCGAACATTGGAAAACATGAAACCAAATTGGTCAAAGCATTTGTGATCCAAAATACAAATCACTAGCCCATGGCATATTTTGACGAGAACATGTTCTTTATCAATGCTTCATCTTTCATCAAACATCAATCAAAACAATCAATATCAGTCACATCTAACGCACCCTTCAAACGTCACATCAAATCATTCGAACAACTTTTCTTCCCAAATCAAGCTTTGTCAATCATGATCAATCAAATCCAATCAAGAAATCATTAGGATATCCTTGTGTTGCTTAACACTATCCTTGCATTGTTGTGCATCCTCAACAATGTTATCATCATCAGTCTAGATCAAATCATCATCAACCCATCATCATCTTGGGATACCATTCCCAATCATTGTGTTGCTTAACACTATCCTTGCATTATTGTGCATCCTCAACAATGTTATCATCATCAAATTCCTGATTAATCAAATCCTTGCATTGTTGTGTATCCTCAACAATGTTATCATCACCATCAATTCATCGATTCGATCAAATCAACCTTAGCTTGGTCTTCAACAAAATCCCAAATAGAGAACTGATATCATCACACATCCATATCCAAATCGTCAAAATCATGCGAAAAATCCAAAAACATCCAAAACATCAAAAAATCCAAAAACATTCATAAAAGTCAGAAAATGTCAAAAACATTGAAATCCGAACTACGTTGTCTCTAAGCTTAAACGTAGGAAAGGATAATCTTTGATTAGCCCCCAAGACATCAAAATCTAAAAACATTCAAAACATCAAAATCCAAAAAATAAAAAAATAAAAAATCAAAACATTTGTAAAAATATCAAAAACACCAAAAACAGCCTCAAAACATTTCAAAACGTCAAAAACATCCAAATATTTGAAAAAAATTCATCCGCCTCATCTCGCTTCCACCCACAATAATCAATCATCCATAATAAACTGATCATCACCTTCATCCTTTGGCAACACAAACAGAAACAATCATAGCAGTCAACAAAATCAATCTTCAATCGTAAAATCAATATAGAAACAACAAATCTTTAAAAACAAAATCAAACTCTTGATCATTTTCAAACATGTCAATCAACCTCATATCAACAACCTATCAATCACCTTATCAAACCATCATCATCCTATATAATGCATGTCCTAGGATATATCATTTCAACAATGGGCATCATTTTGGATATCACCTTGGATCCTTATCCTATCAAAACACATCCTTTTGGCTAGTGATATGAAGAACATTTGCTTGCTTGCATACTTGATCTTGTCTTTTGATTTATCTTATTGCGCTCACTCCAAGGACCTCTCGATGATATCCAAATGAAGGATTTAGAGAGATAGCAATGGGGCAACGATCTTTATCTTTTGTTTGCTATGCTTGTTGGACGTTCTTGTAAAATAACTTGGCAAATACTTACTTTGTTAGGTATGTCCTAGCAAGGTTTTTGTATGTCAAGTGTGAACAAGGATACTCCTATTTTTTTGTTGAGTCAAAGTCCATCGCACTAGGTACAACCCCATCCTGGTTCTTTTTACCTTGATGCATCATGCCTATGTGTGTTATCAAACATAACGTAAGTAGCCCTTTTAAAATCCCAATCCTTGATAAGCAAATCATCATCATTTATCATCATCATCATCATCATCATCTATCATCATCATCATCTCTAATAACATCTCGTCAGATCATGGACATGTTGGATCCTCTTGTCATCATCTCATTTCTTATTTTCGTGCTAACATAACATCACCAGTGCATTCATCTTGCATCCCTAAATCATCAATATTCTGCATATCATCTCACATGCATAATCATCATCATAATATAGATCTATTAGTCTAAGCATCTCATAAATCATCCACTGCATAATCACAACACATCACATCATCAATCTCATCCATCTCACATCATATAATCATTTAAGTTGTTTACGATAATATAGATTTGTTATTCTAAGCATCTTAAAACCATCTCATTTGCATCATCATCCATAACCACCCATTTTGAACCTCTTTATCGTGAGATCGACCCTCAAATTGAATCTTTTCGGTCAATCTCTCGAGGGGGCAATGTACCAGTGTACTTCTTTCCACTGGGGCATCTGAAAAATTAGAAATTTTTTGATTTTGATCGTGGCAAGTTTATTATTTGAACCAACAAAAAAAGTACATTGCTTCAAAGAGGGGCAAAATGTAGACACACAAAATTAGCATTATGCATATGCATCCGCTCATTCATAAATCAAATTCACATTGATCCATTCAGTAGGAAAATTAGGTTCATCATCCATTTAAATTAAATAAATTAACTTTATTTGATTTAAGCCTATCATTCCCTCTTTGATTAAATGAATCAATCATTTATTTAATTAAAACTCAAATCATCATTCATCTCACTTTGATTTGATTTAAATCCCTAAATCATGTCAAATTGGTCAAATCATCCTAATCATCATTAATTTAATCTAAACATGATTAAATGCTAATCACACCCACTTGCATTCTCTAGATATCTCCACTTGCACAAATAAATCAATTTATTGATTTATTAAAACCAATATTTTCACTCAACATGGCCCTCAAGTTTGAAAATCATGACAAGTTGATTTGTACCTCCAACATTGCATTTATTGCTCTTTTTCTTGTCCCCCTCTCTAAATTTATTGCAAAATTTGAATTCAAATTTCTCCCTCTCATGGGCACATTTCCCTAATCTTGCACATGCATCAACCACTCACCACTTGACAAGTGTCTTCCTCTTATTTGTCCAATCTTAGTCCCACATTGGTCCATTTTCAACACTCTTAGCATTTGAAAATCTTTAAATAAAGGCTTCATCCTCAAGCAAATCCTCTACAACCTGATGCAAAATCACTCTCTTCATTTGAGAACTGATCTTTTCCACACCATCTTCATCATTTGCAACATTTAGCTTATCTAAAGGGGTTGGGAAAGGGCTACTTTTCATATCAAAGTAGCACCAATCCCCCTATGGGATGATGCTTGAGTAGTTTAGGAATAGATTTTATGATTATATTGCTTATGATTTTAGATTATTGTGATAATGTCATTATTTCCTTTATGTTTACTCAATAATTTCATAGGGAGGGCTTTCATCTCACTTGTTCAAAGTTGAAAGATTTAACCCATATCTTTCAGTCTTTGTTCAAAGTAGATTTTGGTCTTCACAGTTCCTTTGTCCTGATCGCAAGTCAAAGGGAATTTCTGTTGGTTGGGGCCATGTTTTGGAGAGTATGATTGTTCACAGAATGAGATATGCATGGGGCATGTGTATGCTTGCTCATCTTTATCATGATTTACATTAGGTTGTCTACTTCTGAGTTTGCATTTTGTCTGTAGGGCTTACATTACTTTAGGTGTGGGCATGGGAGCATATAGCTATTATGCATCCAGTGATGATGAGACATCGACCCACCATGAGGCCATATGTGCATATATACGTAGGTCAACTTACTCAGCCTAGACTGGGTAAGTTGGAGCATTGGAGGAGAGTCTTGGATAATGTAGATGCTATTACATATTAGCCATATCTAGATTGCAAGCACTGGGATGATGATGATATATAGTTTCCATACCTTTGTTAGTCTATGTTGCTGATTGGTAGGACTCATTGGGTTTTGGAGAGATTTTTGTTTAGGAGAGTGCTCAGACAGTATGGTATTATATAGGGCATACCCTAGGGTGTTGCACATTATTCCCAACACCAGCTAGATTCTATAGAGTGGGGACCTTGCCTTTCATATGATGTTGTCATTTAGGAGTACCAGGGCCTACAACCTTTAGTTTGGGAGATTCATCCCAAGATTATTGAGCCACCCATCACAAAGGATTATGCAGAGTACCTAGCTCTACATCCTTTTCCACAAATTTCTATTCTTGATGACCCAGGGTCACCGACAGAGGAGAGGGGGGTGGCGAGGAGGAGGAGGATGTTGAGAGTAGTGGTGATGAGGAGGATAGTAGTGATGATGAGGGAGATGGAGATGGTGGTGATGATGGAGAAGGTGGTGATGATGGAGGAGGTGGTGGGGCAAGTGGACTAGGAGCAGGTGGGTTAGGTACAGGTGGATCGGGTGCAGGTGGATCAGGTACAGGTGGATTAGGTCTAGCAATGGATGTCTAGGACTAGATGGTGCCTCATAATAGGTGATCATTGATAGCTCCTATCGAGCAATGTGTGCATATTGGGATACCTTCACAACATTAGTAGACTCAGATTATTATTTTATAGGGTCTGTTGATACAGGCTTGAGGTTTATTAGTGTAGACACAAACCTAGATGCAGACTTGAGTACTACTTTCATGATTTTTGATATTGCAAGTGAACATATGAATATAGGTATAATTAAACCAAGATGACCTGAGAATTTCTTGCATAAACAGAAAAGAATCAGTCATTTTAATATGGGAATTTTGAATGTCATCAATAATACTTTGTAGAGCATGTCTCACGACAATTCACACAATAATAATGATTAACTCATAGACAATAGATAAAGAAAATACCATTCTCCTTCCTAGCTTCTCTAGTTCAATACATCATCAAGTTTCTCCATAGAAATGATAACAATAATGAAAGTACAACATTTGAACATTCAAGCTTAAAACAATAAAATCATGATTCAAAATAATATCATCCACCTAAAGTTGTCTTGATTTGATTTCAACGTTTGATTTAGATGGTGGATTTCCTGAAATGTTATGATGTTTGATGTGATGATTTATATGATACTGCGATGAATGCATTTAATGATCATGATGATATGCTATGATTTATGTTCTATTTATGATGTTAAAATTGTGATTATGTGAATAATGATGATGTATAGATGCGTGATGTATGGATGCATTATGTATGTAGTATTTATATGGATAATAGTTGTATGATAATATATGTATCCAAATGATATGAATATATATCAATATGTATGATTTTTGAATATGATGTTTCAACAATATATGAAAATGATGTAAATGGGATATGATGCACTTTTATTTTTCGGTATTTTAAATGCATATAAATGGTATTATAAATGGATGAATGAATGATGAATATTATGGCATTTTGAATGTATGATATATGATATGATGAGTGAATGAATGAAAATACAACTACATAGAGATTTTTTTTTGATATTTTTCTTATGCAATTTAGATGATGTGATGATTTGAAAAATATGATATGATACAAAATATATGATAGAATGTATGAATGATGGAATGAAATGATAAATGATTTATAATATATGTAATGGAAATGATTATGCAATTATATGATAATGATGATGTTTTTGTTAATGCCAAGTATACTCAATTCATTCATGAGAAAAGATAACATCATTTATGAATCCTTCACCAACTTTTGTAATAAATACTCTGCAGATGCAAAACTAACATGAATGCAATCTAATTTTACCATGTAAGTCTGTATGCAAGAATTTTCATCTTAACACTCCATTTATCATGATTTTTATCATCATTGAGCTTTTAAAATGTAGAAACTGAGTACAAACATCAATGGTATAAATTAGACCATGATGACCTGAGTACTACTTTCATGATTTTTGATATTGCAAGTGAACACAAGCATATAGGTATAATTAAACCAAGATGACCTAAGAATTTCTTGCATAAAAAAAAAAAATCAATCATTTTAATATGGGAATTTTGAATGTCATCAGTAATACTTTGTAGAGCACGTCTCACGACAATTCACACAATAATAATGATTAACTCACAGACAACAGACAAAGAAAATACCATTCTCCTTCCTAGCTTCTCTAGTTCAATACATCATCAAGTTTCTCCAAAGAAATGATAACAATAATGAAAGTACAACATTTGAACATTCAAGCTTAAAGCAATAAAATCATGATTTAAAATAATATCATCCACCTAAAGTTGTCTTGATTTGATTTCAATGTTTGATATATATGGTGGATTTGCTGAAATGTTATGATGTTTGATGTATGTTCAATGCTGAGTTTCCCAATGATCATTGTGTTTGTTGCATTGTCATGCTGCTGTTTGTCTATTTATTTAAGCTCAAGTTTATTTCCCCCAATGAGTTCAGGATTTTTCCTCCAAACTAGGGTGAGACACAACCAAATTGCTAGGATATGATAATGGACTGAAATGATTACGAAAGTGAATGATTATGACATGTACCAAATAGATGGATGGATTGTTTAAATCACAAGTAGTGTCTGTTTCCAAGTTTTCACTACATGTTTTATTGCACTTTTTTTAGACTTATGGTTTTTTTGTATTTATCTCTTTTCTGCTTTTTTTTTGTATTTTTCTCTTTTCAGATTTTTTTTGTATTTTTATTTTTTATTTTTTTTGTATTTTTTTTGTATTTTTATGTCACCAAGATGCATGTTTGCCAGGTTTTCATCAAGGCAACCATTTTCCAGGACTTGAACCGTGCACTAGGTGATTTAGGTGTAGAATTTTCTGAGATGGATATTGTTGATAGGTTCATCGAATAGATCCCCTTTAGGTGTAGAAAGTTGATAAGATCCAAATCCATAGAATGATGTGACAACATAGGTACCTAGCTAGTTAGGTTCAAATTTTACTTTCTTTTCTCTATCCTTTTGATTTCTAGGGTTTTCTTTTAGGACCAAATTACCAACTTGAAAGACTCTAGGCTTTACCATGTGATTGTAGCTTCTAGACATTCTCTATTGATATGAATTTAGATGGTTCACAACTTATTGATGACATTCATCCAACAATTCTAGTTCTTGAAGTCTAGAGACTCTATAATCCTCATCTGTAATAATACCCTTCAATGATACACCGAGTGATGGTATTTCCACCTCAATAGGTAGGATGGCCTCTGATCCATATACCAAGGCATATGGTGTAGCTCCTATAGGTTTTCTAATGCTAATTCGGTATGCCCACAAAGTAGGGTTTAATTGAATGTGCCAATCATGTCCAACTTCATTAACCATTTTCTTTATAATTTTTAGAATTGTTTTGTTGGAGGCCTCTGCTTGGCCATTTCCTTGAGGATAGTACGATGTTGAAAAATGATGTTGGATATGAAACCTTTCACAAAATTCTTGGACATATTGGTTCTTAAAAGGTCAACCATTGTCTGTGACAATGGACTGAGGTATACCATACCTACAGATGAGGTAATTCAAAATGAAAGAAGAAATATGCTTTCTAGTGATTGTTGTTAAGGGAACCACTTCTATCCACTTTGTAAAGCATTTTGTTGTTGTGATTATGAATTTGTGTCCATTGGATGGAGATGGATAAATCTTTCCTACCAGGTCTAGTCCCCACTAACAAAAAGGCCATGTTGAAGTGAATGGATGTAATTCTTGTGCTAGCGCATGGATTAGATAACCATGTAGTTGAAATTTGTCACACTTCTTAACAAACTTAAAAGACTCCTCCATATTCAGATAGTAATATCCCAAACAAAGGAGTTTCTTTGCTAGGGTTAGTTTGATTGAATGAGTTCCACAAATATATTCATGAACCTCATGTAAAGTTGTCTCAGACTCGTAAAGTTGTCTCAGACTCATTATGTTCTAGACACTAGAGAAGAGTACCATCTAGACCTTGATGGTAAAGTATGTCAGCAATTAAGGTATGTCGTGCGGTTTGGCGAATGAAGTTGCATTTTTGGTTTATGGGAAGATCGAGAGGAAGGATATTGTCTTTAAGGTAAGCATAGATATTTCCATAGATTGAGGATTCAATGTCAACTATATGGCATATGGTTTGAGATTCGAGATTATCATATGTAGGATTAGACACTTGTTCTACCATAAACTCATAATGACCTTATTTTTTTGGAATCTGTAATAGAGAAGCAATTGTCACCATTGCATCAACAACCTTGTTTTCTACCCTTGGAATCTATTCAAATTTGATCTCTAGAAAGTACTTTTTGAGATCATCCACCATGTTCTTATACGACATCGACTTCTCATCTTTGGTTTGATATTCATCATTTTCTTGATAAATGACTAGTTGTTAATCTCCATATACTGGTAGCTCTGTGATTTTCCATTCAACTGCCACTTTGATGCCAATGATTAATGCCTCATATTATACCACATTATTTGTGCATGGAAACATGAGTCTATATGACTTTGGTATGGTATGTCCTTGAGGTGTAACAAATAGAATTACTGCACCTAATCCACATTGCATGAATGACCTGTCAAAATAAAGTAAGCATGGTTGTGCAGTCATATTAAGAATGTCTACATCAG
Source organism: Sequoia sempervirens (assembly GCA_007258455.2). NCBI lineage: Eukaryota > Viridiplantae > Streptophyta > Pinopsida > Cupressales > Cupressaceae > Sequoia > Sequoia sempervirens. The sequence continues at coordinate 266,208,698 of VDFB02271358.1, forward strand.
GAAACTCAATGCTCATTGGATGATTGTCTAGTAGTGGAGCTTTGGCTAACTGATCAACTATCACCTGACCCTTGATGGCTCTTCTATCTACATAATGGATGTCAAATTCACTTAGGATCATGACCCACTTGGCTAGTCTTCCTGTTAGGGAAGATTTGCTGAGTAGACATTTTAATGGATCAATCTTTGCTATGAGCCTAACTGTGTGGGCCAACATATAATGCTGCAAGCGCTAGGTAGAAAATAACACTGCCAAACAAGATTTCTTGATGAAGGTGTAATTTATTTCATAACCATTCAGAGTCCTACTGATATAATAAATAGCTTGTTCCTTTCCTGTAGGATCTTCCTGTGCTAATAAAGCACCTAGAGAAATCTTAGTTGTTAAAATGTATATTAATAATGGTCTATCTTTTGTAGGTGGCATGAGTATGGGTGGTGACATTAGGTATTTCTTTATTTGATTGAAAGTTTTTTTGCACCCTTGATCCCATTTGAATGAGACATTCTTATGTAGCAAGTTACTGAATGGATGAATTTTGTCTGCTAATTGGGAGATAAATCTCTTGATTGATTGTAGCCTACCCTTTAGATATAGTAGTTGATTGATATTCTTTGGTGGCGGAATTTCCATTATAGCCTTGACCTTACCAGGATCCACTTCGATACCCTTTTTTGACACTATGTATCCTAGAAGCTTTGTTGATGTAACCCCTGTGATAGGGAAAATTTAGGTGTTAGAAAATGAAAAGAAAACAAAAGAGAGCAAACAACACTAAAAACAACCTACACCTCAAGATTAGCCTAGTTGGATTCAACACAAAATAAAAACAACAAATGAAACCTTTTACCTTGTGTCGAATCGATCCTTTGGTTAGCCCTTTGATCTTCAGTGTTGTATGTTCCTTGGATGGCACAAGATTCAATCTAGATGATGATATGAGAATGGATGCAAGTGTAAAAATGACTTAGTATGGATTCTAAATTTTTTTTGCAAGAGTTTGGCTACAATGCATGATCTTCCTCAAAATGAGAGAAAAGAGGGGATATTTATAGAGATTTTACAATTCTCTAGGGAAATGGATGGTCAAGATTGAGCCACCAAGATCAAGATGTAGGGCTAAGGTGAGTTGAGAACTCACAATCCCTCACATCTTGACATGTGGCATGTGATATGGCTTAAAAAGGGTGATGTTTACATGAGGTGGAAGGATAGTACATAACATGGATGGGGTACATAGTACCTTGGGATTGGGACAAGATCTCATAAAGGAGGTACTTGTCCCCATGTGGATGAAAAGACATATGGAGAATTAAAAATTCCTCAAATATTCTCATGGGGATGATAGAAGGAATTTAAAATTCCTTTAAATGCATTGGAGGATTAAATGTGAATTAAAAATTCACATAGGGAAAGGGGTACCTTCTCCAAAAGGAGAAAACATTTAATACGGTTAACTCAATTGAGTGACATGGAGTGATTAAGGTTGTGCAAGTAATTGATTAGACTAATTAATGAAGATTAGAAGAGGGTTAGATTTCACACGTGACTTGATGTGACAAGTCAAAGATCACATGGGGAAGAGAAAATTGAATTTAATATTCCTTGGAATGATAAAAGGAATTAAAAATTCTTTGAGAGGTTGATTAGGCTAGTTAGTGAAGGATTAGAGGAGGGTTAGGTGGCTAAGAGAGATTATAGACCAACTTGCAAAAGCTGGAGGATGTGACACATCCTAATCAAGGATTAGGCATGTGCACATCCGTAATGATGAGATTAGAAGATGGATTAGGATTAGATAAAAATGATGGGGGATGTGACATATAAGGAATTAAATAAATGACATTTTATTTAATTCAATTGATGAAAGGGGAAGGTATTTAATTTTTTAACTAGATACCTTAGGGATTAGAAGAAATTTAGAGGAACTAATTAAATAATAGTGATATTACTTAATTAATGCAGACAAGGGGATGCTTAGACGAAAGGGAATAAATTTGGATAAATTAAGTGTTCAAACTTAGGTGTCTACATTTTTCCCCTCTTTGAGATGGTGTTATGAAGTAACATTATTTCAAAGAATATTAAAACATAGAAACTAGAAGAAGATGGTTAGCTTGGGAAAGATGCCCCAGTCATTCAAATAAGTGACTAGGAAGGAAGGTGATGGGGGTGAAGATGAAAGTTAGGGATTGAGGATACCCCCTCGAGAGGAGATGCAAGCTCAAGAGAACACGAGTGTGCTCTCGAAATGGAGGAGATGATGTAAGGGGGGATGAAGAAGATGATGCAAAGTGGCAGGAGATTGGGATGAGAGACTGATGAAGGATGAATAGATGGAGGGGGATTTTGAGGATGAGAGATGAAATGCAATCTAAATGCAATTTACCATCATCGAAGCACTTATTTTTGCTATAGCATAAGACAAAAGACACCAAGGTATGAAGAATCAAGGCAGATTAGTGTCTAATGCATAAAAAAAACACATCAAACAAGAAGGCTATCCCAACACCCCAAAGTTGCGATGACCTTGGTCGGGTTAGGTATTGGGATAACCACAAGCACACAAGGATGCCCCAGCATAACACAAGACCTCAAAGATCTTGGTGGGTACTACGTGGGACAACTAGGAAGACAATGTCAAAGAAAAGATCAAGATATGCCCCTATGTTGACTAGTCAAAGCACACCATGATATGATGGATCAAGGTGACCATGACAAGTGATGATAGGGAGCTCAAATGATAAAAAAAAGGAAAAAGCATCAAAAGATCACAATCAATTTCAAAATTCCTTTGCCATAGGATCAAGGGGATGGGTGGGATTGACGAGGTCTGTTAGAAAGGATGCATCCTGTTGAGACCGATGATGGATACTAAACTAAAAGATCGATATGATGCAGGATATTGAAAACTGATTGGATCTACTAATACAAGTGGATCTTGTTTGTTAAGAACCAGCTAGATAAAGGCAATAACTTGATGACATGACACAAAGGAGACAAGACACAAGATAGGAGACTGACAAATCCTAGTGACCTAAGGGGGGTGATCAAAGATTAGCCTTGCCTACGTGAAAGCACAAAGCCCTCATAGTTCGACAAATGGTTGATGACAAATCATGATGGAGACTTCGATGGATGATAAAGACGAGATAGACAATAGGAACAAGAGATGAAGACTGATGATAGATGATAAAGGATCAGATGGACAAAACAAAAATACAGATGATAGGTGATAAAGAAACAAATAGACAGAACCCCAGGGGTGGATCAAATGATTGACCTTGCCTACGTGAAATCATAGGGGCAACGTAGTTCAAAAAAAGATCAAAAATAGACAATGGATGATGGATGATGAGATAAACCCAAATAAGGGGACAAAATGATTGGACTGACACGATGGGACATGATAGAGCTGCTTGATTGGATCAGAGGATGGTGACTACACAAAGCTCAGGGATGAGATAGTTATCCAAAATCATTAAAAGATGAATTGGGAGGATGATATGATGGAGAGATACCAATGATAAGGGATTATAAGATGGGATGAGGAGGAGGATATTAAAAAGATGTGTAAAAGAAGCAGAAGTGATGATGATGAGGTAGATGGAATTGGGTTGTAGGGGGAGTAGTCTATAGCTAGATACCAATGACAAGGGATTATGAGATGGGATGAGTAGAGAGGATGGGGGGAGGAAAAGGATTGTTTGGATGGATTGGATAGAGGGATAGGGATGGGGAGATGGATATAACGATAAGGAGGTGAAGATAGGAAACATAAGGGATTGCTCTAATGGAAGGAATGATGTCCCCAAGGACTATATCACAAAGGAAGATAGATGCCCCCACTCTAGATATGTCATGTACGAGGAGGCATGAAGGATGGATAGGAAAATAAAGGAGTGAGATGGATGGAGGTAGGATACGAGGATAAGGAAGGGAGATTGAAGGTAGCATGATGAGTGGATAAGGAAGGTAGACAAAGAATGGGGATTATGATAGTGTGCGGATAAGGGGAATGTATGCTAAGAGGCGTCCAAAGCATGCTTATATGTTTTCCCCTATTGTTATCAAGATCACAAGGAGGATGGACGGATTGGGATAAATGAGATATGCCAAGCAGGATGTGTAAGTAGGTAGGATGGAGGGGATGAATGAAAAGGATGTATAAGAGGAAGATGGGTGCATAGCTAGAAGCATAACAGATGGAGGGAACACATATCAGGAAGCTGTCCCCAAGTGCAGATGGGGATTTATGCATGACACTTGTTTCCCAGGTTTTCATCATGGTACTTATCCAAGGCACTTATTTGCCAAGTTTTCACCATTGGACGGATTATTTCTCTTTACTATTTTATTTTTTGATTTTTTTGATTTTTTTTTACTTTTTTGGATTTTTGGACTTTTTGGATGGCATGTGAAAGGAGATGGATAAGGATAGGGAGGCGAATAAGTGGAATTAGAAGACATGTGATAAGGATATGGATGAAGGACTCGAGCATCAAGTTCTATATGAGGTATTAAGAGCCCATGCTTGAAGCGACTATAGGATGTTAGTACAACCTTATTAGGATAAATGGATTATGTAAAAGGATGAATTAGAGGGATTTGAGAAGGGAGATACATGGGATAATGGATGGGATGCTACAAGGGGTATGGATGGAATGATGGGGTGGATATGTGATGGGGAGATGTGTTCATGACCAACATTGGCACATGTGGTGGTGGATGTGAAAAGATAAGAAGATTAATGGATGGAGAATGTGAGGATAATGGAGGAGATGGGATGGTAAATTTTGGAACATAAGGGCCAAAAACAGACTTAGGAGATGAAAGAAGTGTAAGATTTGCTTTTGGATTAGCAACTTTGGATGTTCTCACAGATTTTTCATTTGAAGGAATTTCATCTTTATTCTTTGGGATCCACATGGTTTTGACTTTTGCTTGGGTGGGCCTTTGTGGCTGATGGGTTTGATTTGGATTTAGATTTTTCTTCTCTTCACAATGTCTTTTAGAGGGGACATGGGGAGCCTTAGATTCATGTGGATGTTTGGATTTATGTACTTTTCCTTTAATATCCAAAGTGCTTTTGATAGCGATGGGATGGGTGCAAGGAGGTGGATGATGTGGAGCAATGGGGGTAAAATTATGAGGATTACATGTGGATGGAGGGTGGGAAGGTATGTGCCTTTGTTGATCTTGATTAGGGGACATGTGAGAGGGATTTTTATGATGGATGACATGGATAGGTGTTGGATGGGTGAAAGGATGAGATGGAGGAGGTGATCTTGGGATATACGGACCCAAGATGGATAGAGTAGATGAAGGAGAGGAGATGGTGGATGGAGGGATGTAAGGACCCAAAATGGATGGAGTAGATGAATGAGGAATACAGACGGTTGTTTTGAGGCAATAAGATAGAAGAGGAGGGATGACAACATATGATTTGGCAGAGTGATGGGAAGAGCTAGAAGTTCTTTTGGAAAACGCTCGTTGAGGATGTCTAGAGGTTGTACCAACATCTTTAGATTGTGAGTCTTTGGAAATAAATCCAAAACCTTGCATGCAGATTTGTTCTTTGACTTGGATGGGCTCTAAAATACCTTGCTCATGAAGGCCTAGACCTGTTCCTTGATAGTTCATTTTCTTGAGCATGCGATCCATGATAGGATTTGTGTTATTCTGAAAACATGATGTGAGTCCATTATTAGGTGGAGGATGATGAGTGGTATATACACTATGCTTTTCTTCTACAAGGAGGCCACCATGGGAGAATGTGAGAGTACCAAGGGGATATGCAAGCAGTGTAGGGATATCAGTTTTAGGCGATGATGGGGGATCATGAGAGGGAGATGATGGGATAGTAGCATTTGGATGGTTGGTATCAGGAGAGGGATTAGTGGATATGATAGGATCTAAACTTGTGGTAGTGGGCTCATGCGATGGAGATGGAGATGGAGCAGTGGAATGTTAAATGACAAGGGGATCATGTGATGGAATGGATGGGGGATTTTGATCTTGAGGTGGACTAGATGGGATGGTAGGATCTTGATCTGGAGAAGGGGATATGTTGGCATGATTTGGATTAGGCTCTTGGAATGACTCATGATGTGCAGGAGGCATGGTAATGGAGTCTTGGTGCGACTCTTTAGATGGTGAGGATGGAGGGATGGAGGATTTGATGTAGTCATCACAATGGATTTTAGTGACACTAGGAGTGGGAGAAGTGGATCAGATTTGGGTGTCATCAATGGGTTCGATGACTCTCAGAGTAGGAGGTGGGTGTTCAATGGATTCAATAGATGTGACGGTAGGAGATGGTGACTCAATGGATTCAAAGGATGTGATGATTTCAACAGTTTGAGTGGTGCTAGGAGAGATATTAACAATGATAGGTGTTGGGTGGAGAAGGGTCTCGTCACTAATGACCATGGATGATGGCTTGGGATGGCATGATTCCACAACTTCAAGGTGTGGGGTGGGAGATGTCTTCTTTGTTATAAGTCCTTGGAGAACTTCTGGAGTGAGGAAATTGCATACTCTAGGTTTGGATGGTGAGGTAGGAGTGGATGAAGGATTATGGGTTGGTGGGGGATTAGGACTAGAGATTGGTGGAATAGGATTAGATAGGGGAATGGGATTGGATGTAGGACTAGGAATAGATTGGGGATTAAGTGAAGGGTTAAGATAGGGGTACTGGCATGGTGAATTAGGACACAAGGATGCAGGTGGGATGGGAAGATTGAGGTGGCAGATGGAGAGGGAATTGCGGATGTCAGATTAGGATAAGGATAGGTTGGTGTGGATGTTGGATTAGGATAGGAAGGTGTGAATGTAGGATTAGGGTGAGCAGATTGGTATGGAAGATTGGGGTAGTGGGTATATGCGAAGGAAGGATTGAGATAGGAGGATGTGGATGAGGGATTAGGATAGGGGTATTGTGATTGAAAACTAGGATAAGAGGATGTTGTAGATGAAGGATATGATGGATATGATAGGTATCCCTTGTCATGTTTAGCATAGGGAGCATGATTAGGCATGGATGAAGACATAATAGGATAACTCGAAGGGATGATTGGATTTTGGAAAGGGGGTGGAGAAGACTTACTAGCAATGATAGTGTCAAAGGGATCTATTTCACAATCTTCTTGATCGACAAGACTTTTGTTATCGCTGTCAATGTAATTAAGGTTTCCCTTGAACACTATTGATGGAGGATAAGGATTCATGGTGATAAGAGGATAAAGAGGATGGATCAAAGATTATTGATGGAAATGGACTAAAGCTCAAATCAGGATTTAGGTCAAGCTTAGATAAGGATTGGATTAAAGATCAGATTAGGATGATTGGATGATACGATGGGATTGATTCTGACGATTGGATTTGATTATCAAAGGATGATTATGACACTGAATCTTCTTCGAGATGGAAGTAAATTGATTGGGTCGAAGGTGATTAGATAAGGATGCAATCGGATTAGATTGGATAAGATTGATCGATGGATTGGATAGGATGATGGAAGGGATTCTAAACCCTATTTAGAGATTACCCTAGGTGATGTAGGATACTGATTGATTAGATTAAGGATAAAAGGATGATTGCGGGAAAAGGATTGATTGGGGCGACGATGATGATTAACTTAGGACAAATGACAATCCTAAGTAGATGTTGATGATGATGATCAGATCAAACACTTAGGTCAATTTGGATAATAACCTGAGACAAATTTTAGGGGATTTGGATGGGGAAAGGATAATAAAAAAATGGATGAACAAATACTCAAAATGAGTAAATGATTGACCAGAATGGATGAATCACTATTCAGAATGAGTAGACGACTACTCACAATGGATGAATGGTTCTCGAAATGAGAAGATGAACGTTTGGAATAGCTGAAAGATTACTCAAAATGAGTAAATGATTGATTGGGATTGTTGAGGAGGGAAGGTATGGCTTCGGAGGAGGGAATGTATGGCTCTGAAGGAGGGAAAGTATGCTTGTCTAGAGGGTTGCCTAAAGGGGATGCCCCGATCTCATAAGGGAAGGTTTATGATGGAAGATTGAGAGAGAATGGGTTTTCCCCCCTTGAGGAGGCAGACGAGGAAGGAAAAGGTGCCCCAAGAAACTTCTTGAAAGTATGAAGTGGTATATGTCATTGGAAAGAGCACAAAAAATTGAGAAGATTGGTGCTTGAACAGAGGAGAAAGAGGTTACAGTGTGGAAATGGTGGGGCATATATGGTTGTCTTTCAGGGCAAATCTGACTAAGTAGAGGTCAGGGAAAGTCCACCCAAGGAGAGGGAAAGTCTGCCCAAGGAGCAAAAGTTGGTAAAAAATGGCCAAAACAGGCTCCAAAAGGACTAGTTAGTAGGGCAAGTCCACCCAAGGAGAGGGCAAGTCCGCCCAAGGATCAAAAAATGGTCAAAAACGGTCAAAATAGGCTCCAAAAGGACTAGTTAACAAGTCAAGTGCGCCCCTATAGAGGGAAAGTCCACCTAAGGAAAAAAATTTGGTCAAAAGTATGAAGTGGTATATGTCATTGGAAAGAGTACGAAAAATTGAGAAGATTGGCACTTGAACGAAGGAAAACGAGTTTATAGTGTCGAAATGGTAGGGCATATATGGTTGTCTGTTAGGGAAAATCTAGCTGAGTAGAGGTTAGGGAAAATTCGGCTGAGTAGAGGTCAGGTCCGCCCAACAAAAAAAAGTTGGTCAAAATTGGCTAAAAAGGCTCAAAAAGGACTAGTTAATAGGGCAGGTCCACCCAAGGAGAGGGAAAGTCCGCCCAAGAATCAAAAGTTGGTCAAAAATGGCCAAAACAGGCTCTAAAAAGACTGGTTATTAGGGAAGTCCGCCCAAGGAGAAAAAGTTGGTCAAATTTTTCACAAGGGGGGCAAATCCGACTATTTATGGGTTAAATCTGGCTATTTGTGGGTCAAATCCGGCTGTTTGTGAGTTGAATCCGGTTGTTTCTGGGTCAAATCCTACTATTTCTGGGTCAAATCCAGCTGTTTGTGAGTCAAATCCAGCTATTTGTGGGTCAAATCTGGCTATTTGTGGGTCAAATCCAGCTATTTGTGAGTTTGACTTGATTTTTGACAAAAAGACTAAGGAAAAGGACTCAAAACACAACCATCATCAATCAAAAGACTATGGCTGAGTGAAATAAATTAGATAATCACTCGTTTCACACAAATAAGACAATTCAGACAATCACAAGCCTAACTCTAGTATAGAGGGTATGGTCGACAAATTCCTATAATCTAGGATGAACATGGATACTAGGGAGTCCTTGATATACACCTACTACGTGAGGGCCAAACCATGAACACCAACCCATTACAAGCATGAGTCGAGAACCTTGAAGACTTGGACCAACTCTTCACATCATCCCAATGCTTCGCCAATTACAACATAGTTGGATTGAGGTACAACTTTTGCTCTCCCCCCTTTTTTATACCCCACCAGTACACGTGGTTGGAATCGTCCCTTGGGGTGATGAAATCCCCAAGCAGGTCCCGCTAAGAAAAATAAAGGGTGGACTAAAAGGACATGGTAAGCTATAATTTCTCATCATCCAGGATCACTGAATGACGCAAGGGGATTGGATACGTCAAATAGTTCACCCAAAAAACATGAAAAACAAGGTTGATTGACACCTCCTAGTTACACTATGTATCTAAATTAGGGGTTAAAAACCCTTAAAACAGCCAAAAGATTGCTAAAAATTGGAATTTTACCTTCTGGAAAAAAACTATCTAGGGAAAATCCGCCTATTTGTGAGGGAAAATCTACCTATTTGTGAGGGAAAATCCGTCTGTTCATGAAAATGTTGCCAATAATAACTTCTGAGGTCTATGGAGGGTAGGTCCGCCCCTGGGGAAGGTTAGGTCCACTTGTGTAGGGCGGGTCTGCTTGTCTATTAGGTCAGGTCTGCCCAAGTAGGTTGAGTCCACCCCAGGAAGGTCAAATCCACCCCTGTGTAGGTTGGGTCTGCCCCTTTGTAACCTGTACCTCAAAAAAGTCAAAAAATAGAAAATATGAAAGCAAGAGACCCATTTGTGGGTCCCATTGGGCATGCTAGAAAATTGATAGGTCGAATCTAGGTACTAAAATACGAGCAGCAAACAAAAGAGTGCAAAATAACACTAAAAACAACCTACACATCAAAGATTGAAGGGCCAACCAAAGGATCGATTCAACACAAAGTAAAATGTTTCATTTGTTCTATGCTATTTTGTGTTGAATCCAACTAGGCTAATCTTGAGGTGTAGGTTGTTTTTAGTGTTATTTTGCACTCTTTTGTTTGCTGCTCGCATTCTAGCACCTAGATTTGACAGCAAACAAAAGAGAGAAAATAACACTAAAAACAACCTACACCTTGAGATTAGCCTAGTTCAACATAAAATTTAAAAAACAAATGAAACCTTTTACCTTGTGTCGAATTGATCCTTTGGTTGGCCCTTCAATCTTTAGTGTTGTATGCTCCTTGGATGGCACAAGATGCAAGCTAGATGATGATATGAGAATGGATGCAAGTGTAAAAATGACTAAGTATGGATTCTAATTTTTTTTTGCAAGAGTTTGGCTACAATCCATGATCTCCCTCAAAATGAGAGAAAAGAGGGGGTATTTATAGAGATTTTACAATTCTCTATGGAAATGGACGGTCAAGATTGAGCCACCAAGGTCAAGATGTAGGGCTAAGGTGAGTTGAGAACTCACAATCCCTCACATCTTGACATGTGGCATGTGATATGGCTTAAAAAGGGTGATGTTTACATGAGGTGGAAGGATAGTACATGATATGGATGGGGTACATAGTACCTTAGGATTGGGACAAGATCTCCTCATAAAGGAGGTACTTGTCCCCATGTGGGTGAAAAGACATATAGGGTATTAAAAATTCCTCAAATATTCTCATGGGGATGATAGAAGGAATTTAAAATTCCTTTAAATGCATTGGGGGGTTAAATGTGAATTAAAAATTCACATGGGGAAAGGGGTACCTTCTCCAAAAGGAGAAAAAATTTAATAGGGTTGACTCAATTAAGTGACATGGAGTGATTTAGGCTATGCAAGTACTTGATTAGACTAATTAATGAAGATTAGAAGAGGGTTAGATTTCACATGTGACTTGATGTGACAAGTCAAAGATCACATGGGGAAGATAAAAATGAATTTAATAGTCCTTGGAAAGATAAAAAGAATTAAAAATTCTCTGAGAGGTTGATTAGGCTAGTTAGTGAAGGATTAGAGGAGGGTTAGGTGGCTAAGAGAGATTATAGACCAACTTGCAAAAGCTGGAGGATGTGACACATCCTAATCAAGGATTAGGCATGTGCACATCCGTAATGATGAGATTAGAAGATGGATTAGGATTAGATAAAAATGACGGGGGATGTGACATATAAGGAATTAAATAAATGGCATATTTATTTAATTCTATTGATGAAAGGGGAAGGTATTTAATTATTTAACTAGATACCTTAGGGATTAGAAGAACTTTAGAGGAATTAATTAAATAATAGTGCTATTACTTAATTAATGCAGACAAGGGGATGCTTAGACGAAAGGGGATAAATTTGGATAAATCAAGTGTCCAAATTTAGGTGTCTACAACCCCAAACACACTTTTTTTAGGATTTAATTTGACATTGAACTTTTCTAGTATGGTGAAGATTCTATCTTGGATCTCTAGATTCCCTTCTCTGGCATATGAATTTTCTAGTATATCATCCACATAATCCTCCATAAAGGTATGCATCATGTCATGGAAGATGGTGGCATTTTTCAACCCAAAGGGCATGAAGTTCTAGTAGAATGTTCCCCATGGACATGTGAATATGGTCTTCTCCTAATCTTCTGGTGCTATCTTGATCTGGTTGTAGCCTGAAAATTCATCCATTAATGATAACATGGCATGTCTAGTTATTAAGTCTACAATAATGTCAATGTTTGGTAAAGGAAACTCATCCTTTGGGAATGCCTTATTCAGATATCTGAAATCAGTACACATTCTGATATTGTTATTTGGTTTATAAATAGGTACAATATTAGAAATCCACTCAACATAATCAATAGATCTGATGAATCATGCATCTAACAATTTTTTCAACTCTGCCTTTACCAACAAGGTGATATGTAGATGCATTTTTCTTAGTTTTTTCTTCATAGGTTTTATCCCAGACGATAGAGACAAATGATGCATAAAAGATCTAGATCTAACCCTGGCATATCAGAGTAAGACCAAGCAAAGTTAACGTGTCTTTCTTCAAAGAACTTGGTGAATTCAGGCTTTTCTTGTTCAGTCATAAATGTTGCCAAATGTAGAGTCTTACTTTTTTGTTGTGTTGATATTGATAGACTATGTAGGATCCACTAACATTGATGATCTTTCATGATAGTGTTTTGGAAGGGTGTCAAATCTCCCATCTTTTGGTGCCTTTGAGAGGTTTTCACCATCAGGTGCATTCTTTATTTTTACTTTTTTGAGATCTAATGCTACCATTAAATGGTTTTCGCCATTAGATGCATTGTTCCTATTTCCAATTTTGCAACTGAAAGATTTGACTAGGGTCAATGGCAGTGAGGGTTCCTATAGCAATGTTTTCAAAATTGTTAGTGGTGATGTCAAGGTCGATGACATTAGTCTCCTCCAAGTTATCTATCTCACTCGATATTTGTCCATCCTCACTTGAGTCATCAATATTTTGTGATCCAAATACAAGGGTTCTAGTCCCTGAAATTCGTACCTCCTCACGTGTGGGTGCATACTCTTTTATAACATCAACTTGTATGTCCTCGTATGATATTTATGATAAAGAATCCCACTCATACTCATTAGAATTTGTTTCAAAGCTATTCCTCATTTGAAGGATCCTTTCAACAACTTCATGAGTGGTTTCTTCTTTTGTTTCCCCTGTATAACCCTGTCCTATTTTGTCTTTTGGCTGAATTGTGAGAGGTTGGATGGGTTCTACAATGCCTTCTTTTATTTTTCCAATAGGTCCTTGTCCTTCATACCCCATTTTCTCTAATATTGTTTTTCCCTTGCCATATTGATCTATCTTTATGCTAATATTTTTTGATGTAGATACTTCCTAATCTTTTTAGAGCCAATTGAGGATGGCCTTATCTTCTGATTCATCTTCTAAGGTACCTACCTTCACAAATCTATTATCAAAAACCATGGTAGGCTATGATGATTGTTGTGTTATTGTTGATGGTTTTCCATATGATCTTGGAGATGGTAGTAGTTGTGAAAGACATAGAGATTTCCTAATGGAATATTCTCCCATTCCTTTGTCCATTAACTGGATCTTTTCTTGACATTGCTATGATAGAGAATTCAGTTGACCTTCATTTTTTGATGGAGTGTTGTCAACGACACTTGTATTTTTTGACTAGTCCTTTTTCTCAACTCACTTGGATACAACGTTTAGTTGCTTTTCAGTGTTGGATGAACTAGAATTTCTTGCCTCACTATTATGGGGCACAAAAATGTCTTGTGTCTTTTTAAGCGTGTTACAATATTGGAGATTGTTGTAATCAGCTAAAATAGTAACTACTTGTCTATTAATTGGAAACTTTAAACACTGATGATAAGTTAAGGGTACTACTTGCATTTCATGAATCCATGGACGTCCCAAGAATATATTATATGTTAGCTCTTTTTCTCACTCTTGGAAAACTATATTCTTCACAATTGGTCCTACTTGAATAGGAAACATGATCAATCCTTTGGAGGATCTCTCTTCTTCATCATAGGATTTTATTGTGATTTTCCTTCTGGAATCAATAGAATTATCAGAATAACCTAGTGTACAGATCAGTTTTAAAGTGCAAATGTTTAAACCAACTCCACCATCTATTAGGACACGTTTAACACAGTGTTTATGGATTAAAAATTCTATATTAAGGGCTACATTGTGTGGATGATTAAGCGATACATCATCTTGTTCAAAAAATGATAGACAATGAGGCATGTTCAAATGTCCCACCATAGCTTGGAATTTACAAACATCTAAATTTTTAGGTACTATGGTGGCTACAAGAGCTTGTTCCAAAACTTCCTTATGGGATGGTGAGATTTTAAGAAGTTCTAATATTGATATATGTGTTGGTATTTTTTGTAGTTGATCGACTATGTTGTATTGATTTAAAGGGGGAACAGTTGTTTTAGATGCAACTCCTTTCAATAATACCTTGGATTGTCCCCTTGTTGTCACACTGACTAGTTGGTATTCTTTCTTTTCACTAATTTTTATGACATTGATCTAATTGTTGGATGTGTCTATGTTTGGGATCATGTTTAGTGATATGATGTCATTGATTCCAACATTATCAGTTTGATTATCTGTGATGGCATTCTTCTCAACCTCAGAAATACAATGAATAGTGTTGTCATAAATATAGTTCACATTTTTACCTTTATTGTTTGCAGAAGAAGATTCTCCCTTTTCATAATTTGTTAAAGGATTTTTAAATGCACTATGATCATTGTTCATTTGATGTCCTTCTACAAATACTTTCTTGCTATCAATCAAATCTTGTACTAGATATTTTAACTGCATACAATCATTTGTTAAATGAAATTTACAATAGTCAACATCATTCCACCAAGATGGTTTTACTTTTGGTTCCCAATTTCTTGCTTTAGGTAAGGTGATAAGTTAATTTTCAATAATTTCCCTCATTACTGATTCCAATGTTTTTCCCAATGGTGTGAATCTTCATCGATTTGATGGTCTTTGATATGATTGTGGTCTCCATTGTTCATATTGTTATGTTTGATTGACACTTTGATTGATGTTTTGGTCATTATTTTTATTGGTCTTTGTAGTAGTTTCCATCAAATTAAATATTGCTTTTACATTTTGTGTGTCATTTGTAGCATCATTGTTTCTAGTATTTCTATTCTTTTGCTAAAACTTAGGTTATCATTGTTGCCATAGTGATTTGAGGAGTTTGTATTGTTTGATCCATCATTGTAATGTTTTATCACCCCTCTTTTGACCAAAGATTCTTCGATCTTGAGCCCATTTTCAATCACTTTCTCAAATGTAGGTGGATATTGTAGTTCAAGCCTATTGCTCATTCCATCAGTTAGGCTATCAATGAATAGTTCCATATTTTCATCTTTAGTTGTAGAATGAGGATATCTAGCAAACAACTATCGCCATCATTGTAGAAATGAGAGGAATGTTTCACCTTTCTTTTGTTTCATGTTGTAAAGGTCTTTTATTGTTACCTCATGTTGAATATTAAAGGAAAATTGTGAGATAAACCTATTGACTAGTTCTTCGAAAGATCGTATTTTGGGAATTCACAATGTCTAGGAAATAGTATCATGTCCACACTTGGATCAAAAGGATAAGGAAAAATTTCCTATAAAGAGTACCTTTTTGTGGTTCATTTTTGTATATCTTGAAGTTGTTGTTGCAAGTTTTGAATTTGATGTGTTAGGGAAACCACTTGATCTATGTTTTGTGTGTTCTGTGGCTCAGTTTCAACTATTCTAGGTGCTTCTTTTAGTCGATTCATATCTAAATGTTTCAAAATTTTTGCACCTAATTCAACTAGCATCAAAAGGTATTTTTCCATATCTTGTTCTAAGACTTTTTCCATAAATTTATGGAAATTGGGATCTTATTGTGCTGTTTGAATTTCTTCTTGGGTTATTTCATTTGCATCATTTTGGTGAAATATGTGAAAGTGATTTTCTTTAGCCATGGTGTTTGGTGATTCAATTTCCTTTTCTCTAAGTTTTTGTCTTTGTAACCTAGTCAAAATTGACATAGAAGTGTTTTTTTATATTTACCAGACTTTGATCTTCTTGCTTGGATGAGTGCCAATGGTATGAACTTAAGTCGAATAGAATGATAAATTCTATTGATAAGACTAAGTTAAAACTCTGATCATTGTGTTTTGTTTCGTGATTGTAGGATGACAAAATCCTGATAAAGAAACTTAACGTAATAATCTAGAATTTGTATTTGATTTAGACACTTTAAGGTTACAAGATCTTGGTTTAATTTGATAAATTTTGGCTTGTAAGGTCCTATTTTCCCAAGTTTAAGACACTGTTTCGATTGTGGAAATGTTTTTGTTCTGTCGAAAACTCGAGTTCTAATGTTAATTGTCTATTAGGGGTTTCAATTTAGCTCTCTGTTTTCTTATTTTGTGGATGTGCTATAACAAAGGGTAAATGTACTAAAATAGATGTATATGCACTAAAATATATGGTGAATGCGTTGTACAATAGGGTATATGCACCAAAATAGACTGTGGATGTCCCAAGATACTTGTAAATTATGGTGACAGACTTTGCAAATGCATTATAAGATAAGGCAGATGCGCTAAAACAGTGGTTGTATGTGCTATTTGGATAACAAATGTGCTGCAAGATTGGGTGGATGTGCTCAAACAAACTGTATGTGTTAAACTGGAAGTTGTCGGTACATTCACAGTTTTATCTGTTTGTTCTAGTTTTTCTCAGTAAAAGGATTGATTTTAGGGTGTAATTTTTTGAACCATGAACATTTTGATAGGGCATTTTGTTGGTAAATCTCTAAATTTGTTGATCTAATTATATGATAACCTTGGAAGATAACTTCACACACATAAGCTAGATTGTAAATAGTTGTTTCAGAAATCTATGTATTAAACATGTAGTGAGTGTTCTAGAATCTAGTCCGATTCTTTCAATTTCCATAGGTTTTGACACAAATACAAACAATTCAAGCACTTTTCTATCTCAATTAGGTCACTTAGAATATCACAAAACAACTTGCAACTATGTCAGCTCACACAGCCTTGTCACCCCCTAGAGGGTGCCTATGTTTTTACCTTTCCCAAGTCTTAACTAAATTCAAATCCTCCACTTTTGGCCAGGGTCTCTAATAGTTATATGGCAAGTTTCTTGGGGGTAGATTCTTCCCTCCCCTTGAATTGTGATATAAAAAGTGTTCAAAAAAAGACACAGTTGGATTCTATACTAAAGTTCGTAGATAGGGTATCTGTTCAAAACAACAAATGATAAACTCCCTCAAGAGACCTCCCAATCTTTAGAACTGTAAGACCCCACTTCAAATGTGATTAGTAAAACCCTAACTTGTTCCATGTTTCCCTAAATAGATGGTAAGATGTATTATAGATGATAAATAGTGTGATTGTGTAACAATATATTTGCATTCCATTTTGACATTTTGTTTAATTGTCACTACCATGAAGGTGTTAAGAACTCATAAATTATGGAATACGAATTAATATTTTAAATGGAATTGTTGCATAGATAAATCTTAGTATATTAAGCTTGCAAATTAATACCGTACATGATCGATTCTTACTATTGCATTGGCAATGTGCAGGAAAATAAGAATGCAAGTACGAAAAGGGAAAAACCATTAAGAGCGAATCAAAAGAAATCTTATGGTGGATATGAATTTGAACCTTTTGGGGCTTAGAAATAAATAGAGTTAGTATGTGGTAAATTAATGTGGTATTTAATTATGTTTCATATGGATGCAAGTGGGTTTAGGGGTTGGAAACCCTTATCCAAGTTTGAATTTCGGATGGTTCCTTAAATGGGCTCTTAAAGAGGGTTGTTGGTCAATTTCCTTGGTTGAGATGCAAAAAGAAACCCCCTAGGGTCTATACTATAGTGGTAGGGGTCAAGTGGGCATATAATAGCACCCCAAGGACATGATTTGACCCTTGAAATGTCCTCCTAATGGAGAGTGACGAGTTTTGAGGAGAGGATGACATGAAAGGATGGAGGGGTTGTCCAAGTGCATGTTTCCTTTTTAATAAGGAAAAGACTCTCATTGATGGGGGTAGGTACACTTCACACCTCCCCACCCAAAAGTTGCAAGTTGAAACTCTCCTATATATTTTGGAGGGGAAAAATGAGTGGGTTGTTACCCACTTCTCTTTTTGGAGAACTTTAGTGAAGATGGTATGAAGAATGAGAAAATGAGAGAAGTCCTTTTGGGGGAGAGACAATGATCAAGATGGCTTGGCTTGGAGAGGAGCGATGGATGAAAGGGTTCAAACCCTTCACCTAAAACAAAAGAGATAAGTTTTACCTATTTCCTTTTTCCCTTGTTTATTGGTTGTAACAAGATGACATATTATGACTCTTAGCTAAAAATAGGAAGTAGAGAACCTAGATTCATAAAATTTGTGCTATAATTAGTTTTATCCCTTTGTAAAAATAAGAAGAGACTCCATATAACATCGTGTAAATAAAATAATTCCTTGCTCGTGGGTATGGCTAGAGCCCACGAGTCTCCATGATGCCATTATGGTAGGGTGGAGAGCAAGCCTTACTCAGATGTGTGTCCTTTAATGGATTTCTTTGAATTTGTTGTAATACAAAAAGTTAGGATTTTGTTGTAACATAGAAGAGAATAGAAAAGACCAAGCTTGCATGCATTGACATGTTATTTGTTTCCTTTCTATTTATTATTTATAATATAAAAAAAAAGGGTGAAGGATTTGTATTTTATTGAAATAGGAAGATAAAATACTCTATGCACTTGTGGTAAAAGAAAAGTGGAGGATAAATAGTGATTTTCTCATTTATTATTGGAACAAAATGTTGTGTAAATTGGTTTATATTATCTTTGACATTTGGATAAAATAAAAATATGTTCATGGAGTTGCAAGAAAGAAAATGAAGTATTGCCAGCCAAGCATATAAAGAAGAAAGAGAATCAAGGATCAAAATGTATTGAATTAGTCATTTTACAGAAGCAAACATATCTTTAGGGGATCCTTAGCCAACCTATTCTTTTGCCTCCTTCATTCATCTTAATTGAAATTAAATAATATGGATTGCATCTAAGGAAGTGTTAAAGATGAATAGAACTTTACATTTGTTATATCAAAAATATCAATGTAGATTAAATCATCTTTCCATGAAGAAAATATAAATCTGCACTTTTGTACAAAAGCATAAATGAATTTAACCACATATTAGAAAATTAAAATAAATAAATTACTTTTTTCTTGCACATTATATTGTATTAAGGCCAAGTGAATTTCATAGGAAATCTTTATGAAATGATTATTCTGCTGAAAAACTTATTCAAGTTACATTGAAAAAAAAAAAAAAACTATCATTGTCAAATTTGGGCTTTATCTCATATCAGAAAATTTAAATAATAATATTTTAGGCTCAGTAATAAATCCATAAATTACATTTGTCATAACAAATATATGTAACATGTTCATGCTTAAATGTATTCAAATACTATATATAGCACAATGCTAATACTGTTAACGAAATATATTCAATGTTTATGATATAACTCTAAAAGAGAAACAGATATATAAAATGGGAAACACAAATTTGAATAAAAATATATGAAGCCTATGATTGTGGAGAGCCGAGGGCTTGCACAAGGGAGAAACTTCTGGGGGGTCTCGGCCTTTGCAGCCAAAAGGAGTCACCGCTTCTTAAATCGTTCTGCATACAAATTAAATAAGCTAGACCTTACGCTCTGGATATTTTCTCCTCTAACTTATTAATTTTACTACCTATAAAGTACAATAAGACTTAATCTTAATTTCTCCTACTCTGTAGTGCTTCCATCTTAGCACCCTTTTGTTTATCGAAGTAGCCTCTGAAATCTTTCATGCCTAACCACAATCACCTCGGCGTGAGTGAGATGGCACCTTCCTTCATTGTATCTTACACGAGTCTCATGCACCATATAGTTGATGCAATGGTCTCTTAACTAAACTGAGTAGCTCTCGATTGATCCAATATCTCTCCCTTGAGAGCCTTTGAACTTGTCAGTAAAAGGAATAATATAAGCATACATGTTCCCTCAGAAAAAAAGAAGAGGGGGCAATGCTCAACCGAGAGAAGTAATCATGAGATAAATAAACATAAATGGTATTTTAGCTGCATCTAGGTTCTTCTATTCACTGTGCTGCATCTGTAGCTGGGTTAAATGAAATAAGATTACTTTGGTTTATTGACTTGGGCGGCATACTCCATCAATCATCTGAGGTATGGTCAGTCTGCTACTTCCAACCCTCATTAAATACCATAAATGTTGGGTTCACATTTGCCTTCGGTCACAAGATTATGATATCTCTTGAGTCTCACGTTTGGGTGTTGTTAGTCAGCCTTGTACCTAGATAGCTTATGTATTATCCATCGTCCTCAAATTTTGAACTTCCTAATCATGGACAAGAACACTTTCTACCTTTTGGTCCTAGCAATAACTGCAGAATTTATTGAGCCTGCTCTATGTACGCCCCACTTTGTTTATAATATTACACCATAGGTTGATATTCATATCTAATTCCTCGAGCTGTTGTGACTCCATCTGATGCACCAGTACAAGATATGAGTATTAGTTGTATTCATTGTTTATGCAAGTAGTATTTCCTTGTGGATTCGATTTAATGCCACAATAGTGCTAGGTTGAAAAGTTAGCTTCCAATGCCTATAGCAACTTTTTCCCCAATATCTTATATGCTCTCACCAGTTGGCGCCATGCTTGGGTGAGTGTAGCAATACAAGAGTACTGATAGTATCATAAATATATTTATGTGAGGCGAAGCTTATGGTATATTAAGTTAATATAATAGCTGAAGATTTTATTATTATCAACGGTAATGGGTGACTACATCAATAATATGTTATCATGATGGAATGCACAACAAAATAAATATTAGTTGAGTTCTCTATCTCGGTGTCCAAGAATTATGTATATAAACATAGAGGTATACTATATTTGAGTGCAGTATTAAAAAGCTAGATTCAAACTCCTTAGCAAATCCCATCATCCATTTAAATTAACGGGCCAACATTTATCTTATTAAGTTAATGAATAATCAGTTTTACTGTATGTTTTCACTTGAGAGATAACACATGTCAGGGGCTTGAAGTGAGCGGTGCGCTCGAGGAGCACTGGAATAAGTTCGAGTGCGGTTCAGGTGAGCTGAACCCTTGGTATTGCAAGTTATGCGCAGTGCGAACGTCAATGTGTGAGCCAAGGAAAGTTGCAGTGGTGATGCGAGTTGGACACAAGGAGTCTATTGGACATAGATTCTAGGACTCGTCCCAAGTCACACCGAGTCGAGGAGCCGTACGGTGATCCGTTGGGCATTAGCTAAGCCGTGAGGCGCAATCCAAGTCCGTAGTCAAGTTAAGTGACCGAGTTGCATTAGAAGCTAGGTGCTTAGTGTTAGTGTTGCCGGAAGTGTTGAGGTGAGTTGGGACAACATGGTTCTAGCGACAAGGCCGAGTTACTCGTGGTAGCATGGACAGAATGCAGCATGGAGCATAGTGGAGTGCCGAGTCATGCCAAGTCATGGCGAGTTAAGGTAGGTTGTGCCAGTCAAGGGGTGAAACACTACAAGGCGAGTTGGACTCGTCCAAGAGTTAGTCAGGTGATGAAGGTCTGCAGTGGTCATGCCAAACCATGACATAAGAGTCAATCAGGCTAGTTGAAGAGTCTACAATGCAAAGTGAAAGACCCTATGAGCTATGAAGTAGTGCAGGTCGTAAAGGCAGAAATTGGGGAGCTGGGGTTCAGCTAATCGGACCCCCAACGTTGGATGGCTTTAAGGAGGTAATTGGGGACTTCGCCCATTCCTCAGTGTCATCCTACCGCCTACTGGGATTTGGACTAATAGCTTATATAGGGAGGTATGGTCGTTTGAAAGATGGAACACCATAGGGAGGCAATCAAGTGCATCGAGAGTTCACGGCAGGATACCAAATGGTAAGGGTATCTCATGTTCTTCCTTCCAGGAGTGAAACAGAAGTAGCTCCCGCCTCGAGTCAAGCAAGTGACTCAGGTGTCCATTATGGTTATTAGGGATGAGGTAGGATCTCGTTCCGCCTTGACCATAATGGGAGTGGTTGTGTGGTAATCTCAACGTCTTGAACCTAGTGAATGCAAGTAATCAGGCCAGCATGAGATAGCTCTAAGGTGTGCTACCGAAGGGAGCTGGATGTTGGAACTCATCCTCAGTGATGAGGCAAAGCAAGATGCAAGGTTGGGCGAGCTACATACCCAAGTCGGAAAACTCATTTGAGCCTGGGAACACAAGGGCTAAGGCTAGTTCTTAGCATTGGGTGCGCAAAGTCGTGGAGTCACACAATGTGAATGTGTGCTCCTCGCAAAGAAGAGCTGGGTCATGTTGTACAGGGTACGCATGGGCATCACGATGGTTTTGAGGGTTGGTGTAAGCTTGGGGAAGATCTCAGTCCTCTATGGTAGGACCAAGTGAGGAACTCAAGGACCAGTCTCATCCGTATGGTGCACAGTCGGAGCAAGGATGGATGCCAGTTAGGTTGCTGGTTACCCAGGAATGGGTCAGCAAGGAAGGGATACAGAAGATCCATATTGGTAACGTTGGTGCAAGATCTCATAAAGGTTGCATGGTGCAACGAGATGCTATTTAAAAGGTGGAACCAAGCCAGACTTGGGAAGCAGCTGAGTAGGTATGTGAGATCAAAAGTGCATAATCCTTGAAGACATTGGACCGAGTGAGTCAGGGATCTCGGGCTCAATGTAGTAAGGGGGGAGTCAAGTCCCGAAAGAACTATAAAGGAATTCATCAAGGAGTTTGATGTTGGATCCAGGTGTGCTCAGAGAGCCAGTCTGTGTGAAGGGTGAACTCAGAGTTCAAGGTGGTCGGCTTAGTAATCAGTTGTCTTATGGGAGACACAAAGGATGAAGACTCGGTGGAATCACCAAGACTGCAGAAGGATGCAGCAGCCGTTCAGAAAAGTGAACAAAGTTAGACATGGTCGGACCATGCAAGTTGAAGAGCTCATAGTAGCTCGCAAGTGCATAATTCTGTGATGCATTTGTAGAAGTCGAGTGTCTTCCAGATGGAGGACTCACAAGAAAAAGGCATAATCTGAGAACTTGAAAGGGCTCGTCCACAAGGGAGTCATGAGTATAGTTGGGAAGTGCCGCAGGAGGTTGACTTCTCAGTGAGAAAAGGAGCATTCGATCCGTGCTCTAGTCTAGCCCCCTAATAGTTGGTATCAGAGAAAATTAAGTTGCTCTCTTCTAATACCCCGAGTTGGTATTGGAAGTGGTTTGAGTTTGGGTACTATTGGAGGAGGTAGGTTCCCTCCCTCCGAGCCAGATAAAAGTCAGCCGATATGAGCTGAGTAAGGTATGACTTCATCGAAGACTAAGGAAGAGTCAAGCCAGGGTACATCCAGCAGGGATGTCAAAGTCATGAAGCCAATGTGAATTAGAAGAGTAGGTTTGCATATGGATAAAGGAGTACCGAGTTGGGTCTCATTCCAGTAGTGCAGTCAAGTGTGCGAGCAAATTATACAGGCCATCAGGGCGTGAGTCAAAGTTAGTCACTGCAAGTTCAAGGCAGTGCAAAGCATCTAGAAAAGAGGTGCAAGGCCGATCTAAATGAAGAGATTAGGATACAGAGGGGATCCGTGGCCGAGTTTCAGTGCAGCACAGTTTTTGAATCAAGTTTGGGAGTCTGTGTATCTCTTTGAGATGCCGAAAGAGGAAATATGAGACCTCTTTCATAGCGCGGGAGGGGGCAATGACAAAATCGTGCCCCGAAGTTGTGCAGAACTTCTACGGCAGACAAACATACGTGGTTTGGTTGGTGTGTTGCTAAAGTGGAGCGACTGAAGGAAATCTTGCATGCTAAAGGTCTTAGTAGCTCAGAGGAAGTGAAGCAGATGAAGTGTAAGTAGTGTTGGGACAAGAACCAATGCTGAGTTAGGTATTACCATAAGGATGTGGGTACCAAGTTGACACAGTCAGTCAGAGCAGAAGTTGGCCTAAGCAAAGAGGTCACACCAGGGTTTGGAACCTTGGCAAAGGTGCATCTCCAGGATGTGCATCAGGGCGAGCTAGGCTCATATCCCTCAAAGTCGGACACTAGCAATGTGTACGCCGGATAGAGGCATGATCCGCAAACAAAAGTGCAGTTAGTCAACCTAGCGAATGGTTGCAAGGGATCCTCAATAGTGGGGAGTTGAAAAGGAAGTCGACATAACCTACCAGTTGGGTCAAGATGTCATAGGTGCTGTGGAACATCTTTGATGAAGCATAAGCCAACAGAGATCCGGTTACGGTGGTAAGTGTTGCAGTGGTTTGGTGGATGTTCCCCTTAGCAGAAAGGGGTACCTAATTCAAGTCTTAGAGTACAGGGTGTAGGATCCTAATAGCAAGGTCAGATCCGAGGCAAAATCGATGGGGGACCTGCACAAGGTAGTGTTCAGGGTGTAGGACCATTGTCTGGGACATTGGATCCGAGGCGAAATTGAGTGGCATCAAGGGTTGGAAAGATTTTGTGATCAAAGCAGGCCGAGTCATGAGTTGGTGAGTTAGGCTGGAAGATTCAGAATAAAGCAATCAAGTCACAAATTTAAGAATGAAAAAAGGATAAAGGCTTCGGAGCTGAGTAAAGTCACAAAGGCAGATGTTGGTTGAGCTTTTGGTGCAGTGTAATGGGTACAAGATGGGTGTAAAGGTGTCAGATGAAGGGCACGAAAGACATTCCATGGCAACGTTCCAGGTATTCAGAAGAAACAAGGCATATGCAAAAGGTGCACTCAGTGGGGATGAAGTATGCAAAGCAAGGGTGTTGAGGCAACACCAAGGCAGACTCCAAGCAGTTTGCAGAAGTACACCATGTAAGGTGGAAAAGAGTATGACATAGTATTGAAGGAATGCCAGAAGCAAGACGTGTATCGACAGACAGAAGTTGTTAAGTCTGGAGTTGCTATGACAGGTGAGAGACTCCAAGCAGTCGAGTGGGTGAAGGGCACGCCACGAAGCCGCGCTTAATGGGTATACTGGTCGGAGGAGGCTACGGTACCGAAGGGGCATCATGGGCAGACAAGATGGCGTGGCGGATTGAAGCTGTGAAGCCGAAAGTCGAAGGCAGGAATTTGAGAAAAAGTGTCAGAAGAATGGTATTCTGGTCGACAGAGGCTAGGTGCTGAACTTGCACAACAGGGTTGATGCAGTGAGCTTCCAGGTGATGCTGGAGGTGGTTCAGCAGTGAAGGTTGTCTAGGCATGGATGCAATGTTCTCAGAAAGGAGGGAGCTCAGTAAGTTAGTCAAGGTAAGTTAAGACCTTGCAAAGGCATTGCAATGTCGGGGACACTCATCCAAGCTTCACTTCATAAGAGATAGATGTCTAAAGTCAGCATTTGTAGATCCTAGAGATAGGTGCGTAAGTCTTCATCAACAAGCAGTCAAGGATGGTTCTCACGTCAGTATGTTTGGCGTTGGGGACGTCGCCTATTTTAAAGTGGGGGAGAATGTCAGGGGCTTGAAGTGAGCGGTGAGATTGAGGAGCACTGGAACAAGTCCGAGTTCGGTTCAGGCGAGCTAAACCCTTGGTATTGCAAGTTATGCGTGATGCGAACGTCAATGTGTGAGCCAAGGCAAGTTGCAGTGGTGATGCGAGTTGGACACAAGGAGTCTATTGGACATAGAGTCTAGGACTTGTCCCAAGTCACACCGAGTCAAGGAGCCGTACGGTGATCTGTTGGGCATTAGCTAAGCCGTGAGGTGCAATCCAAGTCCGTAGTCAAGTTAAGTGATCGAGTTGCATTGGAAGCTAGGTGCTTAGTGTTAGTGTTTTTGGAAGTGTCGAGGCGAGTTGGGACAGCATGGTTCTAGTGACAAGGCCGAGTTACTCATGGTAGCGTGGATAGAATGCAGCATGGAGCATAGTGGAGTGCCGAGTCATGCCAAGTCATGGTGAATTAAGGTAGGTTGTGCCAGTCAAGGGGTGCAACGCTACAAGGCGAGTTGGACTCGTCCAAGAGTTAGTCAGGAAATGAAGGTCTGTAGTGGTCATGCCAAGCCATGACATAAGAGTCAGTTAGGCTAGTTGAAGAGTCTTCAATGCAAAGTGAAAGACCCTATGAGCTATGAAGTAGTGCAGGTCGTAAAGGCAGAAATTGGGGAGTTGGGGTTCAGCTAATCGGACCCCTAGCGTTGGATGGCTTTAAGGAGGTAATTGGGGACTTCACCCATTCCTCGGTGTCATCCTACCGCCTGCTGGGATTTGGACTAATAGCTTATATAGGGAGGTATGGTTGTTCGAAAGATGGAACACCATAGGGATGCAATCAAGTGCACCGAGAGTTCACGACAGGATACCAAATGGTAAGGGTATCTCGTGTTCTTCCTTCCAGGAGCGAAACAGAAGTAGCTCCCGCCTCGAGTCAAGCAAGTGACTCAGGTGTCCATTATGGTTATTAGGGATGAGGTAGGATCTCGTTCTGCCTTGACCATAATGGGAGTGGTTGTGTGGTAACCTCAACGTCCCGAACCCGGTGAATGCAAGTAATCGAGCCAGCATGAGATAGCTCTAAGGTGTGCTACCGAAGGGAGCTGGATGTTGGAACTCATCCTCAGTGATGAGGCAAAGCGAGATGCAAGGTTGGGCGAGCTACATACCCGAGTCAGAAAACTCATTTGAGCCTAGGAACACAAGGGCTAAGGCTAGTTCTCAACATTGGGTGCGCAAAGTCGCGGAGTCGCACAATGTGAATGTGTGCTCCTCGCAAAGAAGAGCTGGGCCATGTTGTGTAGGGCACACATGGGCATCATGATGGTTTTGAGGGTTGGTGTAAGCTTTGGGAAGATCTCAGTCCTCTACGGTAGGACCAAGTGAGGAACTCAAGGACCAGTCTCATCCATATGGTGCATAGCCGGAGCAAGGATGGATGCCAGTTAGGTTGCTGGTTACCCAGGAATGGGGCAGCAAGGAAGGGATATAGAAGATCCATATTGGTATCGTTGGTGCAAGATCTCATAAAGGTTGCATGGTGCAACAAGATGCTATTTGAAAGGTGGAACCAAGGCAGACTTGGGAAGCAGCTGAGTAGGTATGTGAGATCAAAAGTGCATAATCCTTGAAGACATTGGACCGAGTGAGTCAGGGATCTCGGGCTCAATGTAGTAAGGGGGGAGTCAAGTCCCCAAAGAACTAAAAAGGAATTCATCAAGGAGTTTGACGTTGGATCCCTGTGTGCTCAGAGAGCCAGTCTGTGTGAAGGGCGAACTCAGAGTTCAAGGTGGTCGGGTTAGTAATCAGTTGTCTTATGGGAGACACGAAGGATGAAGACTCGGTGGAATCACCAAGACTGTAGAAGGATGCAGCAGCCGTTCATAAAAGTGAACAAAGTTAGACATGGTCGGACCATGCAAGTCGAAGAGCTCATAGCAGCTCGCATGTGCATAATTCCGCTATGCATTTGTAGAAGTCGAGTGTCTTCCAAATGGAGGACTCGCAAGCAAAAGGCGTAATCTGAGAACTTGAAAGGGCTCGTCCGCAAGGGAGTTGTGAGTATAGTTGGGCAGTGCCACAGGAGGTTGACTTCTCAGTGAGAAAAGGAGCATTCGATCTGTGCTCTAGTCTAGCCCCCTGACACCACACATATGCACAGATGCACACACCCTGTAGGTAGGGGTTGGGCTATGGAAGCAATTTTTCCAGCATTGAGTATCCTTATGATACCTGATATGTTGTTTGTATTTAATATGTTTCAAGAATATATATATATATACTCTGAATACCTTGATGGGATTAATGAACAAATATGTGTAATTCAAGATTTCAATTAGAAAAATATATATAAAAAAAAGGTTCAAAATCAGTTACACTATTATCTCTGTATCTGTAACAGCAAAAAAAACTCAAGGCGAACAATAGAATATATAAATATAAAAATAAATAAATCAATAAATCAATCAAATAAAATAGATCAACACGCTCTTCCTCGTCCATGCCCCAATTTATCTGTGGCAACACTTTTTCTTATGCTTCGCATGGATGTATCTCCTCTCCATTTTAGAGGCGTGTTGATGAAGAAAATAATAAGGAAGAAAAAAAAAAATTATAAAGAAAAAAATGAGTATAAAGTTGCCTATTTCATAATAATTTAGGGATCCCATAATTTCTTTTAAGAAGAATACGAAAAGCTAAGCTTTTCAAAGTTAAAGATCTGTATCTAATATATAAGAGAGGAATTTAATATTCCTAACATTTTTGGTTAGGAATTTAATTTTAAACTATTTCTTTAAAAAAAAAGTTGAGTTATTTTATTTAGAAGTATAATATTATTTTATTGCAATTTTAAGTATGAGAATTAATAATTTAGAAAATTAAAAATATAAAATTTATTTATTCAAGGGTAAGACAAAAATTTTAAATTAATTAATTTATTAATTAAGAATGTGAATTTTCATTTTTATAAGTCAATTATTAACTTTCCTTGGGGTGAATTTTTCACATAAATAAAAATATTTAAGACCTAATCAATTGTATTTTAGAATGAAAATAGTTACGAGTATCTTGGTTATCATCTATTATGTTCTATTTGGTGAGCATCCTGGGTAGTTTATATTAACACAGGTATTAGGGCCAATGCTAATATAATAACATCATGTTGAAAGTTTTTACTTCAATTATAGATAAGGATGTAGTAGAGTATAGTTATTTGTTAGTCCTCAAGTATAGGTAGAACAAGTTTATAATGGCATGGGTGTATATCACTTGTTAGTTAGAGTTGAATTTGAATGACGTATTAGCTTAATTAATGTATATATAAATTTTTTTTTGTGATTCTTAGCAAGAAAATTTGGGCATAACATTACACTCTTTTAATATGCGTATAAGTATATGATTGAGTTGATTGGCATAAATGATGTAAACGTAATTGATTAATGTTTAATATGTTATTTTGTATTCTGTGAAAAAAAATTAGTGTAAAATTTTGGGCATTACAATAACTCAATCTTTAAGGCAATATTAGTGTTATCCTTTGATTTGATTTTAGGGAATCCAGTGGAAAGAGTTAAGAACCTTGATAACAATAATAAATACATATAACACTTTTACTATATTTTGAAGTAGCTTGATGAAATCTACTAAGTCAGTTGTTGTACTCTTCCAACCTTATGAGGCTTCATCTCACAAAGAAAATAGATGAGGTGAATGCAACATGTGCACTCATACTCTTATTTATAACAACTTGCTAGAATAATTAACTAAGCTCTTAAATATGAATTTTAAACATCTATTGAAACTCCTTTAAAGACTGTGTCATTGTGTTTAGACTCAACACTATATGTGGGCATGACATAATTGTTCTTATAATAATAATAAAAAAAAAAAATTGGTTGGGTTTTTCTAGTGAAGTTTTTGGGGCATGACAAGAACAAAGATTTTGGGGATGGTTATCTTGCACACTTCTGTTGAATTGCGGGTTTCCCCAAATTCACTTTTGATTATAGTGGGTTGAAAAATCTAGCTTTGGTTGTTCCCATAGGGTGAGTACTTTTTCCCACTATGGCAAACCTTCTAAAGGATTTAATAAAAGCATAAAAATTGAGTCTAGCATTTTGATCACCCAATGAAGGGGAGAACATAGGCCTATCACTTCAACCACAATAGATAAGGTGTTCAATTAATCCTTTACTTAATCTAGATGCACTATTTTAAATAAAGGAAAAAAAATAATTGAAATGTAAATCTTGCAAACATCGTTAGTAATTTTGAGAATTTTGTCTTTGACCGGTGTATGTTTTCTAGCAACTATCTTTGACAAGCGTATTATGCACCTGGAACACATAAAACAAAGATTAGATTTTAAATTTTTGAAATTCTGAAAAAGTAACCAGATGCACCACAACAATGGTTAAATGCAACAAAACAAATAGTAAACACACTAAAATAACAATTTAATGCGCTAAAGAAATTGGTGTATGCACTTAAAGATTAGGTCAACATACCAAAAGAAAAACTCCCTAATTGGTGAAATGGAAACCACATATGTGCCAGAATAGTCATCAGATGTGCCAACGTATCTGGTGTATGTTCTAGAATAGTCGTTAGATGTGCTAATTTATCCATTGTATGCGTCATAATATATCTTGATTGCGCTAAAAGAAACATGTTAGAAGCCTACAAGAACACTTTTTAGAAAAAAAAGATGTAAAATATGGGGTTTGTGCCCATGGTGGGTGCCAAAATGTAAGTGTGAAATAAGTAAAGAGTAAAATAACAAACAAAACTTCTTAAGAAGACATTATATCAAGAGAATCAACAATAATTAATCTAATTAACACCAAAAAACTCTTAAAAGCATCATATTGCTCTCCATATCCAAAGATTTATTAAGTCACAGGGCTCTCAAATTTTGTAAGCATTGATTGTTAAAATTCCAATCTAAAGAACGAGATGCTACTAAATGCAATAATCCAATCCTATATGATGATGTCTAAATGATAATGATGAAAATACTATAATTTAAATTGGCATGAAACTTGATGAAAGAAGCTATAGTAAACTAGATGATGCAACCATGATATTAATTCTATTCTAAAATGATTGCTATTTCTAAAATGATATTGCTATTGCTAAGATGCTTGATTGCTCAATTGGTATTTCTACAAAGTAAGTTTGCACAAAGTTGAGATCATTTTCCTATAGACAGATGTTGTATTTATAGATTCCCGACAACATATTTGTGAAGGGGCAACAAAATAAAGGTATGGATTTGATCTGAATAATTGAATGGTGAAGAATGTAAAAACCTAAGATGATTATGGAGATTGTTCCTCCCCACAAAAACATTTATCCAAAGGATAGGAAGAATCAATGGAAGAAGATGAATAAGTTTGCCTACAAATTTGTCTCCAAATTTTCCTGTGAAGGTTGAGATGAATTAAATTAGACATATAATATCTAATTTTGTAGGTGAAATATTGATTAGTTGTAGAATATGCCTTTAATTCAAATATTTTGGATTTATTCAAATTTAGGAAGAAATAACAATTATTAAATAAAACAACTATTCGATATTGTTTATTTAATAAAAGAGGGATAATAATAATTAAATAAAAACTATAGAAGTTTGATTATTTAATTAAGAGGGAATAATTAGGAGAATATAAATAGAATAGAAGAACTAAAGAAGTGAACTATATAAATAAATAATTCTATTTATTCAATAGTAGATAAATTTAAGATTAATTAATCAAATAAATTGTATTTAATTAATTAGATTATCCAAACCATTTTTAGGTGTATATAGTAGGCATTGGATTATGTTTTGTCTTCATACATTAACCATATTTGTAGGTGATCATACATTATGGGTGGGATATCTTATCTCTCTATTTCCGTCTTATGGGGGGATTATTAATTGTATATACATGATGGATGTAGTCCTTGGGGGGTATCATTGAGTCCTCCATACATCATGTTTCTTTTGTTTTGTTTTATCTCTTTTGGAGAAAATTTTTCTCCCATTAGGTTTTCTACTTTCTTCGTTTATGAGAGATTGAATTGATCGTATTTACATTGTAATTGGGTACCTAACATGGTCTAGTAGCCAGGACCCATCTTTATCTTCATAATTTCATAGTGTGCATAATAATCTTCTCCCTACGTTGCACTTAAGGGGGGGTGTTGGTGTGAATAAATGTCTTGTATCTAGCTAATTCACTCACTAAGTAATTAGGGGACATATTCATATGTTAAGTTTACTTAGGATATAAAATTCTTTCTAGAAGTCTTAGTTGGATTTTCTAGAGCTTATCTTATCTAGCTTTATTACATGATTCTTAGGTAGTTATGAGTTAGTTATCACATGTTATAGGATTAAGACACTTTTCATAATCTTGTCTAATCTTATATCTCTACCTTATCTTTATAAGCAATGCATCTTATGTACATTTGTATATTCAACCATTATTCAATATTGTATTGTTGAAGCAAGCTTTCTTTCCATTTTCTCTGTTTTGGAAGATATTTTGGTCTAACAACTGTTCCTAGGGGTGTTGGGGAGTCACCATTAACTCCTACATCTTCATCTTGGAGACACTTAATGTGATCAATCATGTCTTTTGAATCTTCAACATGTTTGAATCCATATCATTTGTTTAATTATTTGTGTCCAAGGGAGGAAAGTATCTTTTTTTGGGAAATGGGATTTTTTGGAGTATTCACATAATCATCTTTGTTTTGATTGTCATAGATGGGATACAAGTGGAGTAAGAGATCATCTTGGATTTTAGGATCAATGGTAGGATTATGATCAAAGATCGAGCTTTTGGTGTCATTATCATAGCTAGGATATTGATCAAAGATTGGATTATGTTGGGTTTCCTAATCATCTATTGGATCTTGGTAAAGGATTTGATTAACATGAATATCATGATCTTTAAATTAGGGAATTTATCAATAACTTAGTCTTGATTAATGTTGGAGCTTTCTATGACATGCTTTAGAGAAATCTATTGACATAGCCTTAGTTCCTTCTTAGACAAGATGGATACAACTTGTGTTTCTTTGATATTCCCTATATATACTAGGCCTTTGATATATGTTCCTAGTGTCACATTTAATAGTATGCTCAGACTAGTGGGATATTTTTGGACTTTATGATGTTTATGGATTTTTGACCTTTTGGATTTTACGGATTGCATGAAATTTTTATGTTTATCTTCCCATATGGGTTGACTCATGGAGATGGAAATGTTTAATGATATTTGATCTAGGATAGGCATAGTGGTGGGAGACTCATGGAAAGGTGTTGTGAACATGGATTTATTGGATTTTTTGTTTTGTTGTTTATCCCATGTGAGTAGTTCTTGGATACAATATTTAATAGATTGATGGGTGTTAGCAAGGAAACTGGGGAACAAAAACTAAAGTTTTGAGCCCCAAGTACTTCCTAAGTGTTGTATTTTATACCCCAAAATCAGTCATATAAAGGGAGAAATGGTTTTATTCGAGAAAATATCAAGTAGTTAATCACATTTAACACAACATCCCATTACAAAATATAGATAGAATTTAAGTGACAATACATTATTAATATAAATTGAGTACATTCATATATCCTTATATCTCTCTTTTACATCATATATCATATATCTTACCCTATACTATATACATATTATTTGGCATACTCTTATCTATTTTTTTTCTCATCTCTTATATCTACCTCTCTTCTTTCATACATATATTTACCTATACATATATCTAAGGGATGGGGAATGACGAATCTATCCTATCACTACCCTAGATAGTGTATCTTGAATATTATGCTCCACAAGCTTGTTGTAGCAAAACGTGATAGGATTTACTTGACTATGTCTAAAATATTATACTTTCCTACCAACATCATCCCCGCTTTCAAAATTTTTGCTTGTCCTAAGTCAAATCTATGTAGTGGGGAGAACTTTTTATAGATCTCCTTCAATTTGGAAAAAGTGTTCTCACATTGAGTTTTGTCTTGTTGTAGTTGCTAGGTATACACTTGAATATGTAGTAGTAGCTGCTCTACCTTTGAAAGTGTATTTAGGATTTGAATATTTTGCACCAATTAGTGTGCTCCTTGGAGGACTTTGGTGATGTGTGCCTTAGTCTTATTATCTCTTTGAGTTGGTGAAATTTATGCCTGCTCTTATCCCTTTAGTCTTACAGCTTTTGAAACTACCTGTTAGCCTATTTTTACTCATCAGTTAAAAACAATATCTAATAATCGACTAGGGTAGGAAAGGGTTGAGTGTTGATAGGAGAGGTTGATCACTTTAGGGTTTTCTTTTATTCTAGATCTCTTTCTTGTGTTACAGTTGTTCATGGCACCAAAGATCATCATCGAGCTGCAATGGAAGGGTGCAAATAAAATTTTGTTGGTTCAACGACTTTGTCTTCAACTTAATGAGGAGGAATTAATACCACAAAAGTAGTATTGGATGTTTCCAATTTCAACAAGAATGTTTAGGTGAAGATACATATAGACCAAGATGAATACAAATGGAAGCAATACCACCCTATTCCAGTTTCATCCATGTTGAAGAATAGGTAGAGAAATAATGATAAATTATAGGGAGCTCGAGGAAAGAGGTTGAAAGTTTTAAGGAATCAATAATAGACCATTACCTACATGTTCAATATCCCTAAGATGTTGGATCTATGTGGAATCCTATGAAATCAAATAATAAAGAATTTGGTAAATCATCTCTTCAAACAAATCTTGATGTTAAATACATTTTCCTAAAGCAGGCCCCAAATCTAGTGCAAACTTTGAGCAATAGATGTACATATCAAGAAGGGCCTTAATGGTGAACATAAGAGATACATTAAAATTTCATCATGGAGGAGTAAGATATTTATAAATATGCTCGCTCTTGTCAAAGATAATTTGATATAAAAGCCAACTCAAACCTAGCCAATTGAAGAGCTACTATCTTGCAAATTTAAATCATAATTTTTTTACTAACTATATGGATTTGGTTCTTCCTTAATTCTCAACAAACACTTTCCCAATAGAGATTTGAGCCTAGTCCAATACTCTTTGAAAATTATTCAAGAAATGTGTATAGGATTTTTAAGTTGATTGGATCCTCGCCAAAGAATATTTATGATAAACCTACTAAACCATTTGTAATTGATTTCAATACTAGTGAATCTTTGGGTGAAGAACTAAAAATATACATGAAACTTAAATCTATGTCAGTTTGTAATTAAAAATGGACCAAAGTTTAGAGCATGGCTCAAACCATGGAATTTGTGGATAAAGATGAGTTACACCTTAAAACTAAAAACACAAAAAAAAGAACAAGGAAATAATATAGCTATAGGTATGCTAGGAAAGAGGTATCAAAATGAAAACTTACAACAACAACAAGAAAGGATATCAAATCCATAGTTCTATCTAGACAATCATAAAATTTAGCTGAATGATTTCGCTATGTCAATTTTCATTTACTAGCTTACTCTATTATCTGTGATGGTGTTCCTCATAAGCCTTGTTTCAAGGCAATAGTTAGGTTTGATGGTCAAATGTTTGAGAGTATAGGATTATTAATACATTGTGGCAAGCTAGACATGTAGCTATATTGACAGGGGCTTAATTCTCTTTTGAGAGTATCTACCTTGGTCGAGTCACCTATACACAAGTTTATTTTGGAGGTAAAAGCATAGAAAGAAGGATGTCCTTTCCTAGTGTACAATGCAACTTCATCCAACGTATCATGAATTCCTATTTTCACAAGCACCATGAAGTTTAATAAAATGGATTTTGATGACAAAGTTGCCAATAATAAAAAGAAAAAAAAATGCAACTAATATTGCATGGTCTGGTCTTAAAGAATTCACAAGGATCAACTTTTTAAACCATACATATGTTCTTGTTAGTCCCTGCCTTTATATTAGGAGACTAATATTTTTGATTGAGCATAGAGAAAATTTAATTATGTGTTGGGAATAGAGTGTGGGATATGATGCAATGTTAATCCAAAGTTTGGTTTTTTCATTTATTTTGCTGGAAAAAAAATTACTATTTATCTTGACCAGCATTGGTGAGTGCCTAATCTCCTGAGGGTTTACATTTTTTAGTAATAATTTTAAACAATCTGTCCAATCATTGGGAGAGGGTGAAATATTATGCTTGTTTCCCTAATGTTTTGTCTATTATTTCAAGAAGGGAACATGGATGAAATGGGCGCGTGGCTGCATAATGCTTTTTCATTTTGTACATAGACATTCTTCATGGCATCAGGTGGAATTCTTCCTATTAGGTATATTTGTTCATGGTTTATGGTTCATTCAACAGACATCCAGACGAAAGCTATCTCTAAAGCCTGCATGCCCACACTAGAAACGACTGTCTAGCATTCATGTGCCTGGGCTTGGATTTGGAGCTAGGGTTTGGAAGCAAGTTTGAGTCTTCTTCTTTGAGGAAACGAGCATTTGATGGTAAAATATTACACTAATTTCTTACTATTGAGGGTTGTTTTGCAACTGCATTTTTATTTTAGATTGATGGAAGGTACCAAACGACTAAAGTCATGAGACCAGATTTCTTTGACGCATTTCCCCAAATATTTTACTACTTTTTCAATGCTATTTGAAGTGTCCATAGCTTGTTCAAAAGAATTTTTTTTAGGCTTTTGGCCATGGCAACAAGGCATTGAGATGTTTGATAAAATGCTTTGGTAGAGATGTATGGAAAATGTAGTAGCATAGACAAAACAATGGACTGTTTGGGAAAATATCTCAGGTGAATGTGGTCTCATGATCATTACATTTGAACCATCGATTGCTCAATCCACATTCCCATCTATTCACAATTACAATACTGTTGCCTCCACTAGCTCGTCCAACATTTTCTATACACAACTTCCAATCCTCTGTCACAAATGTCTTTGTCTCCTTATACCATATATCATTCTAGGGAAGGGGTTAACATCTTTGTTCGATTCATGAATGGAAACTCCCACCCTAAAGTCTATTGTAGATTTCCTTTCTCAGCAAAAGCTAACAAATGCATGTCTCTTACACCACCTTCTAACTCTTGTGATCATGTCCTTTTCTTCCCCAGCTTTGGTGTTATTAATGGAGGGGCATATTTCAGGTATAGCGGGTTTAAGTGGGGTATAGTCCTTAAGGTAATGGTCTCTTTTTACGTTATTGGTTAGACATTTTTAAGTCACTTTTGCCATAATAGT
This sequence comes from Sequoia sempervirens, assembly GCA_007258455.2. Taxonomy (NCBI): domain Eukaryota; kingdom Viridiplantae; phylum Streptophyta; class Pinopsida; order Cupressales; family Cupressaceae; genus Sequoia; species Sequoia sempervirens. Next base: position 266,245,211 of record VDFB02271358.1, read on the forward strand.
AGCTTTTTCACACAAAACCCAGTTTGCCACACAATACTAAAGTTTAATCAAGGACCTCCAATAAATCTCCTTCAATTCAACTATAAATGTTGTCTCATCCATGCCCAACACCTGTATTGCATTCAATATAGCTTAATAATCTCACATAGATTACAAAGAAATAAAGGGTTTCATCTAGAGATTATATGCCAAACTAACCTACATTTCTACCCTTCCCATGCCCATTGTCATTCTACAACTACTGGTTTGGAACAAGTCATTTAGGATCAATTGCATTGAACAGTTGGAAGTTCCTAGCTAGATTAAACCAATGTCAATTATTTCCCCTGTAGAGCTCGTATTTATTTTTCCTGAGTTAGTTTCTTAGTTTAATTCTAAATGCTTTCTCCAAATTTTAACAAAACTTGTATCTTCTAGGGTTTTCCCTTTCCTCTTCTATCATTTTATTTGTTATCTAATGATGCTTTTGGGCACACACATTTTAGTAGAGGTGAAACAATTGAACAAGACTTACATCAAAAATCATTACAGGTTAGTTTAACTTGTCTTTCTTCTCTATGTTATGAATGTAACTGACTTTAGGATTTTTCATGGCTTTCTGAAACCACATTCTAAATTTCTTTGAGGTGATAAAGTTGGAAAGTGTTCTAATCCATTAGATATAATAATTAATAATTATAGACAAAAGTTTTGAGAGATATTGATGTATTCCCATGCTAAATCATAACATACATAATTTATATTGGACTCTATCATGATGAATAGCTTTGGTTTCATTTAGTTCCATTTATATATTGTATTCCCAAATTGACATGGACACTAGCAGGGTTCAATAATGTGTCCAACTTGGCTAACAAAACTTGACAATTTCTATAAATACGGACCAGGGACAAGATTGTTTAGCAGTCATATTTCACTTGTCTACCTTCTTGCAAACAACAACACTAAAAAATGTGTAGAATGGCTTCTCTTTTATGTAATTGGCTTTTACAATGAGTATAATGAATTTTCTTTTTGAACTTAGTGTCATCTAAATTGAAGTCACTGGATTCAACTATTTTCATGCAAATATTTAAAAACCGTTGAATTTAAAAATCATTGAAAATTTAGTTTACATGTTTGTTCCTTTTCCTCTAACATATACATACTTAAAAATTTCCCTATAATTAGTATGGTATTTTCTTTTTAAAAGGAATAAAATACTCTATAGGATGTTCAATAATTGAGCTGGATCTATTAGCAACAATAAGAAGTTGGATCCCAATGATCATAGTACAATATATTATTGACACTTGGAAATGATGTTGTTTGTGTATGCTATTGCTCAGACAATATATGAGGATTGAAGTCTTTGTTTAGAATATAATCAATGCTCGGTTGTTGAAGTGGTTTCTAATTTAATTTTTCCAATTGGAGAAGGATAAACCCTCTTAGCACAAGAAAGGATAATTCTCTGGTTCTAGGAAGGATGGAAAGAATGCAAAAAAAAGTACAGTGAAAAAATTAAAGAGGTGGTTGACCTTCTTGCAAAGTTTAATGTGTGCCTACTTCCTAGATATTAGTTCAATGTTTCTCTTTCCTTGCATATACAAAGATAATATACCCTAGTTGACCATAGGTGGAATAAGCTATGACCCTCTTCAAATAATTTTGTAATATTCCAGTGCCCGTAGAGCAACACATAGTAATTTGTTTCATTCTCTCACATGGAGGGGCTCAACCCCAAGGTGGTAGGGTGGATGGGAATATGGGATTTGTTGGCTCCTCAACCCACAACACAAACAGGGGCCAAGGCATAGTTTTGAGAGTTGACTAGTCATTTTACAAGTATGATTCAGATGCTTTTATTTTAAAAGATTTGTTGTATATGGAACAATGATGTATTTTTGATGAATTCCTTAACTACATCTACAACTTACCTAAAAATGAAGGTACTCTACACTCACACTAGAGATGAAGTGTACATCTTCCAAGGTATTCATTTGGGTTAAAACAAGTGTACCTTCTAATTTATGTATTGCTTATGTGTGGAAGAGTATGCTCCTTTAGTTGTACAATATTGACTTGAAATAAAAATGTGCTAACAAAAATCTATGTTTCTTTTTTTAATTTTTTTTTGTTGTATTGATCTCCCAAACATAACTATTGGTGCATACAATGTGGAGCTATGAAATAGAATATTGGAATTTCTTGTTGCTTTCCCTCCTTCTAGCCCTTCAACACCTGTGATAGAGCTACTAATTGCAACCACTAATTTCCAAAGAGATCTGGCATCATGGAGTATTTGGTACATTCACTTTAAAGAGAAAGTATTAGATATATTGTTGAATGATAACTGTTTTTCTTTTGTGAATCAATGATCTAATACTGAATTCTTATTGCAGTCCAATAAAGGGAGGTGTAGATTCAAAATAATTGTTTCACCTGTATATTGTTCTTTGGATCTAGGACAAGCAACTTTATCTACTTGATTTCTACAAACTTGAAAAAGTGAGTTGCTAATTGATTCTTGATAATGTTTGATTTCTTGGATTTCACTTTGAGTACAAAGGTGCATTTATTGACTTTAGGAAGCCCTTGGAAGGTAGAAGATCTCAATGTAGTGCTTTCTTGTAACTTTATTTGTGTTAGTTTTAGAAATATTCATACACTCCTTAACAATCATGTACTATAAACCAGGCTACTCTGGCCTTAGGGTAAATAGTCATTTCAATACTTTGGTAGTCTTCTCTATTTTTTAATTTTGCTATGTGAATAAAAAATGAATTTCAACAAATGTAGAGAAAGATAACAAATGTAGTTATAGATATGGTCGAAATTGTAATCAACAAGCTCTAAAAAACTACTTTTCCTTTATTTAAGTCTTTAAAGGTAGTATTGCAAAATAAATGCTAGTCAAAACCATTTAAATAGTGTATATTTTACCTATCCTTTCTTCAAAACAAAGTGCAATTTCTCTGGATGTAGAAAATAGAGTGCTTATTTTAGGATTCTTTGTTTGGTAGCATTCATATTCCCCATACCCTTCGACTCATAGGTTTAGTTTTACTTCTAAAAAATTCCCACTTTCGTTATCCTTTGTTAGATGTACATATTGTGTTCCAAAGCTCCAATTTCATCACAGACAAGTAGCTCACCCACCACACTCGTTGCAAGTGGCATGCCCCAAGGAAAACATAAAAAAGGACTCATAAAAATAGTTGATAACCTAACTCCTTTGCATACTTGCCACACTACAAATGAATCTAGCCAACTCCTACTTTTGGACTGCCAGTTGAACTTTCCCTTGGAACTCATGATCAACTACAATTTCACTAATGAGCTCTTACCCAAACCTATTTGGTAATTGTTTGGATGAGTAAATCACTGGCCCTACCCAACTCACAAATATATAATTAGTACCTCATATGCTTTTGGAACTATAGTCCAATGTCATTTAAACATATATGATTTAATTTTTGAATGAATTTTAAAATAAGAAAAGTGTATATTTATAGGAAAAAAATTACAGATATTTGATGTTTCCAACTCCCTAAAATTTATCTCCTTTTTAATACATTTCTATATACTCATCTGGGTAATTCCACTAGCCTACTTGCATTTGATTTTTTCAATTTGATATTAAAAATTACTATATGAATGAAGAAGAGGGATTTTTTTTGTTGATTACAAAGGCGAATACTGGAGATCCAAGTCCATCTCAACATAAGCAAATAAATGTTGGTATATCATAATAGGATTCACTATAATCCACCACCATACGAATCAACATAATATCATATCAATCACTATAATCCATCACTAATTGAAAATAAAATTAACCTAATAACTAATAAGTTCATTGAAAATAAGGTATAACCCAAGAACTCAAAGTTACAACATAGAACAAAAAGAGTTGTTCCCAAATTATTTTGAAAGGTAACTAGGTCATTTTGGGTAGGGGATGTGTCTCTCAGAAGCATAGGGTTTATTTTTATTTGGAAGGGAGTGTTTTGGTATAAAGATATATTGAAAAATGATATAATTTTGTGTAAATTTAATTTCATTTTCGATATTATACACCCATCTCATTACACGCATTTTTATACACTTACCAGTTACCAGTCATTCCCATTCACATGTTCACAATCCCTTATACATTTTCTCTATTCATTTATTTATTACATCTATGCTCATACTCACTTCCATGCACATGTCATCCACTAAGATTTAACCTATTTTTTGTTTTGTGGCTAGTTCATGGATAGGTCATCCTCACAGTTGTAGGCTCACAAGGCTGTCCCATTTTAAATTTTTAAGATTTAAATCAAACATACTTCCCACCTTCACCCTTCTTATCTATATCCAACTAAACACAAGTTTGGGCAATATGCTGATATGCCCTTGTGTTTAAAGACATTAATTCATTTTATTTAATCACCTTGTAAGATAAAACATTGTTTGACTATCACTCACATTACACACTTCAATTGATGCACTAAAACGAACCTAGGATTACACAAACATTCTAGAAGTATTTGCATGACTAAAGAATATTATCTTTTATTATCAATACATATTTCTAAAGGTTGACCTAGAGGAACATGTCTCCTTGTGATATGTTGACAGTCTCACATAGATATTTATTAATATAGTCAATCCTTAGATATCAAGAAGTCAAAACACATTGAATGTGTTGAAAAATAAAATTCCATAGAGCACACATGATAAATTCATATGTGCTAGACAAGTTCATGACCCCATATTTGTTATTAATATAGTCAATCCTTAGATATTAAGGAGAAAAAAGGATGTCAAAACACATTGAATAAGTTGAAAAATAAAATTCCATAGAACACACATGATAAATTTATATGCGCTAGACAAGTTGATTAGTCTTTGAGCTCTTTAACTTTTAAGCATTGAATTGTGACATTATTAATGTACTATTGCAATCAAACACTATTAAAAGCTTAACCCTTCACAACTAATTCTTACTGATAGAGGATATTTTTCTCGAACAGAACAACAAATGGATCACAATAAAAATTCCTGACTTTATCATAATTGTAGCATTTACATACTTCATTTTTTCCTTCTGGGTACCACACTTGTCAACCATTGACATGTGCTATAGAATTTCAACATTCTCTATTGTCTTCTATATTGCAATCTCAATGATAATATCAATCAAACATGGTATGCATATGAATTTTAAATTTCATTTTTCTTTAAATGTTTGTTTTGGTTTCCAAATTTGTAACTTGAGGTAACTTTGCTAGAACCTTCTAAGAACATGCATTTTTTATGGCAAGAAAATCTGCATCAAAAGAGTATAGATCCAAAAAGTACAACATTCCAAGATAGAAATAAGAAAATATTTTCAATGAATTATGAGAAATAACATCCATAGATAATTTTGAGATGCCACAAAACCCAAATTGTTCAAATCAATTACAGGTTTACTTTCATTTTGACAAAAGATAGTTGTCTTGTTGCTGCTTTGATTCTGGACCATTTCTTTGCTATATTTGGGAAGGCATTGCCACTATCTACATAATACATTTTATAACCAGAAGTTGGATTATGAATATCTTATGTAAATTTGCATATCTAATTAACGCTTTCCATTTGAATTAAATTACATATTATCTATGTTGTTGGCGTTCCAAATATCAATAGATCAATTGAATTCTAAAGACTTAGCCAATGTCTTATGCTCAGAATCAAAGGTTGATTTGGCCAACTGACAAGATTCAGTCAAAGAGTAGATCTTCTGCACTTCTAGCTCTATAGAACCAAGGTGGGTCAACCTATACAATTCCTAAAACTTAATTCACTTACACACAGACATTGCTTTTTATAGCAGATAGATCCCAATTCAAATATGCTAAATAAAGTACTAACAACCTCAAATATGGCTACATTCTTGGTATTTCAGCACTTACTCAACAATTGGGAAGCATAAATCAACACAATACTTCAACCAAAAACAAGGATTTAAAATGATTTTGAATTTAAGAATTATTTTTGAGATGCATCAAGCTGAACAATAGATTGGTGCTTAATTCTGGGCCTTGGAGTCAACTGCATAAAGAGAATTCAACAACAAACAACCTTCAACTAGTGGATTTACAACTGTTAATGTATTACATCAACAAATCCTCTTCTATTGTCAATCAAATTCTACTTATTAGATCCAACCTGCACACTTCAATCACAATTATTTGCTCAAAGCATTTTAACCATTTCATTGAAATAGAACAATAAATAGACAAAACAATCTCATGAACTTTGAGATGAAAAACTCAAAGATACTCTATATTATTGAATTCATATGACTAAATGTGTACAAATATGGAGACAATCTAAAGACATTCATGAATGTGGAAACACTTTGAAGACATTCATTATTTATCTGCACAAACTAGTTGATATTCACTCATGAAATCTGAACTTACAGCTTACAAACTCAACTAATGACTTAGAACTTAACATTTTCTATCTACCTAGTCCCATACAAGAATTCAGAACATAAAACAATGAGAAGAGAAGAGAAGAAATAGAAAACAGAAGCAACCCTTAAACTGATCCGTTGATGACATCTGACAACCTCTTTCCCGTTCATCAACAATTTGTAAAACTTCTCTCATCTCTTTTCCCAACAACAAACTTTTGCTTCCAATTCTTCCTTTGCAAACCAATTTGCAATAGAAAATTTCACTCACGAGTAGAAATCATTCACCTTGCAACTGAGAGAAAATCTGCTCATGAAAACTCCCATTTACAAAGCAGTTGAAAAATACCTCTGCTTGCTGTTAAAACTTCATATTTCTACCCAGCACAAAATGAATATTAAATTCACTTTACATTAAAATATTTTCTCCATACCACATTCACGTGCACTTTACATAGTGATCACATTTTAATATTCCACTTTACAAATGAAAATTTCAACTTCATATTTGAAATATTTGACTATCCACTACGCAATATTTTAGAGTTCACAACAAACTCACGTTGCCTCTGTTTACTACAGCCATTAAATTTTTTTTACCTTCATAAGCTTTAATGAAGGCTTTCTTTAAATTTGTCACATTTTATTTTATACCAATGTGTAAAATATTCACCCTACATGCAAAAGCCATTATTTAATGTGGACTCCTTCAAATTTCTATTGGGAAACTTTGCTTTTCACCTGTTGGGCCCAACAATTGGCTGCTTCTCACCCATCTCGTGGGAATTTAAGGGCTTGCAATTTCAACCCGCAAGGTAGTGGGGAAGATAAAATATCCTTTAATATTTCCATGCCCCTCAATTTCTCTCGCTGCACCCACCAACATGGTCTTTCTCGAGCAAAATTTATTTTTAAAAATTTTTTTCTTTCAAAGAAAAATGAAAATATTTAAAACAAACCATTGGGCATATTAAAGTATACCCATGCCTTCAAATTTTTTGGGGCCTGCTAGCCACGTGGCCGCTTCATGCTCATCTCACTTGGATTAAAGAGTGTACATATTTTTTGGGTGATCTAGTTGGGGATGACTATGATTTTGCTACATTCCTAGCTCTCTTGCTGACCGCTGATCTCAATTCATCTCCTTTAGTCTCTATTTTTTCCCCTAATCTCCATCTTATTATCTTCTTGCTCGAGCTTTGCTTCTTTTATTCATGGCGACCTATCTACCAAGTGCATTTGCTTAGAGGTTTTTTTGTTTTTTCTACACATTCATTTTATATGCATCCATGACATTCCACACAAACAACATTTGCTTAAAGGTTTCTAAATTTTCAACAAAATTATCTTGTGTGCAACAACCAAGAATTCCTTGATTCGATGCAACTCCCCTGAATGCATTTACTTGATGGTTTTAGAAGCCTTTACAAAATCCATTGTGTGCGTGCTATTTTGATGGTGTCCCATTCCTTGTGTTGGTGCAGGAACCCTTTGAGCTGCGTTACCATACTCAATGGCTATAGTATGTGAGCCTTCTCCATCCTCTTTTATGACTATGGGTTTGCTTTGCAAAATCAGATCCCTACTTCTTGTACACTTTTGAATTCCCCTTCTTGCTATGTTGCCCCCATCTCAGGGCATCCACACATCCAACTACATTTTTTGGAGAGTTTCTAAAGTGTTTTCATCAAATACATTTTGTGTTGGCTACCATGGCATCCCCTATCTCTGAGGTCCTCTCAACAAACCCACAGTGTTCCATCCTTTATGTGGTGTGGCTCATTTCATTAGGAAAAGCATTTAAAAACATATTCCAAGCATAATTTTTTTTTAGAGCTCCCCACTTTCTTTGGAAAAAATAACAATCGTGGAAGGAAGCCAAAATTAGCCTTATACCATCCAATCTGCATTCTCTTTGAAAGTTTCTAAGGCATTTTAATAAATCCATTTTAATGCTATGCTTTGTCATGTCCATAACATTCAATATTTTTTTAAATCATTTCATATGCCTTGTCCTCACTTGTTGCGCATAGCCTTCAAGTTGTTAGGTTGCTTTGCTTTAGATATCAAACACATTTGCTTGAAAGTTTCAAAAGTCTTTCAATAAACTGTTCTAGCTCTCCTCAATAGTTTGTGACACCTAGTTACAAATCCATCATATGGTTTGCCAATATGCTTCTGATGCATTTCCACTGTTTGAAACTACACTATATCCACCAATGAAAATAATTAACCTTTTAGGTATCATATAGCTGCTCAAATGACCAAGCAATGTCAAATTATGTTATGAATTTATTCCATGGAAAATTTAAGTAATATCTTCTTTCTTTATGCTTTAGAACAAAAGCATTATGATTTGGTTTAAACTTCCCAATGGTAGCATGCTTGAAGGAATTCACAAATCATCTGCAATTTCAATCTACAAGGATATCTGTTGACAAGCATTGATGTAAACAATTGATAACAATTTCTACTTTGTCAATTTACCACCATTTATTGTTCCTACAACCTTGATCACAACTATGCAAAGCATGTCGGGTCCCTTGTGGGCCTAGCTATTTTTTTTTTGTTTTCAAACATCTCATGTGCTCAATTGAATTTGGGGCAGCTTCTGAATGCATCAGGGATGAACAGATGAAATGGGTTTTCATTAAAATATGTTTTGTGACCTTTTTGCAGAATGGTGAAAGCCAAGTGGGTTGTGGAATTGGCATGGAGAGCTAGGAAAATGACCTCCTAGAGACATAAAAACTTACAGGCATGTAGAAATTCATCCCAAGAATGGAGTGCAAAAGATGGATCGAAGAAATCAATCACAAGGAAAAAGTTATTAACTGTCAAAGTTGCTAAGTTGAACCTTCTGCAACAACTTGTTCAAAACCAATTAAAACTAACCAAATCACCTCGTTGAAAAAATATCAAATCAACTCCTATCAAGCTTCCATTGGACACAATAGATCATTTTGGTGCATTGAATACGTGTGCAAGACGAATTTTCTTGAATCATCATTCTTCACAAGATATTCAAGGTCAAAGTTGACCTCTCAGAAAGGTTTTTGAAAATGCGAGTGCAAAATAGGAGAAATTACATTTGGTTTTGACTTGACAATCAACTAGTTGCAAAATGCAAGCTCAAATGGGAGGCAACTTTGTAAAATTGAAAGTTTGCAAACAGTAGAAAAGTGACAAAACCCTCCAGCTTTGATTTTTGAAACCCTGACAAAACTCATCATGGGAAGCTGAAGATTGACATGCATGCTCACATAGGACACATGAGTGAGCTTGCAAATGGGTTTTGCATGAAAATCAACATGCTCCAAAATATGACCCTCCAAAGTGGGTCACTTAGGTAGATTCTTCAAGTGCACTTCAAATTTGCAAAATTTGAGAGTACCATCAGTGGCTCCAACTAAGGATGTATGCCCCTTGTGGGCATAGCAAGATTCTAGATCTCTGGGGAGTAGACCAAATTTTGAGTCCATCAGGTCTCCTCAAATTGCTCCTTTATTCATCTTCTTTTTCAACATCATCTGGTGATCCTAGGACACCAAATGAAAAAGGGGAGTCGACATTTACCTCTATCAAACACAATTCTATAAAAAGCATTTATCTCCCTCAACTCATGCTTTCCTTTTTCAAACCATAGCAGCATAAACAACTACACTTTTGCAAACAAAAGCATCGGGTTGCCTTTGTGCAAGTGGAAAATTTCTATCTGTTCAACTTTGTCACCAAGTGGCAACCAAATCAAATAGGCCCCATCACTGCCACTCTCTTCATTTTTTGATCTTGAATTAAGTGGAAACATTTGAAAATGGTGATCAAGACCATATGAAAGTAGAGTCTGATCACAACCATCCGCCTGATTAAACTTGTTGGTACATCCTAATAGGCAATCACATACAACATTATCAACATATTCACAATCACTATGCATCTAAAAGTCAGGAACACTCTCAGAATGTTGATTATCATGTGGCAATAACTATCATGTTCATCATTTAAATCATTTTCAAACTAAAGAAAAATTTCTTCAGTATCTTTCACATTGCCACATTCTGTGAAAAGTTCTTCTAGCTGACAAAATAGCACTCACATTTTATTACATGGCTGGTACAATCAGGCTCAATCTGATTACTAGTTTGCATATCTAAAGTGAAACCATCATAAGAACTTACGAGAAGATCTTGCTCATCATGCAAACCATTTCCATGTGTATGCAAAGAGATACACTCATGCATTGGCACACTTTGTAATTATTCATCATCATGTTGGTACTAGGAGTCATCAAAGATTTCTAACTCATCATCATTTGTAGTCATAGTTATCTTTTGAACATAATAGATCAACATCTTCAGTATCACAAGCTTGCTTGACAACTAGAAATTCTAGTTCAAAAGCATAATATGACTTCCCATTGAAATCAACACCTTCATTCACATTCAAAGACTCATTACTAGGCTCATTCAATTCAGCAAACGAAGACTTGTCCAAACCTGCATTAAAATATTCAAAACTTGGTTCATTGGAGGTACAAACCTCATGGTCATCTAGTACTTCAAACTCATCAAAACAAATATCTGAGTTTGCATCAATATGCTCATTTTCATATTCATCATACAAAGTAGCATTTCCATCAAATGGTTGCTTGTATTCATCCCCATCATTATCATATTGATCAGCTAATTCATAATTGGAAGGAGAATAAAAAACACTTGCATCATACCTTGCATCTTGAAGATCATCATTAGTGTCAAAGTCAATAAGAGCAACACACAATAACTGAGATTCATATTCATGTGCACATTTTTGATATTCTGTGGTCAACAAATGTGAATTTTTTTCACAACTCAATAGATCATTGCTCTGATCCATTCTTTCAAAGACTTCCTTTTCTTGACTTTCACTAGAATTGGATGCATTATCAAATTGCAAATTAGAACATATAATGGTGTAATCATCTTCAAAGTCTGAAAACTCAATGTGTTGATCATAAAGTAGATCTCCCCAATCATAAGAGATTCAATTGCCAACAAACTTTTCAAAAGCATTGTCACAATCCATCATAGAGAATAGATTGTCCATTTGTTCATTCTTTCTCACTTCTGGGTTGTCATAAAAGCAATCCACATCTTTCTCTTCAACATTGGATTGGGTTTCCTCATTGACTTTATCATTCATATCCTTCTGAGGGTAGACACAAACATCTTCTTTATCAAACTAAAAACCATAAATGGTTTCTACCTTGTAGCTGCTTGTGGTTGATTTTTCAAACTGAAATTCATTACTCACTTTATCACTTGTAGCTAGTACACTGACATCCTCAAGAGCATTCCCTAAGTCAGCAAATTACTTTGTCTCAACATGGAGACTTTTATTAAGACTACACTCAACACATGTAGATTTGACTTGATCAATTGTAACATCACATTGTGGATTGCACATATCCTCTACAAAAAGTAAATCTAATTCATATCCCTCTTCATGTTCTCAAAAGCCTTCAGAAGTATGGTCATCATCTTCATTTGCAAGAAAATTTTTTCTCTCCCTTTGTGCATTCTCAGAAGAGATGAAAAAGACTTCAAATTTTTCATTTCTCTCATCATATCTTTCATCCTCATGGCTGCAATTTTTAGCTAGGTACATTTCCTTTGTATGTTGTTCAAAGAAAAATTTCTCAACACTTGATGATACATTCTTCTTATCTTCTACCTTCTCAACTATACACTTGTTTGAAGAGCTCTAATCATTCACATTCACATAGCTGCTATTTTCATCAACATGTTTTCCCATAATTAAAGACAAAAATCTTTGTACATATTCATTCCTTTGCTTCTCCAAATTATATAAAACTGTGTAAGCCATCTGCATATTGGAGATTCTAAAATATTTTAATAGTGCACTAGATCCTTTCTCATAGGCTTCAAAGTACATATGGATACAACTTGATATACTAGGTCTAAAATTCTATGGGATTAGTGACAAGGAAACATCAAATCTATGACTGAAATCAACACTTGAATCTTCATCTTGTTTCCTGATCTGCTTTAACCTCATGAAAAGTTCAAAAGGTTCTCTTGAAAATTCTTTTCTATAAGCAGCCACTAATTTATCCCAGACAAGAAATGAATTCTCAAGAAAACTTAGATACCAATCCCAAGCTCTAGCTTCAAGGGATCTGGCAAAGTGTCTCATCCACATATCCTGATATCCAAATGAATGTTTCTCCATGAAGCTCAAAAAACTTGACATGTGCATCTCCTTCACAAACATTGTATCCATGAAATCTAGGCATCTCCTTATAGACTTGAGCTGACATACCTTTAGTTTTATAATCAACCCATGAAAAATCTAATTGAGCATACAATGGGTCAAAGGAATTGGCATAAGGTGCATCAATTTGACAAGTAGACACAATATTATTGTCTTTTAATTGGGCTTGTTGAAACATCTGGTGTCTTTTATCCATCTCTTTAAGTCCTCTTTCAAACATAGCTTTCCACTCTAGCCTTATCTTATGCGTATGCACTTTTGAGTTCTTACACTTTGGGGTATGAAATGTGTTAAGATTATTGGACTTTTGACACTTCTTGACAAGTTATCTCAAAGTGTCCAAAGGTATGGCTATTTTATGATCCATGCATATATGCAAATAAAGACTCAACTAATTGTGCATAATGAAAACCTTGAAAAAATGAAGGATTATTATGACAATTGTTGACATGGTGATAACCAACATATGACAATGTAAATGGATGGAAATTCCTAGAATATACAAATGCATTCTAACCATCCAAACAAAAAATATTTGAGCACTAGACAAAATTATTTCAATGGAATTGAAATTACATTTAATATAACAGATCCAGCTAATGGGGTGTGCAAACTAAATATTACTCTCCTTTCCCTCTATTAGTGCTAATCACTCAATAGGGAACCCACATTTTATCCTAACATGTTCAAATATGGTTTCCATACATAAGTTTCTTGAAAAACAAAGGTGAAGAATACCTGGAAATGTTGCAGCTGCTGCAAATTGTTCTTCTAATTTGAAAAATTTGCAGATTTGGAACTGTATTCACCTCTTCATCAAATTCTTCTTGACAGAGTCACCACCTCTCTTCTTAGAGGACTAAACTTCATACATCAAGAATTTCTTTCACATATAAGTTTATTTCTAAGTTCCTTTCACCAGCAGAGCACCATAGATTGTGAAATCTTTAGGTTCATTGCAACCATTATTTCTCCAGGCTTGAAATCCTTCAATATTTGAAATAAATTTAGAATGGAAAACAATAATATGACTCTGTACTAAGCAGTCTGCAATTGGAGATCCAAATTTCTCCCCAGCAGAGTTGCCATTCTGTTGGTGTTCCAAATATGAATAGATCAATTGAATCCTAAAGACAACCAATTTCTTATGCTCAAACTCAAAGGTTGATTTGGTCAACTAACAAGATTCAACCAAAGACTGAGATCTTCTACACTTCTAGCTCTGCATAACCAAGGTGGGTCAACCTATACAATGCCTAAAACTTAATTCACTTACACAGAGTCATTGCTTTTGATAGCAGATAACTCCCAATTCAAATATGCAAAATAAAGTATTGAAAACCTCACATTTGGCTACATTCTTGGTATTTCAACACTTACTCAACAATTGGGAAGTAGAACTCAACACAATACTTCAACCAACAACAAGGATTTAAAATAATTTTGAATTTAAGAATTGTTTATGAGATGCATCAAGCTGAACAACAAACTAGTGCCTAATTATGAGCCATGGAGTCAAATGCATAAAGAGAATTCATCAAAAAACAACCTTCAACTAGTGGATTTACAACTGTTAATGTATTACATCAATAAATCCTCTTCTATTGTCAATCAAATTATGCTTATTAGATCCAACCTGCACACTTCAATCACAATTATTTTCTCAAAGCATTTTAACCATTTCATTGAAACAAAATAATGAATAGAAAAAAAAATCTCATGAAATTTGAGATGAAAAAATCAAAGATACTCTTTATTATTGAATTCATATGACTACACATGTAAAAATATGGAGACAATTTGAAGACATTCATGAATGTGGAAACACTTTGAAGACATTCATGATTTATCTACACAATCTGGTTGATGTTCACTCATGAAATCTAAATTTATAGCTTATAGACTCAGCTAATGACTAAAAAATTAAATTTTTCTATCTACCTAACCCCATACAAGAATTCAAAACCTAGAACAATGTGAAGAGAAGAGAAGAAATACAAAAAAAAAGCAGCCCTAAAACTGATTCGTTGATGACATTTGGCAACCTCTTTCCGGTTCATCAACAATTTGCAAAGCTTCTCTCATCTCTGTTCCCAACAACAAAATTTTGCTTCCAATTCTACCTTTGCAAACCAATTTGCAACTGGAAATTTCACTCCTTAGTAGAAATCATTCACCCTGCAGCTAAGAGAAAATTGACTGGTGAAAACTCCCATTTACAAAGTAGTTGAAAAATACCTCTACTTGCCATGAAAACTTCATATTTCTACATAGCACAAAGTGAATATTAAATTCACTTTACATTAAAATATTTCCTCCATGCCACATTCACGTGCATTTTACATAGTGAAGGCATTTTAATATTCCACTTTACAAATGAAATTTTCAACTTCATAGTTGAAATATTTTACTCTCCACTAGGCAATATTTTAGAGTTCATGACAAACTCACTTTTCCTCTATTTACTCTAGCCATTAATAAACTTTTACCTTCGTAAAATTTAATGAAGGATTTCTTTAAATTTGTCACATTTTATTTTACACCAATGTGTAAAATATTCACCCTACATGCAAAATTCATTATTTTAATATGGACTCCTTCAAATTTCTATTGGGCAACTTTGCTTTTAGCTTGTCGGGCCCACCACTTGGCTACTTCTCACTGATCTTACGAGAATTAAAGGGCTTACAATTTCAACCCACGAGATAATAGGGAAGACAAAATATCATTTAATATTTCCATGCCCCTCAATTTCTCATGTCGGGCCCTCCAACATGGTCTTTTCTGGGCAACATTTTAATTTTTAAAATGTTTTGCTTTGAAAGGAAAATGAAAATATTTTAAAAAAACCATCAGGCATATTAAAGTATACTCGTTCCTTCAAAATTTTTAGGGCCCACCAGCCACATGGCTACTTCACACTCATCTTGCGTAGATTAAAGAGTGTACATTTTTTTGGGCGATCTGGTGGGGGACAACTATGATTTTGCTGCATTCCCAACTCACTTGTTGACTGTTGATCTCATTTCATCTCCTTTAGTCTCTATTATTTTCCATAATCTCCATCTCATTCTCTTCTTGCTCAAGCTCCAATTCTTCTATTCATGGCGGCTTGTCTTCCAAGTGCATTTTCTTAAAAGGTTCTCTTTTTTTTTCAACACATTCATTTTATATGCAACCATGACATTCCACACAAACAACATTTGCTTAAATTTTTTTGAATTTTCATCAAAATTGTCTTGTGTGTAGCAATCAAGGATTCCCTAATTTGATGCAACTCCCCTGAATGCATTTACTTGATGGTTTTAGAAGACTTTAACAAATCCATTGTGTGTGTGATCTTTTGATGGCATCCCATTCCTTGTGTTGGTGTGGGCACCCTTTGAGCTACATTACCATGCTCAATGGCTATAGTATGTGAGCCTTCTCCATCCTCTTTTATGGTTGTGGGTCTGCTCTGCAAAGCCAAATCCCTACTTCTTGTACACTTTTGAATTCCCCTTCTTGCTGCATTGCCTCCATCTTAGGGCGTCCACACATCCAATTGCATTTGCTAGACAGTCTCTAAACTGTTTTCATCAGATACATTTTGTGTTGGTTGCCATGGCATTCCCTATCTCTGAGGTCCTCTCAACAAACCCACAGTGTTCCATCCTTTATGTGGTGTGGCTCATTTCATTAGGAAAAGCATTTAAAAACATATTCCAAGCATAAAACAATTTTAAAGCTCCCCATTTTCTTTGGAAAAAATAACAATGGTGGAAGGAAGCTAGAATCAACCTTATACCATCCAATCTACATTCTCTTTGAAAGTTTCTAAGGCATTTTAACAAATCCATTTTAATGCTATGCTTTGTCATGTCCATAACATTCAATATTTTTTAAAATCATTTCATATGCCTTGTCCTCACTTGTTGCACATAGCCTTCAAGTTGTTAGGTTGCTTTGCCTTAGATACCAAACAAATTTGCTTGAAAGTTTCAAAAGTCTTTCAATAAACTGTTCGAGCTCTCCTCAATAGTTTGTGACACCTAGTTAGAAATCCATCATATGGTCTGCCAATATGCTTCCGATGCATTGCCACTCATTTGAAAGTGCATTATATCCACTAGTGAAAAATTAACCTTTTAGGTATCATATAGCTACTCAAATGACCAAGCAATGTCAAATTGTGTTATGACTTTATCCCATGGAAAATTTCGGTGAAGCAATATCTTCATTCTTTCTTCTTTAGAAAAAAAGCATTGTACTTTGGTTTAAACTTCCCAATGGTAGCATGCTTGAATGCATTCAAAGATCATCTACAATTTCAAAATTTAGGGATATTGGCTGACAAGAATTGATGTAAACAACTAATAACAATTTCTACCTTGTCAATTTACCACCATTTACTATTCCTACAACCTTGATCACAACTATGTAGAGCATGTCGGGTCCCCTGTGGGTATGGCTAAAAAAAATCATTTTCAAACAACTCTTGAGCTCAATTGACTCTAGGGCAGCTTTTGAATGCATTAGGGATGAAAAGATGAAATGGGTTTTCATTAAAATCTGCTTTCTGACCTTTTTGCAGAATGGTGAAAATTGGCCAAGTGGGCTATGGAATTAGCTTGGAGAGCTAGGCAAATGACCTCCTGGAGACATAAAAAATTACAGGCATGTAGAAATTGGTGCCGAGGATGGAGTGCACAAGCCCAATCAGAGAAATCAATCATGAGGAAAAAGTTATTAACTATCAAATTTGCTCAGTTGAACCTTCTACGACTTGTTCAAAGCCAATTAAAACTGACCAAATCACCTCGTTGAAAAAATATCAAATCAACTCTTGGCGAGTTGCCACTAGACACAATAGATCATTTTGGTGCACTGAATACATTGCAAGAGGAATTTTATTGAATCATCATTCTTCACAAGATATTCAGGGTCAAAGGTGACCTCTTAGAAAGGTTTCTGAAAATGTAAGTGCAAAATAGGAGAAATTTCCTTTGGTTTTGACTTGGTAAAAATAGCAAATCAGGTCATGAGGCTTTGAAAAATTGACATGGGAGTTCATCTAGGAATGGATAATTGGGAGAAACAATTGGTTTGACTTGAAAATCAACAAGTTGCAAAATGCAAGCTCAAACGAGAGGCAACTTTGCAAAACTAAAAGTTTGCAAACAACAAAAAAGTGACAAAACCCTTCAACTTCGCTTTTCGAAACCCTGACAAAAATCATTGTGGGAAGCTAAAAAATGACATGCATACTCATGTAGGACAAGTGAGTGAGCTTGCAAATTGGTTTTTCACAAAAATCAATAGGCTCCAAAATATTACCCTCCAAAGTGGGTCACTTAGGAAAATTATTCAGGTGCACTTCTGAGAGTGTAGAGGCAATTTTTTTTCAATTGGGAACTTCAAAGTTGCAAAATTTGAGAGTGCCATTAGTGGATTAAACTGGGAATGTATGCCTGTATGCCTCCTATGGGCATATCAAGATTCTAGATCTCTGGGGAGTAGACCAAATTATGAGTCCACCAGGTGTCCTCAAACTGCTCCTTTATTCATCTTCTTTTTCAACTTCATCTGGTGACCCTCAGACACCAAATGAAAAAGGGGAGTCAACATTTACCTCTGTCAAACAAAATTATGTAAAAATATTTGATCTCCCTCAACTAATGCTTGCCTCTATCAAACCATAATAACATAAACAATTGCTTTTTTTTCAAACACAAGCATTAGGCTACCTTTGTGCAAGTGGAAAATTGCTCTCTGTTCAGATTTGTCACCAAGTGGCAACCAAATCAAATAGGCCCATCATTTCCACTCTCTTCATTTTCTGATCTTGCATTAAGTGGCAACATTTGAAAATGGTGATCAAGACCATATGAAAGCAAAGCCTGATCATAACCATCCTCCTAATTAAACATGTTGGTACCTCCTAATAGGAAATCACATACAACATTATCAA